>JASDDO010000024.1:340752870-341352870 GCA_030015575.1 Agapanthus africanus | reverse complement strand
CGTTTACCACCTCAAATTGGCTACTAATTAGAATTTAAAGTCTTTCAGCTCTAAACTCGGAAAATGTTTTTTATCCAAAAAAAATTATTGTAGAAATTTATTTGGGAAAAAAAGATTATGCAACATTAAGATTGTATTCATTAAGAGACTTTTAGTTTTGAGAGGGGGACCAGAGCCACATGCTTTAAACATTAAAAAAACTAAAAACCAACTATATTATTGGAGTATTAGCTTCCTATCCTCAAACATTTCACAGAAAGCAATAAAAAAAAATAGGAAAATTGGTTGCACCCCCTTATGCAAAGCCCCGAGATGACACTAAAAAGCTTGATGAGGGAATATTTTAAGCATATGGCTTTATATATGATATATAAGATGGGAATCTTGACACCAAAAGAGGCAAATGTTATTAAATTTTTATTTATTAAAGTGATGATTAATTTATGGTCTTGTATTATTATTGGTTAATATTCTTTTATTGGAATTTTATTGGGCTTTAGTGTAAAATAATGTTTTTCCCGTCCCTAACATGTGAGGAATTAGACTTACATGAACTAGAAGTAATTAATAGGGATTGGAACGGGGAAAAGGAACGGGAGTTGTTATCAATGACAGCTCTATTTATGATTATGCACTAGAAGAAAATCCTACAACCAAACAAGCCCTAACTATCTTCAAATTTATGAAAATCTTAGAATGATCTTCGAAAAGGTTAACAATCTACATTTTCAACAAAATCCTTAAAAAATTTCCCAAATCTTTCCATGCAATAACATTATTACACAAACTATTTCTCTACAGTATATGGAAGGACATTCACATATATAAGAATATAGTGGTTGTCAAGATAAACATAAAAATATTTTTTTATAAAAAGAAGAGAATTGTAGGCAATGGATTGGATTAGGAAAACCACATCCTTGAACTCCCATATTTAATACTAGCCATAACAAATTCCATGAAAAAGAGACTAATAGCACATGGATCCAAGTATAACTAAATATGTAATAAGTAAATAATCAGTGACTAGTGTAATCATCATCCCATAATTAATATATGAAAAAATAAATCCTAATAAGCCTTACAATGATCTGCAAATAAATTGCATGTTTAAGGTTTTATGAAAATAAGAGGTTAATGTTTTAATGTTAAAAGAGAAAGAGACTAAGATAAGCTTGAGCTTTTCACATTTGCTTCATCATATTTAAACATAGTCCCATTCGGATGAGGCACTCTATCTTCATCATTAGAAGTGGATTCGGGTGTGCATGAATAGAGTTCACAATCACTATCAGTTGAACTTTGATCCTTTTCACTCTCATCATTGTCTTCAGGAGCTATGTTTTCAATTAGAGGTTTTTTGTGTCCCAAATCGGAAGTGATGATGCTCAATAACGGTAATTCCTTAGATTGTGACACGTGGCGGATGACGTGTCACATGCGTAAACCAGTTAGGCCCCTGAGGGCCACGGAGAAGGAACCGGTGTGCTACAGTAGGGGCTTCCCTCAAACCCTGTCTCCGAGGTTGCACCCCACTCCTTACCCCCAAGCACCTCAGCAGTCAAGCCAAGTGTCCCTTTGCTCTACTCCGAGCTATCACAGGCCCGAGCCTCCTCGGCCCTTCCGGCTCGTCTCCGGGCTACCGCAGAACCAAGATACCTCGGCTCTCCCGCTCGTCCGCGAGCTCTCCCGCCGAGGTCATCTTCCTCGGTCTCATCGACCGACCAACGGCAGCGCTCACAGGCGCAACCGTCATCCCGTGAATCTTGCCATGCGCGAGATATCCGCCGGCCATATCCCACGTTCCATGCCATCACGATCCCCTATTAATGAGCCTGTCTCGCCATTAATGGAAGATCCCGCTCATCACGCGGGCGTGACGTCGGGAGAGTAACGACCGACGTGATTCACGCGCCTGCCCTGCCTACTGCCACCGCTATATAAACCCCTTCTTCAGACGGTTCAAGTAAGCCATTTTTACTCCTCGGATTTCCTCTCTAACTTGATCGTCGGAGGGTCCTCGGTGGTACAACCACCCCAGGACTTCCTTGCAGGTAGCTCGGCAACAACTAACCTCAAACCCATTGAGATTCATACGCTTCAGGAGCCTGCCTCCAGATCCAATCTCAGCCATCCATGGCCGCCATCAGCAGATCAACAGAAGGTAACATCTTGGCGCGATCCAGGTCGCGTCAGCTGGCGCCGTCTGTGGGAAATCTTGATGCCACAAAAACAAAAGTTCATCTTCCGATCCCAATCTAATGGCGAGCGATCATCACGACGATCCAAGCACTAGCCGCCGCCTCCCCCACAACGGGGGCGCGGACGAATCTCCTCCTCTGAACACCATCAACGCCCCAGCCGCTCGGATAGATCGACTCGCGTCCATGGTGGATGTGCTCGTCCTTGTCCAAACGGCGGGACAAGCTCCCCAGGTCGCCGCTCCACCGCCTCGGGACCGGGACCCCTACAGAGAGAAAGAAGACTCTGCTCGCATCGGCGCTGCCGACCACCGCCTCGCTGTCTCCCACAACCGCAGGTCCCCCGGGCCGACATATTCGATGACCCGGTGGGCACCGCAAATCTCGACTCTGGGGTCTTACGCCAGAGAGCTTCGCCCCGAGTCTCGTCGCACCCCTGTCCCTCCCGAGGCGGTGACGGTCAGCTCGCCTGCTCCCAGGCATGACCGGCACCCCCTCCCTCGACGGGGTCGCGCACGCGGGACTCGCCACAGCAGCTCAAAAACGACCTCGCCAGGAGACCAAAGAAGCTCTCACCAAGAGGCAACCGAGCGGCTACCCTACTCGGTTATCCCTGACTGGTAGCTCCCTACCCCCACAACGCCAGGGATCAAAGCCCTCGCCAAGAGGCAACTGAGCAGCTTCACTGCTCAGTCTATCCTTAGCAGGCCTTGCACGACCTCTCCAGCGCTAAGGATCGAAGCCCTCACCAAGAGGCATCCGAGCAGCTACCCTGCTCGGCTATCCCTGGCTGGTAGTTCCCTACCCACAACGCCAGGGATCAAATCCCTTGCCAAGAGGCGACTGAGCAGCTTCACTGTTCGGCCCGTCCTTAGCAGGCCCCTCACGGCCCCTCCAGCACTAAGGATCTAAACCCTCATTAAGAGGCAGCCCAGCGGCTACACCGCTCGGCTGTCCCTGGCTGGTAGTTCCCTACCCAAAACGCCAGGGATCAAAGCCCTCGCCAAGAGGCGACTGAGCAGCTTCACTTCTCGGTCCGTCCTTAGCTGGCCTCGTACGGCCCCTCCATCGCTAAGGATCTAAGCCCTTACTAAGAGGCAACCCAATGGCTACCCCGCTCGGCTATCCCTGGCTGGTAGTTCCCTACCCCGCAATGCCAGAGATCTAAGCCCTCGCCAAGAGGCGACTGAGCAGCTGCACTGCTCGGTCTGTCCTTAGCTGGCGTCGTACGGCCCCTCCAGCGCTAAGGATCTAAGCCCTCACTAAGAGGCAGCCCAGCGGCTATCCCGCTCGGCTGTCCCTGGCTGGTAGTTCTCTACCCACAACGCCAGGGATCAAAGCCCTCGCCAAGAGGCGACTGAGCAGCTTCACTGCTCGGTCCGTCATTAGCTGGCCTCATACGGCCCCTCCAGCGCTAAGTATCTAAGCCCTCACTAAGAGGTAGCCCAGCGGCTACCCCTCTCGGCTATCCCTGGCTGGTAGTTTCCTACCCACAACGCCAGGGATCAAAGCCCTCCCCAAGAGGCGACTGAGCAGCTTCACTGTTCGGCCCGTCCTTAGCAGGCCCCTCACGGCCCCTCCAGCGCTAAGGATCTAAGCCCTTACTAAGAGGCAGCCAAGCGGCTACCCGCTCGGCTATCCCTAGCTGGTAGTTCCCTACCCCACAACGCCAGGGATCAAAGCCCTCACTAAGAGGCAGCCCAGCGGCTACCCCGCTCGGCTATCCCTGGCTGGTAGTTCCATACCCACAACGCCGGGGATCAAAGCCCTCACCAAGAGGCAGCCGAGCGGCTACCCTGTTTGGCTATCCCTGGCTGGTAGTTCCCTACCCCACAACGCCAGGGATAAAAACCCTCGCCAAGAGGCACCAGGAGGCAACCCTGCTCGGCCATCCTTAAGGATCAAAGCCCTCGCCAAGAGGCACCGGGCAGCAACCATGCTCGGCCCGTCCTGAGTAGGCCTCTTATGGCCCCTCCCGCGCTAAGGATCAAAAGTCCTCACAAGAGGCAACCGGGCCCGCCCTTGCTCGGTTATCCCTGGCTGGTAGCTCCCTACCCCACAACGCCAGGGATCAAAGCCCTCGCCAAGAGGTACCGGGCAATAACCCTGCTCGGACCGTCCTTAAGGATCAAAGCCCTCGTCAAGAGGCACCGGGCAGTAACCATGCTCAGTCCGTCCTTAATAGGCCTCTCACGGTCCCTCCCGCGCTAAGGATCAAAGCCCTCGCCAAGAGGCACCGGGCAGTAACCCTGCTCGGCCCATCCTTAGTAGGCCTCTTACGGTCCCTCCCGCGCTAAGGATCAAAGCCCTCGTCAAGAAGCAACCGGGCCCGTCCTTGCTCGATTATCTCTGGCTGGTAGTTCCCTACCCCACAACGCCAGGGATCAAAGCCATCGCCAAGGGGCAGCCAAGCAGCTCCCCTGCTTGGTCACCCATGGCTGGTAGCTCACTACCCGCCGATGCTAAGGATCAAATCCCTCGACAAGAGGCACCGAGCAGCTACCCTGTTCGGCCCATCCTTAACAGGCCTCTTACGGCCCCCTCGCGCTAAGGATCAAAGCCCTCACCAAGAGGCAACCGAGCAGCTACCCTGCTCGGTCATCCACGACTGGTAGCTCACTTCCCACCGACGCCGAGGATCTGAAGCCCTCCTCACGAGGCCGCCGAGTCCTACCTGGTCGGCGCATCCCCAGCAGAAAGCCTCCTTCCTATCAAACGCTGAGGATCTGAAGCCCTCCTCGCGAGGCAGCCGAGTTCTTCCTGCTAGGCACATCCCCAGCGGGTATCCTCCTGCCCATCAGACGCTGAGGATCTGAAGCCCTCCTCACGAGGCCACTAAGTCCTACCTGCTCAACGCATCCCCAGCGGGCACCCTCCTGCCTATCAGATGCTGAGGATCTGAAGCCCTCCTCGCGAGGCCGCCGAGTTCTTCCTGCTCGGCGCATCCCAGCGGGTATCCTCCTGCTCATCAGATGCTGAGGATCTGAAGCCCTCCTCACGAGGCCACCGAGTTTCTTCTTGCTTGGTGCATCCCCAGCGGGCAGCCTCCTGCCCATCAGACACTGAAGACCTGAAGCCCTCTTCACGAGGCCGCCGAGTTTCTTCCGGCTCGGCGCATCCCCAACGGGCAACCTCCTGCCCATCGGACGCTGAGGATCTGAAGCCCTCTTCGCGAGACCGCCGAGTTCCTTCTTACTCGGCGCATCCCCAGCGGGTAGCTTCCTACCCTACAAAGACACGGATCCAAGACCCGCCAAATAAACTCATACTCAACGCGCGATCGGCGCCTCAACTCCGGCAAAGGGAGGATACCGACCTTCCCACACTCGTCCTTCGTTCGACTCATACTCGATGCGCGACAACAAGAACACCGTGTTGTCCCCGAACAATCCACCACAAGGAATTACCAGCGCCAAGCCACACAGAGGGAACCAAGCAGTCCACTCTCGACCCGACCCACAAAATAGATCGGAATGCGAGTGGGGGGCTAATGATGATGCTCAATAACGGTAATTCCTTAGATCGTGACACGTGGCAGATGACGTGTCACATGCGTAAGTCAGTTAGGCCACGGAGGGGGAACTGGTGTGCTACAGTGGGGGCTTCCTTCAAACCCTGTCTCCGAGGTTGCACCCCACTCCTTGCCCCCAAGCACCTCAGCAGCTAAGCCAAGTGTCCCTTTGCTCTACTCCGAGCTATCACAGGCCCGAGCCTTCTCGGCCCTCCCGGGTCGTCTCCGGGCTACCGCAGAACCAAGATACCTCGGCTCTCTCGCTCGTCCGCGAGCTCTCCCGCCGAGGTCATCTTCCTCGGTCTCATCGACTGACCAACGACACCGCTCACAGGCGCAACCGCCATCCCGCGAATCTTGCCATGTGCGAGATATCCGCCGGCCATATCCCACGTTCCATGACATCACGATCCCCCATTAACGAGCATGTCTCGCCATTAATGGGAGATCCCGCTCATCATGCGGGTGTGACGTCGAGAGAGTAACGGCCGGCGTGATTCTCGCGCCTGTCCTGCCTGCTGCCACCGCTATATAAACCCTTTCTTCAGACGGTTCAAGTAAACCATTTTTACTCCACTAAGCCGTTACCATGCTCGGATTTCCTCTCTAACTTGTTCGTCGGAGGGTCCTCGGTGGTACAACCATCCCGGGACTTCTTTGCAGGTAGCTCGGCGACAACCAACCTCAAACCCATTGAGATCCACACGCTTCAGGAGCCTGCCTCTAGATCCAATCTCAGCCATCCATCGCCGCCATCAGCAGATCAACGGAAGGTAACATCTTGGCGCGATCCAGGTCGCGTCAGGAAGGGATTGTGAGCTTCTAGTCTTACACTCACTGTAGTTTTTATGTTTGATGCTCCACATGATGTTAGACTTGAAGCTTCTAACGGTTGCTGCGATTTCCCTGTGAAGATTAGTGTAATCATTTTTCGGAATATGCTATGCACATGCAACCAAAATGCTAATCGACTCTACGACAATAATTTCAAGGGACCCTTGTGCAAGAAAAAAAAAAGGATAGATTATATATATGTTATATAGAGACTGCATTGCGCCATGTATGGCTTTCTTGATGTCATTCAAAGGACCAACCTCTATTATGATTTAGAGTGAGAATTATAATAATCAGGGTAATCTAATCATAGAATGTTAGTGGCTTAGGGGTTCACCTTTGAGTTTTGTTTCAGGAACTTGAATCTCATACTTCTTCACACGAAATTTGATTTCTGCATCCAACCAAAGCTTTCTATATACCTGTGCTTCAAAGCTTTGCTCATTATAAATGATGAAAGTATAAATAGCAGTGAACACCCCATTTTTTGTCTTGCCAAAAATACCTCTCTTTTCAAAACCTGCACTTATTCTCCATACGAGTGGGACAAATATCATTTCCGCCGAATAAAACATATTCTTAAGACTGCATGTAAACTTACATTATTTTCTGCAAATGATTCATCAACGTTTCACAGTTACTACTCTTAGTGAGGGCTATTTTGGGAATACAACGTTGGGAATAAACGAAATTTTTTATTAGCGGCAAAAGTGCAGATTTTACTAAGAGAGATATTTTCTGCTATGCATGCAAACCCGAGGGGTATCTTACAATAAATTAGTCAAGGATTAAAGTTTTACCTGAGCCACATCATCATTGAGATTAGAAAAACCGACATTAGATTGGTTGAGCTCATCACCTTTCACATTCAGTGCAATGGACTGTTTTTTCCTTCGTGTCATGGGACACAGTGTTTTGACTCATGATAAAATTGTTCTTCGATCTGGTGAATGAAGAGTTACCAAAGTTCAGACTCGATTCTTGACAACCTGTATCAGCAACACCCTGAAACTCGATGAACACAATTTCTATGATATTGCTCCTACTTCACCAATGCAATAAATTGCATGTTTCCCATAAGTAATCAGATAAGCAAAAACATGAAAGCTTATTGCTCTAGAATGCCATAGTAAGCAATAAGTATCACAAGGGTTCACTTTAAATACAATTCATGTATTATGATTCATTTTCAGAAATTTGAGTCATTTCGAATCCAATGAAATATTCAAATATTGAGCTGATATCATGCACAATACTAAAATTCAGCTCTAAATTACTAATTCTATTACTTATATCTGAAGAAAAAACTTCATTATTACTTTATGATCGACCACATTAAGCGTCGAACTTTTATTAATTAACGAACCGAGCTTTGTGGGTTCAAACCGCGCACTCTCCCCATGAGGGGAAGCGCCATACCAACTGAGCTATTGCTCATTGCCATTGGTTACTGTAAATAACTTATATCAGCCACAAGTTCAGTTTTTTAGTCATAGGTCCTATATGTTAGCCATTTGTTAGGTCATGTTTATTAGTCCCATTTATGTTCCAGATGTAGACAATCTTTAATGGATATAGATATTGTACTCCATATTTAGCATGTCAAACAAGGCTATATATCAGTCAAAGTTTCTGCATTTCTTGGTCCTTATTTAAAATGTTAAATAGGTTGTGTATATATATCATCTATGGATTAGCAAATCCCAAAGAGCCATCACTCCCCTGCTCCACGATAAATCATAAACCTTTAAGCACTCAATTCCTGTTGCATATATCGTCGAAGTTTGTTGAAACAGCCATACTACAAAAATCATACTAAATGAGAGCTGATTATGGTGTGTACTACATACTTTCCTATAATCATTGCCAATGCACATATTTCTGAAAATCAAACATTTAGTTGTGTGCAAAATAGTAATCAAGTATCTTTTAACATTTAGTTGTGAAAATCAAACATTTAGCCATACTACAAAAAGAAGCTACCTATTATTTCTTGAAATAATTATCAATCATATCTTTTGACTGCAAAATAGTAATCAAGTATCGATATGCGCTATTGTGAATTTGTTGACCTTTATTGCAGAAGAACTTCATGGAACTTCATAACAAGTTGGTGGAGATGCAGATGTAACCAAATTGCATCCACTGCCTGATGCTTTTGTACTTGTGATGAAATTCAAGTTGGGGTTTATGTAGATCTTCTGAATGCATAGCTTTTGCTCTGGGTAGAACCTGAAGTAAGTTTGTAATCGAGCATACAAAACTAATATCTTTGTGAATATTGAATATTGGTAGTATTAAAAAAATATTTTAAAAAACCCACATTTAACATTGGCTTATATAGACCATGGGTAGGCTTAGTTTTTCCCTTGTTTAGTCTTAGAGCTTTGGAAATTAGATTCATGGCAATACGTGGGTACGCTTATAGTTTATTGGTGACCATAGCGATCAAACCTTATTTCAAGTTTTCAACCATATAAGTTGAGTCGTTGGTTTGCCGAACAGGCTCATTTACAGCATAAGTGGACCATTTGGAGGATACTGTTTCTTGCATATGCAGACCTTGATTACTTCTGTGTTCCTTTATTCAGACTTTTCCATACAAACTTATGATGCATCATGCTTTAGGTTAAGCGTCTTGGTGTTAGGATAATCGTGTTTTCATTTATATCATATTCGTAAGGTGTTGTAAAGGAATATCTAGTATTGGTTGTTGCGAGATTGAGATGATTTATAATGGCTTTACGAATAAATAAACACTTTTTTGATTAAAAAAAATAGACAGTTGCTGATGACGATATAAAATTATATGTCCGTAAGTGATAAAAACTTGTAAATGTGTTTAGAAGGTTTAGTCTGTAATTATTCGTCTCTCTACATGAAAAGTTTGCTCTTGAGCAGCTTCATATCCACTGTTATGTGTTTGATGGCATACATGGAATTCACAATTTCAATCTTCTTTTCCTTTCTACAACTTGCTTTTTGTGTAAAAGTGTGTAAATGAATAAATAAATAAATTCCTGCCTATCAGAGTTTCACAAGTTCGCATGTTTTTGCTCATGTATACCCTTCCCTAGTATATATCTATGCTACTCTAAAACCAAATTTCTCATATTTCCGTCTGTCATGTTTTCGTTACAATTACATCCCGTATCTTAACTGTTGAACCTTTTCTCCCCTATGTTTCTTAGCGTCATCTGAGATTTGACCTTCGAAAAGTTGCAACTAAATTACGGAGATAATGCGGGCATCTTAATGATAAATAAAGTATTTTTCTTCCCCCCCCCCCCCCCCTCCCTTCCTTTTTCTTCAAATTGGAATTGAAATTGTGACATCCCCTTTGTGATCGAATTATAACAGTAGAGAGAGATTTTCCGGGTCTATTGCCAGATTTGTAACTCAAATGTTACTGTTCCTTTCACCTTGTGTGCGGTTTTCATCTAGGATTAGCTATTCATGATTAAGCTGTGTAGGAGACATCATGCCTCCTAGCACTATCTCATACCTAAAATGTTCAATATTCATGTATTTTCATGTTAGGCTCTCTTGATCCGGTACATGAGTACTCAATACTGACCGATCGGATGAACTTTGGTTGGTTTTTCAGGTTATGATTTAATGATTATGAGGAATACAGTAGATACGCGAAGCTGCGAGCCTTAATGGAGCAATGATGCGTCATATAAGTTACATTACTATGTTTAGGTAATAGAAAGACATGTATAAAATAACGGATAAGGATGTTATTCATTTTAAATTATATCTAAATTTCGAGTAATTTAGTAAGTTAATCTTCACTCTATTAAAAGCTGATAGGCTAAAGCCTCTGAAATCTGTACTGAGTGCTTTCTCATATTCATGAATTTTTTTAGCTCCATAACCCTCCAATCCATAGTGAAATAATTTGCTTTAACATCTCATCAGCATCATCTAAGCTTTTATACCATTTAAATTGGGTCGGCTATGAAGCAAAACTCCAGTCTAGATTTGACAAAGTTTTACGACCGGCCGTCAACCTAAAGTCAACCCTCTCCTTGTAGGTGCCAAATTCCTGGTTCAAAAAACTATAACAAGGGAGGGACTTGTCATAGTCATAGATGATCAGTTGGCATCCTCCAGATTTTCGTAGACTATGGAAAGGTCTACAAAAAGTGGAAAAGATGATATATTTGCTATACGGAATAATGTTCGACTCTAAGACGCAAATATAGCTAAGAGCGAAATGGAACATGCCCCAAGATTTTTGCTTTAACATCTATCTAAAAAAGGTAGTTTTAAAAATATATATATATTGGAATTGCTTATCATAATATTATTTGATGTTCTCTTGAATTCACCAACCATAACATCATGGAAAGAAAAGTGTCATGTTTTATAAACATTTCAATTGAGTTGTTGAATTCATTGGTCAATTGTTGTTTGTTTCTCTACTGTTGAATTTAGCTCCATAAGAAGTCTTCATTATGAAACTTTACTAAAATTATTTGTTTATCTACTCATGATTAAATCAATCTAATACCCAACTCTATCTACTTCATGACAGATTTTCATTTTTCCTTCGGTTTAATTACCTTAAAGATTTTGGTTTGAGGACAATGAAATCTCAAGGAAGAATCTGTTGCTGATCTGAACTTTTTTTATCATCCTCTATGGTAACTGACTCATTTTCTGAAGACACCATTTACTAATTTTGATTGTAGCTCATCATTTGTGATTGTTTACTGACTAATTCCATGTATTGATTCTCTCTATTTTTAAATAAATTTAGTTGAAAGTAATACCATTTATGCTTATTCTTCTGATCATTAGAGCCGCGAGGTTACTTCCCATTCTTCATACATAGCAAATTTTCTTTTGAATTTACTTGATTTTATGATACAGAGGATATTCACCACCATCCACCTTTCCAAGAGGTGGTGACATATTAATCTATTATTTATTTCACTATAAGTTATTTAATAAAACATGAGCTATTGTTATTATGTTACAATAGATTTGTTTACAGTTTAAAGCCTACTTTCTGGAATCTATCTCAGTTTGGCATTTTTTCTTTTATTAAATTTTGGTTTCGAGATCTGATATTGTTATATGATCACTTGTGCATGTATTATTGTTGGTACATAATTCTGCAACTATTATTTATTTTTCACCATTTATCTTTTTGAGTGCATTAATTTAGAGTTATTGCACGACGGATAAAATGTGGTTTGCAACTTTGCATAATGAAAGGATCATTCTTGAAGACTCTAATTGAACAATATAGATGCAATTTTTAAAAAAAATATTCTCAAGTTGGACCTTAAAATTTTTTATGGCAGCTCATAGGAGATTGTGATTTCTCCTCTCTAAATCTCAATTCCCTTCAAATCTCGCTGTAATTTCTCATCTCGTTGCAGAACTTTGAAGGTTATATGTTCGAGGAACGATCACTGGATACAATATGATACCACATTGTTGAGGCAGATCGAGAGCGTGAACACAACGGAGGAGGTTGCATGTACTGTGGCAAGCAATTGACTTTTGTTTACAAGGCGAAGGTGAAGAAGGATGGATAGTGGTATTGGTGCATTTGGGGGAATGTTACTCCTCCTCATGGCAACCGTGGGGTTGTTAGGGCTTACATTTAAGCTTCCCGCCTAAATCTATGGTGAGTAGCAAGAAATGTGTGATGTGTTTGCGTAGGGAGCGGAAGTTAGGGTTGATATGTACCTGAGAAATATCTAAAGTAAGTCGATGATTTGAAAAGTTCATTTCCTTGATCTAGTCACGCGTGTTGCTATTTGTTATTTGTTTGTTAATCAGATAAGCAGACCGCGGTCTCTTTTATATGTTTATTAGATCTTTCAAGTTTTCAATTGGATTTTTGCATAATTTATAATGGTTTAAGCTATTAATTAGGTAGCTGTTTTGTTGGTTAACCATTATTTTGGAAAAGAGGTAGATTTGTTTTTTACAAGTTGTAGAGTAACTCAACTCTTCAGTCATTCTTACAAAAAAAAAAAGAAATCTATCCTCACTTTGCACGATTTGGCATTAGAAATTTAAGAGGATCTAAGAGCCTGATATCTTGTATTCTTTGGAAACTATCTTCACTTTGCAAGATTGGCCTTGGAAATTGGAGAGGATTGGATTGCAGAATGTGATCTCTTTAATTATTTAAAAAGTAGCTTGCAGAATCTGATCTCTTTTATGGGAACTGTCCCTTGAGGTTATTGCTGTTTTCCATCTTACTCTGCAAACTAAAAGACCGATATACAATTATCTTTTTTTTCATATAAAACAATGTTATTTAACAGCCAGTCATCATTTCATCTATGCTTGGCATCACAAACATTACTAAGATCATTCGCCTTTGTTGAGGACAACTTCATTTTTGCTTCAGTTTATAAACTATGCCAAAGAGCATTGACCGCCATTGATGCATAGGAATATACCAAGGGTCAAGATGCAATCTCTAGAACTACGTTCCATGGCACGGTAATTAAAAATGTTTTAAATTTAGATTTTTTTGTTCTCTTCTAATGATCGATAATTGATGTGTTGCTCAAAATGAGTGCATTCCCTCAGTTATAGAGTTTTCTAGTATGAGTTTTTTTGAGTGACAATTTCTCGAGCATATTGTACTTCCAATAAAAACTTCAGCCTTCAAAGTACTTTACAATTTCAACCGTACTATAAGTGAGCTATTGTGCAAATTTATCAAGTATGTGCATCAGTTGGTTTGTAGAAAAGTCAGTGAATCTTGCACATTATTTTGTATATTTATGTGTGTTCTTTATTCCAACAAATTATCAACATAGTTCTAGGATCTCATTTTGTTTTAAGGCATTCAATTTTCATCTTGATTACAATGTCAGTTATACTAGGAAATGGATAAAATGAATTTTCAGTTAGAAGTTTGTTGCCCAAATGAATGCACCCTGTCGATGGATTTTGAATAAAAGTTAGCAAGTTTTCCGCATTGTCTAGCCTTTTTAAATGTTTTCTTCACTGTGATGAACCATTGAATAGGCTCTAGGAATCCAAGTTGTTAATTGATTATTCGATCCTCATGTTATCTAGAAAGAAATAACAACATAGAAGGTCATGCAGGTCGGCAGGATACCACAGAAATTTGCATTCTAGATTTCATTCAACACCTTCCAAAGAATAGTGCAAGCCACAAAACTATTTATGCAGTGGAGGATTATTTATTTAGATATCCTTTCTTTGGAAAAGATTTTAATGATTGATTTTTTTATAACTTTATTATTTCGTTAATCAATAGCTTGTGGAAGCAATGCAATATGCTTGGTTAGAGGTTTTGTAGATTTAAATTTTTATGAGTATATTTTCCAGGTTGAGTATAAAAGCGGATGAGTAGCAAGAAATGTAGCTGAGCGCATGTCGAAACTCAGAACTAAACTTTCATCGGTAGTGTTGTCGGAACTGATGTGGCAGGTGAACCTTTAGTTTTGTTAATCTGCTGCCTCTAAGTTCTCTTATGAGTACGAGTTTCTCCACTAATTCGGGAGATATAACGAGTATGATATTCTCCATAATTCAGGAGAGATATTGTTGGAAGTATTGGGAATTAGCTGGGCTTTCTACAGAAGGTAACTACAGCTACTGGTTGTTTTAACTTGATAAGTACTATTCTAAAGAGGTAACTGAAGGCAAAAATATTTTCATGAGTGCTGAAAATATTTATACATGAAAATATTTATCATTTCTTAATGAACTTGACATTGTTCCTACTACTATAGGTTGGAAGTCGTTATTAAAAACAATCCTGTAACATGATGTTTGTGTGTTTGTTCAATCTATGTATGTCTATACTTAGTTCTAGCATGGACACCTGCGCACGCGCTTGGAAAGCTTGCAGTTTCGAAAAATATCATTCTACAACAAAGGATTCGGTTTGCGAAGACCATCTTAGAAAGAAGCAAAAGTAAATTCTTACAGAAGTAATGAACAGTTCGATCATCCTAAACCATATATGTGGTCACACGATTTAAATGTCTTGTTATGTGATGGTACTGAAATAATTTCGAGTTTGGCTTTGAGCTTGGTTGATTCTAACTAATCGAATTCATTATGTTACGGTCAGGAAAATCTAAAAGTCAAACCAAATTACAACTCGACCATGATATCTGATGAGTCTAAAATTCTTAAGATGCACTTAAGTTGTAACCTGACCGAATCCATTATGTTACCCACTTGAAAATCTAAATTCTATCGAAGTATAACCCAACCATAGCAATCAGATGAGTGGGAATTTCACTTTTATTATGGGGCTAAAATAAATTTCAAAACCAAATGAGGGGGTGTATATTTATTTTTGCAGGGCTAAGTTAAACTCAAAACCAAAGAAGAGGCTTAAATTAATTTTTGAATCCCATATATAATTGAGTGGTATGAGGGGATAAGTTGAACCGAAAAATCAAATGA
This sequence comes from Agapanthus africanus, assembly GCA_030015575.1. Taxonomy (NCBI): domain Eukaryota; kingdom Viridiplantae; phylum Streptophyta; class Magnoliopsida; order Asparagales; family Amaryllidaceae; genus Agapanthus; species Agapanthus africanus. The sequence continues at coordinate 341,337,894 of JASDDO010000024.1, read as the reverse complement.
GGGGCCTAAACATATGCATCCCGACCCATGCTCATCAGCAGGGAAATGTATGCAATTACGAAAAATAGTTGATCAGTTGATGTATACTGTTAATCAAGCCTGCATAAATGGTCTTAAAGGAAATGCAAAAGTAAGTTCGTACAAATTTAATGAACCATTCGATCCTCCTAAACTATGTATAATACGATTTCAGCAGCATAATCTGACCATATCTATCCCGTTGCTTGACTGAATATGGTCGATAAATTTTATTTTAGACGATATCCGTAGAAAGCAAGGCAATAAAGTCTAGGACTCTTGGTGAATATTAGCTTTTCTCAAGAGAGAAAAGGCTGTAATTGCTTAGGTGCATTTTCCATTTTTCATAGCATGTGTTAGGGTCAAAATTACACCTCAATGATCAAAAGTCAAAATGTCAAAATCAAAATCAAAATCAAACCCCAATCAAGTGGACCCAAGCCTAAGCCTAAACCCGGGCCCAAGCCCAAACTCAAGTCAAGTGGGCCCAAGCCCGGCCCAAGCTTGGTCCAAGCTCAGGTATGGGGGCCGGCCCCATGCCGAGAAAGAAAAAGAAAGGAAGAAATGTAATAAATAAGTTTATTATGTAATTTGGTAAAAATAAATATAAGAAATGGACAAAAAGATAATTTTGTAAACAAGGGGTAAGGTGCAAAAGTAAGCACATATGTTAAGTTAAGCACATATGTTAAACCCGTGCCCAAGCCCAAAGTCAAGTCAAGTGGGCCCAAGCCCGGCCCACGCTGGGTCGAAGCTCAAGCATGGGGTCGGTCCCATGCCAAGGAAGAAAAAGAAAGAAAGAAATGTAATAAATAGGTTTATTATGTAATTTGGTAAAAATAAATGTAAGGGAAATGAGCAAAACGACAATTTTGTAAAGCCCAAGAGGTAAGATGCAAAAGTAAGCACATATGTTAAGAAAATATGTAAAAAGACAATTTGTAAATCCCAAGGGCTCAAGTTCAAAATGTAAGGGGTATTTAAACCCCACCCAAAATTGAAATGATAACTTCCCATTCTATTCTTTTTAGGGTTTTGAGCCTCCATCTCTATCTTGAGGTGATTTTCTTTCTCATCTCTCATTTCATCTTCTTTCTCTAGAAAACTTACAAAAGAGAGTTCCTTTCTCTCAAAAAACCAAAATTAAACTAATCTAAAATCCAAAATAAGAGAAAATGCATTGCCTTTATTTCATAAATATGGACCAGGTAAAACTTCAGAAGCATCACACGAGTTTGTTTAAGACTTAAGTTTTTCGGATCAGGAAAAACCTCAGAAGGATCACATGAGTTTGTTTAAGACTTAAGTTTTGCTAAAGTTTCATTATCCAACTCGGTTTCAAATTAGAATTTATATCATCTTTAACAGAGGACTAACCTTTATTCTTCATTCCACATATCACCTGATTTTATATCATATACACCCTTGTGAACGTGCATTAGTTTTTATCTTTATATCTCCGTAAAAAATATTTTTATATTAAAACTTGTCTTAAACCAAGATTATTCTCACACACAAAAAACCGCGATGAATTTTAATTCGGAGAGAACACTTGCTTGACTTTGCTTTAAACCAGACTTTCTAGGTTTCTTAGCGAGCTTTGGGCCAATGCATCTAAACCAGATGGTTTTAGGGTATTAAGTGTGAAAACACCCCGGCGGACTTAATTATCCAAGTCACCTAGGTCCTAAAACAAAAGGACTTATTTTATACGTGAAAACCTCAAAGTAATGCGAATGGAGATACATTTGATATTTCTTTTCATTTTTAAGATTAAAGACGTGTTTGTGTAGATTGAGTGTGTATTTACTCAAGGATCAAAATAGGTTATTTTTCAGATTTAGTCTCTATTATAGCTTCAATAATACCCTTTCTTATCCACTTTACTTTATGAACTAGTCTTGATATTACTTATTTCAAATCAAATCCGTTTGATCTTGAAGAGATTTATCAATTTAAAAGTTTTTAAAGCATGTTAAACTCGTCATCTCATTCTCAAAACTTACGACACGTGTATTGTGATGCAAAAGACATATATTAGCTACAGTTAAACTCAAAAAAAGGTTATTTTTTCGGGTTTTCAATTCTAAAACTAGGATCTAGTAGTTTCAATGTTATCAAACCAAACCGTTGATATCTCGAAACTGGGTTTTCCCACTAGCTAACTTGACAACAAAGTTTTTATGTTTTTAGAAAATTTTCAATTTTTTGTAGTTTTTCGGATTTTTGTATATACAAAATGAAAAGGAAAATTTTAACAACTAATTTTTTTTTCATTTTTAAATTTTTGGTAAAATAAGAAAATGCAGTACAAAAGCAAATATGCAATGCAAACAATATGAAAATAAAGGAAAAATACAGGAAATGAAAGTGCGGAAATGCAGGAAACGTGCAAATGCAACTACATGCTATACACATGAAACATCTCATCCCAATACCCCCAAACTTGAATTGGGTAATGTCCTCATTGTCTTCGTGATTTTCCTTTCCCCTTTCTATTGCCACTTGCTTCCTGTTGGGCTGCTTCTTGCGTCGCCTCAATCCTATCGAGTTGTTCCTGCATTTTTTGTTGCTTCTTCATCATATAGAGGATGTTTCGAAAGGTCATGCACTGCAAGTCCCGTTCATTGTCTGGTTCAAGCTCATGTAGAAGCGCCTCCGCGGATTCCTCCGGCCTGGGATGCTTACTAGGGTCTTTTCTTATCCAATTCTGCTGTTCGTAGTGGCTGCCCGTGTATCCCTGCGAAATCCGCTCTCTCAACCGGCCAGTGTGGGTAAGAGGAAGCATACCTATCGAACTCTTCTCTCGCCATATAGTATTTGCAAATTAGGGTGACCAGGAGCAGGGGTTTCTTTTGAGCAACTGGTTGATAGGTTTTTAGTATGCTAGTTTTAATTACCGCAATCAAGACGATATCACTTTGCAGCTAGCTGGTTGAGCACGGGTCGTCCGCAGGGAGATGGTAGTATGTCCGTTCTTATCTTAGACGATTCAATTCAAGAATGTATATGTGTATGTTCAAGCCTATTCTAAGTGTTCGTATTTATATTCAAGTAAGCTTGTTAGGGTTAACGTTGGTTAATAGAGTTAGGATTAGTCTTGTATTTGTCTTTTGCCATTCTTAAAATGATGTTGGGATAATCGAACGTAGCGGAGATTAGGAGGACATATGAATAGGATTTACGAGTTTAAGTAAACTTTCCAACGCTAAATCCATTCCTAGTGCCTCTTGTCTTTCCGCTACGTGCGCTTATTTCCAACCCTAGACCGAACACCGGCAACCATATATCCAATTAAGTCATAATTACATGTCACATTGTAGTGTGCCCAAAGGACTTCTCGACTTAGGTCACGGCTATATGTCACGTATAGCGCGCCTAAGTGAAGGGGTTGCGTTTGTTTAGTCTATGTTCGTTTTAGGATGTTTGGAGAAGAAAAGCACAAGGGATTTTTCCGTCCCTCATACTAACCTTCATTAGCCCCTAACAAGTGTGGAAATTATTCACACATTTTAAAAGGAAAAGAAAACAAGAAAAGAAAGAAAGGAAAAAATACGGTTTTACAAAATGGTAAAAAGCTAACTACGTGGGTCCTCACCTAAGTAAGGAACTCCGTCGAGTATCATGACTTGAAAATACGGTTAAGAAGAGAAAAGAAAAAGAAAACAAGAAATAACAACAACTACTTAACAACACTAATAAATAAAATTATACTGGGAATTAAAATTACAAGACAAGAAAATAAAATTACAATACAAGATAAATAAAGATACAAGATAATAAAACCCTCATCTTCATTGATCATCCACTCAAGAGCTCTCACTACAATTTCATGGAGGAAAGATGAAGAAGATGAAATACAAGCTAAACTAAACTAAATCCTAACAAAGAATAAGCATTCTACAATGACTCAAAACTGGAGTATTTATAGACAGAGAGCGGAAAACCTAGGGCCAAATTCTGAGCCAAAATGAAATTATCAAAACACCTCAAAAGTATTTCTGGAACCGAGTTAACTCGGCCGCGGAACTGCCGCGTTATTGCCACATTGGCCACGGTTCCGCAGTGGGATTGAGGGATTGGCTTGTCGTTTTTTGCGAGGTTTCTTGTGTTGCTTTCTTCTGTTGTTCTGCATGTCCCAAATTGCAAATTGCTTCCAAAATTTCTTCAGATTTGCAACAGTCCAAAATGGCTTCATTTTTAATTCATTTGACATTTATCTCCCTCGAGCTCCGGTCACCCATTGAATCTTATGCTGCCCCTCTCGTGCTCTGTGCTTGTCCGAGATACGAATGACTACTGTTTTTCATCTTGTCTCTTGAACTGGTAAGCGACACTGGACGGATGCGGATGACCGGAACCCGGCTTTTATCTGTCTATGGCTGATGTACTGGATTTTGGCGTAACTATGGAGAATTTATATGATTTGCGTTATTTTGGACTAGAAACATGTAACCTGTAAATATGTAGCAAACATGGATCAAAAGTACTTGCCTATAAACAAACGAGCAGAAGAATGGGTGGTATTAAATGCAATATTCTGATATGAACAAATACCCCCAAACTTAACCTTTGTTCATCCCGAGCAAAACCAATTATTCACAAAAAGTCCTAACCTCACTTTCGCAGGGAACGCGATTGCACCAAGCTCGTGCAACAAGCCGATAAACCTATAGGTGTCCCTACTAAGAGGAGTATTGTCTCCTGAGGGTTTTCAGCGGATACTACCCACAAAATTCCGTCAAGCTAGTTTCATAAGTTAACGTCGATTCTACTCCTACGGTTTAGCATCTAAGTTAGAAATTCTATCATCCTAAGTCAGAAATATTCAACCCTTATTTTTCACACCTCCTATTTATTCAATCTCAGATCCTATACATTTTTACAGTTTAGAAAGATCTTAGTTTCTCCTGAGTTTTCCTTCTAAAGTGCAGTCTCCAATCCGGGATTTTTATCATCTTTACGGAAAACATAAGTCTTATTCTTTATTCCTATCTTTCCTCCAAATATCGATCGTATACCCTTACGTGTGTGTGAAATTGCACCCCTACACTTAAGAATTCAATTCAAGCTATAGTACCCTTGCCTTAATACCTAATACTACTTCTTTTCATTAATGATGGACGATTTTGCTCACACATCTTTCATGCAACTGTTAATGCTTCTTGAGGCACTAACCAGCCGATTACTGAATGTGTGAGCTTAAAGCGTAAATAGTAGTTTCCAGGTCTTGTAATTTATTCTTTTGTTTTTCTTTTTCTTTATTTTTCTTTTTCAAGACCGGATATATTTTTCAATGATGCTCTTTTGGTGATTAGCTTTAAATACCGTTTTTTCTTTCATACTAGGTTTTTAGGCAAGAGTATTTCTAGGTATCCTCTACTATCCTAAGTTTCAAGGTGCGTGTAAGTGCAGTTTGTAGGGTATATACTTTCTGCATTTGGACTCAAGAATATGGACTATTTTTCAGACTTATCCTTCAATAAAGCTTTCAATACTTTCCCTTCATCTCAACTTAACTCAAGAACTGAAATCAAGATTATCTACTTCTAAAAAAACTGCAACGACGTATATTCACCAAGGTTCAATAGAATGAGGGTTATTTTTAGGGTTCTCAATTCGTAAGTCTAAGATTTAGTTATTTCCAACGTATCAACTAAATTTTCGGAATAAAAATCTAAGTTTCCCTACTAGCTAACTTGATTACAAAGTTTTTATATTTTTTTGGGAAATTTTTTCGATTTTTGTGGGTTTTTAATAAGTATGCAAATGCAAAATATACACATGAATGCGAAGGTAGAAAGCTTACCGAGCACACCCCCAAACTTAAACTTGACAGTGCCCTCATTGTTAGGCTACACCAAAAGGATCAAAATTGTCGGCGCTCTCATGTTTTTTTTATTTTAATTTTTACAAAAGGAAAAAAAAAACCAAAAATATATGTACACAAAAAGGGTCCCCCCAAACTTCAGTAAAACAGTGTTTCCACTGTTTAGGCGTTAAAGTTCAGAGTTAGGGGGGAAGAACAACATCAATCTATACAGGGCTTTACACAGGCCAAAAGTTAGCACCAACCATTCAAAAAATTTATCGTGATAAAGCAGCGGTTGGTGAAAGAATGCAGAGAGGAAAGAAATGGAGAATACGCGAGACCATATGGGGATGGAAGTGGCGTACGGTCTCGGTGAAGGAGAAGAATGGTGGAGGGAAGAAAGAAATGGAATACGAACTTGAGGGTGGAAATGGAGTGAATAAATTAGTTCAATTTGTAATGACCGATGTGTAAAAAGCGATTGTACTAATCTATCAACCCGTTGAGAAATAGGGTCAAACCGCTCAAGATTTATGAGAAAACATGGGTAGACCGAACTTGGTAAACCAGACGTAAGAAATGAAAGTGATAAAGTGTCTTGCAAAGTGGGAACGATGGAAAGGATGGAGGGAAGTGATTGAGGAATGGTATCGGTTAAAGATTCAGGAGGGTGTACACAGTCAATGAAAGGGACATGATGAATTGGAAAATCCGACTCATCAAGTAAAACTGGTTCATCCTCAATGCTATCCTCAAAATTCTCCTCAAAAATTAGCTCATCCATGTTCCCCTCCGAAAGGCGGCGCGCAAGGCTGCGATGTCTTGGCACTGAGATTCGGGGCAGATGCTAATTTGTGCTATCCGTTCACCTCTCCGAAGATGCCAAGTTGGTTTATGGCACCATGTATCGGAGGTCTAAGCGGATGCGTCCGATGTAGCAGACTTCGTCAGATTCCCCCTCGTTCGAGGGGTTTTTGATTGTGGGGACGCTCTTCCCTGCAGGCGCAAGCCCCTGCAGTTAATTACGCTACCGCTTTGCGGTAACAACTTTCTCCTTCTCCAGATGGTCACTTCGTGTCGTGTGTTCTTGTTTTATGTTTTGTTGCCCGTGGATCGTTTACGGAGACTGAGTTATGTCGTCGCCCGTAGGGCATGGACTAGTCCAAATCCGAGTTATCTTAGATTTGGGTTTGGGGGTTTGGTTTGAGGATACGTTAGCCATGCTTGAGGCTAAGATCAACTCAAACGTTTGTTAAGGATACGTTAGTCCGATTTGAGACTAAGATCAACTTAACAGGATCGTTTGGATCCGACAAAAGAGCGTTTGGGCTCCATTGTTCCAGTTTTAGGGACATAGTGGTCCATCGTATGTGTGTGGCCGTCGGGACCCGTCACCTCTCTGACGACGTTGAAGGATTACAACGACGGGTGTCAGAGGGATTCAGAGATGTACCCTCGAACCAGAGTTAATTGGGGGGATTTGTAGTCCAGTCTGCTTGAAGGTTTAAGGACGCGTTAGCCATTTTTGAGGCTAAGATCGACTTAAACAGGACCGTTTAGATCCGACGAAAGAGCATATGGAGGCTCTATCGTTCTAGTTTAAGGACATTGCGGTCCATGGGTAGTTTAAGGACATTGCGGTCCATGGGTAGTTTTAAGGACATTGCGGTCCACGGGTAGTTTAAGGACATCTCGGTCAATGGGTAGTTTAAAGACATCTCGGTCAATGGGTAGTTTAAAGACATCTCGGTCAATGGGTAGTTTAAAGACATCTCGGTCAATGGGTAGTTTAAAGACATCTCGGTCAATGGGTAGTTTAAAGACATCTCGGTCAATGGGTAGTTTAAAGACATCTCGGTCAATGGGTAGTTTAAAGACATCTCGGTCAATGGGTAGTTTAAAGACATCTCGGTCAAGGTTAAGGACATCATAGTCCATGGGTTTAAGGACTCCACAGTCCGGTATGTGCTCTGGATGCTTCACACGGGTTCACTGCCGTGCTAGGCGAGGACCAGGCTCCGCTCTGGATGCTTCACACGGGTTCACTGCCGTGCTCTGCGAGGACCAGGATCCGCTCTGGACGTTTCCCGCGGGGTCAAAGAGTGACGTTATCCACGTTCCACGTAACCAGGAATTTTGTATCATACATGGGTTTAAGGACCCCACAGTCCATGTCATGAATGGTCTTCGGGACCCGTCACCTCTTTGAAGACATTGAGGGATTACAATGCCAAATATCAAAGGAGTGAAGAGATGTACCCTAGAACCGGGGTGGATTAGATAGTCCGTGGCCCAATTTGGGTCAAGACTGTTCGATTATGTCATGAGCCCATCGGCTCAGTTAATCACAAATTGAGGACTTATGGCCAGCTTGGGCTAAGTCCAGTCAGGTCTGGAATATTGACTCTTTGTTGTTCCATTGAGGGAGAGTGTTTGCCTCTATCCCTTTAGCCAATTGGGCCAAAGCCTGGTGTTAAATATTTCAGAGCAATCAGTGTTGAACACTGGGGATAAGATTGATGAGTTAGTGTTCAACACTAAGAGATAATTGGTGTTAAACACCAGTACTAAGGCTTTCTCAAATTAGTGTTAAACACTAAAACAGATCAGTGTTGAACACTGCCAATAAGGCTTTCTAACCAGCATTGAATGCCAAGGCCCGACAGTGTTTTAACACTGGGCTTGAGAGTTTTAATTTTAGTGTTAAACACTAAGGTAAGAAGGGTCACGTGGCAGTACGTGAGAGCGCCCTCCCTTCAGTTGTTTTGCTGAAATTATCATTTCTTTCAAAGCATCACGTGCCATCACGTGACGGGCATTCAAATGCTTGTATATTTTAGTTTCTGCCAAGGTCACGTGGGTCACGTGGGGTGCTGCCTCGAAGGGGCTTTCTGTAGGGGTTTTGGGGGGTCACGTGGTGGCACGTGACCCTACCTCTATGTTTTTTTAGAGGATCTGTTACTCCTTTCTTCAGGAATTAAATTCCTCGAACTTTAAATTTCAGAGGAATTAAATTCCTATTTCCTTTTGAAGACTTGTAGAGTTGAACTCTGAATTTTCTGTAGGAATTAAATTCCTCGTTTATATGGAGAACTGAAAAGGGTTCAACCCTTAATAAAAGCTTTTAAGGAATTATACTTCCCATTTTAAAGAATTATAATTAAGGGAATTAAATTCCTGTTATTTCCACAGAACCACATTCTTAATTAGGTTTCAACCCCTGTTTCTTTTGTTTTGAAGGAATTAAATTCCCATGATACAGGGTCGAGCCCTAATTTTATTTTTTAAAGGAATTGAATTCCTATAGTTCTGCGAGAATTAAATTCTCATGCTTGTGTTCCCTCTCTATGTTTTGGATCTGCATGGCAGGATCTCGACCCATTGAGAATTAAATTCTCAACCTAAAGGGGAGATGTGCACTTTGCAGATCCTCTATCAAAGAGAGAAGAAATGTATTCTTCTGTTTTTTGTATCAGAGTTAAACTCTGTTGGGAATTAAATTCCCCCTCTTTCAAAAGGCCTTCCCTTTCTTACCTAGGGTTTTCGCAGAAAATCGAAGTCTTTTCCAAGTATCAAAGCTTTTCTCCTTTTTTCTTTCTCTGCGCGTGTCTCCCTTTTTGTATCTCTTGGCTCCTATTTATAGGAGAAGCAGCCGAATCAATCAGTTTTTGACGAATCTTCATGGAGATATTTGATTTGCATTTATTGTTCATTCTGGACCTTTGGATTATTAGGTGAATATTATTCACCTTTGGATTTCAAATCCAGAGATTCTCCCTTTTTATTTTGGTTAGATTTAAGGGGGAAATCTTTCCAAACCCGAGATTTTCCATAAATAAATGACCTCTGAATCTTTAATTTGATTGGATGCATATAGTTGCGTTCCTTTGGCAAGATCTGAATTTCTTTCAGAATTTAATTCTGTTGATAAAATGGGCTTTGAAAGCCGGTCACGTGTGACCACGTGATCCATGGTCACGTGTGAGCACGTGACCCCCTTTGGAATGAAGGATCCTCTTTCTTTCTGCGTTCTGCCCTCTTCTGCTGCTCAGCCGTCACGTGTTACCACGTGACCCCTGGTCACGTGTGAGCACGTGATCCTTGTTTGAACTTTCTTTCTTTGGTTGTTCTGAAGAATGCGTTTGCTGCCTTAAACGTCACGTGCCAACACGTGACCCTGGTCACGTGGGAGCACGTGACTTCTTCTGAAGCCTTTTTCTTGACTTGGTCAGTTACCCGACGTGCCTTTGACGCTTGCATTTAAACGTCACGTGTCGCCCTGTGACCCTGATCACGTGGGAGCACGTGACTCCCCTTGAAGCTTTTCTTTTCCTTCTTCGCAGTCAGGGAATTGAACTTGCCTTAATGAAGTTTTTAGGTGTCACGTGCCAACACGTGACCGCTAGTCACGTGTAAGCACGTGACCCCCTTTTGAAGCTTTCCACAGAAGCTTTCCTGATTTTAAATCAGGAAACAAATGCCCCCACAGCGTTGTTCTCACGTGTCTGCACGTGAGTGCAACGCTGTCATCTCTTGCGACCGTTGGATTCATTTAGGGATTTGGGAGATGAAGCGTTTCCACTGTTTTCTATAAATACCGCTGTCTCTTCATAGGAGCCTTCACTCTGCTCGTCTTCTTCCTCTGAGAACTTTTCTTTGAGAATTTAATTCTCTTCTTCCAGAGCTTAGTTCTCTGTTTTAAGATTTTCCAGAGTTTAACTCTGTTCGAAAAGGACCCTTTTTCCTCAGGTAATGGTAATCGAAGCACCTTTGTTTTGACAAAACTCTCTGGATTTAAAATCCAGATCGAGGGTTTCCCGAAGAACTCATTTTTCTCCAAGTAATTTAACCAAAATATGAGACCACTTGACTTCCCGCAGTAGATCACTTAGGGTTCAGATGATCCCTTAGGGAGACGATGATGGCGGTTCAAACTCATGGAATTTAATTCCATTCAAAATGTTTCTGGGAATTTAATTCCCTTTCCTTAGTAAGGAATTAAATTCCAGCGAAGAACTCGATTTCTTCACACAGAGAATCTCTGGGGTCTCTTGGCTCGAGGCGGTTCTTCTGCAATTAATGCGATGGGGATTTTGTAATGATGCCTTCTGTGGGAACTTAATTCCCTTGATTTTGTTGGGTTCGCTGTAGCGCCCTAGCCAGATCTTGTTGAGGGGAATATGCATGGTTACCACCTTTTATTAAATGCGGACATTCCCTTTGTCTTATTGTTGCGTTTTGGCCTTCTTATTGATGTGCTGTCATCTGGATTCTGTGGGGCCCATGTGTTTTGTAGCCAATGGTCCCAGGAAGCTTTGTTTTTGCTTTCTTTACTTAGTCTTCATGTTCATGCATGAATGTACGTTGCCGACTTTTCTTCTAACGGTCTTCCTTTATTGGTTTTCAGGTGCGATGACTTCTGCTCCACGCTTTCCTTTCTCTCGCTCGGAGGCGGCCTTTCCTCAGTCACCGTCTGATGAAGAGGCGATGGCGATGATTAGAGCCCATGACCCGAACTGCGCCAACCTTCTTCAATGGGGACCTTGGTACAGTCAGATTATTCAAGGTCGCAGGAGTTTTCTTTGCGCGGTGCCAACGGAGCCTACTTTCCCATTTTTACCGATGGATCCTCCAAGGACAGCTTTCGCCGTGGAAATGCCCAATTGGACTCCAACGGGGAGACTGGAGCCTTCGACGACCGGCATTCCGAACCATCCGATCCCGGCTATAGACATCTTGGGACGGCGCATTTGCCAGGGTGAGGCCCACCCGTGGGGGCAGATTTATAAGATAGGGCTCACCCCCAGGCATCCTACGGGCTACCTTCTTTGGGCTCGCTACATCCTTTCTGCCCATCGGGCGCGATTGCAGAAAGTCGGGCTTTATCAGGCCGTATACGCGTCGCTATTCCATTACAAGTCCCCGCATGCTTGGTGGGTTAAGGCGTTTCTGAACCAGTGGAATCTTCCCACTAATACCTTTCTTCTGGGAGATCGCGAGGTTTCGATTTCTTTAGCCGAGTTTTATGAAATTTCGGGATTGCCGATAAGGGGTAACATGTACGAGGAGTTGCTGCCCCCTGACGAGTACATTTTTGAACCTGAGCCCGCCCCAGTTGACGGCTTATCTGCTGAGAATGCTGTTCGACACAAGCGCCCTAGTCTAATTAGGGCCTTAGGCATTTTTGATCGATTATTCACCGAGTCTGAGGAGCAAGGCGTTACTTTCAAGAGCTTCATTGCTTGTTTCATTCGTGAGGACGCCTTACCGAAGACAGCCCCAAAGTTTGCCAACATTGGGGACCCTTTTGGGTTTGGTCTGAAAAGGTTGCCGGCCAACGATTCAGATCTACCTCAGTATTACATCCCTATTATATCGCCAATGTCTTTTGAGTCCATTGCGGCACCTGGTATGGACGAGGAGACGTTCTTTGTGGGGTTTATTAGTGTCTGGCTCAGTTGGTTCGTCATCCCTATGCATCGCCGCTTCATGAGGGCTTCGGTCATCTACCCGGCGCATCGTATCGCGGAGGGGACGCGGTTGGCCATTGGCATCCCAGCCCTGGCGCACCTCTATAATGGATTGGGTACTGCGGCTAATACCTCTATGCCTGGCGTAGACGTAGTGAACTTTTCGCTTCATTACTTCACGTCGTGGATCGAAATGCATGTGCTGGGGTCTTTTGCCATGCATCAAAGGCCCGCTTTTTACGACGCCTATACCTTCCCGCGACTTATGCGACTGGTAGGTGCTTCCGCTGTCGATCCAACTCAATCTGGGGCTATTAGGGTGCTGATTTCCCCTCACGCTACCGCCGGCGGGTTAGCTTTTAATGATCGGGTTCTGTCTTCTTCTTCGGGTCCTGTTCAGCAACTTTGGGACCAGTCAAAGGACAACGCACCTTCTCTGAAGCCCCGAGAGGCCATCTACTTGTATTCAATTAGACCGGGCTACTTGGTGTTTCGCCAGGATAGTGCAGCCCTTTTTATGCGGTATAATCCTCATCGATTTGCTCGGCAGCTCGGATATGACCAGGGCGTTCCTTTTGAGGCTTTTATGATTGCTCCAGTTCCTTCGCTCGACGCTGTTCGCGACGCAGCTCATCATTTCATGAGGCTGAACACCGGCTCTCATTTCATGGTCCCTGAAGCCGAGTACATCCCTCGATGCGTGGGTGCATTCACAGGTTGGTATCTTCATCGGGTCACCCCGATTATTGCTGAAGAAAGAAGGGTTCTTCTTGGTCATGACGCTCCTCCTCAGGTCTCGCGAGTTGAGTTGCGACCGAGGGTTCCAGTCCGCTTTCCTCTGAGGGAAATTGGCGCTGCCCTCATTCCGGGGGAGTCAGGGGTAGACCTCACTCCGACCGCTGGTATGCCCTTGGGTTCTCGATCGCGAGGTAGACGGGCTCCAGTGGCAGTACCTCTGCCGGTGGCGGCGCCGCCTCCCGCAGCGTCGACGACGCCGACGTCTTCCAGGGACGAAGGCATCGAAGGCGATGTGGGCCAGCGTCGCCCTAAGGCTTCACGAGGGAGGAAGCGGCCATCTTCAGCGACCGGCTCTGGGTCTAAGCGACAGAAGAAAGTGGCTACTACTCCGCTCGACTCTGTGATGGAATCTGAGCCTATCCTTGACGACGAACCCTTGGCCTTGCCCGCGTCTGATACTGTACTCCTCTTTCCGAGTTCGGCTGACGAGGAGGCCGCACAACTGGCTGAGGCCTTACGGCGTTCGCAAGACCCGTCCCATGATGCCAAGGTTCCGAAGAAGTCTTATCCCGCTGTAATTTTTTACGAGGACCCTTCGTGGATTCGGCGGCGATTTATCGGCCCTTTGGAGGAATGGGGGGAAAGGGCTTTGAAGCAGGTCGCTTCAGAGGATGCAGCTGATGCACTTTCTCTATGGACCGGTGGTCATGAGTCTACCCTTAAACCTCGGCGAGCTTATCTCCTTGAGAAGGAAAAGCGGCTTGAAGAAGCCATGTCAAAGGCTTCTTTGCGTATAGGTACGCTGTGCTTCTTTTGTAGTCTTTCTGATTATTTATGCTCATGGGTATGTATCATTATTTTCATTTGAACCGTGCAGAATCTTCAACGCTGGGGGAGCTTCCTATTGGCCCCTTAAAGCTAAAGCCCGCCGAAATTCTCAACGAGGCCTTGCTAGGTGTGGAGGGGGCTGATGAGGCTGCTCCTCTAGTGATAGAACCTCCAGCGGCGACTCCTGATCAAGGAGTGCTTGCCCCTTCGGGGAATGCTCTTATGGAGGCCGCCACCCTAATGACTCTTGCTGAAGGTGGCCCAAAGGCTGGAAGTGAAGTAGTCGGGACTACTCTCCCTTTGTTGGAGCCTGAGGCTATGGCGGAGACCGTCGAGGCTGCTATCCCCCTGGCTCAGAATGGGAGGAGTGTCGAAGGTATTCTTCTGCGTTTTAATTTAGTAACCCTCTCATGGTCTAAAATCTTTTATCTTTTCCAGAATTACGCGGTTTGGCAGCCACGATCGCGGATCTATCGCCTCGCCAATCATTTCAGCGTCTATTGGAGATGGCAGCCCCGCAGGCGATTCCCCCTCAGCGTATTGTCCTTTCCTCCGGACAGGGTTAGTGTCATTTGCCATTTTTTATCATAGCATTGTCACTATTTTGTGAAATGACGTTAGTGTCTTTATAGTTTTAGAAGCCGATGATGAGGTCGAGGTCGTCGAAGGGCTAGGGGAACCTTCAACTCCCTCGTGCATGACTGTCGGTGAGTAACGTCTCATCAAAGTCCTGTTCATCTTGCGTTTAAAAGTTTTACTAACATCTGCCAAATCTGAACAGCCTTGCCAGTCTCCATGGCTTCGGAATCACGCATTGTGATGCCGTCCGGCCCCTACGCTTTGCGGGCTTCAGAGCGCTTGGCCCAATTGAGCCTGGTCTCCTTATCTTCCTTTATCGAGGAGCTTCGTGCTGGTGGTGCAACCACGGCCGAAGCGTTCGCCGCTGAAGCTAACGGCTCCCTTCCTTTTCTCGCCACCTATCACAGTGAGGCGGTGGTGCGGGTCTGGGTGGATTTTTGTAGGAAGGTGGAGGCCTGTTTGTATGCTCTCGAGTGTTCTCGCCTTTCCTCGGAGGCCGTGGCTGCAAAGGCGGAGTTACGAGATCTGATAGCACGACATGCGGCCAACATGACGTCGTGCGAGAAGAGACTTGGCCGTAAGTTCTCAGAGAGGGAGCTAGCCTCCAAGGCGTTGGGCGAGCTTCAGGCCAGTCTTACAGCCAAAGCCAACGAAGCGTATGAGCTGTGGCGGGTGCTTCAGGAGTCCATTAAGGAGGTGGTGGCTCTTGATAAAGCCGCCACGTTTACTCGCGAGAGGGTTGAGGCTCACAAGGCCACTGAAAAAGAGCTTGAAGCCCGGCTTGCTTTATATCAGGCCCAGCAAGCTCAGGCGGAGGCTCGTCTTCTGGAGATCCTGCGTCATGAAGCTGTGGCTCAACAACAGAATGACGAGCTGGTGAAGTTACTGCACCGTCCGCCGGCTTAAGGACTTGTATCTTTTCTTCTATTTTTTGTACATACTCATGAATAAGGGTATCTTCCTTTTTTTATGAATTGTATTTTGTATCCATTTTGGTTTATGAATAAAAGATACAATTTTCCTCTCAATGATGTGTCCTCTTTTCATTGAATGCATTCTGCGGATATTCTATTTCGATCTCCTTGCAGGACAGGGATGACTCAGGGTTCAGGTTTGAGATATGCTTTCTGAGACTTCTGCATTTTACGAGCCACGAGGGTCTCATAAAGAGTTTTTCTCTCCCCAGCCGTGAGGATTTGCGAGTGCCGGATGCGGTTACCCTCGCCCGTGCTCTATGGAGTCAGGGGTTTCTCTAGATATTGTAGTTTAAAGACGTCGCGGTCAAGGTTAAGGACCTCATAGTCCGTGGATTTAAGGACTCCACAGTCCGATGTTAGTTTTAAGACATCACGGTCAAGGTTAAGGACCTCATAGTCCGTGGATTTAAGGACTCCACAGTCCGATGTTTGGTTACAGGGACCCGTCACCTCTTTGAAGACGTTGAGGAATTACAACGCCGGGCATCAAAGGAGTGAAGAGATGTACCCTTAAACCGAGGCAAAAATCTGTGAGGAATAGGGGTAGTTGGTTGTTAGTTTTAAGACATCGCGGTCGAGGTTAAGGACGTCATAGTCCGTGGATTTTAAGGACTCCACAGTCCGGTGTTTGCTCTGGATGCTTCACACGGGTTCACTGCCGTGCTTGGCGAGGACCAGGCTCCGCTCTGGGCGTTTTCCGTGGGGTCAAAGGGTGACGTTATCCACGTTCCACGCAACCAGGAATTTTGCACTAGATGCTTCACACGGGTTCACCGCCGCGTTAGGCGAGGACTAGGCTCCGCTCTGGATGCTTCGCACGGGTTCACTGCCATGCTCTGCGAGGACCAGGATCCGCTCTGGACGTTTTCCACGGGGTCAAAGAGTGACGTTATCCGCTTTCCACGTAACCAGGAAGTTTGCACTAGATGCTTCACACGGGTTCACTGCCGCGTTAGGCGAGGACTAGGCTCCGCTCTGGATGCTTCGCACGGGTTCACTGCCATGCTCTGCGAGGACCAGGATCCGCTCTGGACGTTTTCCACGGGGTCAAAGAGTGACGTTATCCGCTTTCCACGTAACCAGGAAGTTTGCACTAGATGCTTCACACGGGTTCACTGCCGTGTTAGGCGAGGACTAGGCTCCGCTCTGGATGCTTCGCACGGGTTCACTGCCATGCTCTGCGAGGACCAGGATCCGCTCTGGACGTTTTCCACGGGGTCAAAGAGTGACGTTATCCGCTTTCCACGTGACCAGGAAGTTTGCACTAGATGCTTCACACGGGTTCACTGCCGTGTTAGGCGAGGACTAGGCTCCGCTCTGGATGCTTCGCACGGGTTCACTGCCATGCTCTGCGAGGACCAGGATCCGCTCTGGACGTTTTCCACGGGGTCAAAGAGTGACGTTATCCGCTTTCCACGTAACCAGGAAGTTTGCACTAGATGCTTCACACGGGTTCACTGCCGTGTTAGGCGAGGACTAGGCTCCGCTCTGGATGCTTCGCACGGGTTCACTGCCATGCTCTGCGAGGACCAGGATCCGCTCTGGACGTTTTCCACGGGGTCAAAGAGTGACGTTATCCGCTTTCCACGTAACCAGGAAGTTTGCACTAGATGCTTCACACGGGTTCACTGCCGTGTTAGGCGAGGACTAGGCTCCGCTCTGGATGCTTCACATGGGTTCACTGCCATGCTCTGCGAGGACCAGGATCCGCTCTGGACGTTTTCCACGGGGTCAAAGAGTGACGTTATCCGCTTTCCACGTGACCAGGAAGTTTGCACTAGATGCTTCACACGGGTTCACTGCCGCGTTAGGCGAGGACTAGGCTCCGCTCTGGATGCTTCGCACGGGTTCACTGCCATGCTCTGCGAGGACCAGGATCCGCTCTGGACGTTTTCCACGGGGTCAAAGAGTGACGTTATCCACTTTCCACGTAACCAGGAAGTTTGCACTAGATGCTTCACACGGGTTCACTGCCGTGTTAGGCGAGGACTAGGCTCCGCTCTGGATGCTTCGCACGGGTTCACTGCCATGCTCTGCGAGGACCAGGATCCGCTCTGGACGTTTTCCACGGGGTCAAAGAGTGACGTTATCCGCTTTCCACGTAACCAGGAAGTTTGCACTAGATGCTTCACACGGGTTCACTGCCGCGTTAGGCGAGGACTAGGCTCCGCTCTGGATGCTTCACATGGGTTCACTGCCATGCTCTGCGAGGACCAGGATCCGCTCTGGACGTTTTCCACGGGGTCAAAGAGTGACGTTATCCGCTTTCCACGTAACCAGGAAGTTTGCACTAGATGCTTCACACGGGTTCACTGCCGCGTTAGGCGAGGACTAGGCTCCGCTCTGGATGCTTCACATGGGTTCACTGCCATGCTCTGCGAGGACCAGGATCCGCTCTGGACGTTTTCCACGGGGTCAAAGAGTGACGTTATCCGCTTTCCACGTGACCAGGAAGTTTGCACTAGATGCTTCACACGGGTTCACTGCCGTGTTAGGCGAGGACTAGGCTCCGCTCTGGATGCTTCGCACGGGTTCACTGCCATGCTCTGCGAGGACCAGGATCCGCTCTGGACGTTTTCCACGGGGTCAAAGAGTGACGTTATCCGCTTTCCACGTAACCAGGAAGTTTGCTGATTGTATCCGCATTTCACGGGATGGGGGTTGACTCTTGGCGATATGTGTCGCTGAGCCATGGAACTTGGGGTTGCCACTGTTCCGTTTCGCTTGATGTTGTGTCGTCGAGACAATGAAAGCTAGGAATTTGGCCTTCGCTTCATTTGCTGGTATCGCGTCTGCTGTATCGAGACGAGTGCCACGGTGATGAACACTAAGTTATCTGTGAACCGCTGAGATTTTGCAAGTTGTCCCATCATTTCGGCCATTTTGTCATGCATGTGTGGCTTGCTAGCTTCTTGCGGCAAGCTCGGATTTCTTGGATACGGGTTTCGGCATCAGCACCGCTACAACTGGAATGTTGCCAGGAGCGGATCATCATTTGCCTCTGTCGACGTTTGAACAAAGGTGGCTTAGCAAACAGGGTTAAGGGTCCTGTCGACCAAGGCTTTTGACCTCATGAGCCGTAAGGGTCTCACAAAGGCGTTTCTCCCTACAAGTCGTGAGGATCCTGCAGGTGTGTTTTCTCCTTAAGAATCGTGGGGATTCTTAAGTGCATGTTCTCTTGTAA
The DNA here is from genome assembly GCA_030015575.1 of Agapanthus africanus. Classification (NCBI taxonomy): domain Eukaryota; kingdom Viridiplantae; phylum Streptophyta; class Magnoliopsida; order Asparagales; family Amaryllidaceae; genus Agapanthus; species Agapanthus africanus. The sequence goes on along the minus strand of JASDDO010000024.1, from coordinate 341,319,288 downwards.
GTCGTAAGGATCTTACAAAGAGGATTTTCCCCTTATAAGTCGAGAGGACTTGCAAGGGTTGTTCACCATGTAGATATATCCCCAGTCGCGGGTAGGACTTTGTTAGGGAAATGTTTATTCGCGCCCGTGGATTGTATACAAGGGTCAGTACGAGCCGCTTGTAGGGCAGTATCGGAGGTTGTGGAGGATTCGCTTAAGAACAGGTTTAGGTTTCTGTAACTTAAGACTTTCAAGTCTTATGAGCCGTGAGGGTCTCATAAGAAAATTCTCCTTACGAGTCGTGAGGATCTCGTAAGTGTATTTTCTCCTTAGGAATCGTGAGGATCCCTAAGTGTGTTGCTCCTTTGTGAGTCGTAAGGATCTCACGCAGGTGATTTCTCCTTACAAGGTCGAGAGGACCCTGTAAGTGTCTTTTAACGAGGCTGCGCCCTTTCGGGTTTTCACAAACACTCGCCGGTAGCCCTGCTGTTTTTACTCACGGAGCCCTTTCGGGTTTTCATCCGTGCCCATTTTGCTTTATGGACGTACCGTTTTTTTTTTTTTTTTTTTTTTTTTTTTTTTTTTTTTTATCTGTCTCGCCAGCCTAAGAATGCTGCGGCAGTAATTTAGGGACGTTTCGGTCCGTCGTTAGTTTAAGGACGTTTCGGTCCGTCGTTAGTTTAAGGACATTTCGGTCCACCGTTAGTTTAAAGACGTTTCGGTCTCTTGATAGTTTAAGGACGTTTCGGTCCGTTCATAGTTTAAAGACGTTTCGGTCTCTTGTTAGTTTAAGGACGTTTCGGTCCCTCGCTAGTTTAAGGACGTTTCGGTCCGTCGTTATGGGAAGGCCAGCTACTGCTTGTAAAGTCTGAGCCTAGGAAGATAGCGAGTGGACATAGTCGTCGTCATCTATCGTTGACCCAGGCTGTGGCTCACTAAGCATAGTATCTCTTCAAGAAGCGGCCATTTATTGGTCTGAAAGGCCTCTCACCGTGCATGTCCACCAGTAGATAGGCTCCACCCTGGTAAACCTGGTCTATGATGTATGGGCCTTCATAGTTTGGCTCGAATTTTCCCCGCTTGGCACGATTGGGGATCATAGGTCTTTTGACTACCAGCACGAGTTCGCCTTGGCGGAACGCCCTTGGCCTGGTCAATCTTTCGTACGAGCGCGTCATCTTTGCTTTGTAGGCTTCTAGATGTTGTTGCGCTATAAGTCGGGTTTCGTCGAGGGCATCAAGCTCCTCAAGTCGAAGGTGGGCATTTTCCTCGTCGGTCAGTTCGTGGTGGACTGCCACTCGTAGAGAGGGTAACTCTATCTCGAGGGGGAGTACTGCTTCCGTCCCAAATACCAACGCGTATGGCGTTGTATTTGTGGCCGTCTTGAATGTAGTTCGATAAGCCCAAAGGGCTTCTTGCAGCCTCTCGTGCCAGTCTCTCTTATTCCGGGAGACGGTCTTTTTTATGATCTTCGTCAAGGTCTTATTGAAGGCCTCGGCCAGACCGTTGGCTCGCGGGTTGTAAACTGAAGAATACCTCCAATCTATATTGTGCTGCTGCGCGAAGCGGCTAATCTTATGGCTCCTGTAGGCTGGCCCGTTATCGGAGATAATCCGCCGTGGGGTTCCAAACCGATAGATGACGTGCGTTTTGAAGAAATGGAGGATATTCTCCGTCTTCACTTCCCTCAGTGGTACTGCTTCTGCCCATTTGGAGAAGTAATCAGTCGTCGCCAGGATAAAACGGTGTCCCCGAGATGATGCTGGTTCAATGGGGCCGACTATGTCAGTCCCCCACATCTCGAATGGCCAGCTGGCCACCGTTGGGTGTAGCGGATTGGGATTTTGGTGGATAAAGTCTCCATGAATCTGGCACGAGTGGCATTGCCTCGCGTATTCGAGGCAGTCCTGGATCATCGTGGGCCAGTAATAACCCATCCGTTTAATTTTTAACTTCATCTTTGGGCCTGCTTGATGAGAACCGCAAAGCCCGTCGTGAACTTCCTGGACGACTTTTTCTGCTTCGTCAGGTCCCAAGCATCTCAGCCATAGAGAATCAAGCGATCTCTTGTATAGAGTATCGTTGACGAAAGCGAAAGATAGAGCTCGTTTCATGAGCTGATGTCTTGAGGACGCTTCTTTGGGCATGCGGCGGGACTTAAAGTAGTCTATGAAGACTTCCCTCCAGTCCTCGACCTTCTCTTGGTCTTTTATTTGTAGGGTTGTCTGCTCAGTTGCTCCCTCTTTATATAATTCCGGAGGTATTTCTGCGGGGGTGAGCACTCGACGGCTTTGTACCACGATTCTGACATCATCGAGGTTCTCGTCGGCCAGTTCTTTAGCAAGCTTAGCCAATGCGTCTGCTTTGCTGTTTTCTGCGCGTGGTATGTTCTCCAAAGTGTAGGAAGGAATTTGGGACAATAGTTGTTGCACCCTTTCGCCGTACTTCACCAGCTCCGGTTTGCACGTTTGGTAGTCGCCATTCACTTGACTAACGACCAGCTGAGAATCCCCGTATATGAGGAGGTCTTCAATTCCCATGTCAATGGCAAGCTCGAGACCTGCTATCAGGGCTTCGTATTCAGCTTCATTGTTTGTCCTTGGCTCTGTTAAGGAGAAGGCGAAGCGCATTATCCCTCCTTGTGGAGTCGCAAAGATGAGGCCTATCCCTGACTTGATCATTGGGATACCTTGCTTTTGTTTCTTTATATAGGACGCTCCATCGAAATAAAGTTCCCATCGGGCGCTTCCACCGCTAATCCCATCAAATGCATGCTCGTCCGGCAAGTCACAATTCAAAGGAGAATCGGCCGGTATCGGGTGCTCAGCGAGGAAATCGGCAATGGCCTGGCCTTTCACTGTCTTGAGAGGTTGATATGTTATCGAGAACTCCATCAAGAGTAGGGCCCATTTAGCGAGTCGACCCGTTAATATGGCTTTTGACATCAGATATTTAAGAGGGTCCACCTTCGAGATGAGACAGACTTCATGTGCCAACGCATAGTGCCTGAGCTTTGTTATCGCGAAGATTAACGCCAAGCAATGTTTTTCAATGGGAGAGTAATTGCTTTCTGCCCCCAGTAGAACTCGACTTAAGTAGTAGAGTGCTCTCTCTTTCCCCTGATCGTTCTCTTGCGCCCATAGTGCGCCCAAGGAACCTTCGAGGGCGGTTGTATAAAGAATGAGGGGTTTTCCTTTGACCGGCGCAGCTAATACCGGCGGGTTCTGTAGGTACTGCTTGATCTCGTCTAGTGCGCCTTGGCATTTTTGATCCCAGACGAATGGGGTTCCCTTCTTCATCAGGTGACTGTAGGGGCGGCATTTGCCTGAAAGATTTGCGATAAATCGCCGGATGTATGCGAGCTTCCCTTGGAGAGACCGCAACTGTTTGAGGGTTTTTGGCGGGGGCATTTCCATGATCGCTTTAATCTTTGACGGATCTATCTCAATACCTCGGTGTCGGATGACGAATCCCAAGAATTTTCCCGAGGAGACTCCAAACGCGCATTTGAGGGGATTCATCTTCAAATTATATTGCCGAAGGCGTTGAAATACAGTCTCTAGGTGCTTTAAGTGATCTTCATATGACATGCTCTTTACTACGAGGTCATCGATATAGCACTCGACGATGTCATGTATGAGATCGTCGAAGATCTTTGTCATGGCCCTTTGATAGGTAGCGCCGGCGTTCTTTAAACCAAAGGGCATAACCTTGTAGCAGAATATACCCAAAGGGGTCCAGAAAGCGGTGTGCTTCTGGTCTTCGGGATGCATTTTTATCTGATTGTATCCTGAAGAACCGTCCATAAAGGAGAAGATCTCGTGAGTAGACGTGTTATCTATCATTAGCTCGGTTACCGGCACTGGGAAATCATCTTTTGGACAGGCTTTGTTGAGATCCCTGAAATCCACGCATATACGCACCGTCCCATTCTTCTTCATCACCGGGACGATATTGGCGATCCAATCGGGATATTGGACTTCTTGAATGAATCCAGAATCGATCAGTTTCTTGACTTCGGCGTTGATGCTCATCTCAAGCTCGAGCCGCATCCTTCTTGGTGCCTGCTTGACTGGCCTGATGTCTGGGGATATTGCTAATCTGTGCACAGCGACCTCCGGATCTAATCCTGGCATCTCAGAGTAGTTCCACGCGAAGCAGTCTTTATGTCGTAGAAGCACGTTCTTTAACGCGGCCACCCTCTCCTCAGAGAGTAGCTCGCTGACAAATGTTGGTCGCGGGTCCTCTGCCGATCCCAACTCAATCTTTCTGAGGTTATCTGCGGTAGTATGTATACCGTCTTCCAGTTCTTTTGGAGCGGGCGGGAATTCCGAGATAACCTCATCATCGTTGTTTTCGAAGCACCGGGGAGGGTTGTCTACCGTAATCGTATAACAGGCGCGAATCCACTCCCGGGGCCGAGGCGGATCTGGCTCTGCTCTTGTGGCCTTGGGCTCGTGCTTTCGTGGCGGCGTTACCCTCCAGCTGTTGGATAAAGCGAATCTGCCCCGTTGGTACTGGTCCTCGACCCAGTTCTTGAAGGTGAAGCAGTCTTCGGTAGGATGTCCTGCGGCCCGGTGATAAGAGCAATAGCCCGAGCGAGAGGCCTTGCTAGTTTGCTCAGGATGCCTAGACTCTGGGAGCGCGATCATTCGATGCTTTAGGGCGAGTCTGAGTAACCTTTCCGTCTTGTCTCGGGGGAAGGAGTACGCTCGACTCATCTTTTCTATGAAGGACGAATCCGAGCTGTGCAATACCCGATTACGTAAACCTCTAATCCTGCGTCGTTGTTGTCGGCTCTTCTTCCCGCTTTTCGACTTATTTCCGTCTCCGCATTGGGTCTTTCGTATGATGGGTTGACAAGGATGAACGTCTTTGTCTTTTGCAATCTGTTGAAATAGACGTTGCGTCCTGGCCTTCTCATAGATAGCCGTTTCGCGGCTACGGTCTTCCCGAGCTTTCTGACCCACTTTCCTGATAGGCTTGCCCATTCGTTCTTCAAACGACGGACTTGGCGCTTCAATCGCGGGGTCTAGTTTTGATGAGGGATCGGCATCTCCTGACAGTGTGTCCTCTTCTTCATCAAAGGTATATGTGGCGTAGCTGCTGTGGGCCCGCTCCCGTTTTCCGGTTCTCGCGTATCCAAGCCCAAGTGTTTCCATTTTCCCGTTGGGCAATTTGCGTTGGGTTCCAGGGACATCCCAAATCCTGTTGTAGAACCGAGCCTGTCGAACAGTTTGTTTTAAGGGTACTCCTTGACGCTTCAATAGCTTCTTTAATCCGTTCGTATAGTATCTGGGTAGTCGGATGGGTTGGAGTCTGTCGCATGTAGCATCTGCGCCATGCCAGATCTCTTTCTCTGTTTTCGACTCTGAAGATCGGTAAAATAGGATTACTTTCTCACCCTTTCGCCTGGGGGGGACGCAAAACGTTTGCAGCTCTTGCACACTGTGAGCTTGAAGCGTGTCGAGGTCCTTGTAGTGTTCTCGCGGTACCATGGTGATTTGCAGGTTATGGTCATCGCCCGGAGGTGCTTGCATTGAAAGCCGATTGGAGAATACGGCGTTGACCTCATCTTCCGAATCACTTCCGAAGATCAGTATGCGGGTGGGCGTCCTCCGGTTGTTGCGTTGAGATGGCCCCGTATAAACTATCTCTTCTTCTTCTTCGGTATCGCTTCCGAAAACAGGGATGGTGGCGGCGGCCTTGTTCTCCGAGTCGTGACACCTTTCTGTATCTTCAAAGTCTGGCAAGAAGTATTTCGCATCCTCGTATTTGCGGACTTCGTTCACGGAAAATGGGTTCAGCTCACCCGTTACAGTATACTCGAAACCATCTTTAAAGTACTTCATACACTGATGTTGTGTAGAAGGGACGATGTTGTACTCGTGTAACCAAGGACGGCCGAGCAAGGCGTTGTAACAGGTCTTGGCGTCAATGACATGGAATTTGATGTCTGTGACGAGAAGCCCGAAGCGTAACGTTAATATCACGGACCCGAGAGTCCGTGACGATTGTGAATCGAAACCGGAGATAGTGATTTTGTCACGAGCGAGATGTTGCACACTCATGCAGATTTCCTTCAACACCCGAACATTAAGGAGATTGACGGAGGATCCATTATCCACCAGGATCTTGCCAATCTTGATGTCATGACAGTACCCAGAGACATATAGGGGACGGTTATGGTCGCACGTCCCGAGAAGGAGGTCTTCATCACCGAAAGTGACGTCGGCCGTATGCACTTCTTCCAGTTCGTCCTTCATCTTTTCGGTGGCGAGAAAGGCTTGGAATTGCTCAGGTTCTTGTAGTGCCTTAATTAGTGAGTCCCGTGCTTCTTTTGATAATAGGAGGGCGTCGAGAATGCTGAGCTGAGAAGGTAGCTTCCTTAGATGCGCGAGGATGTTATAGTCCACTTTACTCCTCCTAGGAGGGTCTTTGGCAGCCAGTTCTTTCGAGACTTGGTCATCCAAAGTGATATCTTCAGTGACCTTTTCCTTTCCCTTATCTTTTCTGTTCGTAGGCCCGAGATTCTTTTCCGGGAGTGTGCGATTGCGCAACTGAGTGTTTCCGCAGGCTTCTGATTCCTCATCTTTCCTTAGCGCGGATTCTTCAAAGAGAGGGCCCAGAGTCACTTCTTCATCAGAGTCGCTCCCAAAGGTGAGGACTTGCGACCCCTCGGCATGAGCCATATAACAGTTGCCAGTAATTCTGTTGGGCCCGTCAACGGCGCTTCTTTGCTCCCGACGGCTCTTGCGTTTCATGCGTTTGAAATGTTGCCGACGAGCAACATATCCTTGCCACCATATCTTAAAGGCGTCGCACTCCTCTGTGGGGTGTGAAACTTTCCGATGATATGCACAGTAATCGGGGTGCTTTTCCGCCCCATTGTGTGTGTTTCCTTCCGAGGGTGGTAACCTCATTCCCATTGACATGGCTTTGGCGAACCTTTTCCTCGTCTTGAATATCTTCCTGTCCATCTCGGATGCCTTTCGCTCTGGCAGGAGTAGTTCAACTCCTTCGTTCAGTTGCCCGCATTTGGTTCCTCCTGATGCTGCCATCTCACGCTCTTGGTCTGCTTTACTTTTTAGACGAATCTCGTCTAGGAAGGCATTGATCATATCAGTTGTCAGCGTCGCACGCTTTGGTTCGGGTTCCGCCTTCAGCTTCTTAGTGCTAGGAGTTTTCTCATCATTGGTAAACGAGTGGGAGATCATGTTGCAACTTGCCGCATATCCCTCGGATTCATCCGACGAGTTCTCTCCATCATCGTCCTCTTGAAAGATATGGCTGAGGAACTCTTGCAGTGTGACAGGAGTTCGCGCCTTCTGATTATATTCTTCCAGCGCGTCGATTTGCTTCTGCAAGTTTGTTCGCTCGTCTCCAAGCTTCGCGGGCTTCTTGGATTTCTTCTTCTTTTTCTTCGAAGCTTTTGACGGCTGGGCGTGAGTATTTGGGCCCTTGTCAGCAGTCTTCGTAGTTATGCGGGGCTTCACTGCTCCTTCGATAATTCGAGGTTCAAGAAGGTCCTTCCATTCGATTGCAGGGCACGCGTGAAGGTCTCTCAGCATCCTTTTGGTCTTTGTTGATAGCACGACCTCCCATGGAATTTCTTCGATAAAGGAGCAGGTTGCCCCCGATGTGTCCGTCTTTTTAGGAGTATGTGGTTGTGGCGGGTTCACCTTCCACTTTTCGGACAGTACAAACTTCCCCTGAAGGTATTGATCTTCGATCCATCCTTTGAAGACGAAGCAATCTTCAATCGGATGGCTTACCGTCTGATGGTAAGGGCAATAGTTGGGGTTATTCACCTCGGTGGGTTGTGGCGGTCGCCTTGGATTCGGGAGGTTGATAAGTCTGTTGCGTATTGCCAGCTCAAATAACCGTTTTGTCTTGTCTCGTGGGAACGAGTAGGGACGCTTCATCTTTTCGTTATAATATCGGCGTCTTTCTTCCAATTGATCTGCCGATTTCGGGGCGTCAGGCTGCTGTTGGGTGTTCGCGACAAAGGTTGCCCTTCCTTTACCCTTATCATTCCGAGGTTCTGACTTCGGAGGAGGTGGCCTATGACCCATCTGGTCCATCTGAGCCAACTTGTCGATTAAAGCCTGGAATGTGGTTGGCTTAAAGAACATCATAAACTGGGAGATAGTTGCGTGGGGGTCTAGGGTTCCCACGAACATACCCACTGCGGGCGCTTCCTCAATGCGTTGCTCGCATCTCGACCACAAATTTCGCCATCGTATAGCGTACTGGACCCAGGTTTCGCCTGGCTTTACCCTGGCGTTAATCAAAGCAGTAATTGGAGTGCGCTCGCTGGCACTTGCGAACCGCTGAGTGAACAACAACTCCATTTCAGCGAACGTTTTGATGGAATCGTTCGGGAGTTCCGAATACCATTCGAACGCTGTTTCTGATAGGCTGCCGACGAACTGACGGAGTAACAGTTTATCGTCACCGCCGGTGTTACCGCAGAGGGCTCGGAACTGGGCGACGTGTTGATGGGGATTGCCGGTCCCCTTATACACATGGAATTTCGGTATCGTATAGCCTTGCGGATATTTGATTTGATCGTACCAGCCTGGATACGGTCGCCCTGTTTTCACGACTTGACCAGCTGCCTCAGTCGCATGATGAACTCGGATTTGCTGGGCTATGTAGTCAGTCAAGTCAGCCTTAGAGATCGTCTCCTCCTTGGCCGTTGAGAAGGCTGGTGGTGGATTGGACGTCTCTCCTCGGTCGTCTTCAAGAACAATCGGAGGATCTTCGGCGGGTGAGTCCTGTTGGATCATCATTCCTATCACATCTTGAAAGAGAAGGCCCATCCGTTGTATGTTGGCCGCTTGTTCAGCAGCCTCTCTGTCCCTTTTCTCCAGTGTCCGGCGAAGGAATTCAGCGTCGGTTTCTTCCTCCCGGCGTGCGTCTGAGGATGCTTCTGGGTTTTCCTTTGGCCCGGTGAGCGCGGCCATAGCATTCATCATTTCTTGGAGCTTTTGTTGCTGCTCCTGGGATCTCGTTACGGATCGGGTTAGCGGTCGGTGGCCTGTAGAAGTGCGGCTCTCCTCCTTTCCAGAGGCCATGTATACGGTGTGGACCATCATGCCCCCATACTTAGGGTGTCCGGGCTTGTTGCTTTTAGCCGTCGTTGCACGTCGAGGGATCTTCTCGGGCTCCCTCCTTTTATGAGCCATGGAGGTTGAGGGGGCCGTCGAGGTGGGCGTCCAAACAGCCTTTTGGGTTTTCGCCTGGTGACCAGCTTTCGATTGGATCTTCAGCTTCTTATGCTGGCGGGAGAGGTTTGGATCGATGATTGAGTCCCGGGCCTGCCGCCAAACCTTATAGATTTTGGAAGACAGCCGTTGAGGAGATCGGGGCTGTTCTGATTCTATTTCCACAACCTTTTCCGATGGGGGAGGAGACCTCTTCAGCGCTGCGGTAGGGGAATTCCTTCGCACCTTATTCAACATTTCGAAGCTGTTCCTAGTTGGAACAGCAGCATTAACTTCTACCACCGGGGCTGGTGGAGTCAATCCAGAGGGGGAGTTGCCCCCAGCCTTCCTTATTCGGCGCCAATGACGACGTCGAGCGCATCGAGCAGACGGCGTAGAGTCAGATATAAGAACGGTTTCATCTTGCCCCCTGTGTGGGTGGGGGGTCGTTGTTGGTGTTAGCCTGTCAAAGACCGATGTCCTTTGTGCAACGGGAGCGGGAGCTGAAGCCGTTAATCTGGTAAAGACCGACCTTTTGGCCGGGGAAGCTGCCTTGGCGATTTCGGAAGCATGAGCGGCCGTTTTCTTAGGAGCAGCCTTCTCTGCGACGAATCTGCAGGATTTCTGGCCCAATCTAGAAAAGACTGAGGCGTTGACATCGGACGACTCGGTGAGAGGAGCCGTGGCAGGGGTGAGACGATCAAAGACCGACTTCTTGAGGGCTTCCTTTGTCAGCACTGGCGCCGTGAAGCTGGATGGCGGGAGTATAGTCCCAAAGAACAATCCGGTGGTGGCCTGAGTCACCTGGTCCACTGGCATTGTGAACAACGAAGCAGCTTGGGGTCCATAGGCTACACCTCCTGGCGAGGCAAAGCATTGGTCGCGATTGCAGCTCGAGCAATTGGAGGATTTCGCAGAAGTAGAAGCCATCGATCCTTTGCTTTCTGCAATAGGCAAGGCGCCAATTCTTAGTATCTTGAAACCCAAGGGCAACTGTTAGCGAACCGCGATTGGTTCGCGAATCACGACACACGAAGTGTGGAGTGGAAAGAGGAAAAGGTCCCACCGGGCGTGCCAGAATCTGTTCCCCTCCGAAAGGCGGCGCGCAAGGCTGCGATGTCTTGGCACTGAGATTCGGGGCAGATGCTAATTTGTGCTATCCGTTCACCTCTCCGAAGATGCCAAGTTGGTTTATGGCACCATGTATCGGAGGTCTAAGCGGATGCGTCCGATGTAGCAGACTTCGTCAGATTCCCCCTCGTTCGAGGGGTTTTTTATTGTGGGGACGCTCTTCCCTGCAGGCGCAAGCCCCTGCAGTTAATTACGCTACCGCTTTGCGGTAACAACTTTCTCCTTCTCCAGATGGTCACTTCGTGTCGTGTGTTCTTGTTTTATGTTTTGTTGCCCGTGGATCGTTTACGGAGACTGAGTTATGTCGTCGCCCGTAGGGCATGGACTAGTCCAAATCCGAGTTATCTTAGATTTGGGTTTGGGGGTTTGGTTTGAGGATACGTTAGCCATGCTTGAGGCTAAGATCAACTCAAACGTTTGTTAAGGATACGTTAGTCCGATTTGAGACTAAGATCAACTTAACAGGATCGTTTGGATCCGACAAAAGAGCGTTTGGGCTCCATTGTTCCAGTTTTAGGGACATAGTGGTCCATCGTATGTGTGTGGCCGTCGGGACCCGTCACCTCTCTGACGACGTTGAAGGATTACAACGACGGGTGTCAGAGGGATTCAGAGATGTACCCTCGAACCAGAGTTAATTGGGGGGATTTGTAGTCCAGTCTGCTTGAAGGTTTAAGGACGCGTTAGCCATTTTTGAGGCTAAGATCGACTTAAACAGGACCGTTTAGATCCAACGAAAGAGCATATGGAGGCTCTATCGTTCTAGTTTAAGGACATTGCGGTCCATGGGTAGTTTAAGGACATTGCGGTCCATGGGTAGTTTTAAGGACATTGCGGTCCACGGGTAGTTTAAGGACATCTCGGTCAATGGGTAGTTTAAAGACATCTCGGTCAATGGGTAGTTTAAAGACATCTCGGTCAATGGGTAGTTTAAAGACATCTCGGTCAATGGGTAGTTTAAAGACATCTCGGTCAATGGGTAGTTTAAAGACATCTCGGTCAATGGGTAGTTTAAAGACATCTCGGTCATTGGGTAGTTTAAAGACATCTCGGTCAATGGGTAGTTTAAAGACATCTCGGTCAAGGTTAAGGACATCATAGTCCATGGGTTTAAGGACTCCACAGTCCGGTATGTGCTCTGGATGCTTCACACGGGTTCACTGCCGTGCTAGGCGAGGACCAGGCTCCGCTCTGGATGCTTCACACGGGTTCACTGCCGTGCTCTGCGAGGACCAGGATCCGCTCTGGACGTTTCCCGCGGGGTCAAAGAGTGACGTTATCCACGTTCCACGTAACCAGGAATTTTGTATCATGCATGGGTTTAAGGACCCCACAGTCCATGTCATGAATGGTCTTCGGGACCCGTCACCTCTTTGAAGACATTGAGGGATTACAATGCCAAATATCAAAGGAGTGAAGAGATGTACCCTAGAACCGGGGTGGATTAGATAGTCCGTGGCCCAATTTGGGTCAAGACTGTTCGATTATGTCATGAGCCCATCGGCTCAGTTAATCACAAATTGAGGACTTATGGCCAGCTTGGGCTAAGTCCAGTCAGGTCTGGAATATTGACTCTTTGTTGTTCCATTGAGGGAGAGTGTTTGCCTCTATCCCTTTAGCCAATTGGGCCAAAGCCTGGTGTTAAATATTTCAGAGCAATCAGTGTTGAACACTGGGGATAAGATTGATGAGTTAGTGTTCAACACTAAGAGATAATTGGTGTTAAACACCAGTACTAAGGCTTTCTCAAATTAGTGTTAAACACTAAAACAGATCAGTGTTGAACACTGCCAATAAGGCTTTCTAACCAGCATTGAATGCCAAGGCCCGACAGTGTTTTAACACTGGGCTTGAGAGTTTTAATTTTAGTGTTAAACACTAAGGTAAGAAGGGTCACGTGGCAGTACGTGAGAGCGCCCTCCCTTCAGTTGTTTTGCTGAAATTATCATTTCTTTCAAAGCATCACGTGCCATCACGTGACGGGCATTCAAATGCTTGTATATTTTAGTTTCTGCCAAGGTCACGTGGGTCACGTGGGGTGCTGCCTCGAAGGGGCTTTCTGTAGGGGTTTTGGGGGGTCACGTGGTGGCACGTGACCCTACCTCTATGTTTTTTTAGAGGATCTGTTACTCCTTTCTTCAGGAATTAAATTCCTCGAACTTTAAATTTCAGAGGAATTAAATTCCTATTTCCTTTTGAAGACTTGTAGAGTTGAACTCTGAATTTTCTGTAGGAATTAAATTCCTCGTTTATATGGAGAACTGAAAAGGGTTCAACCCTTAATAAAAGCTTTCAAGGAATTATACTTCCCATTTTAAAGAATTATAATTAAGGGAATTAAATTCCTGTTATTTCCACAGAACCACATTCTTAATTAGGGTTCAACCCCTGTTTCTTTTGTTTTGAAGGAATTAAATTCCCATGATACAGGGTCGAGCCCTAATTTTATTTTTTAAAGGAATTGAATTCCTATAGTTCTGCGAGAATTAAATTCTCATGCTTGTGTTCCCTCTCTATGTTTTGGATCTGCATGGCAGGATCTCGACCCATTGAGAATTAAATTCTCAACCTAAAGGGGAGATGTGCACTTTGCAGATCCTCTATCAAAGAGAGAAGAAATGTATTCTTCTGTTTTTTGTATCAGAGTTAAACTCTGTTGGGAATTAAATTCCCCCTCTTTCAAAAGGCCTTCCCTTTCTTACCTAGGGTTTTCGCAGAAAATCGAAGTCTTTTCCAAGTATCAAAGCTTTTCTCCTTTTTTCTTTCTCTGCGCGTGTCTCCCTTTTTGTATCTCTTGGCTCCTATTTATAGGAGAAGCAGCCGAATCAATCAGTTTTTGACGAATCTTCATGGAGATATTTGATTTGCATTTATTGTTCATTCTGGACCTTTGGATTATTAGGTGAATATTATTCACCTTTGGATTTCAAATCCAGAGATTCTCCCTTTTTATTTTGGTTAGATTTAAGGGGGAAATCTTTCCAAACCCGAGATTTTCCATAAATAAATGACCTTTGAATCTTTAATTTGATTGGATGCATATAGTTGCGTTCCTTTGGCAAGATCTGAATTTCTTTCAGAATTTAATTCTGTTGATAAAATGGGCTTTGAAAGCCGGTCACGTGTGACCACGTGATCCATGGTCACGTGTGAGCACGTGACCCCCTTTGGAATGAAGGATCCTCTTTCTTTCTGCGTTCTGCCCTCTTCTGCTGCTCAGCCGTCACGTGTTACCACGTGACCCCTGGTCACGTGTGAGCACGTGATCCTTGTTTGAACTTTCTTTCTTTGGTTGTTCTGAAGAATGCGTTTGCTGCCTTAAACGTCACGTGCCAACACGTGACCCTGGTCACGTGGGAGCACGTGACTTCTTCTGAAGCCTTTTTCTTGACTTGGTCAGTTACCCGACGTGCCTTTGACGCTTGCATTTAAACGTCACGTGTCGCCCTGTGACCCTGATCACGTGGGAGCACGTGACTCCCCTTGAAGCTTTTCTTTTCCTTCTTCGCAGTCAGGGAATTGAACTTGCCTTAATGAAGTTTTTAGGTGTCACGTGCCAACACGTGACCGCTAGTCACGTGTAAGCACGTGACCCCCTTTTGAAGCTTTCCACAGAAGCTTTCCTGATTTTAAATCAGGAAACAATCCATGCACTCAACATCAATTTCCAGACGCATATGGGGTTCGGAAAAAACAGTTAATGACTCGGGATGATGCCCACACGGAAGTGAAAGGACATGATGAATTGGTGAGAAAAACTCATCCAAAACCGCGAGTTCATCATCCAAAATATTCCCATCGCTGATATCCTCAATCAAGTGAAAATCAAATTTCTCAGAAACCTCATCAAAAGCATGGATTTCAATCAATTCAAGTTCTAGAGTAGAGGTGTAGAGATCAAAAGGATTGGGATTGGTTTCACTTGAAATGGACCCTTCACAATCGGGTAAATCAAACACTACAAAGTCGCACAACTCATCAAACGTTCTATCTTCAATTGGTGAATCATTTGGGACACTCGATAGACTTTCGAAACCAGAGTTGTGGAATTCTATTTGCAATGGGTGGGTTTGATTTGGAAGGGTGTACTGCTCACTCTCACTACTCAAATTCTCAATCTGTCCTATCGCCTTATCATACATTGGAAAAGTCGGAGCTAGTTGAAAACTATCTACCGGGTCGTTAGGTTGTATGAGGACGGCCATGGACGCATTCAAATCCACCATCTGTTGGCACGACGCTACCCGAAATTCTTCCAAAGTTCGCTCAAAACTAGACATGGGTTGTGAAGGGGTTTCAGTAAAAGATCCAAATTCGTTTGCATACGTGAAACTCCCAAAAGGCTGTTCAGAAGCGACGTCTAGGGAATGTGTAAAAGTCGTGTAGGATTGATAGGAATTGAATGGATGTGAAAAATGGACAGGATTAGGATCAACATTCTGATATAAAGATGATTGGGATTGTTGTTCTATGGGATTTAGAGTGGTGAAAGGAGTGAAAGATCGGCTACGAAATTGTTCAATTCGGTCAGCGATGGACATGGGTTTCGGAGTTGCAACATGACTCTCAAAAGGGGTATCAACGTAAGAAGGTGGGGAAGGTTGAAACAGTTGATACGAAGTGGATTGCAGAGTCCAATTGTTTGTCCTAGACGCGTCTATCCGATCTCTCAAAAAAAGTTTGGACAAGGATGGATCGTTCGAAGTTTGGCCAAAGTAAGAACCGTATGAAGAAATGTCTGGTTGTAAGTACGAAAGTTCAGCAAGAGTTGGTCGTTTTGGGATACCCATGTTATGAAAAGGTAGGGAGGGTGGAAAGTGGCTGAATTTTTATAAATTTTTGAATTTTTTTTGTGTTTTTGCAGTTTTCGAAATTGTTTGTTTTGAAAGAATATGGAATTATGGTACTAAACTTTACATAAGGACAATCACAATCACAATATGCACAAACAATCACCTAGAGGTAGGGTCTTCAAAGTCTAGCTAGACCGCTCCTAGACTTCAAAGCGACAAGTTGCAGGATAACCCTCGAATCGCCTCTTCACTGCCAATTATGGCCAGGTAAGCACAAGTGAGGTAAGGAGGGTTCCGCTCACGAATCACCATGAGACAGTCCTTTTAAAATTATCTCCTCACTTGTCAAGCCTAGGCACCACAAAGTCAAGTTTAGATAAACGACCGATTCCCCGCAACCCTCACTTGTCCTAAATGAGTGAGACAAGTCCTTATAGATTTGATCTAGATATTTTTTATTAACTCAAGATAATGCGAATGCTTTTTGTGATTTGTGGGGTCTTAAGAAGGGTGATGAAATCCCTGTCCAATCTTAATTGGTGTTCAAGCCCCTTAATGTCCGTATTATTATATGCAAAGCGTATAAACAAACAAACTCTAAAACAAAACAAAAAAATTATTGGCGGCGGCGCAATCTGTGCAAAGAGACCTGCATAAAATACAGTTTAGTGGAATTCACAGAGAAGAATAAAGGGAATAGAAGGGGTGGAAAAAAATTGGGGCCAAGAACCCACAATAGAACCGCGGAACCGCCGCACAACCCAAGCTTTGACCGCGGTTCTGTGGTCAAAATGTGGACTTGGGGCTTGAAACTTTGGTCCCTACACTCCTCATACTCTGCACGACAAAATAAAAACCTCTATCTCTTGATTTGAATACTTTACTTACTCCAGATAATCTGCACACTTGCACACAAAAAATATCAAAAAATAACAAAAAGGGTTTTTTGTTATATTTATATATATATATATACGCACACACAAAAAGAATATTAACCGAATGACAAGAAATAAAATACGTTATCGTCTCCCCGGCAACGGCGCCATTTGGTTGATAGGTTTTTAGTATGCTAGTTTTAATTACCGCAATCAAGACGGTGTCGCTTTGAAGCTAGCCGGTTGAGCACGGGTCGTCCGCAGGAAGATAGTAGTATGTCCGTTTTTATCTTAGACGAGTCAATTCAAGAATGTATATGTGTATGTTCAAGTCTATCCTAAGTGTTCGTATTTATATTCAAGTAAGCTTGTTAGGGTTAAGGTTGTAGGGTTATCTTAGCACCTTGTGAAGGTTTTGGCAAGCATCAATCATGCTACTTTAAAATATTTGGGGTGCTAAACAATCCCTAACCAAGATCTTAACTAAAGACTTAGGGTAAAACATGAAATGTAAACACTTTACATCTAAGTGAATAAAGAATACAACCTTTGTAGACCGGTCCTTCACTTCAATAGCTCCGTGTAGTAGTCCCTTCGCTGCGATCACGAACATCCGGACTCTTGAGAGACTCCCATGAAGAAACGAACAAGCTTGCTTCGAAGTTTTCGAGGCCGAAGATGATCTACGTCGAGGAGACACTAGCTCATGCTATCTCTTCACTAATTGTGTAGATTAGTGAAGCAAACACCCTAAACTAAATGGCTAATAGTATAGGATGATGAAGTAGGAAGTGGGTTCACTTTAGTTTTATTTTTCTCACAAGGTTTCATCACTTTGGAAAAAACTAGCAAGTTTTTTTCTCACTTGATGATGAAGAAGAAGAAGAATGAACTCGTAAGGTTAGAAATGCAACCATGGGTGAGTATATCACATATCTAACCCATGTAGAGAGTTAACCATGGTAAGGGGTTAAAGGTTAGGTCATAAAATATCTTAAGGAAAACAAAGGAGTGGACTTAGTCAATACTTATCCACAAGCTTCTACAAGCTTCTAGCAATGATTTAATCCACTAATTTGTAATTACTTAATGATAAATGAAATCCTAACATAAACCCTAGCATGGTGTAAGTCTCATATATACATGTTGCATGTATAACCTAGCATGACACAATAATATATATCATATTATATATTATATGCTAAAAGAATACAATTAATATATATCACATATATATCAATGTATCAAAAAGTGAGAAAAGAAATCTTAAGTGAGCTAATATTAGTCAATGTAATTTAATATATCAAATATATAATTATACATTAAATTATTAAATCAACTCTTGATTTAATAATCCGGCTATAATACATATAACCGACTAATATCATATATCGCGAGAATAGAATACAGTATCACATACTCGCATTAATCTCGGTCCTGCACATATCACATATGTGCTCCTACTCCGTTTCGCATGAACCAGAAAACCTCTGTGTAGGACTCTAAAGACTCGTCAATACGCCGGCAGTAGGTGATGATCATATCGAACACCCATAAGGCGCAAACGGTCTGCTAAATGTAACGGCCACTGGGGTATTGAGCGATCAGAAGATCAACAAGAAAACCTACTATAACTCGTGCGAATCCAATCAGTAACACTATCGTACAGTTCGGTCTCTTCGTCTGATATGTCGCATATCACAGCCTGGGGGTGGTTTAACGTCAGACCCCAATAGCCCGATAAGTCATGCCGATACAAGGTCCATAACGATTCGAGAAACTACTGGTAACACTTACCAATAAATCTCAGCAAGCCTGGCCAGGGATTTCCTGTTATGGACAATCGAGCACTACGCAACATCAACCCCCAATACCGGGAGAGACGAAACCCCTCCTATCGCTCATTGCCTCCATGTGATTCGGGACTGTACCCAAAAGCCACCGTTTTGCACGATCTCTTGACCGTGATATGATGGAAATCAAAGCACAGTGGGAATCACACAAAACTCTATGACGATCTCGGGTCTACAGACTAACCTGTACCAGTGTCACCAGAGAACTGCTATCCGACGATAGGTATAATACCATTTAGGAGTTCTCGGCGAGTCAGTTCAGTGTACGCAGTCTCCACTGAGCACCAGTATACCTTCTCTGATGTCAAACACCAATGGATATGGGATCATCCATCGCCCATCATGTGGGTCAAGAAGCGCATACGCTAGTCTACTCTGGAGTATCGATGCCCTGTCTCGATACTCCCACGACTAGGAACATTTGAAGGATATACTTATCGACTATCCAGTCCCCACTAGTATGATCTACATCATAGTCATGGCAGTCAAGTACTCATCCTAAAGGCTTTATCAACATGTGATCACAAAACAGTATTTGTTTACATGTTAAGATAAAGTGCAACCAAATAGCATACTATCATGTTGAGCAAGAAAGTCCTTCCTATATATGTCCAAGCATCCTCTACAATATACATCGCATGTACAGTAATGGCCTCTAGGACATACATATAACTAACAAATGTTGGTTAGTAGAGTTGGATTAGTCTTGCACTTGTCTTTTGCCATTCTTAAAATGATGTTGGGATAATCGAACGTAGCGGGGATTAGGAGGACATAGGAATGGGATTTGCGAGTTTAAGCAATGTTTCCAACGCTAAATCCATTTCTAGTGCCCCTTATCCTTCCGCTACGTGCGCTTATTTCCAACCCTAGACCAAACATCCGCAACCATGTATCCAATTAAGTCACAATTACATGTCACGTTGTAGTGCGCCCAAAAGACTTCTCGACTTAGGTCGCGGCTATATGTCACGTATAGCGCGCCTAAGTGAGGGGGTTGCGTTTGTTTAGTCTAGGTTCGTTTTAGGATATTTGGCGAAGAGAAACACAATGGATTTTTCTGTCTCTCATACTAACCTTCCTTAGCCCCTAATAAGTGTGGAAATTATTCACACATTTTAAAAGGAAAAGAAAAGAAGAAAAGAAAGAAAGAAAAAAATACGGTTTTACAAAATGGTAGCAAGCTAACTACTTGGGTCTTCACCTAAGCAAGAAACTCCGTCGAGTATCATGGCTTGAAAATAAGGTTAATAAGAGAAAAGAAAAGGACAACAAAAAATAACAACTGCTTAACAACAATAATAAATAAAATTACACTAGGAATTAAAATTACAAGACAAGGAAATAAAATTGCATTACAAGATAATAAACCCCCCATCTTCATTGATCATCCACTCAAGAGCTCTCACTACAATTTTATGGAGGAAAGATGAAGAAGAAGAAGAATTACAAGCTAAAATAAACTAAATCCTAACAAAGAATAAGCATTCTACAATGGCTCAAAACTGGATTATTTATAGGAAGAGAGCTGAAACCCTAGGGCCAAATTCTGAGCCCAAATGAAATTACCAAAACACCCCAAAAGTATCTTCTGGAACCGAGTTAACTCGGCCGCGGAACTGCCGCGTTATTGCCACATTGGCCGCGGTTCCGCGGTGGGATTGAGGGATTGGCTTGTCGTTTTTTGTGAGGTTTCTTGTGTTGCTTTCTTCTGTTGTTCTACATGTCCCAAATTGCAAATTGCTTCCAAAATTTCTTCAGATTTGCAACAGTCCAAAATGGCTTCATTTTTAATTCATTTGACCTTTATCTCTCTCGAGCTCCGCGCACCCATTGAATCTTGTGCTGCCCCTCTCGTGCTCTGTGCTTGTCCGAGACATGAATGGCCACTATTTTTCGTCTTGTTTCTTGAACTGGTAAGCGGTACTGGACAGATGCGGATAACCGGAACCCGGCTTTTATCCGTCTGTAGCAGATGTTCTGGATTTTGGCGTAACTGTGGAGATTTTGTATGATTTGCGTTATTTTGGACTAGGAACATGTAACCTGTAAATATGTAGCAAATACGGATCAAAAACACCTGCCTATAAACAAACGAGCAGAAGAATGGGCGGTATTAAATGCAATATTCTGGTATGAACAACAACCCCCTCCATTATCATACTAAATAATTGAGTCAAAATACAAAAGTGATGATCTTTCTCCATTAAGCAATGGACGATATGCCCCACACCAGCCGGGAAGGAAAAAACACGGCTAATACATCTGTTGTTGTAGTTTACCTATCGGCAAGTCGCAAGCACATTCCTATACATCTGTGCGGGGTTTAACCCCGTATGTTTCAACTCAACAAAGTCTCCTAACAAAGATCGATACACCGCAAGTTCATTTGGTTGCTGATTTCCTGGCCTCATCGGGATGTTAGTCACTCTCAAGATCATATTGGGTTGAAAAATTCTTCTTCTCCTTTGAAAATAAAATTCTACATATCTTGTATCCGGCTCACCATTTCTCAACGCATCGTAAAAATCCTCAACCAATTCCCTAATAGCAAAGAGGCCCTCACCACCATAAATCAGAAATTCCCACCCCATCCGACAAATTTCATCGTATAAATACTCCCCATACGTTTCATCGGAAAATACATCTAAAAAATTCTTCTCGTACTCAAAAGCAACCATCGTACAAATTGAAAGAAACTGCGTATAGAATCGAGTAGAGAATGGGAGAAGCTTACAGTGGGCTAAAATTCGTCGTGATTGGGGGCGGTCCGACCGCCAGATGTAGCTGAAGGGGTTTTTCCGGCGGCCGGGGGTTCGATTTCTGGCTAGATTTGGGGGGAGGGGGTCAGGGAGGAAGAGAGGGTGTTATGGTTTTGGGAAAATTTTAGAATGAGGGTTTAGCTGTTGTTGGGGAGTGTATTTAATGGCACTTTACACATAAGCCCCCCCCCCACAAAAAGTAATTAAAAACAAATGTTTATACAAGATTTTTACAAAAAGACCCAAAAAGAGATAAAACTTGTATTTACAAAAGGTGGAGATATAATTAATCGTTATAACGCGGCTCATGTAAAAACATGAGCTCCCCCGGTTCCGCTGGCATTTCTAAAAATGGCTTCAGACGCTAGCCATTGACTTTAAAGGTGTTGCCAGAGTGCGGATCTTCAATATCGACTGCACCATGCGGAAAAATGGTGCGTACAAGAAATGGACCTGTCCATCGTGACTTTAATTTCCCTGGAAACAGATGAAGTTGGGAATCATACAGTAGAACCTTCTGTTCTACCGTAAACGTTCTTCGGAGAATCGCCCTATCATGAAAGACTTTCGTCTTTTCTTTATAGAGTTTAGCGTTCTCATAAGCATCGTTGCGTATCTCATCGAGCTCATTCAGTTGAAGTTTCCTTACCTCACCGGCCTTTTCTATGTTGAAATTGAGTTGTTTAATTGCCAAGAATACACGGTGTTCCAGTTCAACAGGCAGATGACATGCTTTGCTATAGATGAGTCGGTATGGAGACATACCCTAATTCGTCTTGATGGCGGTGCGAAATGCCCAAAGCGCATCATTCAACTTCAACGACCAGTGCTTGTGGTTGTGGCTGACAGTCATTTCCAGAATTTGTTATACCTGTCTATTTGAGACTTCAACCTGGCCATAAATTTGAGGATGGTAGGGCATTGACAATCTATGGCTTATGGAGTATTTCTTCATCAGCGTTTCGAATGACAGGTTGCAAACGTGTATTCCGTTGTCGCTAATGATGGTATGAGGTGTGCCGAACCGCGAAAAAATGTTCTCTTTCAAGAATTTCACGACAACCTTGTTGTTGTTGGTTCGACATGGCACTGCCTCCACCCACTTGGACACGTAGTCCACAGCCAATAAGATGTACAAGTTTCCAAAAGAGTTAAGGAACGGCCACATGAAATCGATACCCTAGATATCGAAAATCTCTACAATCAGAATGAAATTTAGGGGCATCTAATTTCGTTTTCCAATCTTTCCCAAGTGCTGACATCGGCTACAAGTTTTGCAATACTTAAAAGCATCATTGAAAAGCGTCGTTCAGTAGAAACCGCTTCGCAAAACTTTCTCAACCGTCTTTCTGTGTCCAAAATAGCCCCGAAAAGCTTGGTCATGACAGAATGACAACACACTTCTCGTTTCAGAGCTGGAAACGTATATTCTAATGATCTGGTCAGGACAGTACTTGAACAGGTGAGGCTCATCCCAATAAAAGAATTTGATCTGGGAGAGAAATTTTGACTTGTTCTGTTTCGACCAAAAGGAAGGTGTTTCTTCGTTGACAAGGTAGTTCACGATATCAGCGAACCAGGGCTCGATTGTTACGGAGAGAAGTTGTTCATCTGGAAATTGTTCGTTGATTGGATTGTCCTCAATTGGTGCATTAGTCAGATGAGACAGATGATCGGCAACAACATTGTCGGTTCCTTTCTTATCTTTTATGGTCAAGTCAAACTCTTGAAGAAGGAGAATCCAACGTATCAATCTGGCTTTAGCATCCTTCTTTGCAAAGAGATACCTAAGTGCAGGATGATCAGTATAAATTATGACGTGGGTACTGATCAAGTACGGACGGAACTTTTCAAGCGCATAAACGACAGCTAAGAATTCCTTTTCCGTAGTTGTGTAATGCAGCTGTGTGTCATTCAATGTCCTGCTCGCGTAGTGTATCACGTGCGGCTTCTTTTCAAATCGCTGTCCCAAGATAGCGCTAATTGCAAAGTCAGAAATATCGCACATCAGCTCGAAGAGTTCGTTCCAGTCTGGTGCACTTAAGATCGGAGCGAAAATGAGCTCCGATTTCAGTAGTTTGAATGCAGCAAGGCACTCGGAATTGAACTCGAAAGGAACATCCTTGACTAGCAAAGAAGTCAAGGGTCTAGCTAGTTTGCTAAAATCCTTGATGAAACGCCTGTAAAAACCGGCGTGGCATAGGAATGCTCTGATGTCATGGACAGTCCGTGGAGGTGGGAGACTTGAAATGACGTCGATTTTTGCTTTATCGACCTTAATGCTATTTTCAGAGATGATGTGGCCTAACACAATGCCGTGTTTGACCATGAAATGACACTTCTCCCAATTGAGTATAAGGTGTTTTTCCTTGCATCGTTTCATCACTAGTTCGAGATGCCTCAAACACTCAGAAAATGAATCTCCAAAGACGGAGAAATTATCCATGAACACTTTCAGAAATTGATTTACCATGTCAGAAAATATGCTCATCATGCACCGCTGAAAGTTGCTGGTGCATTGCATAGCCCAAAGGGCATGCGGCGGTAGGTGAATGTACCAAAAGGACAAGTAAAAGTCGTCTTGTCCCGATCCTTTAGATCAATCGGGATCTGATTGTAGCCGGAGTATCCATCAAGGAAACAATAGTAAGCATGGCCGGTTAGGCGTTCAAGCATCTGATAATTGAAGGGTAGCGGAAAATGATCCCTGCGAGTGGCTGCATTGAGCTTTCTGTAATCAATACAGACCCTCCAACCTGTCTGTGTGCAGTTTGAGACTAGCTCATTTGCTTCATTCGTAATCGCCGTTATTCCCGATTTCTTTGGTACGACATGAACGGGGCTTACCCATTTGCTATCAGATATGGGATAAATGATCCCATTATCAAGACACTTTAGCATTTCTTTCTGCATCGCTTCTTTCATAACCGGGTTTAGCCGGCATTGAGGATCCTTAAAGGGTTTGGAATCATCGGTCATATGGATTCTGTGCTGACAGATAGCGAGGCTGATTCCTTTGATATCAGTCATCGACCAACCAATTGCTTCCATATTCTTTCTCAGAACATTCATAAGTGCCGACTATTGCTCAGGCGCAAGGTCGGTTGCGATTATAACTGGAAGCCTTTCGTTATCGTCCAAGTATGCATACATGAGGTGGTCAGGAAGAACTTTGAGGTCAAGTTTAGACGGCTCCTCTACAGATGGTCTCACTTCGGGGGTTGGTTCAATACGAAGTGGTTCGAATTGCGGCCCTCAATGTGTGTAAAAGACCTGCTCAGGACTTAGCTTCCCAAGCAAGAAAAGCTCCTCAGAGAATAGTTCTTCAAAAATTTCTTCAAGACACTCATCGTTGAAGACAAACGTCTCCTCCTCAGACATATCATATACAACGTTAACTTCATACGTGCCGATCACTCGCTTGGTTTCCTAGACTGAAAATGTTGAGGTCAATTATCATATTTCCAAAAGAGAGTTTCATGGATCCATTACGACAATTGATCAACGCGTTGGACGTGGCTAGGAAAGGCCGCCCTAGTTTGGCTGGAATCTGACCGCTGGAATTGGCGACAGGTCCAGTTTCCAAAACGATGAAATCTACGGGGAATATGAATTCCACGACCTTAATCAACACATCATCGATCTCCCTTCTCAGTATCTTTGTGGATCGGTCTACCAATTGCAGAGACGCTTTGGTTGTCTTTAATTCCCCTAAATCCAGTTGTTCGTAAACTGAGTAAGGAAGCAAGTTCACACTTGCACCTAAATCTAACAAGGCTCGATTGATTTGCTTGTCCCCAGTAGTGCAAGAAATAGTAGGACAGCCATGGTCCTTATATTTCACCGGAATGGATTTGGACAAGACATCGCTTAAATTGGTGGCCCAGAAGACCTTTTTAGGCACATTCGTGGGTCGTTTCTGCGTGCACAAATTCTTGAGGAATTTTGCATACGTCGGGACTTGTTGGACCACGTCCAATAGTGGGATGTTGACTTCACAACGTTTGAAGACTTCTAACACCTTCTCCATACTTGCATAGGGCTTCTTCGATCTTAACTTATTGGGATAGGAAGCCTTGGGCTCAAACATTTGGTTTGAAGAAGATGCAGATGGAGTAGTTGCAAAAGACGTGATGATTCATGCTGGTACTGTTGGACGAATTTGCGGCGTTAAATCTTGTTGTTTTGAAGGAGTTGCAGCTAACAACGAAGAAGAAGACGGTGAGGATGAAGAAGACAGTAAAGAAGATGAAGAATTAGACGGACTAGAAGATGAAACAGGCGATGAAACATGTGCCGGTGGATCGACAACCGCACATTTAGATGTATCATTCGGTTTGACAACCATGTTGTCAATCGTACGTCCTGATCTTAGGACGGTGACGACATTCATATTCTCTACGTTGTTCTGTTGAACAACATGAGTGTTGTGGTTCCTCTGTTCTCTCGGGTTTGTCACCGGTTGGGAAGGAAATGTTCCCTTATTTCATTCATTCACTGTAGCAGCGAGTTGACTGATTTGAATCTCTAGCCTAGCTATAGTTTGTGTGTTAGCGCTATGCAACTGACCAGATGTTTGCATGAAGCTAGCCAGACTAGATGCCGTCTGCGTAGAGGTTTTAATCAAAGCTTCCAACCCCTTTTCAATGGTCGACACCCTCTTGTTGTCATGGACGAACCTAAGGGGTGCAAAGGTTTGGTTGGGCTGATTTAGTTGTAGGGGATGGTTGTTGGAATATCCCAATTTCTGATTTTGAAAATTCGAGTTTTGAAATTGTTGGAATGGCGGGTTTGAATTGTCGTTTTGAAAAGGTGCCTAATTCCAAGCAAAATTGGGATAGTTCTTCTAACCAGAATTGCACGTTTGTGAGAATGGGTCGTTCCTGGGACGATGGTTCTGATACAGTGCATTAACGTTTTCATGTCCCTGGGACCCGACGAGAAGCAGACATTCATCCGCTATGTAGCTAGGATGCTGACAATTAGTATACACCGGTTGAGAAACTTGGTTGACCGGTGACGGTGAATTTTTGCCCTCTAAAGTTTCCATTCGTCGTACAAGAGCGATGATTTTTGCTTCGGCTGCTATAAAAGTGTCAACTATGTGTGCATCGCTTCTAGTCGATGATGATAGTTTCTTGCTCACACTCTCCCACTGAATAGTTTTGTCAGCCAGCTCTTCTAAAAAGGTCCATGCGTCTTAAGCACCGTAGCTCAAAAATTTGCATTAATACATGGATTCTAACATCATGCGTGAGCTGGAGTCTAAACCTTCATAGACCATCTGACAAAGTCGCCATTGTTCTAAACCGTGGTGGAGACATTTGATTAGGATATTCTTGAATCTTTCCAAGCATTTCCAAAAGATTTCACCCTTTTTTTTTTGAAATTGTGGATTTCATTACGAATTCGCACCGTTTTGTGAATAGGGTAAATTTTTTAAGAAAATCTTTCACAAAGTCGTCTCATGTCGCAATCGATCGAGCTGTCAAACTGTTTAACTAAATCTTCGCGTTGTCTTTAAGTGCAAAGAGAATGAACTTAAGGTTAACAACATCCTCACATACTCCTTGGATTTTCATCATAGCGCATACTTGCTCAAATTCACTGATTAAATAGTAGGCATCCTCGAACTTGAGTCCGTGAAATTTTGGAAGTAGCGGTATGAATCGCGGTTTGATTTCATAGTATTTACGGTGATAGTGGGCAGTACTATGTACGAGGGTAGGGATGAACAGTGAGGATAGCATCTGTCCTGCAACGCGGGTTCTCGTTGGTCCATGATCGTCCGTTCCGTCATCGTCGGTGATGTGGGAGAAGACGAAGAAGGTGAAGAAGAATGAAAAATAGAATCGGACGGCTCCGATAAAGCAGAAGGTGAGAATGTCTCGGACGGTTATGAGAAATCAAATGGTAAAGAAGAGTCAGAAGATACAATCTGGAACCAGACTAGTAGAGATTTTGAATCTCTAGTCCAAGCTGACATGCACTATCCGAACACGGTAGGAAAGGACTAAGAGAATGGAAGAAAATATTGTTTACAAATCATAATTTTTGTTTTGTTTTGATTTTTTTTCTTTTCTTTTCTAAAATATTCACAAACAAGGAAATATCATATAAAAGGTAAATCAAAAACACAACCATGACACACCTCACACACCTAAACAATCTAGGGTTTACCTAGGTTAACTAGACATGCTCAAGGACTTGATTTATGAAGTAAAATTGTATCGCAAAACGGGCCTAAGATAAACTGATCGAGAAACCAGGTAAGTGCAGAGAAGAATGGAGGTTTTATAATGCTTTCGCGAAGTTTCTTAATTAGAATAACCTTCTCTCTTTTGGCGGTTGCGCCTTTCACACTTTCCTAGCCACTTCTTAAACAATGTAACGATGGGCGATGTTCGAAACACAATCAACTTTTTCTTATTGAGCGCGAAGTCCTTACAGGCTGAAAGTTTAGTTTCTTTTAAATTACTTGGTGTATTAAAAATGCTCGTTCTTTGTGGTTTGTGGGCCACGGAGAAGGATGATGAAATCTTTTATCGTATCTTGTTGGGGTTCATTGCCCTTGAGTCCGTATTAAATTCATGCAATACGTAAACAATAAAAAGTTGTTCAAATTATCAATCAATCCTTTTTTAAGTTTTAAGCAGAGCGCTGCCAGAAATACGGTTAGTTCTTTTTGGCACTTGTGCGGCGAAGTTTGCAAAGAAATCCTGCAGATGATCGAGATAATTGGAGCGTCGGATTTGAAAGAAGGTGTTTGAAAAATACGCACCTCAAATTTTGGATTAAGAAACCCCCGTTGAGTTGATTCTCGATTGCTTGAGTGTTCGCTTGCGCTGGTCAAACTACCTGATTATTTGGCACTGTAATTCCGTATCGTCTTGTTTTTGAATTTGCTCCTTGCTCCGCACGATCGCAGCTCATAGTTCCGTTGAAATTTAAAAATGTCGGAAAATACGATATTTAGTGGAAAATATGATATTTGTTGCCAAAGTACTGTAAACACATAATTGTGAAATTTTGCATATCAAAATGGTTCTACACCAGAACAAGAGAGAAGACACAAAATTTTTGGAGCAAACTGGAACTATTTAGCTGCAAATTGCGGTCATTTGAGTTTTTTCAGCGGCCAAATAATGGAATTTTGATTCCAACTTCTTGGTGTGTTTTCTTAGTTCTATGAGTGTCTCATTTCTATATGCAAAATATTTCAATAATACTCATAGTAACAGCAGATCAAGAAAACAGAAAGCAAAAGTTAGCAAAAAGTTTCAATTTTTGTGTTGTTTTTCAAGTTTTTCAAATTTTTTGTTTGTTTTTCTAGAATTATATATAGAGGTAACTCACAATAAACTTCATGATGTTACCAAATCCCCGGCAACAGCACCACAAACTTGTTCTCTTGATATCGTGTCGTGCGTTTAAGAAGGTTATGGTTCAATATCGGATATGTCGGTTATATTAAAAAGATAGCACGATGTGATTCTCGAGTTATAAAAATACCGTAAATACACGGTGCGTTGTAGCAATCCGGCAAGTACGGGTTGATTCACAGGGAATGGATATCATGACGTTCTTTTTGAGTTGGAAACAAATGATTTGAATTTGGCTTTTGTTACGTTTTAATAAAAAGAATACGATGTAATAGGAAAAAGTGATATATACGGAATACTTAGGCTATGGTTTGGTAAATTGACTTGTGGCATTACCCCCAACTCTCATTCTTGATTCAAACGGACATTTCTAGTTTCTATTTGAAATCGAAAAGCATGCCGTATCTAAACCGATTACAACGAATCGTTTAGGATACGATATCAAGTCGAAACAAAAGAAACTATGAAGTGCAAGGAATTTAGATGAAATAAGGATGAAACAAACTAAATGAGGTTAGCTAGTATAGGACATATGCTTTGTGGCGACATGTCCTATCTAATTAGTTCACTTCACTTAGTTAAATTTAACCCTCCTTTCTACTTCAAGTTTAATGTAAATA
Source organism: Agapanthus africanus (assembly GCA_030015575.1). Taxonomy (NCBI): domain Eukaryota; kingdom Viridiplantae; phylum Streptophyta; class Magnoliopsida; order Asparagales; family Amaryllidaceae; genus Agapanthus; species Agapanthus africanus. The sequence continues at coordinate 341,290,684 of JASDDO010000024.1, read as the reverse complement.
CTAATGAGATGTAAAAAAAAATATGGTATGTGTTAGAGGTTGATTTGCAACCATTGAAAACAACATACCCTATCAAACAAAACACAAATAAGTCGTGAACATAAAAATTGAAGTTCATTAAGTGCAAAGAATCAAGAATGAGGGATTGGAAGACAAGCCATTCATCAACCTACCTTACCATTGCCTAAGTAAAGAAACTACTCACACATCATAATAAAGAGAGCAAAAGAAATAAACAAACACATAAGCAATAGCAAGAATAGTAAAGAAAAGCATACAATGAACCAATTAACAAAAAATGAAGTTTTATTGAAATTGAATCCAAGTACAAGCTAAATGAGTTCAATTACCTAAATCTGACCTTGCAAGCTTACAAGAGAAGTTGCAAGATAAGAGAAAGATAAAGAACTCAATTACCACCAGAGCTACAAAAGTACATCAATTGATTTTCAAAGTATGGAAATGTATATTCATTTTCTCTCAAAATGATCTGCTATTTATAGACATCGTAAAAACAAAAGTTGCATATAAAAATAAGTTGACAAGACCACCAGGAACCTACCAAAAGAGCACGCGCAAAATTGGACATGTCTTGGACGCAAATTATGGCTAAGATGAATAAAACGACGGTCAGGGTACAGATTCTGGGGCCCACCTTTGTTGTGTGATCTCATATCTACTCCACTATCTCACTGTATTTGTAATTTTGTCTAATTATAAAGAGGATGCAATCTGGTGTTTTGGAAGGAAAATGTATAGTTTGAAATCTATCACATCAACACTTTATCTCCACTCATCACTTGAGCCCACTTGCTCACACCAAATCATTGCAAGTTCACCATGGGTCATTACACCCAAAATACTTGTGTTCACACTTAAACTTTTTGTTGTGACATGTTGGACCAAAATTGAATAAAAAGTTGTGCATACTTGCATTGTTGCAAAATCTTCATGAATACTGATCGGTTTTTCATTCTGGTTGCAGTGTCGGCTCACTAATGTCGTATCCGTGTATTTTGAGCGTGTTTCCAGTGTTTTGTCATGAATACTTGTATTATGTACTTATTGAGCAGACACGTGTTAATAGTACCGATATATCACAAAAATGATAACGAATGAGCGGTATTGAAATGCATTTTTATGTGATGAATATTATTCATGTCAAATTCATGTCAAGTCATATTCATGGTTCGGGTCAAGTCAAGTCAAGTGCTCAAGTTCAAGTCGAGTTCGAGTTTGTGTTTGAGTTCGGATTCAAGTTAGATTGGAAGTCAAGTTCGAGTCCGATGTGATTTGATTTTTCTAAAGTTACGATCTACATTTAGGGAGAGGCAAGTGAAGCATTATTTTCTCCGGCAACCCCGAAGCACTGACGAGAGAAGACATTACTCGAATCAATCTACAACTTAAATACGTAATATAAACTAGTATTTGATTTCTAAGGTATTTATGCGAAATAAACATTTAAACCCTCGAGTGGGTTTTATGTAAAATTGTCTAGCTGAAAAGAATTTCAAGGGTGTTTTTGGTAAAAACGTATTAATTTGAATGTCAAGGTTTTAATAAAAAAAAATTAGATTTTACTGTATTTTAGTGTTAAAACCAAGTTTTTAAAAGTTCTTGGTATTTTCATGAAAAATCTATCTTTTGGAAATTTGAGGGTATTTTCTTTAAAACTTTAACTTAAAATCTTGCTTTAATTGATATTTTAGAAAATAGTGATAACCCAAATAAACAAAACTTGTTATATTTGCTTTTATGTTAAATTTTATAGAATTTGTTTATTTTCTTATAAAACTGTATTTTTTTTTCCTTTTGAGACCACGTATTCCCCGTAAGGAGTCCTGCATCTCACTCCACTAGCCCCAGGATGTACGATAATCCACACAAATCATAAACGGGTTTCCCTGACGATGGTTTTAGAGGTGTAATTGCAAAGAAAGAGTCTAAATATCGTATTTTCAACTTGAGTGTATTTTATTAAAATATAGTTTGGAAAAGTTAGTGGTATTTTATAAAAACTATACTGCTTACTGTAAACTAAACTTGCATATTACAAATTATTAGTATAGTATTTTAATTAGTATTTTAACTGATGCTGCATAATCTCCATAACCTTAAGATTTCTTTCTAATAAGAACTAGAAAATTTGTACTAATATATGAACATACTCACACATACTTGGAGAATGTTAACAACTAATCTGTTATCATCTAAAAAATATTTGTATAGAACTTATGAAAATAAGTGGGGCCTTAGTTTCCAAATGACTTAAAGCATAAAATTAGACTTATTAGTTTACTGTGTATATAGCTAGTATCGTCTCTGAGTTTTCTCGTTAAATTTTCTTAAGCTTAGTAGACCTGTAAATACTTTGATGCTTTAGCTTACATTGTCAGCATAGTAATATGATAAATCACTAATTATACTTATAATTATGCATGGACAATAATTTAGATGTTAGGACGTTCATTTTATTGGAAACAAACCGATATGGGTACAAACAAGAAGCGGCTGCATGTTCATTTATGAGATTCAATAAGAGATAAGGAATAAGGACTTACCTGTGGTTTAGAATGTAAGGAAACGACGGAAGTTTCATTGAGGCATTTCTTCGAGCACCGTCTCGAGCAAAATCAAAACGTCGACGGAATGGAGATCCAAAGGCGGAGAAACGATCGTGGAGTTGACGCGGTCTAGAGCCTGACCTTGGAGTCTCTGTTCACCGCTTAGAACAGCGTCGAACGGCTGTCGAAAGCCGATGTGTGGTTGTAAAAAAAAGATGAGGCTTGGGGTTGTCATTGCTGTTGCAGGGACGTTGATGGAGCCTCGGGACTCGGCAATTAATCTCGAACACAAGAACTTGAGCTCGGCCACTTGCTGATGGAAGCAGCACAACCACAAGGAGGGGCAACAAGGGTCGGCCAAGTTGGGCGAGGGTGCTCGGTTTTGACAGGGAGAGAAAGAGAGAGGGGAGATGATTGTTGATAGGTTTCGTTGAAGAGATGGCAAAAAGAAGATTGAGGAGAGGCTTGTTGAGATGGTGGAGAGAGGAGGTGGGCTTGTTGATGGGTTGCAGAGAGAAAGCTTGGGTCTTGTATTTTGAGGGAAGAGAGAGTGTGATTGTGTTATGTACACGTGAGAATGCGGGAGAGTGATATATATATATATATATATATATATATATATATAGAGAGAGAGAGAGAGAGAGAGAGAGAGGAAAGAGGCCATAGGAGGGATTTCCTCCAATGGCGTGGAAAATATATATATATATAGAGAGAGAGAGGAAAGAGGCCATAGGAGGGGATTTCCTCCAATGGCGTGGAGAAAAAATACAACCTCCACTATTTTTTCCGACGATCGGTACCCATCATTATCATCGTTATCATCTAAGATGTGTCCAAATTTCATGTGATTCCACAACTTTTTTACCGTCGATTTAGTGGGTTCAAAATTAACGGTTTACCGACAATTGAACTTTTTATATTGCTAAATCAACGGTGAAAAAGTTGTAGAATCACATGAAATTTGGTGTACCCACATCTTAGATGATAACGATGAAGAAGATGGGAGCCGATCGTCGAAAAAATTGGTGGAGGTTGTATTTTTTCCACGCCATAGGAGGAATATGGCCCTTTTTCTTCATTATTCTCTCTCTCTATATATATATAGATAGATAGATTTATATAAAGAGAGAGGAATCAAGGGGAAAACGGGCCGAGTCGGTTCGGGCTTGGCCGGTCAACGAACCAGGCCAAGCCCAGTTGACCGGGCTTCGTGTCCGGCCTCGGCCAGGCCCGGGTGCCCTAAACCCGAGCACGGCCCGGTTTGAGTCGGGCAAGGTCGGCGCAAATCCCCCCTTTCGGCCAAACCCCTAAAGAATCCAAAGTTAAAAAAAAATTCCCTCCACCAAAATTCAAAATTCAAATTTTTTTGAATTATATTGACCGGGCCTCGGCTGGTCCTAGCTGGGCTCAGGCCAGGGCTCATGGTCGGGCCAGACCGGGCAACGGGTCGCCCGACCCATTTTCCACCCTGAGAGAGGAATCTGCATGAAGAAAGAGAGAGAAGGTGGGGAGGCTCAGGGAGAGAGAGAAAGAGATAGAGAGAGAAAATTGATGAGGGAATTTATAAGAATTGAAATTAAGGAGAGATAGTGAGGCTCCGTTTCATTTTGATAAAGGAATGAACAGGTGAAGGGGTGATTTGTATTAAGAAATGAAGGGAATAAATGAGGAGAATGGGAAAAGCTAAAATCAAAGAAAAAGAAAGTTTGGAGTTGGGTCTGCTCAGAGAAATTTGAGAATGAAATTTGTTGGGCTTGAGGCGTAAAAGAAAGATAAATGAAATGAAATGAAATGAATTGGGCTTATGGAATGAGTTTAGGTTTGGGATGTGTTTGGGTTTTGGTTTAAAAGTATAAATGGGCTATTGGGTTCAAGGAAAATAATAGGACAAATAGACAAAGGGATTAAATACAAATAAAATAATATATTAATAGAAAACAAAATATAAAATAATATATTTAATATAAAACTGAATAGACAGAAAGTATAAAAAATAATTAAATATTGTATTTTATTAAAGAAAGAAAGTACAAAGGTATAGGGATTTTAGGGTCGTTACATCCTACCCTCTTGAAAATAATTTCGTTCTTGAAATTGCTTCAAAAAAGATGTTGTAACAGAGTAAGGAACAGGATCAGGATGATGTAGTCATGTATCATCGTTGTGCTCTATCAACCGGTATTTTACTAGATATGCGTCCAGACTAAATCGCAAAGAAAAGACGAGGAGTTCAAAGATCGGTTCAGATGATATTAGAGTAAACAAGGATAATTTCAAGAAGGATAATCAAGAGTGGTATTCAAGAATGTCGTGAGCAAGAAATGTGAATAGGATTTAGATTATTAAGAATGGTGCAAAGATAAAGAATGAAAATCGAATTTAAAATCAGAGAAGGATATAAGTTAACAAAGAATATAGAATTTGATAATCAAGGATAAAGATATGTGGTAACATAGCTAAATCAAGAGGTAGGAGAATCAATGGCAAAACTCCAAGTCACTCAAGTAGAGTACTGCATTGTAATTATACTGTAATTCATAGTTACAATCACACAACTCCATTCATGTCATCCAAATCATATTACCAGAATCAATGGAATCAAATTTAAGAAAAAAATAAGGAATCAAGAAAATTACAAAGCAAGATCAAATAGAGATCAAGGGTTCGCAGTGTTGAGACACGATCATCGAGGAAAACAAGAAAGGATTCAAAGGGATGCAATCATGATGCATGTGTTACAGTCTAACCTCCTTATAAGAATTTCGTCCCCGAAATTCGCTTAAGGAGTACGTCGCAACAATACACGGAGAAAACTAAAGATTCAAGGATTCAAAAGTCGAGAGATGATCATCAAGAAAGTCGGAAGTGAAGTTTAAGATGGATTCAAAGAATATGATAAGATTCAAAGGAATTGAAATATAACGAATGTAAAAGTTGTTAAAGTTGACGTTGACGTTGACGTTGTTCGAGGAAGACATCACCTTTGGATGGATAAAAGATGGATTAGAAGGGATTCAAGGAAATTGGAATAAAAGGAATGTTAAAGTTGTTGAATTTCATAATTCTTATGATATATTGCTAAAGACTTCATGCAGAACTATCTGTATGGACCACCAATAAAACCTGTTACACCCCGCTTTCTAAAAGACGGTAACAGCACATGACTAGGCCCGCGACGTATTTATTACGAGAATGTCATTTTCCTTAATAAATACGTTAAACGTTTATAAGCAATATAACAATATATAAGAACTAACAAGAGTAATTAAAATTCAACATCAACTTTATTTACATTCAAAATTCAAAGTACGGATATGATTGTCTGAAGTAACAGTTCAATAACAGGAAAGTGCATAAATAGTGGCAAATTGGAATAAAAAGAAATAACTTCTGAAAGACCAGTGGTCGGTCTGAGCTTCAATCTGCGAGTAGATCTCTGAACCCGGTTCGATCTTCTCTTTTCTCTGGTCTCCTGACGAACATTCCAAAGAAGCAAAAGAGAAAAAAAATGTCGTCAGCGAACTAACGCTCGGTAAGTCCCCCTCAAAAAAAAGTTGTCACGCCCCACTTCCCAATAGAGCGGTAACAGTATGTGACAAGCCCGCGACGTATTTATTCCGAGAAGGTATTTATTTCTCGAAACAAATACACTAAGCGTATATAAGCAATATAAAATGACAAGAAAAGATATGATAATGAAAATCCAACTTTATATATTTACATTCCCAACTTTCACAAATTTCAAACTGAATACATGATATTTGAAAACAAAGATGCATAAAAGAAAGTGCCTAAACATGTAACATTAAGGAAGTAAAAGCTGAAAAGAAAGAACTAGCAGTCGGTCTGCTCCGTAAGCTAAGAGTAATCCTCCTGACTCGGCTCGATCTCCTTAATCTCTAGATTATCTGACGAACATTCCAAGAAAATAAAGAAATGGGTGGAATGCCTGTCAACGAACTTGCGCTCGGTAAGTCCCCAAAAAAGGTACGATATGAAAGTATATAAATGAATATGTAAGGTGGCATGTGATATAGTATGAATGGAAATAAAACATGAACAAGTATAACATGGTAATATTAATGACAACTATGTAAGCATGACAATATAACATGAGCATAGCAAACAAGTATAACATGACCGTGGAGTGTAGATATAATGAACATGAACTGAATGTAAGTGTCCTAAAAGGTCTCTAAAAGGGTAAAAGCAACTAACGCGATTTCAAGTGTGAATGTCAACCAATCTTAAAAGTATTCTCGAACCCAAGGCTATTGTCCAGGGACAAGAAATCACGGCCCAAAATAGCGGGATTTCAATTGTTATTGAAGTATTTCAAATTCAATAGGCTATCATCCAGGGTCTTGGAAACACGGGCCCTCATTCGTGAATTCGTGATTTGTACCGTTTCAGCCAGGTACCACAGCAACATGATTTGTACCATTTCAGCCCGGTACCACAGCAATATGATTTGTATTAATGTGACTTATAAGAGTCCGTTGGATTCATACTCAAATTACCCCCAACATCCCGTGTTTATTAGTTTATGATTAATTTTATGAGTCTTGATCGAATCCATAAATACAAAAGGTGATGTATGATAGCAAGTTTTCAAGATTGAGTTCATGTAGTCATGTTGAGTGCAAGTCATGCCAATTGTATTCATGCTTTGAGTCAAGTTGGTTCAAGTGTACATACCGGGTTCAAGTATTCATGATTGAGTCGTGTCAAGATCAAGTCAATTCTAACATTTAATGATTTAATCTCAAGTCATATAAATAAAAATAAATAAGCAATCACAGAACATGATATGAGATAAGTATACAAGTAACATCCAAAATAATATTGTAAATATGTGATATGTATGACTAGTTAATTAAGTCATTTGAAATCAGAATATAAACGAAAACATAGCCTTAAGTGTTATGCACACGTGAGTTCTAGTCTCGCCTAAATACGACTACCGGTTTGGGAGATATACATGTTTTCGTATCGTCGTCAAAACAGATCAGAACCTGTTCAGCACCGTCACATATTTTTAAAACGCAGTTTGAGTTAATTTCTATCGGGTTTCAGGTTACAAAAATTATTAGAAAATTATAGGTCTTTCGGAGTAATTATCCAAAACCCTAAGATTCACGTTGTTTGGATTTCTGAAGCTCTAGTTACGTTTTAATATCAGCGTTTAAAACAGAAATTCAGATTTCTGGACAACAACTATATATTATATTGTAAAGCCTATATCGAGTTGTTTCATGCGTTTCTAAGTAATTTAGTATATAGAAAATTATAATTCTATCAATTATCCATTTACACATCTAAAATTTGTCACGAACGGACATCGGGAGTTCGAGTTATGCCCTATTTAAAAACAGTGTGCGAATCAGCACATATTCTGTCCAGATTCGACGCTTAATATTGTAACGCAATTTCCTATATTTTAAGTCGATTTTCAGTAAAAACTTAAAACTAAGAAAATCTATATTTTTCGATGAAGATATTCAAAATATCTGAAAACACTTAATTTGGATAAATAATTACAGAGTTATGGTCTCTCGAAGAAGACCCTTATTGACAGTTTTCTGGTTTTAAAAACAATGAAAAAAAACTACGTAATACCTAAACCGTTATTCGGTTTGATATGAAATTTTTACTGTAAATTTGGAATTCTATATATTATTTTATCCTAATGTTCCAAGAATTTCCAGAAGCGGAAATTAATTCATAAAAATTATTTTAAAGATAAAGATTTTGTAAGATCGTATTTGAAAATAATAAATCTATGGTATTTATTTATAACTTTATTTTCTTGTATGCAAAAATAAATATAAATAATTAAAATTTCAGCGATAAATAACATGAATTAACATATGTGAAGTAAACATATGATCCGGTCATGATTAACCGTCTAAAACAATAACACTTAATATGTTATCAACCATTGCATACAAGATTTTATAACTAAACATATATGCTTTATTTCAACCTTGTTTTAATTTAACAAAAAAATTTATCATGAGGCTAAATAGTTATCTCAAGATTCGGCATGATGGAGGCATGGTAAGGGGATGGATTTTAAGTAGAGAAAAGAAGGAGGAGAGCGAACTTATATACACAAGTAGGTATTGTTACCGGGCTTGTCTATCCGCCGATAGCCTCGTGTTTCTAGCGAGACCTTCATGTTCTTTTTCGAGCAATCTAGATGAAAATAGAGATGGGAAAAGATAGAAATGTGTGATGAAGAAAAGAAAAAGAGGAGTGACATATAAAAAAGATTTATGGCCACCATAATTCTAATAAATTATAGCTAATGGCCATTCTAATTATTTTGAGAGTTAAAACGAAGATAAAATGAAAGGTCTCATTTGTAGGTTATGAGAATAATAAAAATTGATAAAAAAAATAATTGAAGAATAGGGATTTGAACATGTGACCTATGGAATAATAATGCAGGGATTTAACCAATGAGCTAAAAGTTGTTCATGCACAAATTTAACAAGCATTAAATATATGCCGTTGCTTGACAAGAAAGTGGGTTTTTGGGCTCATAGTTTTATAAAAGAAAATGAAAATGAAAATGAAATTGGATTTGAGTTATGGGCTGGGTTAGGTCTTGTGTTTACTTTGAAAAAAAGAGGTTAAAATTTGGTTTTAAAAAATGTGTTTGGGAAAATTAGATAGAATAATAAAATAATATATTTAATAGAAAACAAAATATACAGACAATACTAAGAATAAATAGATAAAATATTTTACTAAAGAAAGAAATTACGAAGGTATAGTAATATTGGGGTCATTACATTCTACCCTCCTTAAAAGAATTTCGTCCTCGAAATTCCATGAGGAGTTTATAAGATATAAGTAGAAGGGTGAAATAAGGCCAAGTATTCAAAAGTTGAGAGATTACATTTAAGGAGGTCGAAAGTTAAATTTAAGATGGATTCAAAGAATAGGATGTGATTCAAAGAAAAGATTGAATGTAATAGTTGAATTTCATATTTCTTGTATTACATTGCTTATGATATTCATAAAGAACTGACCTGTATGGGCCGCCAATAAAACCTGTCATGTCCCACTTCCCAAAAGAGCGGTAACGGCATGTGACAAGCCCGCGGCATATTTATTCCGAGAAGGTCATTTCTCGAAACAAATAAGCTAAGCGTATATAAGCAATATAAAATGACAAGAAAAGACATGATAATGAAAATCCAACTTTATATATTTACATTCCCAATTTTCACAGGTTTCAAAATGAATACATGATGTTTGAAAACAAAGATGCATAAAAGAAAGTGCCAAAACAGATAACATACAGGAAGTAAAAGCTGAAAAGAAAGAACTAGTAGTCGGTCTGCTCCACAAGCTAAGAGTAATCCTTCTGACTCGGCTCGATCTGCTCAATCTCTAGATTATCTGACGAACATTCTAAGAAAACAAAGAAATGGGTGGAATTCCCGTCAGCGAACTTGCGCTCGGTAAGTCCCCAAAAAAGGTGGGATGCGAAAGTATATAAATGAATATGCAAGGTGGCATGTGATATAGTGTGAATAGAAATAAACATGAACAAGTATAATATGGTAATATTAATGACAATTATGTAAGCATGCCAATATAACATGAGCATAGTAAACAAATATAGCATGACCGTGGAGTGTAGATATAGTGGACATGAAGTGAATGTAAATATCCTAAAAGGTCTCTAAAAGGGTAAAAGCAACTAACGTGAGTTCAAGTGTGAATGCCAACCAATCTCAAAAGTATTCTCGAACCCAAGGCTATCGTCAAGGGGCAAGGAATCACGGGCCCAAAATAGCGGGACTTCAATTGTTATTGAAGTATTCCAATCCCAACAGGCTATCATCCAGAGGCTTGGAAACACAGGCCCTCATTTATGAGTTCGTGATTTGTACCGTTTCAGCTCGGTACCACAGCAACATGATTTGTACCGTTTCAGCCCGGTACCACAGCAACATGATTTGTATTAATGGGACTCATGAGATTCCGTTGGATTCATACTCAAACTACTCCCAACACCCCGTGTTTATTATTTTATGATTAATGTTATGAGTTTTGATCGAATCCATGAATACAAAAGGTGATGTATGATATCAAGTTTTCAAGATTGAGTTCATGTAGTCATGTCAAGTGCAAGTCATACCAATTGTATTCATGGTTTGAATCAAATTGGTTCAAGTGTACATACTGGGTTCAAGTATTCATGATTGAGTCGTGTCAAGATCAAGTCAATTCTAACATGTAATGATTTAATCTCAAGTCATATAAATAAAAATAAATAAGCAATCACAGAACATGATATGAGATAAGTATACAAGTAACGTCTAAAATAATGTTGTAAATATGTGATATGTACGACTAGTTAATCAAGTCATTTGAAATCAGAATATAAAAAAAAACATAGCCTGCACATGTGAGTTCCAGTCTCGCCTAAATACGACTATCGGTTTGGGAGATATACATGTTTTCGTATCGTCGTCAAAACAGATCAGAATCTGTTCAGCACCGTCACATATTTTTAAAACGCAGTTTGAGTTAATTTCTATCAGGTTTCAGGTTACAAAAATTATTAGAAAATTGTAGGTCTTTCGGAGTTCTTATCCAAAACACTAAGATTCACATGATTTGGATTTCTGAAGTTCTAGTTATGATCGTTTTAATATCAGCGTTTACAACAGAAATTCAGATTTCTGGACAGCAACTATATGTTATATTGCAAACCCTATATCGAGTTGTTTCACGCGTTTCTAAGTAATCTAGTATATATAAAATTATAGTTCTATCAATTATCCATCTACACATCTAATGTTTGTCACGAACGGACATCGCGAGTTCGAGTTATGCCCTATTTAAAAGTAGTGTGCGAATCAGGACAGATTCTGTCCAAATTCGTCGCTTAATATTGTAATGCAGTTTTCTATATTTTAAGTCGATTTTCAGTAAAAACTTAAAACTAAGAAAATCTATATTTTTCGATGTAGATATTCAAAATATCTGAAAACACTTAATTTGGATCAACAATTACAGAGTTATAATCTCTCGAAGAAAACCCTTATTGACAGTTTTCTGGTTTTAAAAACAGTGAATAAAAACTACGTAACACCTAAACCGTTATTCGGTTTGATATGAAATTTTTACTGTAGATTTGTAATTCTATCTATTATTTTATCATGATGTTCCAAGAATTTCCAAAAGTGGAAATTAATTTATAAAAATTATTTTAAAGATAAAGGTTTTGTAAGATCGTATTAGAAAATAATAAATCTATGATATTTATTTATAACTTTGTTTTCTTGTATGCAAAAATAAATATAAATAATTAAAATTTTAGCGATAAATAACATGAATTAATATATGTGAAGCAAACATATGATCCGGTCATGATTAACCGTCTAAAACAATAATACTTAATATGTTATCAACCATTGCATGCAAGATTTTTTAACTAAACATATATGCTTTATTTCAACCATTTTTTAATTTAACAAAAAACTTTATCACGAGACAAACTAGTTATCTCAAGATTCAGTATGATGGAGGCATGGCAAGGAGATGAATTTCAAGTAGAGAAAAGGAGGATGAGAGAGGACTTACATACACAAGCCGGTTTTGTCACCGGGCTTGTCTATCCGCCGATAGCCTCGTGTTTTTAGCGAGATCTTCTTGAGAACCTTTTCATGTTCTTTTTCGAGAAATCTAGATGAAGAGAGAGATGGAAAAAGATAGAAATGTGTGATGAAGAAAAAAAAGAAAGGAGTGACATATAAAAAAGGTTTATGGCCACCATAATTCTAATAAATTATAACTCATGACCATTCTAATTATTTTGAGAGTTAAAAGGAAAATGAAATGAAAGGTCTTATTTGTAGGTTGTGAGAAGAATAAAAATTGATAAAAAAATAATTGCAAGAATATGGATTTGAACATGTGACCTATGGAATAACAATGCAAGGATTTAACCAATGAGCTAAAGGTTGTTCATGCACAAATTTAAAAAGCATTAAATATATGCCGTTGCTTGACAAGAAAGTGAGCTTTTGGGCTCATAGTTTTATAAAAGAAAATGAAAATGAAAATGAAATTGAATTTGAGTTTGGGTTGGGTTAGGTCTTGTATTTAATTTGAAAAAAAGAGCTTAAAATTTAGTTTAAAAAAATGTGTTTGGGAAAATTAGATAAAATAATACAATAATATATTTAATAGAAAACAAAATATACAGACAATACTAAGAATAAATAGATAAAATATTTACTAAGAAAAGAAAATACGAAGGTATAGTAATATTGGGATCGTTACATAAGTAATGATGTATATGTAAAATGAACATGACTCCAAGTAGTAACGAATGGGTAAGAGTGTTTGTAAAGAAATCTCAAGTATGACAGTATATGAATATGGTTAGTTTATTCTAATGTGGTTATTTATAGTTTGATAAGAAATATATGTGTAACATTTCAGAAATATAAAATATTATTTTTGGAAATTTAATATTAAAATAATATATTTCGCGAAAACTATTCGATTTGCGAATAGTTTTTTTTTGTAAAATGGTATAAGTATATACCAATATTTGGAAAATAATCGGAGATTAAAATGATTTATTCATTAAAAAGATATTTATCGAATTTTGGCATTTTTATAATTAAATATATGCAGGTTTAAATTAAATCGATTAGTGCATTACTAATCACGACCAAGCCAAATCCGTATTTCTATATTTTTCCATGGCTGGTGCACCATGTCATGTGCATGTTGTTACATGTTTGTTTATTTCATTTGTTTTATTTGAAAAGAAAAGAGATAAGAGTGTATGAGATATTTAAGAATAAAACAAAATAGATATTTAGAGAGAGAGTGAGCTTAAGAGAGAGTGAGATTATGGGAGAGAGAAAGAGAGGGGCATCTTTGTCTTCCTTATCTTCTTCCTTCATCATTTCTTCTCTTTTTCATCTCCTTCTTCATAATTCTTCATCTCCTTCGTCCCTCACTACCTCCATGTATCATCTTCAAATCCTTTCCAAAACCCCATACCACCTTCATTAAAAAGATGCACATGCCTATCCTAAACCCTTTGAACCATTCAAGTTTGGATTTTGAAGACTTTGGGCAACTCAAGAATTTTCCTAAGTTGCCAAATGAGGTAATCCCTTCACTTTTAGATTAGTATTTGTGTTTATATATCCTAATTTAGTTTAGAATTTGATTTAGTTAGGTTATGCGATCTTGGAAATTTCCAAGTTGATGTTAAGTGGTAAATTGAGCTGTAATGAGTGTTGTAGGACCGTAGTGATTCTTTTCCTGACTTGGAAATGAGTTTAGAACCCGATACACGAGTTTAGAATTTGTCCCGTGTCGGTTTTGTGAAACCTAGAGGACTACAAGGTATCTGGAGCAACTTGGGTTATTTCTGAGAAAATCAAACAAGTCCACTGACCTAGATAAACCACTAGAAGACCACCACCAAAGTTCGAACCCGTTTTCCCCTAAGAAGACCGGCGAGGCCGGGTAATTTCATCTTTTCGCCGGACCACTTTTGGGTTCTGGTGTTGGGTTTTTGGCTGTGGCGCTTACTCTCTATAAACTAACCCCTGTATTGTTTGTTTCGTCCCAATTGACCTGAGCTAAAATCTGGGAGCTGTTTGTGAGTGCTTTGGTAAGTTTTCCGATATTTGAATTCTTGGTTTTTGTATTTGGATTTGAATTGGTCGTTGGACGTTTGTACGTTAACGACGAGTGTTGTTTGGTTGTTTTTGCATGCGTAGGCTATAGGTTCTAACCTATAAGCAATCCGTGTGCCGTATCGGTTTTTCGGACTTGATTTTAATAGTATTGCGATTGTGTATTGATTGTAGGTACCTTTGCATGGACTTCCGAGACGACGAAGCACATCGACTTCGCCTAAGCGAGGAGTTTAGCAGGTGAGTAGATTTATATCTACGGGGGAAGTCGGGTGGATGGCGTATAGCACCCCCGCAACCATTGATATGGAAGATCATTTTATAACTTATAATTTTGATAAAGGATATGCTACGAACTTACGGACATGAATATAGGATTTAGTAAGATTTGATATGATAAAAGTTTACACTGATGAATATATATTGGCTTGAGAATATGATATAGGTATATAAGATAACACGATGTGGGATATTGAGATGATAGATATAGATGACTCAGATTGTTATATGAGAATATGAAATGAGAAAGTGAATCATGATAAGTATGAATTGAAAGAGGACAAGTATGAGTTGATAATGATAGGATATGAGATCGAGATCGATATGAATTGAGATTAACAAGATATGACGTATATGCAAGATGACGTGATATAAGATTGATATAGATGTGTTATGCGATTGATAAGGTATGCCATACGAGATTATAGATCCGTACCTTTGCTGGTGAATAGGATGATAGATTCCCTACTCTGTTTGTGACACCGTACGATAGATTACCGTACACGATGCATTTACCAAATGTTTGATCCGCGCTCATGAATTGAGAATGATGATCGAGGATATTGCGACACCTGATACTATGAGGCGGGATCGTTGACATAAAGAGGCTACCTTATTATAGTTCATGTTTATGTTGGATTATTCCTCGTGTGATACCTATCATGTTTCCAGTATTTAATGTTATATGATATCAACTGCTAGTACACCTACACAATTACCGTTGATGCGCATATTACACTTACACAGATTTGTCGGCTCACACACATTCTTCATTGGTAATTGCCATGCCACTTACACAGTAGAACTGCCATATTATGAGATTAATCTTAAATGTAAAGTACATTCATTGTTCAGTACTATCGCTTGACATGCTTGCATGCTATATCCGATATGCTCATATTACTACTCTATTTTGGATACATCGTACTTTATGGTTATATGCTTGCATGATATACCCGATATGCTCATATTACTACTCTATGTTGCATACATCGTACTTTATGGTTATATGCATTGAGATGTTGTTTTCATGATATCTCTGGATTTGAGAACCGTGGTTATATTTCAAAGGAAATTACGTATTGCTTTAAAAATACGGTTTCTCTTGATATGATATTTCGAGACGTCCACCATGAGTTTTCTTGGTTCTGAGCTTGTTTTCGAGACCCGATTCGAGGAGTTGGCGGATGCCGTTTGCGGGTACATGGTGGACCCGGTATGGTACCTCGAGGCAAGAAATAATTTTTGTGGTGTAGACGATAAGCCTGGCAGAGGGAACACTACATACCGGTGATGGTATAGAACTCGGTGGATATCCGGAGGATACCGTTTTGGAGTTATGATATGAGATGGATATGAGGGCCGATCTGAGTATGCGGTACCTGAGATGAGATAGATATGAGGGCCGATCTGAGTATGCGGCGTCTGAGATATGAGGATTTACGTGTCGATGCTGTACACGGGTTTCATGATGTTTCGAGTGTCGGTGTTGGACACTCAGGTTCCATGATTTTGATGTGTCGTTGATGGACACACGTGGTAGATATCCTCATATATATACATGCATATGTTTTCATGATGTTCGAGTGTAGGTGTGGGACACTCAGGTTCCATGATATTGTTTGATACATGCATATGTTTTCATGATGTTCGAGTGTAGGTGTGGGACACTCAGGTTCCATGATATTGTTTGTGTCGTTGATGGACACGTGGATGATATCCACATACATACAGGCATATGATATCGGATGTTTATTTATATATGTCATTGCATTGACTCGATTGTTGATATATATGCATACATGGTCACTCTAGATATCATCGTATTACTTTCAAGATATAGTGACTTAGGAAATCGTTGTTTTATTCGACTTCTACTTGCTGATGTTTTCTACTCACGAGTTGGCAACTCACCCCCGTTGTGCCACAGTTCTTGCAGGTTTGACCGCTTGGGATCAGTTGCGGTATTACTGGCACACAGCTTCACCCAGGGTGTTTTGTTTTGGTAAGTGGGACACATGTTGGATCGTACCCACCCTCGTACTTTATATTCCGTTGAATCTAGATAAACTCCATCAAATCAAATCAGAAACTAGAAATTGTATATTGGTAGACCTAGTCAGACTTGGGTATTGTGCGAGACTTAGAGCGATGGGTTTATGATCGCTTTTCTTGAGTTTTGATGTCTTGCTTATTTATTGTTCTTTCTGGGTTGATCTTCGCCGTTGGGCGTTGTATATATATTATTGCGTAGTTGTGATTCCGCCGGTTGGCGAAGAGCTAGCCCCGCTTGGGGATGCCTATATATTGTTGTGTATATGGTTTTGGACCAAAATATACAAGGGAGGTGCTGCCCGAAATTTTTAAATACGAAACATGTTTCCAACTCTAGTATAATCCACTTGCATTTTCATGTTTCATTAGCTATGCATTTAAAGAAAAACATAATTCATTATACCTTTATTTCAAAACTGTACCCCAACTATTTTCCACAAAAGGTTTAGATTTTCTGGGCTTCGGCTTACTTGATTTACGTTACGCTTTTAGACGTTGCGTAATTTAAGTGTCGGTCACGTGCTAAATTACGGGTCGTGACAGTATGCGTGTATACGAGAGGAGTTCAGTTTACCCCATGGACCAAAGGTACAGGAAGTACAAGGCCCTGTCATAACCCACGGGACAACGACACTCGATATTCAAGTTAGGTTTCTTTTAAAGTGACCTCTCGTGCCACGACATACGTTCTTTACCAATCTATCCCTTATCCTCGCATATTTTATTGTATAGATCAAGTTTACAGGTCTTGACCGAATCTATGAATATGGAGAGTACAAGTTCATGTTCAAGTCGTGTTCAAGTATTCATGTCAAGTTCATGTCAAGTCATATTTATGGTTCGAGTCAAGTCAAGTGTTCAAGTTCAAGTCGAGTTCGAGTTTGTGTTTGAGTTCGGGTTTAAGTTAGATTAGAAGTCAAGTTCGAGTCCGATGTGATTTGATTTTTCTAAAGTTATGATCCACATTTAGGGAGAGACAAGTGGTGCATCATTGTTTCCGACAATCCTGGGGCACCGATGAGAGAAGACGCCACTGTTTACCGCCGAAAACTGGACTGAGACGCGGAGGCGTCTAGCCTGAATTTGGGGGCAGATGCTATTTGGAATATATCCATCCACCTCTCCGAAAATGCCAAGTTGATTTATGACACCGTTTATCGGAGGTTTTGACAGATGCGACCGATGTAGCGTGACTTATCAGATTCCCCCTCTTTGAGGGGTTTTTGATTGTGGGGACGTTCTTCCCTACAGGAGCAAGCCTCTACAGTTAACTACGCTATCGCGTTGCGATAACAGCTTACACCTGCTCCAAGCAGATCACTTTGTGTCGTGTTATGTTGTTTATTTTGGGGTTGCTCGTGGATTGTATACGGAGACTAGTTTATATCGTCGCCCGTAGGGTGCGGATTAGTCTAAATCCGTATATATAAAACTTAAGTTTGAACATAGGTCATATGTTCCATCAGTTTAGCGGATATTTTATTTTATTTAAGGACCGTTAGTCATGTATTAGACTAAGATCAACTCAAATGTAGCCAACATATGGGCTATGTTAATTTATAATAAGAGAAGTTTTTAACTTCTCGAAACCTAACCCATTTTAGGCTGAATGATCTTCTTTTATGTTACCCAGTAGTGCTAAGCACTTAGATATGTATGTCGCTCACGTGTGCATCATGTGAGGCGCTCACACTCAGACGCAGGTGCCGTCTGCAGCATCTGGGTTCTCACGCGGATATCGCGTGAGGCGCTGTCTTCATGACTTTTGATTACTCACATGCGTATCACATGAGGCGCTCAATCTCAGGCGCTCACATGGATATCACGTGAGACGCTAAGTCTTAATTATTTTGAGCGCTCACGTGAGGCGCTAAGTCCTTAGACATTTAATCTCTGTTCATATCTTTTAGAGAAGTTAAACTTCTATTAATGGTATTTTGACCATTAACGATCACCAAGATCACTATTTTTAAGATCTGAGATCAGGTTTGTTTAAGAACTAAGTTCTTGTCATTTTTGGGAACTAAGTTCCTGGAGTATGGACTCCATCTTTTTATGTTCTTTCGTCCATATTTTTTTCAACCTTGTTTTCTCCTGATTTTTTGATTCTCAAGAACAAGATCTTCCCTATGAGAATTAAATTCTCTTTTTTTGGAAGATCTGTCTTATGGATTTTAAATCTAGAGGAAGAACTTAGTTCTTATGAAGAATTAAACCCTTAGATATGATATGATGGGTAAAGTGGAGATATTTTTATCTCCGTGTTTTCCTAATCTAGGGTTTGAGAGGGGGAAGATCTTCTTTTTTGAAGAGAATTAAATTCTCTGTTGCTGAAACTTAGGAGTAGGTTTTCTGTATATGTAGAAATTTATGGGGGTCTTCTCTATATGAGATTTAATCTCATGGATCCTTTATATAGGGTATGAGAAACTATTGATTAGTTGAGTTGATCTTTTAAGAGATCTCGATTTGATTTCATAACCAAGTGGTGATTTTTAATTACTATTGGATCTTAGATCTAAGTCTTTCTGTTTAACAGAGTATATTTTCCTTATTTTTAACAAGATTGAAGGTGATATTTTCTTTGTATAGAATTTAATTCTATTTTTTATTCGAACGGTGATTTTTAATCACCATTGAATTTTTAATCCAAGGGTTCTCTGTTTAACAGAGTAATGTTTCTTGTTTAAGAAAGACCAGGATATATTTTTTCCAAATAGAATTTAATTCTATCTAATGGTGATTTTTTAATCACCATTAGAATTTTGATCCAACGACAATATTTTTCTTATTTAGGGAAATATTTTCCCACGTAGAATTTAATTCTACCTGAAACAAACTGCTTCAACTTTGAATGCTGATGCTCACGTGCTATGCATGTGGGCGTTGCCATAGGATTTAATCCTTTTTGAAGAAGATGCTCATGTGCTTTGCACGCAGACGCTCAAGTGTTTAACACGTGGGGTGCTGCCATAGAATTTAATCCTATTAGAAACAGACGCTCACGTGCTTTGTATACGGGTGCTCACGTATTTAACACGTGGGTTACTGCCCTTTTTTTTATGAGGGAACAACCACTCAAACCAATTTACAATTTAAATACGTAACATAAACCAGTCTTTGATTTCTAAGGTATTTATGTAGCAATAAACATTTAAACTTTTGAAGGGATTTTATGTAAAATAATCTAGTTGAAAATAACGGTGTTTTTGGTAAAAACATATTAATTTGAATGTCAAGGGTTTTAATAAATTTTTTAAAGATTTTATGGTATTTTAGTGTTAAAACCTAGTTTTTAAAAGTTTGTGGTATTTTCATGAAAAATCTATTTTTTGGAAATTGAGGGTATTTTCTTAAAAACTTGCTTTAATTGATATTTTCGAAAATAGTGCTAACCCAAACTAACAAAAACTTGTTTTATTAAATTTTATAGAATTTGTTTATTTTCTTATAAAACCGTATTTTTTTCCTTTCAAAACCATATTCTCGGTGAGGAGTTTTGCATCTTACTTCACTAGCTTCAGGATATGCGATAATCTGCACTAACCATAAACGGGTTCCCCTAATGAGGGTTGTAGAGACATAAATGCAAAGAAAGAGTCTAAATATCGTATTTTCAACTTGAGTGTATTTTATTAAAAATATAGTTTGGAAAAGTTAGTGATTTTTTTTATAAAAACTATACTCCTTACTGTAAACTAAACTTGCATATTTCAAATTATTAGTGTAATATTTTAATTGATAGGAAACATATTAGATAGGGAGCCCTCAGGTTTAGAGGCCATTGTTGCTTCACAAAAGTAAAGGTTAGCTCACAACAATACCTCCACCTTTGCTCTAACATCAAATATATAAATTGATGTTGCATAGTCTCCATAACCTTAAGATTTCTTTCTAATAAGAACTACAAAATTTGTACTAATATATAAACATAGTCACACATACTTGGAGAATGTTAACAACTCATCTGTTATCATCTAAAAAATATTTGTATAGAACTTATGAAAATAAGTGGGGCCTTGGTTTCCAAATGACTCGAGCATAAAATTAGCCTTATTAGTTTACTGTGTAAATAGCAAGTATTGTTTCTGAGTTTTCTAGTTAAATTTTCTTAAGCTTAGTAGACTTGTAAATACTTTGATGCTTTAGAGTAAATTGCCAGCATAGTAATATGATAAATCACCAATTATACTTATAATTATGCATGGCTAATAATTTAGATGTTAGGAAGTTCATTTTAATGGAAACAAACCGATGTGGGTACAAACAAGAAGTGGCTACATGTTAAGATATGGAATTTGATAAGAGATAAGGAATAAGGACTTATCCGCGGTTTAGAACGTAAGGAAACGACATAAGTTTCATTGAGGCATTTCATCGAGCACCGTCTCGAACAAAATCAAAACGTCGACGGAATGGAGATCCGGAGGCAGTGAAACAATTGTGGTGTTCATGCCGTCTCGGGCCTAGACTTGGAGCCTCAGTTCACGGCTTGGAACAACGTCAGCTGTCGAAAGTCGATGTGTGGTTGTAAAATAAGAGATGAGGTTTGGGGTTGTCGTTGCTTCTGCAAAGCGTTGACGGAGCCTCGGGACTCGAAAATTGATCTAGAACACAAGAACTTGAGCCCGGCCCCTTGCTGATGGAGGCGGCTCGGCCACAAGGAGGGGCAACAAGGGTCTGCGAAGGTTGGTGAAGGTGCTCGGTTTTGACGGGGAGAGAAAGAGAGAGGGGAGATGATTATTGATGGGTTTTGTTGAAGAGACAGCAAATAGAAGAATGAGGAGATACTTGTTGAGATGGTGGAGGGAAGAGGTGGGCTTGTTGTTGGGTTGCATGGAGAAAGCTTGGGCCTTGTATTTCGAGGGAAGAGAGAGTGATTGTATTATGTATATGTGAGAATGTGTGTGAGAGAGAGTGTTATATATATATATAGAGAGAGAGAGAGAGAGAGAGAGAGATTTGGGTGGAAAACGGGCCGGTTCAGGCCGGCCCAGCCCAGAGCCTATCGGGCTTGGCCGGCCTTCGAACTGGGTCAAGCCCGCGTTGACCCGGCTTCAGGCCGGCCTTCGGCTCGGCCCGAATTCCCTAAACCTAAGCCCAGCCCAGCCTTTGGCTAGGCTTGGTTTGGGCCGGCCAAATCAGGCCGACCCGATTGCAAATTCAAAATCCCTTGGAATTCCCTCACCCCATAATTCAACAAATTTCATCCTCAGATTTCTTCCATTCTTCAACATTTTATATGCTGTAGCACACAGATATAGCAAAATTTTAAAAATATTAAAATTCTGTTTTATTTGGTTTTCTAATATTTTTCTTTCTATATAGCACAAGAAAAATAGCTAAATTCCTAAAACAAAATTATTTTTTGTTTTCATGATATTATACATGAAAATCTCAAAATTTCCTGTTTTCTTTAGTTTTTCAATATTAATAATGCTTTAACATATGAAAATTAAGAAAACTTGAAAATCTCAAATTTTCCTGTTTTCAAATATTTGAAGGCTAGAAAATTACAATCATGAAATTTATAAAAATCCCAAAATTATTTCATACCTTCAAATTTGAAATATTTTGCACATTACTGTACGAAAATTACAATTTTTTAAACTTTTCAGTTTTGTTTGGTTTTTTAATATTTTGCTTGCTTTACACATGAAATCAGTGAAAAGTTTAGAAATCTTAATTTTTATATTTTTCTTTCAATTCTTAGTAATATGCTTGATATAGAACACGAAGTCGTGAATTTTTCAAAAATTTCAATTTTCTTCGGTTTTTCGATATTTACTAATTATAGCACACGAGAGGCATGAAATATCCAAAAAAAATCCCATTTTTTTGTTTTCTTCAAATTTTAACATTTTGCACGCTGTAGCACACGAATGTGGAATTTTTTTTAAAATGTTAAAATTTATGTTTTTTTCTTTAGTTTTCTAATAATTTGCTTGCTATAGCACAAAAAAATCATGAAATCTCCAATGCAAAATTATTATTATTTTTTTTTTGTTTTCAATATATTTCATGATATAGCACACAAAAATCTCAAAATTTTCTGTTTTCTTCATTTTTATCAATATTAAGAATGCTATATAACACACGAAAATCATGAAAGTATTAAAAACAAAATTTCAAATTTTCTCATATTTTTAATGCTGTAGCAAACAAAAATCATGAAATTTACAAAAATCATGAAATTTATTTAATTTTGTCGAATATCCAATATTTTGCACATTACCAAATGAAAATTATGTAATTGTAAAAAATTTTAAACTTTTCAGGTTTCTTCGGGTTTTCAATGTTTTGCTCGCTATATAACACACGAAAACTACGAAACTTTTAGAAATCTTAATTTTTTTTATTTTTCTTTTAATTCTCAGTAATTTGTTTGTTATATAGCACACAAAACCACGAATTTTTCAAAAAATTCAGTTTTCTTCGGTTATCAATATTTACTTACTATAGCACATAAGAATCATGAAATGCACAAAAATCCCAATCTTTTTTTTTCTTTTCAAATTTTCAACATTTTACACAATGTAGCACACGGATATAGAAAATTTTAAAGATATCAAAATTTCTGTTTTATTCGGTTTTCTAATATTTTGCTTGTTAGCACAAGAAAAATCATGAAATTTCTGTTCGAAGAGTTCTTAATGCTAGTCCTTAAGTGTTAACCGCACTGGTGGGTATGGATCGTCTATGGGAAAGATGGTATTAGCTGTGTTGATTTAGGAGTGCTAAAAGATGTTTTGAAGTTTTGTTGGTTTAAGTCACAAAGGAAACAAGAAGATCTAGAAATCAATAGAAGAAAATAAGCAAGAGTGAGATTTACCAAGGATTTTGGGTTGATTAGATTTGTTTGGCTAAACCCTAACTAATTCTACCCCTCTTGATCATTTGCGCTCACTAATTACTTACAAGTCCAAGTTAAGAGATGAATGGCTAGCCGTCAATCTATCTTAAGTTCATGATTTAAGGAGCATAACCCATCAATTTGTTCAATGAGCTTATAAGCACTTAGATAGCGTAAGTGCTAATTGTAAACTTAATTAGTGACCGATGAGCAATAACTTAGTTGGTATGGACACTTTCCCTCTTAGGTAGAGTGCGGGGTTCGAACCCGAGGAACCCCAAGAGGGGAAGTGGCCACAAATTAACGTTTTCGGGGCAAATTCATAGGTCCTTTTGGATGCTTGTGTGTGATTTGTGAGTGAATGTGTTTGTGTATGTTGTGTGTTTTAGGTTATTTCTTACGGGCCAGTGCCAAAAAAACTTAATTAGTGGGGATTAGGAGATCATTGATAATGTGATTAGGAGGAGGCAAAGTCAACCTTTCCTAATGACATGACTTATCAAACCATTCTCCTTCACTAACTAATCCTACACTTAACTTCAATCATGTTCTTCACTAAGCATAGTCCATCAAGCTTAATCTCAATAGAAGAGAATGGCAAAACCAACATTTCTAATCAATTGGATTATACAAGAATGGAGTATCAAAGAGGAAGAGGATTAACTTGCTTGAATTAGTTAATATTGATCAAGAGAGATAGGTTAGAAGGAGGCAAAGCCATCCATGATCTAACCTATCCTCATCCTAAGTAAAGTAAACTACTCACTACTCATTACGATAAACTAATGACAATTTACAATTTCTTAAGACATGGAAAGAAAAAGAGAAGACAAATGAGAAAAGTGGCTACTTCTATTAATTGATCAAAGTTATATATAAACAAAATTATAATTTGCAATAAAAGAAAGCTAAGTCTTCTTCCTTGGATGAGAGCTATAAAACTAGCAACTCAAAGAAGAAAGAAACTCCTACCAACTCTTAACTAATTCTAGTTCTATTTGATTGTTGCTAGATGGCTGTTGATCTGCTGCTTTTATAGGGCAATGAGAAAAAACTGTAACGCCCTGTATCTGAAGATCCCTGTAAGATAAGTATTTGGACGTATTTCTTTGATTCTATATTCATACATACAATATATCAAGTGCAATATCAGATCAGATATCAGCCCAAGTATCATCTTGAGCTGGCTCTAATCAGTTTGAGACGGCTCAGGAGTCATTCCCAATGTTTATTTTCTTTTCTGGTTGCATGAGACGGCTTGTGACCATCTTGAGTCGGCTCATGGGTCTAGAGCTTTTACTTCTCTCTGTGTGTGAGACGGCTCATGATGACTTGAGACGACTCAAGTCTAATTTGAGACGGCTTGTGTTATGCCAGGAAACATATAGTTCTTCTCTGTCTTATTGAGACGGCTCAACATTACTTTGATCTGGCACAACTCGAATCTGATTGCGTCCTGATATCTCGCGTGAATCTTTATTTCGTATAACCGACCCAATTCCTATATAAACCCCACGCCTACATGCATCGAAACCTTAATTCTAACCCTAACCCAGCCGCCTCCTTTCTCTCTAAAAACCTTTGATCCATCCTTCAAAAACCCTAGCATTTCTCCTATCATCTCCACTCTAAAACTCAAGCAACCCAACTACCTGAGAATCCTCATCGGCAACAGCGTTCATCTCTCGCCATCATCGCCGCTCATCATCGTCATCTCTCTTTCTCCCTCACGGCTATCTCGGATCGAGATCCAAGTCGAGAACGGCGTGGTCAATTGTTATTGAGATCCAAGTCAAGATTGTTGGATATAGTGCCCTCAGAGTCAATTATTGGATCACAGGCACGTGATTGCAATGATTAAGGGAGGACCTATGCCGGTAGGACAGTCTTACTCGAGATGATAGTATGCTATCTGGTTTATCTTTATCATCGTGTACTGCTTTAGGTGACCTTACGAGTCGCTATTACACGTTGATAGAGCCCCTAGGATTCTTGCTTGACTACCAGCAGTATGAGGGCGATCATATAAGTGAGAGCTGGAGTCTATAAGCACATCCTTAAAAGGTCCCTAGTCATGGGAGTTTCGAGACAGGGCATCGATTCTCCAGAGTAGACTAGTGTATAACCCCGACGAGGGGCGGTGGCCGGTCTCACAAGCCACTGGTGTCAGTTGGTTCACCTAAGATGTATACAGGTGCTCATTGGGTTATGAGTACACCGGACAGGACTCGCCGGGAACCTGCTAGTTGGGATTATACCAGACGTCAGATAGCAGTTCCCTGGTGACATGTGTACAGGTTAGTTCATCGACCTGAGATCGTCATTTGTTTCGTATGAGTTCCCACTGTGCTTTGATTACTACCCTACCACGGCTCAAACGAGTCGTGCAAACAGGTTTTAGTTGGGTACAGTCCCGAACCACATGGAGGCAGTGAGCGGATCTGCAGGGGTTCATCTCTCCCGGTATTGGGGTGAGGTCGCGCTGTGTCTAAGAGAGCCAGAACATGAAAAGTCCTTGGCCAAGGCAGGAGATTTGTTGGTAGGTATTCCAGTAGTATCTCAGGGTGTTCTGGGCTACACTCCGACACGACTTGTACCGCTTTTGGGGGTCTGACTTTTACCAACCCCCTAGGCCCGCCATGCGATGCTCATAGACGAACGGACCGGACTGTACGATACTGTCACTGACAGGCTCAGTAGAATGTCAGGATAGGTTCGCTCATCGACGTCCCTTTTGGTCAATACCTGGTAGCCCGTTACGTATTGGCTTATACCTCTGACGTGCTAGTGGTTAAATCCACAGCCATAGTATTGACGAGCCTGTAGAGTCCACCACACACACAGTTACTCAGGTTTCGGGCGAAACGCTGTAGAGACCGTATGGAGATATGGCAGGGTTTGATCAGATACGTGCGGTATTGCACGGATCGTGATCGGACGGATTTTACTAGCCGGCTTTGGTTTAAGCCGGATCCTAGTATTTGACAGTGTAGATTTTGTCTCTTTGCATTTGTGTTCAGTGGGAATACAAATGCGGGCATGTATATGCAGTAGCGGGGTTTTCCTGTAATTTATTACGGGATCAGTTTTCTGTAGTTGCCAGTTTGCATTCCGTTCCGGCCGGTTTTCTTTTATTCCTTCACGGCCGGACCTTTTGATGGAGGGGGTTAATTGCAAGTTTGCAATTAACTTATTTGATGAGGGGTTTCATGCATATATGTGGCTTCCTCATCATGAGATTCCTTTTGAATCAATCACTTGTCTTTTTCATGATGGTTTTGTGAAGGGATTTGGATTAGATTTTGGTGTGACCATTTCTATATTGTTGATATATTCTTTCTTGCATTATTCTTTTTTAAGAGATCCATCATTCTTTCATGAGGGGGGCCGGCCACTAGAGAGGAGAGGAGAGGGATCATTTTTGGTGTGGCATATTATCTTCATCTCATCCTATGGTTGCAAAAAGATTAGCTCCAAAGCTCATTCTTTCTCTCATTCTCTTCTCAATTCCTCCATGGCAACTAAACCCTAAAGAGACAAGTTTCTACACTAGTCTACAGCAAACCTTGGACGCGTCGGCTAGCCAACTTCGCGCCCGAGTTGCCTCGGTCAACAGGTGGGAGCCCGTAAAAGATTCCGGCTACGTGGTGCCCTTTCCGACGAGGAGGTGACGGACGGAGATTCCGCGGGAGATTGGAGTGGAGACGAAGACCGAAGGACACGGATCGCTTGGTATAGCTTATCTACTCTTTTCTATTTTGCTAGTAGCTAGGTTAATGGCCCGATCCGGGTGAAAAGTGCGCGGTGGTGCCGGTTCAATAGCTTTTGAAAGTTTTTGTTTCCGCGTTTCCGGCGTCGGATCGACGGCCGGGGCGCCGCCGCGGACTTACATTGGTATCAGAGCCATGCCGTTAACCTAACCTAGCTTGCTCTAGTATGTTTAAAACCCGATCGAACAAAAATCCCCAAAAACCGTATTTTAGTGCACATGTATTCTCTGTCGAAATTGTTTCAGCTCTAAAAATTTTTCAGGTTGTCTCAGAATACTGTGCATGGATATAGAAGCAATCTGTGAAAATTTGGTGGCGCGATCTCTCCAAACCGCCGCGGAACCGCGGCCAAACCCATGCTTAGGCCGCTGTTCCGCCGCGCTTTTGATTGATCACTCGATCAAAATTTTGCAGATAGCTTATGAATTAAAAATAGGGGTTTTGGGATATTCTTTTTTGGCCCAGATTTTCTGTGAGTGCTACAGTATTGCTTGGGGCCCACTTTGATAAATTTGTTCGATCGGATATTTTAAACACATTAGTTCACAGTATTTACATTATATCTGCGACCGTGAATGTCACTTGATCGGTAAATCCTGTCTAACTGCTATAGCCCGGTTAGACGGATTTGCGAACGCGATATTCACGTTGATGTTATGTGATTGTGCTGTGTTGTTGCGGATCGGTCGTGGGGGATAGCCTGGTTGCAGTATTAGTACAGTTTTGTTGTATTATGTACATTTGATATTGCGGGGCGAGCGTCTGACATGTGGACTGCCGTCACTGCCTGTTTGTATTATTCTTTTGGGGCACGACCGGGTCGAGGTCGATGTACCCGTTGAATGTATATTTTTACTTTCTGTACTAGGATTACCCCACGGAGGGGTGCACGGATAGCCGGGTTCTAGAAGGCAACGAGCCCGCATCTCATGGCTTTGAGACGGAGGGGGCTTTACTCTAGAATTTGCGGGCTATTCGCCGCACTCGTAGGGGGTATAGGTTGACCCAGGAGGGGTGCCCAAGTTACCGGATTCCGTAAAGTGCTGGGTGGTCCATTCACATTGCTGAAGGGGGCTGCCTCGCTTCAGGTTTTGGCGGGTAACTTGCCGCCCCCGTAGGGGTCTAGAATTTCATTACACAGGCTATCCACACAACCAGGGGAACGTCGGGTTTCAGTAGCGGCTCTGTGAAACCCGGGGATCCCAAATATCTGTATCATTTCTGTGATGTTTCATTTTATCACGCCTTGAGCGAAAATTATATATTATATATATACTAGTAGATGTTGTATATGTTTTGCATCCGCGCTAGTCCAGTCCCCGCTCTGTCGTTAGTTAAGTAACCTAACGGATGATGACGGGACCCAGTGGCGAATGCGGATGGCATATACGTACATCATTATTTTCGTTCTTTTTGTGGTGTGATCAATTGATGGGACTGCGTTGATTCGGATCAATGCAAGCTAAACAAACCTATTCTGATGTTGTTGGAACACTTTTCAAAAATCTGTTATTTCAAGGGCGTTCTCTTTTGTTTTGTACATTGGTATTCAGTTGGAATATCCTGCTCCTCAGTCGACGAGGCAAGGGCCGAGATCCCTTCACCGGGAGTGACCCCTTAGACAAAAGTTTGCGTCAGAGCGGTAACTTCACTATAGCCGTTTACTTTTGCTTTGCATCGTGGTATTCAGTTGGAATATCCTGCACCTCATTCTACGGGGAAAGAGCCGGGATCCCTTCACCGGGAGTGACCTCTTTAGCAAAGATTTTCGTCACTATATTTTTTAAAAGCTATCAGTTCCTTCAACGATATCAAGTTCATTACGTTAAAGGTTTTCGCCAGAAACCATTCGTAGCCCTCCGTCGTTTCATATGGATAGTCAATAGTATTCAAGCTGTGTATGTTGGCCAAAGTCAAGGCACAGTGTTTGGTAGCTATTGGGTATTCATATGCAGCATAGATAGATGCGTTGGTTTGGGACAATCGCACTGCCATTTTGGCCAAAGTCAAGGGTAGGTACGGGTGGGTTCAAATTAACCAGGAGAATGACGGATAGAACTTGACATGTGACTTATGATATGTTGGCCAAAGTCAAGATCATAAGAGCATGGGGTAAAAATCCACATCGGGAGTTTCTAAAGAAACTGAAACTTGCCAGATATGCGCATACCTTCTGGAGTGTGATAACATGAGCGGATTCCGTCACGTTATCATGCGATGATAGCTGGATCCCGATTCCAACTGATGAGTTGGTTTACTCCTCGGGTGATCCCGGCTAATTCTTCTTTCAGGTTTGGGGAAGAATTTGACGTTACAGTGGGAAGTTTCCAGATTAGATAAAGTGATAACCATTCTGATCTAGGTTAGAGTGCATGCTGAGTGTTTCTTTTCTCTCTCTCTTTTGGCAGCGACCATTGACCCGACCCTAGATTATGACTCAGTGACCAAGTTGGCCGAACCTTCTTAACACTGGCTTTTGGATTGTCAGAGTTGCAAACCTCATTGCCACTCCTACTTTTACCCTTTTCTCCGGGACACCCCGTATTACTACGAACGTCCACTTCCATTGGACAAAACCATCGTATGGTTATATACGAACTCGAAGGAATTCGAGGATGGTTTCCGGTTCTGGAGAAAACGAATAGGACTATTCAGTTGTCTTTTCCTTTTACCTTCTCTCTCAGATTGCGAGTACTTCTTGGCTTAGGAGATAGTACACCTATTACGCAAATTATATAGTCTTCTTCCAAACCATAGGCAGGTGCCGACCGGTAGGTAATGAAGAAAACCAATTGGCCTAAACGGTGTACAGAAGGTATTAAGTTAAGACAAAGAAAGGGATTAGTAAGAGGGCAAAGTAAATCGCGACTACTATTTACGAACAAACCAAGTATTTCTTCGCCAATCCTAAATCACCTTTGTATTTCTCCAGGACACTCCGTATCACTACGAAGATCCCAGTTTATTGGATAATCCATCTTATGGTTATATACGAACTCGAAAGGAACTTGTTCCAGTTCGGGGATGGATCCTGGTTCAGGAGAAATAGGAATAAAGTACATTCAGGTGTCCTTTATCTTCACCTTCTCTCGCGTTGCGAGTGCTCCTAGGATTAGGACAGTACACCCTTTATGCTTATTGGATATTCTTCTTCCAAACCATAGGCTGGTGCCGAACGGTAGGGAAGGAAGAAAACCATTTGGCCTAAAGGGGTGTACAGAAGGTAATGACTAAAGACATATAAAGGGATTTGGAGAGATGGCAAAGAATTATACGGTTACAGTTGTGAATCTGGATAATGGAAGAAGCATTACTAGGAATACCAGGATACCCCATCGAAACATTTCAATGTTTCAGTTTCACTGTGTACTGTTAAAAGAAAACTGATTTCCCGATTAGACACTTGCTCCAGGGTATGTATTTACCAGGTATGATCCTCACATCTGTATGGTTTTACAGATGATGAGTGGGAGTAAGTTATTGGGAATTAGGTGACCATCCTCATTATATCGGGATTCGTTGTAATTGGTGATATTTGAGGAAGTCACCTGGGTTGTTTGCCAGTCGGCAAATATTTGGTTTTGAATATCCGTTGTTATGCACCAATTTCAAATTGATATATCTGTACGTCTATTTTTCATAGAGTGAGATATACCTTTTTGAAATTATGTCTATGACATTTACCTATATCAGTGGATGGTTAGGTAAGGAGCATTGAACAGCGGTGTAATTCTTCTTAACCATAAGTACAGTTTTCAACCTACGACACACAGTGAATGAGTCACTAGACTCAGGGGACTTATACGGAGTATTGTATATTGTACAGTGTCCATTAGGACAGAGGGGTTGGTCCTCGTACTATATTCGGTTTACTTATAACTTCTCTAGTTCTTAGACAAGTGTTTCGTAGAAACACAGGGTCGAAGTTCTGAGAAGTTATAGGTATAAGAATAAAGTAGAGAACCAGATATTGCAAATATCGGGATTCTTCAAAGTGATCGAAGATGTAAATACTTATATATGGTATTCAGATGAGAGTAATGTTTAAGAGAACTTGCTTCTCTTTCAGGTTACTTATAATTGGAAGTATTCCTAAGTTGAGTAACGCTGATCAGCCTCTTTCCATTTAGTAGACATGCACTGGTGACAGCTGCATGATTTGAATCTGGTTCAATTAAATCAGTGCCTCTGTTTCTATACTGTTTCTATATTGGATATAGAACAGTTCATATCTTGACATTGTTAAGGTACGGAAGTTGTCCAGTTTATGCTTAAAACCAGACACTGGACTACTCAAGGCACGTTTCTGTAGTGGTTGTTTGTGGGTTGACCCGGGCTATGACAAGGGTTGACTTTCTACCATCTGGAAGATCAATAGTGATATTGTTCTTGACTCGCCACAGTTTTAATAAAAATGAATTTTTTCAGAAAACGGTAGTGGGAGTATGGTAGAACTGGAAGTGATTCCAGAACCGCAAACGATTACTGAAGATTTGATAAGAACCTAAAGATTCAATCTGTTTTGACATTCCATTGGCCACTCCGCAGATATAGTGGGTAACCTCAAGCACTCGAGAGGTACTTTGGTATGCTCAAGGACGGTGGCAGGGAGGTTCTTGTTTACCCAGAATTGCCATTGCTGTTGTTCCAGACTGTGAGACCCGGCAGGAGGATGAGTATAGCGTCGTTCTAAACTAGCTTTAGAAGTGTACGTCTATATAACTCTGCCAGAGGGCTGTCGTGGTCAGTGGGAGAAGCGGAAGCATTGGTGGACATCAGGCTTATGTCTATTTATAGACTAAAGCAGATATAGCGGAGATAGATCATCTATTTCTGATATGACAGTCATAGGTTTGACTTCATCAGAATAGAGGATGGATCTGTTAAGAAGGTAGTAGGGTGTGATGTCCTGGTATTTGGATGACATACACAGAGTAGGAAGTAATATTCCTATACTACGATCGGTTATACTTTGGTCGTCACATAGTAGTTTCTCCACATAGGACTTGGATTATATCAGACATTCTGGTTACTAGATCTATGGTTTTAGATCTAGATTTGGGTGGTTTCCTAATCTGGGTACCTTGACAGCATTCTATGAGTAGTTAGAATGGACGACTCCTGGCACGGTAGTATACCTGCAGGTGATGGAGTCACCCTCTCTAAAGGTGTCTTACAGACTAAAGGGGAGAGGGATACGCATGATTGGCAGATCACTTGCTTAGGCAATTGAGTCAATCATGAGATGTCAAGTACCACACCAGATGTTGTTCTTGCAGTGGATGCAATAAGTTGATATTGATCCAATCCTGGAGAAACAGTCGGAAGCAGTTTTAGAACATAAGTTGATGTTCTAGGGATATGATAACAGTATTCTCCTTCGGGAGACAGTTATCATTCCAAGCTTCCAAGGTGACATGGATGGCAGAGTGGCTGTCAGAGTTATAGTTTTCCTTCTGACGAGGGGAAGTATTTTGGACAGGTGGTCCAGGTGGATACTGAGGGAAGGCATGGCGCAGGATACTGATTAAGTTCAGTTGACGATACAGTCTAAGAAGTTTGGATTTGGAGTTCACTTATGAGCTAGGTCCCATCAGACATCCAGACACATTCTAAGACAGGTATTGCTCATTTCGGGAGATGACTTTCTCTGCGAACTTGAGGTAAAGAGAGACATAGAAAGAAACATCAGAGCGGATCCACTCACTGAGGCTATTCCTCGAATGCAATAGTTTCGCAAACGAGCTTTGTGAGACTGACTAGTAGAGGAGTTGGGTGTTCGGTATCACACGGGCTGTAAGTATGCGACATCGCAATAATTAGCCTTAAGTGCAAGTGGGAGATTGTTGGATATAGTGCCCTCAGAGTCAATTATTGGATCACAGGCATGTGATTGCAATGATTGAGGGAGGACCTATGCCGGTAGGACAGTCTTACTCGAGATGATAGTATGCTATCTGGTTTATCTTTATCGTCGTGTACTGCTTTAGGTGACCTTACGAGTCGCTATTACACGTTGATAGAGCCCCTAGGATTCTTGCTTGACTACCAGCAGTATGAGGGAGATCATATAAGTGAGAGCTGGAGTCTATAAGCACATCCTTAAAAGGTCCCTAGTCATGGGAGTTTCGAGACAGGGCATCGATTCTCCAGAGTAGACTAGTGTATACAGTCGAGACCCCGACGAGGGGCGGTGGCCGGTCTCACAAGCCACTGGTGTCAGTTGGTTCACCTAAGATGTATACAGGTGCTCATTGGGTTATGAGTACACCGGACAGGACTCGCCGGGAACCTGCTAGTTGGGATTATACCAGACGTCAGATAGCAGTTCCCTGGTGACATGTGTACAGGTTAGTTCATCGACCTGAGATCGTCATTTGTCTCGTGTGAGTTCCCACTGTGCTTTGATTACTACCCTACCACGGCTCAAAGGAGTCGTGCAAACAGGTTTTAGTTGGGTACAGTCCCGAACCACATGGAGGCAGTGAGCGGATCTACAGGGGTTCGTCTCTCCCGGTATTGGGGGTGAGGTCGCGCTGTGTCTAGGAGAGCCAGAACATGAAAAGTCCTTGGCCAAGGCAGGAGATTTGCTGGTAGGTATTCCAGTAGTATCTCAGGGTGTTCTGGGCTACACTCTGACACGACTTGTACCGCTTTTGGGGGTCTGACTTTTACCCACCCCCTAGGCCCGTCATGCGATGCTCATAGACGAACGGACCGGACTGTACGATACTGTCACTGACATGCTCAGTAGAATGTCAGGATAGGTTCGCTCATCGACGTCCCTTTTGGTCAATACCTGGTAGCCCGTTACGTATTGGCTTATACCTCTGACGTGCTAGTGGTTAAATCCACAGCCATAGTATTGACGAGCCTTTAGAGTCCACCACACACACAGTTACTCAGGTTTCGGGCGAAACACTGTAGAGGCCGTATGGAGATATGGCAGGGTTCGATCAGATACGTGAGGTATTGCACGGATCGTGATCGGACGGATTTTACTAGCCGGCTTTGGTTTAAGCCGGATCCTAGTATTTGACAGTGTAGATTTTGTCTCTTTGTATTTGTGTTCAGTGGGAATACAAATGCGGGCATGTATATGCAGTAGCGGGGTTTTCCTGTAATTTATTACGGGATCAGTTTTCTGTAGTTGCCAGTTTGCATTCCGTTCCGGCCGGTTTTCTTTTATTCCTTCACGGCCGGACCTTTTGATGGAGGGGGTTAATTGCAAGTTTGCAATTAAATTATTTGATGAGGGGTTTCATGCATATATGTGGCTTCCTCATCATGAGATTCCTTTTGAATCAATCACTTGCCTTTTTCATGATGGTTTTGTGAAGGGATTTGGATTAGATTTTGGTGTGACCATTTCTATATTGTTGATATATTCTTTCTTGCATTATTCTTTTTTTAAGAGATCCATCATTCTTTCATGAGGGGGGCCGGCCACTAGAGAGGAGAGGAGAGGGATCATTTTTGGTGTGGCATATTATCTTCATCTCATCCTATGGTTGCAAAAAGATTAGCTTCAAAGCTCATTCTTTCTCTCATTCTCTTCTCAATTCCTCCATGGCAACTAAACCCTAAACATACAAGTTTCTACACTAGTCTACAGCAAACCTTGGACGCGTAGGCTAGCCAACTTCGCGCCCGAGTTGCCTCGGTCAAGAGGTGGGAGCCCGTAAAAGATTCCGGCTACGTGGTGCCCTTTCCGACGAGGAGGTGACGGACGGAGATTCCGCGGGAGATTGGAGTGGAGACGAAGACCGAAGGATACGGATCGCTTGGTATAGCTTATCTACTCTTTTCTATTTTGCTAGTAGCTAGGTTAATGGCCCGATCTGGGTGAAAAGTGCGCGGTGGTGCCGGATCAATAGTTTTTGAAAGTTTTTGTTTCCGCGTTTCCGGCGTCGGATCGACGGCCGGGGCGCCGCCGCGGACTTACAAAGATCACCACCGTCGTGTCAAGATCCCATGAACGTTCATAAAAAAGGCAAGTACTCTTGCTCTATCTTCGTTAATCGATGCGACATCGGTTATTTTCCTTTAGTAATTAAAGAACATAAATCTTAATGTCATGATTCTTTATTAACTATGCGAACCTATGTATGTTGTGATTATAATCGAAACCCTAGGATCCTAGCGCACATATTAATCGAACCATTAAAATCACGTATGCTTTGTATTCGATTAAATGACTCATCCATTAGAATTGCTCAATTTAGAATTGAACCATCATTAAATCATGTTTCATGAATATCCTTGCTTAAAGTTATTGCTATGACATGATTATCGTTATTATTTGACACGCTTTACATATTCAAGACTATTATTGATTGAAACATGTGAAAACCAATTGATAACCTGTATACATTAGTGACAAGTAGTGATGAACGATAGAACGTGATCACCAACTAGACTACCGAGACATATGTATATATGGATTGATTCAGCACTATTCCATGATTCAGTGTTTACCGTGATACAAGTGATTATTCATGATTCAAGTATTTATTCATGATTAGTGTTTATTCGTGATATGTGCTGGTAAATCGTTTTAGTCGGTATTCGAGATCTAGTGATCAGGTTTAATTGTCGTGACTAAACTTAGAAACATGGGGGATTAGGAAAATTGAAAGGTGGAACGTGGACCCATAATTTTGGGGGATTCTAGTGTTAGAGATTGACCAGTCGAACGCGCAGTTGTCGTAAGGGTGGTGTGCTAGACATCACCCATAGTGATAGTGAGTGTAGGATTTTGCCTAGCCGCATGCTCGAGATTAGCTCCGAGCACAGTGGGCCGTGGTCCCGGGTATATACAGGATATCCTCCAAGGTTCGAGAATACTTTCCACCAGTCAATTTCAACTTACGTGATATTGGTTCAAGCTTAACATTAGTGACATCTAGGGTCAGACCTGACTTGTCGTTATTACATATTCTTACTGTTACAGTATCTGTAATCATATTTGCACACGGGCATATCACGACACTTACATATCTATATGGTCACACACACACTTTTACGTTTGAGTACTTGTTGGGTGTCATGCCCCTCTTCCCAAAAGACAGTAATGGCTCATGCCAAGCCCGCGACATATTTATTCAGAGAAGATCCTTTTTCGAAACAAATACGCTAAGTGTTTGTAAACAATATAAAAGGATACAAGAATACACATGATACTGCAATCTAATAACTATTTTATTACATTCAAATTTCATAAATTTCAAACTGGTTACAAGAAATCTGAAAGAGAAACATAAACATAAAGTGACATAGCAAGATATTATGAGTATGGAAATATGTATACAAGCATGGCAATATAACATGACCATAGCAATATAACATGAGTATGACAAACAAGTATAGCACGGCTGTATATTGTAGGTATAGTGGGCATGCAACAAGTAAAAGTGTCGAACGTGTAGTGAATAGCAATGTGTCCTAAAGATATCACTAAAAGGGCCATCTAACTATTGCTAATTCAAGATGTGAGTATCAACTAAATCTCAAGAGTGTTCTTGAACCCAACAGGTTGTAATCCAGAGGTAATGAACCATGGACCATCATAATAGTTAGTAACGAGATTTCGACCATCGTCGAAGTATTCCAAACTCAATAGGCTATAATTCAGGAGTAAAGAAATACGGGCCCTCATGATTGTTAGTATTCATGATTGCTTGTATCGTGATTGTTAGCAAGAGACTCTTGAGATTTCATTAGACTCACAACTCAAACTACCCTAACACCCTGCGTATCTAATTTATAGTTAATATCACAAGCCTTAATTGAACCATGAATATAAAAGAGAGTATGGGTTCTATGTAAAGTTGGGTTCATGTCAAGTTTATGTATTCATGTCAAGTTTCGAGTATTCATTTCAAGTTATACTCATAGTTCTAGTCAAGTCAAGGGTATTCATGTAAAATGATATTCATGATTCAAGTTAAGTCATGTATATCATGCAATGGTTTGAGTATAAGTTTTTGTAGATGCAATAAACAATTGCGCATAGTATGTGATGAGACAAGTATAATGTTCAAGTAACGACAAGAAATAATGTTTTAAAGAAGTGTTATGTACAACTAATTAATCAAGTCATTTGCATTCAGAATATAAACGGAAAAATATTCCTATATGTTATGCAAAAATGAGTTCAAGTATTGCCTAAATACGACTACCGGTTTGAGAGATATACATGTTTTCGTATCGTCGCGCAGAATAGATCAGAATCTGTCCAGCATCATCGCATATTTTTAAAATACAATTTAAGTCAATTTTCATCAGGTTTCAGGTTTCGAAGATTATTAGAAAATTGTAGGTCTTTCGGTGTAAATATCCAACAGGTTTCAGGTTTCGAAAATTTTCATTAGGTTTCAGGTTTCACATATTCTAAATGACCCGACTACTGCTTCATTCTCTTCATACCCTTTGGGGTCCTTCATCCACTTTAACTTTTCCTGACACAATATCGACCAATTTCAACAGTTTTCCACCACCTCTCCCAGTTCAGTTAACTCCCCCAGATGAAGAAGTCCATTATTTCGCGTTGATGATGGATCGCTACATAGCCATGTGGTCAACCACCCCCATTCCTACACCGCCTTCGGTGACTCCTAACTTGTTTCCTCCTCCTATACAAACACCAAATTCTAATTTCAACTTCACATCAATTCCAACTTATTCTACTCATGCGACTGTGTTGGCTCCCCTATCGGTAGCCCAAATTCCATCACCAACTATTCAAGCTCCATCAACCGATCCTATCAATATGCTAATAAGAGATTTACTCTCCCATCTTAACTTATATACACCAATTCCTCCACAGGTGGCACAATCGATTCCATATGAAGCTCTAACAACATATCCTTCATATCCATAATAATCCCCTACTCAACCCCCAATTTCAACGGCATATCAAATTCCACCTCCAATTCCAGTAGCATCTCCTTTGCTTCCCTCACATCCGACAGATACACTAGAAGTGAGAATTCAGAAGCTGGAACAACAAGGAAAGGTCATGCCAAATCTCGAGGTCAAGAATTTGTGTCTATTTCTAGAAGCACAACTCCCATCTAAGTTTAAGCATATGGATATTCCCAATAACAATGGAAGTGGCTGTCCTCTAACTCACCTCAGGATTTATACGCATGCTATGGAAACCATTGCCAATGATGAAAGTTTGCTGGTCAAACTTTTTCCTAACTATCTGGTGGGACCCGCATAAGCCCGGTTTGCAAGTTTAGATCCAATTAAGCTTAGATCGTGGATGGAACTGGCCAAGACTTTCCGTTAGCAGTATGAGTATAACATCGATATCATTCCTACATGACAAGACCTCGAAGCTTTAAGTTAAGAAAAGAACAAATAATTCTCGCAATACATCGGGAAGTGATGAGCTTTGGCTGCACGGATGAGGAACAAACCAGATATTGAGGACGTGATTCCAATGATTATCAGAAACGCCCTGCCTTACCTTTCCGCAATCCTCTTGATCCAAAATCATTCCACCTTCCTCGACCTCTGCCGAAACGCTGCCAACATCAAAGCATCCAAGAAAGATGGGAAACTTAATCTCATATTGAATGAACTGATAGAAAAGAATATCGGATTAAAGGGTGGAAAATCAGAGGTGATTAACATGATAGATTAAGCTCTCCGTCCAACAGTAACTACATCTTCTCTGCCTCCAACAATTCAACTAACTCAGAATCAAGACAAGAAACACGAGTGGGAGAAAAGAAAGTTCACGCAACTCTAAGATCCTCTGCCCACCGTCTATCAGCAATTTCTCGACGCTCAACTCATTAAGCCATTAAACCTAAAACCCCTACCCAATCCAGTTCCACCGCGATGGAACATGAACCAGTACTGCGAATATCACCAGAGTCCAAGTCATTTGATCGATAGATGTTTGCATTAAGACACAAGATTTAGGACTTGATCGAAGTCGGGAAAATAGAAGTGGCTGATAACTAGAATATCCTTCAAAATCCATTACCACATCATTAGGTCAACCACATCAAATTTGAAGAAATCATGACTCTTGATTCAACAAAGCCAAAGTTGGTTCTCAGAGCAACTCCTCGAATGACCTTAATTGCTTTAGAATCGCAGAACACTAACCCCGCCATACTTCATCTCGGAAGAGGACCTAGTGGACAAATTTCTTTAGCACCAGTAGCCCCAAGTGACCTCGCTAGAATGCCCTTTGATTACAACAAGCTTAATCAAGAATTTCATGAGATAGGGAACATTACTCGATCATGAAGGGTGTACAAGCCATTAGTATTGCAGGGGCACCACCGACTCAAAGGAATCAACAATCCACCACAGCACAAAAGCCGTCATCTTCCTACGCAAAACCGGAACACCACTCCTCTGTCGCCAACCATCACAATCTCACTCTCCAACTTTGGCAACGACAACTGTTGACGCACTCCTACTAATTCCATCTGAAACACCTTCAACGTGCCGTCTTCCTCCCAAAAATTCCTCCGTTCAAACATATCCTCCCTCGAAAGCCGCTCCATAGCCTCAAAATGTAAAGAAAGTCGGATATGATATAGTGAATTAGCTGAAAGAAGTACAATCCAATATTTCTTTATTGGAGTTATGTAAGTCCATGTCACGCACCCCACGAACATGCGGGGAGGTGGAATATATGAAAAACGATTATCAAAGCTTCGTAACACGGACTTGAGCGCATGAATCGTATCTAAACCGTTATTAGCAAACTACGAGAGGTTTAACTACTCAGATTCGAAGTTATACCTCACGTTACTTGTCCTTCGGGTCTTCATCGCTGTCATCCACTCCTCGTAGGCTCCTTGGAACATCGGCACCTCAACGGCCTCCTCGAGTCAAAGACGATCCACCCGAGAGCTCCTACGCCAAGCTTGATCTCTAACTTGAGATAACTAGGTTGCTCAAAGTGCTAATCTAAGCTACATAGGGGATATAGAGTGAGGTTATGGATGTATTAGTCTAGCTAACCCTTGATCTCAACACATGAGAGGTTAGGGTTAGGGTTTGAAGAAGGAGAGCTTGAGGAGAGAGAATGCGAGAATGAGAATCCTTTTGGATGAATAAATCATATGTGTATATATGAAACATATCATATATATTAAATGAATAACTAATAATGATATATTATCATGTTTTATTAAATACACTTAGTGATTCATCACATGAGTCA
Organism: Agapanthus africanus; assembly: GCA_030015575.1. NCBI lineage: Eukaryota > Viridiplantae > Streptophyta > Magnoliopsida > Asparagales > Amaryllidaceae > Agapanthus > Agapanthus africanus. The sequence goes on along the minus strand of JASDDO010000024.1, from coordinate 341,250,269 downwards.
TATAAATCATAAATGATTCATTAACTCCATGTATGAATCATACCATGACTCACTTATCCAATTAATGCAAATGCCACCTTAACCCCCAAGTCACCATGCTTCAAGAAGCTTCTTGAAAAATTACGAGAACGCCCCTCCTATCCGTAAAAATACGGAAAAACTTTAGACTGTATAAATCCAATAATCCGATACTAGAATCTGGCTTAAACCAAAGCCGACTAGTAAAAACTGTCCGAACATCGTACGTGCGTAAAAACACGTATGCGTCCGAACCCTGTCGTAAAACCATACGACCTCTATATCGTTTCGCCCGAAGCAGGGAAACTCTCTGTGTGGGACTCTAAAGAATCGACACTACGCTGGCAGTGTTACGACCCCAAATGTGGAACGTGACCGGCACTTAAATCACGTGACATCTAAAGATATCTACGCAATTCAAGTAAGCCAAAACCCCGGAATCTAAACCCTTTTCGAAAATAGTTGAAGTAAGGTTTAATTAATCAATCTACAATTATCCATTTAATTAACATCTATATTTATATAAGTATGTTGAAAAACAATTGTAACGTTTGAAAATAGTTAACTTCTCCTTTGTAATTTTTATTAAAAACCTGATACAACAAAATCAAATAGCTACCAACGTAACTAGCTGTCACGTCTAATAGACGGAACAGTCAAACAAAATTATAACAGATGTCAACTCTAAAGAGTGTGACATCACCACCCATAAACTCTAAGTCTCGCTTCTAAGTCCATAGTATGTCATTTCTAAGTTGATGGAGTTACCACTAGATACAAGAATAAATGTAAAATCCAGAGGGAGTATGATACAAAAATAACTCACTCACCAATCAATCTGAAAAGAATGTATGCCCAAGCCGCTGATAATCCAAGCGGTGAAACCTGCAAGAAACTGTGGCACAACGGGGATGAGTTGCCAACTCAGTGAATAAAAGTATATCTAAGGGTAGAAATCGAAATGCATGACGCTACCTAGGTCATAAGTATAGTACTATCATAATCTGTACTACTATGCTATATGTCATGTATGTGTAATACTAATCATCACATAACCTCAATTATAATGTCCCAATGTCATATGAGTCAAAATCATGGATGTTTATACCAACATATACAGGTACTGTCCCCCGGACTAGTCCTGGTCGTATCCACTTATAATCTTTAAATATGTACCTCATGATAATGAGCATAGCAATATATACCAATATATATATAAATGTCCAGCATCGACATCGAAATACGAAAACCTCTCGTGTCCATCATCGACACATAAATACAGATATCGTCGACACCACCTCAGTAGATGATCGCCACCCGATATCCTGGCTACGATCAGTATTCCCGGAATATCTGTCGCACCAAGTCGAACCCCGGTCAGTATACCCTGGATATCTACCGTGCTCGTCTTTATCTCCGGAATCGAGTATCCTCGTTAGGCTCCCCCGCCTCAATGCGGCATCCTGCCCCTCGGTCTCGATCCGGGTCCACCATGTATCCGACTGTATAGCTCCACAACTCAGTACGGATAATCCACAAATCCGAGACCGTATAGCTACCCCACCCGGTCCGGAATCAAAATCAGGAAACACAAAACTCATGGTGGACGTTTAACTCATCATGTCAAAATATCAAGTAAGAAATAAGAATGCTTGCATAGATTACATTGATGATATATTATACATATACATATATAACGATGTCCCATACCACCGATAAATATCATCAGGAGGAAAAATATCCAGAAATCCATAAGAATCAAATACAACAATTATCGTATCAATATTTGTAACTTACGACAGGAATACCGAAGATTACATAATTACTGATTTCCATTCTACTGTGTCATGGTACTACTAATGATGTGTAGTGTAGCATATGCGTCTGTGCTCGTGCAACATGGCAATCATTAGTATTTGTGCAAGTGTTTTACGGTGTAACATATCAGCACGGTTCTATAGTGACATGGCAGTACCAGTGAGGTGTAGTGTAACATATATTCACGTGCTTGTGCAGCATAGTACTCATTGGTATTTGTGCAGTGTTCTATCAAAGTTTACGTAATCGCAGAAACATATAATATGAATAATACAATGCAAACTTGTAATTTAATCTAAACCTAACTACTGTAATTACTTGTCATGAGCTATACCATTATCTTTAGAAATGATCGGAGCGTTAAGTTTAAACAAATAAGGAAGCTGCCCTAGATTTTAAAATAGATATACTTTTAGAAATTGGCACGCATCCGGTTATTTTATTTAAAAGAGTAACGAATCATAGTTTGTAAAAGAGTATAGCTCATACAAGTATTACGTCCTAAAATAGAATATAACTTAATTCCACAAGTCAAAAGATCAATTTGCCATATTTGGTGCACAAAGTTCATTATTTCCAATTTGCATAAATCCTTGTATTATTTTAAGTACGGCATGATTCTTCGTACGAACTCGTCAATTCATATCCGTGTCGTACGGATCTAATCATTATGCACATGTCTCCTTTAAAGACTAGATATGAACTTTATGTAATGAAGGACATATAAGATACGATAATATATCAACGTCTTAAATGATTATTATACTAGCTAGCAATCACAATAATATTTATAAGGTTGCGGGGGTGCTATACGCCATCCACCCGACTTCCCCCAGTAGATATAAATCTACTCACCAGAAATACGTCGTATCTTCTTAAGAGTCGCCAATCCCTTTTTCCTCTCCTTGCAGCCTCCGAAGTCCCCGTATTCGAATCTATCATAGCAATAACTTGTAAGGAAACGTTTATTCCGACACGGTGAATATTCAATTACACGCTCCTACTTACTAGTTATATTATATACGACTATTTCAAGCTAACTTACCCTTAACCTTACTGAATTATAATCCCAGTCTGCATCGCGACAGAAAATAATTCACGATACGATTTAACCCATGTCGTATTATGGTTTCTTAGATAACTTTTCCGATATTAACTTCCAGATTCTATATGCAGTGAAACTAATTTAATTAAACAATACCAAATTGGCCAAAATTATACACTGGAACCTATATAACAAGACAAATCCAATTAGCTCCCTATATGGCCGGCGACGCCGGAATTTCCCTTATGGCCGCCGGCCAAAAACCGGCCCCCTAGGTTCATGGCCCTATGGTGTGTTCTAGGTGCTTCCTACATCATTTTAACACTATTTTGTTACGTTAATTATCTTCCTAATATTAGTAGATTTCAACAGAGCCTAATTTAGACAAAATACGATATTATGGAACTTTGTTCAATTCAAACTTTACTAATCTACAGAACTTAAATTACCTGTTGTGTTTAAGAATTTTACCTTCCAATTAGTTGTAGGAGTAACCCTCCAAGATGCTAAGTTTCTCCTAGCTTGATGGTGAACAAATCCTAGAACATAGCTTCATTCTTCTTCTTCTTTCTTTTGTTCTTCTCCTTTTTGTTTTCTTTTAATGTTGTTTTTCTTTCAGAAATTTTCAGAATTTTCATTAACTATTAATCTGAATTTGGGTTATATATGGCAAATGGGAGGGATAAGGTAAAGGAGGAGGTGGAATCAAGCTAGGTGTGTTGGTTTCATGCAAGTAGGAGGTGGTGGATGTGTGTAAGCATGCAAGCATGAGGTGCACAAACCTTATCTTCATGATTTTGTTTTAATTTGACTTTAAATTCTGAACTAATTTATTTTCCAACCCATTTTAAATTACACCCTTAACAATTTTCTATTTGCACATTAATCCTACACTTTACCTAAAACCCCTCACAACTTAGTTTATTATATAAACACTATTTTATTAAAATGAAGCTAAATTTGTCATTAAAACCCTTGTAATTTATTTAGGTTGCATATTAAAATTATAATTTAATTTATTTTACATATATCTTATGAAATCGTCTTATTTGGTTTTACTAAAATTTTAATTTAACACTTTATTATTTAATTAATTACTTTTATATATTTCAAAAACTTCAGATTGTTACAATATTCCCCCCTTAAGAAAATTCGGTCCCCGAATTTAAAATACTTAACTAGACATACCCCCTAAATACGTGGAATTCTTATTTCGCATCGCATCTCCGGTTCTTAAGTAATCTCCTCGCGATTCTTTTCTTGCCAAAGAATCTTTACTGACCGAAGTACCCTTGACCGTAGTCCCTTTGCCTGCCTGTCGAGTATAGCGACTGGCTACACTACATAGGATAAATCCAACTCAAGCTGTAAGGTCTAATACTGGATTGCGTGAGATGGATCTTGAAGATACTTGCAAAGCATCGAAACGTGAAACATCGGATACACATCGGGAAAATGCGATGGAAGTGTTAAGCGATAAGCTAAAACACCCACTCTCTCCAACCTCTCGTAAGGTTCAATACATTTGGGACTGAGCTTCCCCTTCTTCCCGAAATGCATCACACCATTCATTGGAGATATCCCAAAGGAACACATGATCTCCAACTCCAAACTCGAGTCAACGACGTCATCGATCTACAATTGGTTTCTGTCGGTACTGGGCCGCTCTCATTCAGTCTTGCATCAGTTGAATCTTCCCCGTAGTCTCTTGTACTACCTGCGGTCCCAATTTTCTACTCTCGCTCAGTTCTGTCCAGCGAACGGGCGATTGACATTTTTTTCCCATACAAAGCTTCAAAGGGAGTTATCTGGATCGCCTTCTGAAAACTATTGTTATATGAAAATTCTATTAAAGGTAAGTGACGATCCCAACTACCACCGAAACCAAGGCTGCAAGTTCGAAGCATATCTTCTAACATCTGAAGGATCCGTTCTAACTGACCATCCGCCTGTGGTTACAAAGCTGTACTATAACTCAATAGTGCACCAAGAACTTCTTGTAGTTTCTGCCATAGTCTGCTAGTAAACTGGGTACCTCAATCTAATACTATGCATGTCGGAACTCCATATAGACGTACAATCTCATCGATATAAACCTGTGCATACTGAGCAAATCCATACGTTGTCTTTATTGGAAGAAAATGGGCAGCCTTTGTCAACCCATCCACAATCACTCAAATGATATCATACCCTCTGCTAGTCCTGGTTGACCCACCACGAAATCCATGGAAATCTGTTCCCATTTTCACTCTGGAATGGGTAAGGGCGGTAATTCTTCAGCCGGCCTTTTATGCTCTGCCTTGACATTGCTGACTAGTCAAGTATCTAAAATAAACTCCATAATGTCCCTCTTCATACCTTTCCACCAGTAACATCCCTCAAACCATGATACATCTTGGTGGAACCAGGATGAATACTGTATGCTAAACTATGGACCTCCACTAAGATTTCACATCCCGTCCATCCGAATCTGGCACCCAAAGCGGTCCTCAAAACGCAATACCCCACTGTCATAAATCACTAACTCCGCCTCTCTGCCCTGCCTAACATAAGCCATAGTCTCTGACATACAAGTTTTTGTGGCGGTGTTTCCAAATTATAACCCAAAAACTGAGGACGGTGCGAATATATGCTAACTGTCCTCTTACCAAAGTGAATTCAGACTGTATATACGGCTGTCACCTAAATCTACCAGTATGTAGAAAACTGTCTCTGTAAGGTATGTAACGCGATAAGCTGCCTCCAGGCTTTCAACTCAAGGCATCTGCCACAACAATTTCTCTGCCTGGATGATACAAGATCTCACAATCGTAATTCTTCACGAGTTCCTCCATCTACGCTGTCTTAGATTCATATCCCTCCGCTGAAAATATACTCGAAGCTCTCATGACCTATGACGAGTTGACATAACTCACCTTACAATTAATGTCTTCATATCGTCAGTGTGAATACTACAACAACCATCTTCAATTTATGAATGGGGTGGTTCTGTTCGTGCCTCTTCAACTGTCGAGAAGCATAAGCTACAACCCAGTGGTGCTGCATCAAAACACAACCTAAACTCAATCAAGATGTATCACTCTACGGAACAAAACCATCTGTCCCTTATGATAAATGATAAAACATGTGCATTTGTTAACTGAGTCTCTATCTACTGGAAACTCTATACATCTGTCCCAAGAAATGGAGTTTCCTTCCTAGTCAGTCCAATCAACGGTGCAGCGATTCAATAAAACCCTGCACAGACGTCTGTAACCACTGTCCAGTCTCAAGAAACTTCGACCCTTAAAACCAAAACAGGTCCGGACCAGTGCTGTACCGCTTCTATCTTCTTTGGGGTCCTTACGTATCTTATCTCTTGCAACTACATGACCCTAGAATTCTACAATATCCTGCCCGAAAGCACACTTGGAAAAATTTAGCGAAATAGTTACTTCTGATATCCTGTATAGAAGTCTAGCTAATCTCATCGTCAAGGACTCGTACCAAATTTATCGAAGAAAGTTTACTACACGATCTCTTTCTTGAACTACTTGTATATGGTCTGAACAAACTCCATCGGAAGGAATACATCAATTTCACCGATCTCGTATCGAAGTGTCACGACGGATTAAAAATTCCAACCATCTCACCTCTGAACATCTATGAATCCTGTTGGTCCATCTACACGTGTAACCTCGTTAGTCTTTAACTTCATGAACTCCTGGAATTAACATCTCGATAATCTTAGTAAAGATTGATACTGCTGTCTGAACAGTAACTAAAACCACAATCTTCGGAGAGGGGAAAATATCACATCTCAAGTCTGCCTGAGCTCTAACCATGACTCTATCATCTGGTGCAGGTTCTGAAGAACCTCGCTCCGCTACTAGAACTCGATCATAAATGAATAAATGACGTCTCTACGTCATCGGAAATCACCCCGGTCAGTCCTTGTCCCAGACAAGTCTGCTCTGACCGTATCTAACAGCAGCCCTCTCGGCTCCTTTAACATGGTGTTCGAAACAACCAATCATGCAATGACGAAGATAGATCAACGAAAGGAATAGAAAGAGAATCTCAAGATATAAATCCTAAGGTAACTTAGGTGGAGTATCATATCGTAAATATGCCGTGGAACATATGTACGGTACGCTACTCTACTTAGTACCTACTCCATCAACAAGGTCATCCTATATAACGAAAATTCGGGTATAAGACCCCCAAAGTCAAGTCTAAGTCCTATAAAGTCAAGTCCGGGTAACAAAATGTATCCCAAGACTCTACATAGTCAACCTAGACTCAAACAAAGGTTAAACCAAACGCTCTGATACCAACTTTGTCACGACCCCAAATGTGGAACGTGACCGGCACTTAAATCACGTGACATCTAAAGATATCTACGCAATTCAAGTAAGCCAAAACCCCGGAATCTAAACCCTTTTCGAAAATAGTTGAAGTAAGGTTTAATTAATCAATCTACAATTATCCATTTAATTAACATCTATATTTATATAAGTATGTTGAAAAACAATTGTAACGTTTGAAAATAGTCAACTTCTCCTTTGTAATTTTTATTAAAAACCTGATACAACAAAATCAAATAGCTACCAACGTAACTAGCTGTCACGTCTAATAAACGGAACAGTCAAACAAAATTATAACAGATGTCAACTCTAAAGAGTGTGACATCACCACCCATAAACTCTAAGTCTCGCTTCTAAGTCCATAGTATGTCATTTCTAAGTTGATGGAGTTACCACTAGATACAAGAATAAATGTAAAATCCAGAGGGAGTATGATACAAAAATAACTCACTCACCAATCAATTTGAAAAGAATGTATGCCCAAGCCGCTGATAATCCAAGCGGTGAAACCTGCAAGAAACTGTGGCACAACGGGGATGAGTTGCCAACTCAGTGAATAAAAGTATATCTAAGGGTAGAAATCGAAATGCATGACGCTACCTAGGTCATAAGTATAGTACTATCATAATCTGTACTACTATGCTATATGTCATGTATGTGTAATACTAATCATCACATAACCTCAATTATAATGTCCCAATGTCATATGAGTCAAAATCATGGATGTTTATACCAACATATACAGGTACTGTCCCCCGGACTAGTCCTGGTCGTATCCACTTATAATCTTTAAATATGTACCTCATGATAATGAGCATAGCAATATATACCAATATATATATAGATGTCCAGCATCGACATCGAAATACGAAAACCTCTCGTGTCCATCATCGACACATAAATACAGATATCGTCGACACCACCTCAGTAGATGATCGCCACCCGATATCCTGGCTACGATCAGTATTCCCGGAATATCTGTCGCACCAAGTCGAACCCCGGTCAGTATCCCCTGGATATCTACCGTGCTCGTCTTTATCTCCGGAATCGAGTATCCTCGTTAGGCTCCCCCGCCTCAATGCGGCATCCTGCCCTTCGGTCTCGATCCGGGTCCACCATGTATCCGACTGTATAGCTCCACCACTCAGTACGGATAATCCACAAATCCGAGACCATATAGCTACCCCACCCGGTCCGGAATCAAAATCAGGAAACACAAAACTCATGGTGGACGTTTAACTCATCATGTCAAAATATCAAGTAAGAAATAAGAATGCTTGCATAGATTACATTGATGATATATTATACATATACATATATAACGATGTCCCATACCACCGATATATATCATCAGGAGGAAAAATATCCAGAAATCCATAAGAATCAAAAACAACAATTATCGTATCAATATTTGTAACTTACGACAGGAATACCGAAGATTACATAATTACTGATTTCCATTCTACTGTGTCATGGTACTACTAATGATGTGTAGTGTAGCATATGCGTCTGTGCTCGTGCAACATGGCAATCATTAGTATTTGTGCAAGTGTTTTACGGTGTAACATATCAGCACGGTTCTATAGTGACATGGCAGTACCAGTGAGGTGTAGTGTAACATATATTCACGTGCTTGTGCAGCATAGTACTCATTGGTATTTGTGCAGTGTTCTATCAAAGTGTACGTAATCGCAGAAACATATAATATGAATAATACAATGCAAACTTGTAATTTAATCTAAACCTAACTACTGTAATTACTTGTCATGAGCTATACCATTATCTTTAGAAATGATCGGAGCGTTAAGTTTAAACAAATAAGGAAGCTGCCCTAGATTTTAAAATAGATATTCATTTTAGAAATTGGCACGCATCCGGTTATTTTATTTAAAAGAGTAACGAATCATAGTTTGTAAAAGAGTATAGCTCATACAAGTATTACGTCCTAAAATAGAATATAACTTAATTCCACAAGTCAAAAGATCAATTTGCCATATTTGGTGCACAAAGTTCATTATTTCCAATTTGCATAAATCCTTGTATTATTTTAAGTACGGCATGATTCTTCGTACGAACTCGTCAATTCATATCCGTGTCGTACGGATCTAATCATTATGCACATGTCTCCTTTAAAGACTAGATATGAACTTTATGTAATGAAGGACATATAAGATACGATAATATATCAACGTCTTAAATGATTATTATACTAGCTAGCAATCACAATAATATTTATAAGGTTGCAGGGGTGCTATACGCCATCCACCCGACTTCCCCCAGTAGATATAAATCTACTCACCAGAAATACGTCGTATCTTCTTAAGAGTCGCCAATCCCTTTTTCCTCTCCTTGCGGCCTCCGAAGTCCCCGTATTCGAATCTATCATAGCAATAACTTGTAAGGAAACGTTTATTCCGACACGGTGAATATTCAATTACACGCTCCTACTTACTAGTTATATTATATACGACTATTTCAAGCTAACTTACCCTTAACCTTACTGAATTATAATCCCAGTCTGCATCGCGACAGAAAATAATTCACGATACGATTTAACCCATGTCGTATTATGGTTTCTTAGATAACTTTTCCGATATTAACTTCCAGATTCTATATGCAGTGAAACTAATTTAATTAAACAATACCAAATTGGCCAAAATTATACACTGGAACCTATATAACAAGACAAATCCAATTAGCTCCCTATATGGCCGGCGACGCCGGAATTTCCCTTATGGCCGCCGGCCAAAAACCGGCCCCCTGGGTTCATGGCCCTATGGTGTGTTCTAAGTGCTTCCTACATCATTTTAACACTATTTTGTTACGTTAATTATCTTCCTAATATTAGCAGATTTCAACAGAGCCTAATTTAGACAAAATACGATATTATGGAACTTTGTTCAATTCAAACTTTACTAATCTACAGAACTTAAATTACCTGTTGTGTTTAAGAATTTTACCTTCCAATTAGTTGTAGGAGTAACCCTCCAAGATGCTATGTTTCTCCTAGCTTGATGGTGAACAAATCCTAGAACATAGCTTCATTCTTCTTCTTCTTTCTTTTGTTCTTCTCCTTTTTGTTTTCTTTTAATGTTGTTTTTCTTTCAGAAATTTTCAGAATTTTCATTAACTATTAATCTGAATTTGGGTTATATATGGCAAATGGGAGGGCTAAGGTAAAGGAGGAGGTGGAATCAAGCTAGGTGTGTTGGTTTCATGCAAGTAGGAGGAGGTGGATGTGTGTAAGCATGCAAGCATGAGGTGCACAAACCTTATCTTCATGATTTTGTTTTAATTTGTCTTTAAATTCTGAACTAATTTATTTTCCAACCCATTTTAAATTACACCCTTAACAATTTTCTATTTGCACATTAATCCTACACTTTACCTAAAACCCCTCACAACTTAGTTTATTATATAAACACTATTTTATTAAAATGAAGCTAAATTTGTCATTAAAACCCTTGTAATTTATTTAGGTTGCATATTAAAATTATAATTTAATTTATTTTACATATATCTTATGAAATCGTCTTATTTGGTTTTACTAAATTTTTAATTTAACACTTTATTATTTAATTAATTACTTTTATATATTTCAAAAACTTCAGAATGTTACAGGCAGTGGGTTTAACTACAGACCGCAAGCGGCACTAGCTGTATGTAACGGTCCCCAGGTAGATGTCGTAAAGAAGGCCGATGAGGAAACCCATCCGAACTCCTACTGAGCCTGATGTGACAATCTCCGTACAGTCTGGTCTGTTCGTCTAAGAATATCGCATATCGAGCCTAGGGGAGACAAGCGTCAGTCCCCTAATAGCGGTATAAGTCGTGTCGGAGCGTAGCCCATTATACCCTGAGAAACTACTGGAACCTACCAGTAAATCTCGCTTGCCCTGGCCAGGGACTTTGCGTAATGGCTCTCTGACACAGCGCTATATCAACTCCCAATACCGAGAGAGACGAATCCTTTCTAACCGCCACTGCCTCCAAGTGCTCGGGACTACACCCAACTGCTACCTGTTTGCACGACTCCTTTGAGCCGTAGTAGGGTAGCAATCTAAGAACAGTGGGACACACTCGAGGCGAAGTAGCAGTGTCAAGTCTGCGGACTATGCTGTACTCATGTCACTTGGGAACTGTTAACTGACGATTGTTATAATACCAACCAACAGTTCCCCTGCGAGTCATGTCCGGTGTACCCGTAACCTAACGAGCACCTGTATACTATCTCCAGTACGACGTACTGATGGCTGTGGGACAGACCATCTCCCCAACTGGGATGAGAAGCGTACACACTTAGTCTACTCCGGAATATCGATGCCCTGTCTCGATAATCCTACGACTAGGGACAAGTATAGGATGTTGCTTATAGACTACCCAGTCCCCACTAGTGTGACTGCCATCACAACGCTGGTAATCAAGAAAAGATCCTATGGGCTCTACTAATATGTATAAGTGATACGTTACAAGAAACATATGCACATATTAAAGTAGACACAAACCAAGTAGCATACTACCATTTTTAGCAAGACTGTATATACAACTGTGAATATCCCAAGCTTCCATTAAGTAATATACATACAAGTATGATACAATAATGGCCCCTAGGGCATATACACTAACAATCTCCCACTTGCACTAGGGCCATGAGCTGGCATATCGTAGACCTATCATCTCGAATAGCCTCTCGAACTGCGTATGAGGAATGGCCTTTGTGAATGGATCAGCAATGTTATTCTCCGTCTCTACTCTTTTCACCTCGATCTCCCGGCGATCGACGATCTTCCTGATCAGGTGATACCGCCTTAAGATGTGTCTGGATTTCTGATGGGACCTGGGTTCCTTCGCTAAAGCTATAGTGCCGTTGTTGTCACAATACAGAGGTATTGGATCAACACTGGTAGGAACCACCTGAAGTTCTATGAGGAACTTCTTCATCCAGACAGCTTCTTTTGCGGCATCGCAAGCAGCTATGTACTCCGCTTCTATTGTTGAGTCAGCAACGGTCTCCTACTTGGAACTCTTCCAACATACCGCCCCTCCATTGAGGGTAAAGACATAACCCGACATGGATTTGGAGTCATCCTTGTCACTCTGGAAGCCGAAGTCGGCAAAGGCCTCCATCTGGAGGTCTTTTCCGCCATACACCAAGAACATCTCCTTAGTTCTCCTCAGGTACTTGAGAATGTTCTTTACGGCTATCCAGTGCTTCTCCGCTGGGTTTGCTTGATACCGGCTTACTATGCCTAATGCGTATGCTACATCTGGTCTGGTACATAACATTGCATACATTATAGAGCCTACCGCAGAAGCATAGGGTATAATCGACATGCCCCTTTTCAAATCAGTCTTGGGAGACATCTCTTTGGAGAGGGTGATTCCGTGACAAGCCGGTAGGTTACTGCGCTTAGAATCATCCATACTGAATCTCTTCACTATGGTGTCTATGTACCTGGACTGTGAAAGTCCCAACATCCTTTTTTGATCTATCACGATAGATCTGGATCCCCAGAATGTAGGTGGCATCACCCAGGTCTTTCATGGAGAATTTCTGTGATAAGAATCTTTTGACTGACTGTAACATAGGAATATCATTTCCTATTAGGAGAATGTCATCCACGTACAAGACGAGGAATACTACAGCTCTCCCTACAATCTTACTGTATATGCATGGTTCATCTGAATTTTTGATAAAGTCAAATTCTTTGACAGCATCATCAAAACAGATGTTCCAACTCCGCGATGCTTGCTTTAGTCCATAAATGGACTTAAGCAACTTGCATACTTTACCGCTGCTCCCACTCTGAATGAATCCCTCTGGTTGATCCATATAGACGCTCTCTTCTAAATTTCCATTTAGAAAGGCTGTCTTTACGTCCATCTGCCAGATCTCATAATCGTGGAAGGCAGCAATAGCAAGAAGGACCCGAATGGATTTGAGCATAACCACTGGAGAAAAGGTTTCGTCATAGTCCAAACCAGGTCTTTGACGGAAACCTTTTGCAACAAGTCTAGCCTTACAGGTTTCAACCTGTCTATCTACACCAATCTTCTTTTTGAAGATACATTTGCATCCTACGGGTTTTACCCCATCTGGAGCAATGTCCAAAGTCCATACTTTGTTAGTGTACATGGACTCCATTTCGGTCCACATTGCATCCAGCCATTTTACCGAGTCACCGCTCTGAATGGCTTGCTGGAAGCTAGTAGGGTCATCATCATCAATGACGCAATCCTCTCTTTCCCCGTCTATGAGAAAACCGTAGTATCTCTCGGGCGGATGAGACGGCCTACTACTTCTGCGGATAGGCGCTGGTATGTCCCTTTCTTCTGAAACCTCTGGTTCTACCATACTTTCAGTTGTAGTTTGTGGTTCTGGAATTTCTTCCAGTTCTATTTCGCTCCCACTTGTTTCCTTTTCTAAAAACTGATGTTCTAGAAAATGGGCATTAAGAGAAACAAAAACCTTTTGTTCTTCTGCGTAATAGAAAAAATATCCTTTGGAATTTTTCGGATATCCCACAAACTTACACTGTACTGATCGTGCCTCGAGCTTGTCCACATGCTGCTTTTTAACAAAAGCTGGACATCCCCATATCTTCATATGCTGAAGATGGGGTTTCTTTCCACTCCATATCTGATATGGGGTGGTAGGCACAGTCTTGGTAGGAGCCCTGTTTAGAACATATGCCGCTGATTCTAGCGCATAACCCCAGAATGATCGCGGTAACTCAGCGTTACTCATCATGGAACGAACCATATCCAATAGGGTTCGATTCCTCCTTTCCGATACACCATTGTGTTATGGTGTGTATGGAGGAGTAAGCTGAGAGAGAATTCCATTCTCTTTTAAGTAACCCAGGAACTCGGCACTTAAGTATTCACCACCTCGATCAGATCTCAGTGTCTTTATACTTTTGCCTGTTTGTTTTTCTACTTCATTCTTGTATTCTTGGAATTTCTCAAAGGCCTCGGATTTATGCTTCATTAAGAAGACATATCCATACCTAGAGAAATCATTCATAAAGTAATGAAGTAGGAATAACCACCTCTCGCATGTGTAGACATTGGACCGCACACGTCACTGTGTACGAGTCCCAAGAGCTCGCTTGCTCTTACTCCGTGTCCAGTAAACGAAGTCTTTGTCATCTTTCCTATGAGACAAGATTCACAAGTAGCATAGGATTGATATTCGAACGGATTCAAATATCCTTCTCTATGTAATTTAGTCAACCTTCTCTCATTGATGTGACCTAGTCTACAATGCCATAAGAAAGCCCGATTTAATTCTGTAGACTTTCTTTTAAGTGTGTTCTGGACATTAAAAACCTGAGCTTGACTCAATACGTATATACCGTTATCTAATGTACCGGACCCAATCAGAACTTGATTTAGGTGGATGTTAACTACATCGCTTACGAATGTAAAATCATATCCCTCTCTAGAAAGTGAGGACACTGATATGATATTGCAAGTTATACTAGGTACATACAGACAGTTACGTAGAATCAATATCTGCCCACTTGTCAAACCTAGGCGATATTCTCCCACGGATTCAGCGTCCACGCTCATTCCGTTTACAACTCTGAGAGACAAATCACCTACCTTCATAACTCTACGGTTTCTCAAAGCATGTAATGAATTACAGATATGAGATCCTGCTCCGGTATCTAGTACCCAGGAAGTAGAGTTAATTGACAAACAGTTCTCAATTACAAATACACTTGAGGCTGAAGCCACAACATGCTTCGTATCCTGGCTACTGGCTTCAAAAGCCCTGCAATCATTCTGCCAATGCCCAATTCCATAACAATAGGAATGTCCCTCTCTTACTACATTCAGTCCCGAAACTTTTGCCCTTCTCTTTCCTCCTACTTCCCTGGTTTCCTTCAGGGTAGGAGGCAGAGACTGTAGAATCAAGTCAGTATCTGACTCGTTTCCCAACGCGGTCTCCAGGTCCTGGAGCTCATCAATACAGCTAGTCATTGTAAGGACGTTGTCCCCTACAGATGACCCGACAGCCAACCTCGCTTGAATTAATTCGTTCGAGGTCTCATATCTTGCGATATGAGATTGCTCTCCATATAAATCCTTGTTATGGAGAAAGATGGAAACTGAGTCCATCTTCTCGTGCTGCTTCTGGTATACGCCATCAACTGAAGCTAACACGAGGCATTTGGATTTCGCTTTATCCTTTTCCCTTGTCTGGCGGATATCCATATCCGTGACGGTGGAAACTGGACCTGGGACGGTAGGATCTTGAGTAGTAATAGGGTGGTCCAGTTTGTCATAGGTAATGGATATCTGGACAGACCTTTGCCAGTCATATAAGTCAGATTCAGTCATTTTGTTATCTAGATGTAACCTAGTCGTGGTCATAAGGTCGCTGCAATTAAGAGAGAGAAGAAAACACTTTTAGCATGATGCTCTTGCAAGTTTAGAGTGGTTTTTAATTTATCTAAACAGGATGGCTCCCACTGTTTCTCAAATCCTTCCTCAAACCATAAAAGAAGAATTAGCCAGGACTATTCTCACCGTACAATTCTTGCTTAACCGTTCAGCCAGGTCAGTGTCGATACTTCGAGGGAGGTTTTCCAACGCTTTCGCGAAGTTCCTTAATTAAATAACCTCTTTTCTCTGGGGGCGTAGCCCTGCTGACACCTTTCTTGACACCTACTTGGTTTATAGCATTGATCGTTAAGTGACGAATCTCCTGATAAGTTATATATACTCACAGTAGGATCGGGATCCAAAATATCATCGTATGATAATGTTGAAGGAATCCTACCAACATTCATCAAACTCCAAAATGGTATGCTCTCTCTGCAAATTTCAGTTTCTTTAGAAATTCCCGATATAAATTTTTGCCCCATACTCTTATGACCTTGGCTTTGGTCAAAATGTCATAAGTCACATGTCAAGTTCTACCCGTCATTATCCAGGTTAATTTGAACACATCCGTATATACCCCTGACTTTGGTCAAATGATAATACGACTGTCCCAAACTAACTCATCTAACTATGCAACAAATGAATACCCAGCAGCTACCAAACACTATGCCTTGACTTTGGCCAAAATACATATCTTGAATACTACTGTACTCAAATGAAATGACGGAGGGCTACGAATGGTTTTGGAAAAAACCGTGAACGTAGTCAACTTGATATAATCGAAGGAACCTGATAGCTTTTTAAAAAGAGTGGTTAAAGCTCCGCAATTTAAAAATTCTGCTCTTTTAAAATAACCGAGTGGTTTCTTTTAAATTTGTTCCAACGATTAAACTATGGTTTATTTTCTTTGCATTATAATAATACGTCCCATCTTTATCCTATCATTGCAGAAAACAACGAAAATACCACGTCCTCTTATGCCATCCGTATTTTCCACAGGGTCCCGTCATCACCCGCTAGGTTACTTAACTAACGACAGAGCGGGGGCTGGGCTAGCGCGGGTGTAAAACATAAGTGACGTCTAATAGCTATCATATATAGATATTGTACATTCGTCAGACGCAATAATAAGCATTCCAGATCACCGATGAACTTTATTGGATATACTAGCAATCCGCATTTGCTTTGAGCCTGCAATAAAAGACGGATTACACAGTTGTGATGAATAGCCATTACCCCACCCTAGACCCCTACGGGTACGGCAAACTACCCGCTAAGTACCCGAAGTGAAGCGGTCTCCCTCAACAAAGTGAGTAGGCCACTAAACACTTCAAAGTACCCGGTAGTTTGTGTACCCCGCCTTGGGTCTATCCTAGGAGCAAAAACAGTAAAAAGAAATAATACAACGGTGGCTACAACCGCAATCTGGATGTGCCCCACAAAAGAATATTACATCATATTACAATTACATCGAATGAATGAATATTAAACCCATTTCAAACCCCGGCTAATCATCACAACACTCCAATCAAGTCCATATACACAAACAATAAACATTACAGAAATGTGCAACCCCATGCCAACCGACATATTAGCAGTTAGGGGAGGTTTACGAACACATTAAACATTACAGATAAAAACCCAATTAGCAAATAACTTAGAACATCGATCGACAACCTTTATCCGTGTCTACCCCAAAAGCAAACCTGCACTGAAGTAATCTGGGAAAAAACAGAACATACTGGAAAACAAAACACCAAAATATATGAATAACAGAGCAAATTCGAGTCAACTCGGCGTTGACTCGGCGGCGGATCCGCGGCCAAAAGCACCTTCTTACCGCGGATCCGCGTCCGTCTTGCCGAGTTACGGGCTCGTATTTTTCCAGTATTCTTATAATACCATGCTGTGAATTTTAAGGCATATCAAATAATTTTTGTGACACTTTTAAAATCAACAGAAACCGTTAGGGTGTTCGGGGTGTTGTTTTCGTGTTTTTCGTCGATCGAAGTTCTAATTAGTTGCAAACAAGCTAGTAATAGTTTAGTTGGCTCTGATATCACTGTAAGTCCATGTCACGCACCCCACGAACTTGCGGGGAGGCGGAATATATGAAAAACGATTATCAAACCATCGTAACACGGACTTGAGCGCATGAATCGTATCTAAACCGTTACTAGCAAACTACGAGAGGTTTAACTATTCGGATTCGAAGTTATACCTCACGTTACTTGTCCTTTGGGTCTTCATCGCTGTCCTCCACTCCTCGTAGGCTCCTTGGAACATCGGCACCTCAACGGCCTCCTCGAGTCAAAGACGATCCACCCGAGAGCTCCTATGCCAAGCTTGATCTCTAACTTGAGATACCTAGGTTGCTCAAAGTGCTAATCTAAGCTACCTAGGGGATATAGAGTGAGGTTATGGATGTATTAGTCTAGCTAACCCTTGATCTCAACACATGAGAGGTTAGGGTTAGGGTTTGAAGAGGGAGAGCTTGAGGAGAGAGAAGGTGAGAATGAGAATCCTTTTGGATGAATAAATCATATGTGTATATATGAAACATATCATATATATTAAATGAATAACTAATAATGATATATCATCATGTTTCATTAAATACACTTAGTGATTCATCACATGAGTCATATAAATCATAAATGATTCATTAACTCCATGTATGAATCACACCATGACTCACTTATCCAATTAATGCAAATGCCACCTTAACCCCCAAGTCACCATGCTTCAAGAAACTTCCCGACAAATTACGAGAACGCCCCTCCTATCCGTAAAAATACGGAAAAACTTTAGACTGTATAAATCCAATAATCCGATACTAGAATCTGGCTTAAACCAAAGCCGACTAGTAAAAACTGTCCGAACATCGTACGTGCGTAAAAACACATATGCGTCCGAACCCTGTCGTAAAACCATACGACCTCTATATCATTTCGCCCGAAGCAGGGAAACTCTCTGTGTGGGACTCTAAAGACTCGACACTACGCTGGCAGTGGGTTTAACCACAGACCGCAAGCGGCACTAGCTGCACGTAACGGTCCCCAGGTAGATGTCGATAAGAAGGACGATGAGGAAACCCATCCGAACTCCTACTGAGCCTGATGTGACAATCTCCGTACAGTCCGGTCTGTTCGTCTAAGACTATCGCATATCGAGCCTAGGGCGGCAAGCGTCAGTCCCCTAATAGCGGTATAAGTCGTGTCGGAGCGTAGCCCATTACACCCTGAGAAAATACTGGAACCTACCAGTAAATCTCGCTTGCCCTGGCCAGGGACTTTGCGTAACGGCTCTCTGACACAGCGCGATATCAACTCCCAATACCGGGAGAGACGAATCCTTTCTAACCGCCACTGCCTCCAAGTGCTCGGGACTGCACCCAACTGCTACCTGTTTGCACGACTCTTTTGAGTCGTGCTAGGATAGCAGTCTAAGAACAGTGGGACACACTCGAGGCGAAGTAGCAGTGTCAAGTCTGCGGACTATGCTGTACTCATGTCACCTGGGAACTGTTAACTGACGATTGGTATAATACCAACCAACAGTTCCCCTGCGAGTCATGTCCGGTGTACCCGTAACCTAACGAGCACCTATATACTATCTCCAGTACGACGTACTGATGGCTGTGGGACAGACCATCTCCCCAACTGGGATGAGAAGCGTACACACTTAGTCTATTCCGGAATATCGATGCCCTGTCTCGATAATCCTACGACTAGGGACAAGTATAGGATGTTGCTTATAGACTACCCAGCCCCCACTAGTGTGACTGCCATCACAACGCTGGTAATCAAGCAAAGATCCTATGGGCTCTACTAATATGTATAAGTGATACGTTACAAGAAACATATGCACATATTAAAGTAGACACAAACTAAGTAGCATACTACCATTTTAGCAAGACTGTATATACAACTGTGAATATCCCAAGCTTCCATTAAGTAATATACATACAAGTATGATACAATAATGGCCCCTAGGGCATATACACTAACAAGTTAATCAATAGTTCACTGGAACACAAGAAAGCGTTCTTCAATGCAGTCCAAAAAATCTCAGCTGATAAAAACACCACTCTGGAAGATTTAAAGAAGGGCATAAATTTAGTATCGGCTGTCAGATAGATTACTTTTACAGATGTGGAGCTTGTTGGAGATAGTGCCCTCAGAGTCAATTATTAGGTCACAGGTACGTGATTGCAATGATTGATGGAGGACCTATCCCGGTAGGACAGTCTTACTCGAGATGATAGTATGCTATCTGGTTTACCTTTATCATCGTGTACTGCTTTAGGTGACCTGACAAGTCGCTATTACACGTTGATAGAGCCCCTAGGATTCTTGCTTGACCACCAGCAGTATGAGGGCGATCATATAAGTGGGAGCTGGGGGTCTATAAGCATATCCTTAAATGGTCCCTAGTCGTGTGAGTTTCGAGACAGGGCATCGATACTCCAGAGTAGACTAGTGTATGCAGTCGAGACCCCGACGAGGGGCGGTGGCCGGTCTCACAAGCCACTGGTGTCAGTTGGTTCACCTAAGATGTATACAGGTGCTCATTGGGTTATGAGTACACCGGACAGGACTCGCCGGGAACATGCTAGTTGGTCATATACCAGACGTCAGATGGCAGTTCCCTGGTGACATGTGTGCAGGTTAGTTCATCGACCTGGGGATCGTCATTTGTCTCGTGTGAGTTCCCACTGTACTTTGATTACTACCCTACCACGGCTCAAAGGAGTCGTGCAAACAGGTTTTAGTTGGGTACAGTCCCGAGCCACATGGAGGCAGTGAGCGCATCTTCAGGGGTTCGTCTCTCCCGGTATTGGGGGTGAGGTCGTGCTGTGTCTAGGAGAGCCATTACACGAAGCCCTCGGCCGAGGCAAGGAGATTTACTGGTAGGTATTCCAGTAGTATCTCAGGGTGTTCTGGGCTACACTCCGACATGACTTGTACCGCTTTTGGGGGTCTGACTTTTACCAACCCCCTAGGCCCGCCATGCGATGCTCATAGACGAACGGACCGGACTGTACGGATATTGTCACTGACAGGCTCAGTAGGGTTGTCGGGCTGAGTTCGCTCACAGACGTCCTTTTTAGTCAATACCAGGTAGCCCGTTACGTATTGGCTTATACCTCTGACGTGCTAGTGGTTAAATCCACAACCAAGGTGTTGACGAGTCTTTAGAGTCCCCCACATTCAGTTACTCAGCTTTCGGGCGAAAGGTTGTAGAGGCCGTATGGAGATATGGTAAGGTCCGATCAGATACGTGCGGTATTGCACGGATCAGGATCGGACAGTTTGTACTATAGGCCGTATGGATATATGGCAGCGTTCGATCAGATGCGTGCGGTATTGCACGGATCAGGATCGAACAGATATTTCTAGCCGGTTTTGGTATAAGCCGGATTCTAGTATAGTACAGTGGAGATTTTGTCTCATTGCATTTTGTATTTCTGTCGAAATACAAATGCGGGTGTGTATGCACAGTATCGGGGTTTTCCTGTAATTTATTACGGGACCAGTTTTCTGGAGTTGCCAATTTGCTTTCCGTTTCGGCCAATTTCTTTTGTATCGTTCATTGGCCGAAGTTTGGTGGAGGAGGGCTTATTTGCATTGTTACAAATAAGCATTTGTGGAGGGGGTCTTTGCATATTTCCTTGTATCATGATGGTGCACCATTCTTTTGACATTGACTTCTATCTTCATGATGGCATGACTTTTGGAAGTGATCATTAGCTTGTTGGAGTGATTGGTTTTGGTGCAATCATGGTTGTTGGTGAGTAGTTGAGAGTGGGTGTGATTGTGACCATATTCTTTCATGATTTCTTTTTGCATGATAGTCTTCCCTCTCTCTCTCCTTGGGATTATGGGATGGCTCCCTTATTCTATCACCTCTCTCTCTCATTCTCACTCACTCCCCCACCAAGAGAGGCCGGCCATTTTTTGGGCAAGGGGCTGTCCAAGTTTTTGGGGTGTGGGGTTTTGTTCATTTCATGTTCCCAAAATCCCCAAAGTTCCTCCACATTGTTCTTGTATCATCCCTCCACCAAAATGGCATCTCCATATACCCCAAATGAGACATAGTAATCCACACTACATTCTACAGCAAATCTTGGGCACGTCGACTAGCCAGCTTCGTGCCCGAGTTGCCTCGGCATTGAGGTGGGAGCCCGTAAAAGAAGTAGGCGATGTGGTGCACTTCCGGCGACCAGGAGGAGACGGCACATTCCGCAGGAGATCAGGACGACGACGAGAAGACCGGAGGACTCGGATCTGTCGGTATATCTCTCTTCCCTTTCTTGTAGATAGCTAGGGCTAGTTAGTGGTTCGATCCGGGTATTAGTGCGAAGCGGTTTGCTAAGTCCGCAAAATTAAAGTTTATCACCGCTTCCGCATTTGGCCGTCGGATTGACGGCCGGGGCGCCGCCGTGCACTTACAGTGGTATCAGAGCCTCGCCATTAACTTAGTCTAGCTTGGTTTAATGTGTTTTGCATTTCCGATCGACCAAAACTCCAAAATCTATATTTTTGTTAGCATCAGTTTCTGTTGAAATTTTTTGGTCTCGAAAAATTTTTCAGGTTGTAAATATTGATGTACTGGAAAATCTAAGAGCTCTGTAAAAATTCGATGAAGTGAATCCACAGTGGGAGCGCGGAACCGCCGCAAATACCCCCTTCCCGCCGCTGTTCCGCCGCATACTGTGGGGATCCCTGCACCAATTTTTTACAGAGGCTTTCTGGGGTGAAAAGTGGGGTTTTGGAATAATAACATTGGGCCCAGAATTTCTTGATCTGCTACAGTAATGCTTGGGGGCCCACTTGTTAAAATTTGATTGATCGGATATTTTAAACACATTATTTCACAGTATTTACATTATATCTGCGACCGTGAATATCACTTGATCGGTAAATCCGGTCTAACTGCTATAGCCCGGTTAGACGGATTTGCGAACGTGACTTTCACGTTGATGTTCTGTTTTTGCTGTGATGTTGCGGATCGGTCGTGGGGGATAGCCTGGATGCAATGCTAGTACAGTTGTGGTTGTAATATGTACATTTGATATTGCGGGGCGAGCGTCCGACATGTGGATTGCCGTCACTGCCTGATTGTATTATTATTTTGGGGCACGACCAGGTTGCGGTCGATGTACCCGTTGTATGTATATTCTACTTTCTGTACTAGGATTACCCCAGGAGGAGTGCATGGATAGCCGGGTTCTAGAGGGAAACAAGCCTGCATCTCATGGCATTGAGACGGAGGGGGCTTCACTCTAGGATTGGCGGGCTATTCGCCGCACTCGTAGGGGGTACAGGTTGACCCAGGAGGGGTGCCCAAGTTACCGGATTCCGTGAAGTGCTTGGTGGTCCATTCACGGCACTGAAGGGGGCTGCCTCGCTTCAGGTTTTGGCGGGTGACTTGCCGCGCCCGTAGGGGTCTAGGATTTCATTGCACAGGCTATCCACACGACCAGGGGAACGTCGGGTTTCAATAGTGGCTCTGTGAAACCCGGGGATCCCAGATATCTGTATTGTTTCTGTGATGCTGTACATTTTCTGTGATGTTGCATTTCTTATCACGCCTTGAGCGAATATAATATATTGGTATATATATTAGTAGATGTTGTATATGTTTTGCATCCGCGCTAGTCCAGTCCCCGCTCTGTCGTTAGTTAGCTAACCTAACGGGTAATGACGGGACCCAGTGGCGAATGCGGATGGCATATACGTACATCAGTATATTTTCGTTCTTCGTGGTGTGATCAATTGATGGGACTGCATTGATTCGGATCAATGCAAGTTAAAAACAAACCTAATCTGATGTTGTTGGAACATTTTTCAAAAAGCTGTTATTGCAAGGACGTTCACTTTTGTTTTGCATCGTGGTATTCAGTTGGAATATCCTGCTCCTCAGTCGATGAGGCAAGGGCCGAGATCCCTTCACCGGGAGTGACCCCTTGGACAAAAAGTTTGCGTCAGGGCAATGACTTCACTATAGCCGATTACTTTTGCTTTGCATCGCGGTATTCATTTGGAATATCCTGCACCCCATTCTACGGGGAAAGAGCCGAGATCCCTTCACCGGGAGTGACCTCTTTAGCAACGGTTTTCGTCACTATATTTTTAAAAGCTATCCGTTCCTTCGACGATATCAAGTTCTTTACGTTAAAGGTTTTCGCCAGAAACCATTCGTAGCCCTCCATCATTTCAGTTAAATATTCGGTAGTATTCAAGCTATGTATTTTGACCTCACGCCAAGGCATAGTGATTGGTAGCTGCCGGGTATTTATCTGTTGCATAGATAGATGCGTTAGTTTGGGACAGTCGTACTACTATTTTGGCCTACGTCAAGGGTATGTACGGGTGGATTCAAATTAACCTGGATAATGATGGGTAGAACTTGACATGTGACTTATGATATTTTGACCTCACGCCAAGGTCATAAGAGCATGGGGCAGAAATCACATCGGGAGTTTCAAAAGAACTGAAACTTGCCAGATATGCGCATACCTTCTGGAGTGTGATACCGTGAGCGGATTCCGTCACGTTGTCATGCGATGAGAGTTGGATCCCGATTCCCACTGATGAGTTAGTTTACTCCTCGGGTAACCCCGACTAATTCTTCTTTCAGGTTTGGAGGAGAATTTGAGGTACAGTGGGAGGATTCCAGATTAGATAAATTGGTAACCATTCTGATCTAGGTTAGAGTGCACGCTGAGTGTTTCTTTTCTCTCTCTCTCTTTGGCAGCGACCATTGACCTGACCCTAAGACTATGACTCAGTGACCAAGATTAACCGAACCTTCTTAAACACTGGCTTTTGGATTGTCAGAGTTGCAAACCTCATTGCCACTCCTACTTTTACCCTTTTCTCCAGGACACCCCGTATTGCTACGAACGTCCACTTCCATTGGACAAAACCATCGTATGGTTAGATACGAACTCGAAAGAATTTATTCGAGGATGGTTTCAGGTTCTGGAGAAAACGGATAGGATTATTCAGTTGTCTTTTCCTTTTACCCTCTCTCAGGTTACGAGTACTCCTTGGTTTAGGGGTAGTACACCTATTACGCAAATTGGATTATCTTCTTCCAAACCTTAGGCTGGTGCCGACCGGTAGGGAATGAAGAAAACCAATTAGCATAACGATGGTGTGCAGAAGGTATTAAGTTAAGACAAAGCAAGGGATTAGTAAGAGGGCAAAGTAAATCGCAACAGATATTCATGACCAAACCAGGTATTTCTTCGCCAATCCTAAAATCACCTTTGTATTTCTCCAGGACACTCCGTATCACTACGAAGATCCACAGTTTATTGGATACTCCATCGTATGGTTATATACGAACTCGAAAGGAACTTGTTCCAGTTCGGGGATGGATTCTGGTTCAGGAGAAATAGGAATAAGGTTTATTCGGTTGTCTTTTATCCTCACCCTCTCTCGCGTTGCGAGTGCTCCTAGGATTAGGACAGTACACCCATTATGCCTATTGGATAGTCTTCTTCCAAACCATAGGCTGGTGCCGAAAGGTAGGGAAGGAAGAAAACCATTTGGCCTAAAGGGGTGTGCAGAAGGTAAAGACTAAAGACATATGAAGGGATTTGGAGAGGTGGCAAAGAATTATACGGTTACAGTCGTAAATCTGGAAGAGGCATTACTAGGAATACCGGGATACCCTATCGAAACATTTCAATGTTTCAGTCTCACTGTGTACTGTTAAAGGAAAACTGATTTCCCGATTAGATACTTACTCCAGGGTATGTATTTACCAGGTACGATTCTCACATCTGTATGGTTTTACAGATGATGAGTGGGAGTAAGTTATTGGGAATTGGGTGATCATCCTCAATATATCGGGATTCATTGGAATCGTTGATATTTGAGGAAATCACATGGGCTGTTTGCCGGTCGGCAAATATTTGGTTTTGAATATCCGTTGTTATGCACCAATTTCAAATCGATATATCTGTACGTCTATTTTCATAGAGTGAGATATACCCTTTTGAAATTATGTCTATGACATTTACCTATATCAGTGGATGGTTAGGTAAGGAGCATTGAACAGCGGTGTAATTCTTCATAACCAAAGGTACAGTTTTCAACCTACGACACACAGTGAATGAGTTATCAGACTCAAGGGACTTATACAGAGTATTGTATGTTGTCCAGGGTCCATCAGGGCAGAGGGGTAGGTCCTCGTACTATATTCGGTTTACTTATGACTTCTCTAGTTTTTAGACAGGTGTTTCGTGGAAACACAGTGTCCGAATTTTGAGAAGTTATAGGTATTTGAATAGAGTAGAGAACCAGGTATAGCAAGTATCGGGATTCTTCAAAGTGATCGAAGATGTAGATACTTGTGTATGGTATTCAGTTGATAGTAATGATAAAGAGAAATTGCTTCTCTTTCAGGTTATTCATAATTGGAAGCATTCCTAAGTTGAGTAACGCTGATCGGCCTCCTTCCATTTAGTTGACATGCACTGGAGACAGTGCATGGCTTGAATCTAGTTCAATTAAATCAGTGCCTCTGGTTCTATATTGGATATAGAACAGTTCATATCTTAACGATGTTAAGGTACGGGGAGTTGTCTGGATTATGCTTAAAACCAGACACTGGACAACTCAAGGCACGTTTCTGTAATGGCTGTTTGTGGGTTGACCTAGGCTATGACGAGGGTTGACTTTCTACCATCTGGAAGATCAATAGCGATATTGTTCTAGACTCGCCACAGTTTTATTAAAAATGGATTTTTTCAGAAAACAGTAGTGGGAGCATGGTAGAACTGGAAGTGATTCCAGAACCACAAACGATTACTGAAGATTTGATAAGGAACCTAAAGATTCAATCTGGATTGACATTCCATTGGCCACTCCGCATATAAGGTGGGTAACTTCAGGCACCCGAGAGGTACTACGGTAGCCTCAAGGACGGTGACAGGGAAGTTCTTGTTTACCCACAATTACCATTGCTGTTGTTCCAGGCTGCGAGACCCGGCGGGAGGATGAGTATAGCGTCGTTCTGAACTCGCTTCAGAAGTGTACGTGTATATGACTCTGCCAGAGGGTTGTCGTAGTCAGTGGGAGCAGCGAAAGTATTGGTGGACAAGTAGCTTATGTCTATTTATAGACTAAAGCAGATGTAGCGAAGATAGATCATCTATTTCTGACGTGACAGTCATGGGTTTGACTTCATTAGAATAGGGGATGGATCTGTTGAGAAGGTAGTAGGGTGTGATATCCTGGTATTTGGATGACATACACAGAGTAGGAAAAGAAACTCCTATATTACAGTCGGTTATACTTTGGTCGTCACACAGTGTTTTCTCCACAAAGGAAATGGATTTTGTATCAGACATATTGGTTACTAGATCTATGGCTTTAGATCTAGATTTGGGTGGTTTCCTAATCAGGGTATTTGACAGCATTCTAAGAGTATTTAGGATGGACGACTCCATGCACGGTAGTGTACCTGCAGAAGATGGAGTCACCCTCTCCAAAACTGTCTTACAGACTAAAGGGGAGAGGGACGTGCATGATTGGCATATCACTTGCTCAGGCAATTGAGTCAATCATGAGATGTCAAGTACCACACCAGATATTGTTCTTGCACTAGGTGCAATAAGTTGACATTGATCCAATCATGGAGAAGCAGTCGGAAGCAGTTTTAGAACATAAGTGGATGTTCTAGGGATATGATAACGACAGCCTTATTCAGGAGACAGTTATCATTCCAGGCTTCCAAGGTGACATGGACGACAAGGAGGTTGTCAGAGTTATAGTTTTCCTTCTGATGAGGGGCAGTATTTTGGACAGGTGGTCCAAGGCAATACTGAGGGTGGCATGGCGCAGGATACTGATTAAGTTCAGTTGACGATACAGTCTAAGAAGTTTGGATTTGGAGTTCATTTATGAGCTATGTCCCATCAGACATCCAGATACATTCTAAGACAGGTATTGCTCATTTCGGGAGATGGCTTTCTCCGCGAACTTGAGATATAGAGAGACATAGAAAAAAAACAACAAAGCGGATCCACTCACTGAGGCTATTCCTCGAACGCAATAGTTTCGCAAACGAGCTTTGTGAGACTGATTAGTAGAGGAGTTGGGTGTACGGTATCACACGGGCTGTGAGTATGCGACATCGCAATAATTAGCCTTGAGTGCAAGTGGGAGATTGTTTGAGATAGTGCCCTCAGAGTCAATTATTAGGTCACAGGTACGTGATTGCAATGATTGATGGAGGACCTATCCCGGTAGGACAGTCTTACTCGAGATGATAGTATGCTATCTGGTTTACCTTTATCATCGTGTACTGCTTTAGGTGACCTGACAAGTCGCTATTACACGTTGATAGAGCCCCTAGGATTCTTGCTTGACCACCAGCAGTATGAGGGCAATCATATAAGTGGGAGCTGGGGGTCTATAAGCATATCCTTAAATGGTCCCTAGTCGTGTGAGTTTCGAGACAGGGCATCGATACTCCAGAGTAGACTAGTGTATGCAGTCGAGACCCCGACGAGGGGCGGTGGCCGGTCTCACAAGCCACTGGTGTCAGTTGGTTCACCTAAGATGTATACAGGTGCTCATTGGGTTATGAGTACACCGGACAGGACTCGCCGGAAACATGCTAGTTGGTCATATACCAGACGTCAGATGGCAGTTCCCTGGTGACATGTGTGCAGGTTAGTTCATCGACCTGGGGATCGTCATTTGTCTCGTGTGAGTTCCCACTGTACTTTGATTACTACCCTACCACGGCTCAAAGGAGTCGTGCAAACAGGTTTTAGTTGGGTACA
This sequence comes from Agapanthus africanus, assembly GCA_030015575.1. Classification (NCBI taxonomy): domain Eukaryota; kingdom Viridiplantae; phylum Streptophyta; class Magnoliopsida; order Asparagales; family Amaryllidaceae; genus Agapanthus; species Agapanthus africanus. The sequence continues at coordinate 341,221,837 of JASDDO010000024.1, read as the reverse complement.
GTCCCGAGCCACATGGAGGCAGTGAGCGCATCTTCAGGGGTTCGTCTCTCCCGGTATTGGGGGTGAGGTCGTGCTGTGTCTAGGAGAGCCATTACACGAACCCCTCGGCCGAGGCAAGGAGATTTACTGGTAGGTATTCCAGTAGTATCTCAGGATGTTCTGGGCTACACTCCGACATGACTTGTACCGCTTTTGGGGGTCTGACTTTTACCAACCCCCTAGGCCCGCCATGCGATGCTCATAGACGAACGGACCGGACTGTACGGATATTGTCACTGACAGGCTCAGTAGGGTTGTCGGGCTGAGTTCGCTCACAGACGTCCTTTTTAGTCAATACCAGGTAGCCCGTTACGTATTGGCTTATACCTCTGACGTGCTAGTGGTTAAATCCACAACCAAGGTGTTGACGAGTATTTAGAGTCCCCCATATTCAGTTACTCAGCTTTCGGGCGAAAGGTTGTAGAGGCCGTATGGAGATATGGTAAGGTCCGATCAGATACGTGCGGTATTGCACGGATCAGGATCGGACAGTTTGTACTATAGGCCGTATGGATATATGGCAGCGTTCGATCAGATACGTGCGGTATTGCACGGATCAGGATCGAACAGATATTTCTAGCCGGTTTTGGTATAAGCCGGATTCTAGTATAGTACAGTGGAGATTTTGTCTCATTGCATTTTGTATTTCGGTCGAAATACAAATGCGGGTGTGTATGCATAGTATCGGGGTTTTCCTGTAATTTATTACGGGACCAGTTTTCTGGAGTTGCCAATTTGCTTTCCGTTTCGGCCAATTTCTTTTGTATCGTTCATTGGCCGAAGTTTGGTGGAGGAGGGCTTATTTGCATTGTTACAAATAAGCATTTGTGGAGGGGGTCTTTGCATATTTCCTTGTATCATGATGGTGCACCATTCTTTTGACCTTGACTTCTATCTTCATGATGGAATGACTTTTGGAAGTGATCATTAGCTTGTTGGAGTGATTGGTTTTGGTGCAATCATGGTTGTTGGTGAGTAGTTGAGAGTGGGTGTGATTGTGACCATATTCTTTCATGATTTCTTTTTGCATGATAGTCTTCCCTCTCTCTCTCCTTGGGATTATGGGATGGCTCCCTTATTCTATCACCTCTCTCTCTCATTCTCACTCGCTCCCCCACCAAGAGAGGCCGGCCATTTTTTGGGCAAGGGGCTGTCCAAGTTTTTGGGGTGTGGGGTTTTGTTCATTTCATGTTCCCAAAATCCCCAAAGTTCCTCCACATTGTTCTTGTATCATCACTCCACCAAAATGGCATCTCCATATACCCCAAATGAGACATAGTAATCCACACTACATTCTACAGCAAATCTTGGGCACGTCGACTAGCCAGCTTCGTGCCCGAGTTGCCTCGGCATTGAGGTGGGAGCCCGTAAAAGAAGTAGGCGATGTGGTGCACTTCCGGCGACCAGGAGGAGACGGCACATTCCGCAGGAGATCGGGACGACGACGAGAAGACCGGAGGACTCGGATCTGTCGGTATATCTCTCTTCCCTTTCTTGTAGATAGCTAGGACTAGTTAGTGGTTCGATCCGGGTATTAGTGCGCGGCGGTTTGCTAAGTCCGCAAAATTAAAGTTTATCACCGCTTCCGCATTTGGCCGTCGGATTGACGGCCGGGGCGCCGCCGTGCACTTACAGAGCTTTCATATGATGGGGTAAACTATAATCATGCACTCCACATAGACGTAGAATCCCTAGAGTACTCATTGATAGGGGATCTGGTTTGAACTTGCACCTTCTATGTACCTTGTAGAGGCTTGGAGTTAAAAAGAACCCCATAAGAAAAGCATGGGGAGGAGTTAGAGGATATGACCATGTGTGGAGAGACATTCTTGGTGAGCTTGATCTGGAAGTATCAGTCGGTCCTACTACATATCTCATGACTTTTCAAGTCCTTAATATCCCATCCTCTTACAATCTGCTATTAGGTCGTCCTTGGGTCCATAGAGCCAACGCCGTTCCTTCCACTCTACATTAATGTGTAAAATTCAAATTTGATGACGATATTTATATCATACCCGGTGGAGAGGAATCCACGTATGCTAATACATCTTTCAAGGGCCTGTCTCTTGAAAACCAATCCATTCTGCCATGCCCCGCTTCCCAGTGTACGGTGACGGAGACGTGGCAGGCACGCGACGTATTTACTCAGAAATAAATACGTTAAGCATAAATAAGTAATATTTAAGATGCACAAGAAATGACAAGAGATATAAAATGAACAACAACTTTTATTAACATTCATCTTTACAATACACTGCTTTGAAAAGGAAAGTACAATGATATAAAGCAATGCCTAAACAGTGGCATACGAAGTGAAAAGTAAGTATAAGGTGTTAGTGTATATGCCCTAGAGGCCATTACTGTATCATACTAGTTTGTATATTACTTGATGGAAGCTTGGGATATTCACAGTTGTATAGACAATCTTGCTCAAAATAGTAGTATGCTACTTGGTTTGTTTCTACTTTAATGTGTGCATGTGTTTCTTATAGCATATCGCCTTTACACATTAGTGGAGCCCTTAGGATCTTTGCTTGATTACAAGCGTTGTGATGGCAGTCACACTCGTGGGGGCTGGGTAATCCACAAGCACATCCTTATGCAGGTCCCTAGTCGTAGGACTATCGAGACAGGGCATCGATACTCCGGAGTAGACTAGCGTATGCGCTTCTCATCCCAGCTTGGGAGACGGTCTGTCCCACAGCCGTCAGTACGTCGTACTTGAGATAGTATGCGGGTGCTCGTTAGGTTACGAGTACACTGGACACGACTCGTCGGGAACTGTTGGTTGGTATTATACCTATCGTCAGTTATCAGTTCCCAGGTGACATGAGTACAGCTTAGTCCGTTGACTTGACACTGTCACTTCGCCTCGAGTGTGTTCCCACTATTCTTAGATTGCTACCCTACCACGGCTCAAAGGAGTCATGCAAACAGGTAGCAGTTGGGTGCAGTCCCGAAGCACTTGGAGGCAGTGACGGTTAGACAGAATTCGTCTCTCCCGGTATTGGGGGTTGATATCGCGCTGTGTCTAGGAGAGCCATTACACAAAGTCCCTGGCCAGGGCAAGCGAGATATACTGGTAGGTTTCCAGTGTTATCTCAGGGTGTTCTGGGCTACACTCCGACAAGAATTGTACCGCTATTAGGGGACTGACGTTTACCACCCCCTAGGCCCGCCATGCGATACTCTCAGACGAACAGACCGGACTGTACGAAGACTGTCACATTCAGGCTCAGCAGGAGTTCAGATGGGTTCACCTCATCAGTCTTCTTATCGGCATCTACCTGGGGACCGTTACGTACAGCTAGTACCGCTTGCGGTCTGTGGTTAAACCCACTGCCAGCGTAGTGTCGAGTCTTTAGAGTCCCACACAGAGGGTTATTCGCCTTTAGGCAAAACGAGTAGAGGCCGCATGGTTTTGCGACGGGGTTCGTTCACATCCGCGCACTTGTGCACGTTTGGTGTCCGGACAGCTTATACTAGCGGGCTTTGGTTTAAGCCAGATCCTAGTATATGTTTTGGGATTGGTTTTATCTCATTGTATTCGTGTTCCTCGGAACATGGATACGGGTGTGTATGCACAGTTGACTGAGGCAGAGGCAGAGGACTTTCATTAGGGTTGATGACCGTTGTCTTTTTTCTTAACCCTAATGTATATGTGAAATATGATTATTAATATTAATTAATTATAATTGTGTTATGGTTAGGGTTGTTGACCATTTGACTATGGTTGACTTGTTGACCTATGTTGACATATTGGCCATCATCATTTCACATGAAAGATGTTCTTTGATTCTTGCAAAATTCATTAATGTGAAATGATAATGGTCATTTCAAGTTAACCATCACTATTATCTTTGATTAATTATTTAATTATCATAATTCACATATATGTGAGAATGGTTGATATTATCCTCATTCTCTCATGCTCATTCTCTCTCATCCTTTTCCTCTCTCTCAAAGTTCTCCCTCTCATGAGTTGAGAACCATTTTGCTTTTGAGATAAAACACCAAAATTACTCTCTACTCATCCTAAGGTTCTAGGTTTAGCACACCAAGCACTTTAGTTACCTCTAGTTTGAGGTAGGAGCTAAAGGTAGAGGCCCTCGGGTGGATCTTTCTTCGGCAAGAGAAGGAGACGAGGACGACCCGTTCATCCCACTCCAAGGAGCAAGAAGAGAAGAAGTTCAAGACTTAGGTATAACCCTTTAACCGAGTAGCTAAATCTTTTAGCATGGTTGTTAGTTTTTGTTTAGCAAAGATCCTCCTTTTAGTCCATGTTGCCTTGAGTTCTAAAAATCGATTTTTTATACCGTTTCCGCCTCCCCGTAAGCACCGGGGTGGGCAACGTGGACTTACAGTGGTATCGGAGCCTAGCTAAACACAAACTAGCAAGTTAGCAAAGTATCTAGAATTTCGATCTGAGAAAAATCGTAAAACACCTTTCAAAAACCTAACTTTCTTCCGATTTTTAAACCTGCTTTAAAAATAATAAATCACACACTAAAAATCGGCTCAGGGATTTTACAGAACACCCAAGAAAAATGATCCAGCGAGTCGACCAACTCACCGCGGATCCGCGGCCGAGTTGACTCGGCCGTGGGTCGTTTCTCCTGCAGTGTTCTTATATTGATGTTTTTGGATTTTTAGGATGATTTGTTTCTGCCCAGATTTTCCAGAGAACAAATTTGTTTTTGGGGTGGTTACAAATCCGTATTTTGATCGAACTTCTCTAGACTTTGGCTAATGGGTTATATCTGTGATGTGATATATGTATTGAACGTCTGCTAATCGCTATACATCGATTAGTGGGGGTTATACATATCTGTGATCTATAATGTTGATGGTTTGTGTATATGAATTCATTGGATTGTCACAGATGAATAGCCGGGGGGTTGTGAGATGAGAGTTTTCTCTTTCTTTCAATTCATGTAATTTGTAAATTAATATAATATTATTTGTATGGCCGCACAACCGGGATGGGGTTGTAGCCGTCATTGTATAATTTCTTTTCCTATTTTTGCTCCTAGGATAGACCCAAGGTGGGGTGCACAAACTACCGAGTACCTCGAAGTGCCGAGTGACCTACTCACGGAGTTGAGAGAGGTTGCTTCGCTTCAGGTACTTGGCGGGTAGTTTGCCGCACCCGTAGGGGTCTAGGTGGGGTTTTGGCTATTCATCGCGACCGTGTAATCCTCTCTTCGTTACAGGCTCGTACGGAATGCGGATTCCTAGTATATCCAATGTGTTCATCTGTGATCTGGAATGGCTATCATTGCATCTGACAAATGTTTATATCTATATGATATCTATTTAGGCGTTGCTTATGTTTTGCATCCGCGCTAGTCCAGCCCCCGCTCTGTCGTTAGTTAAGTAACCTAACGGGTGATGACGGGACCCCGTGGCGAATGCGGATGGCATAAGCGTACGTCATATTTTCGTTGTTTTCTGCAATGGTAGGATTAAATGATGGGACGCATTAAAATTAATGCAAGAAAATAAACCAAGTAAAAGTCGTTGGAACACTTTCAAAACCACTCGGTTCTTTTCAAAAACAACTTTTAAACGCGGAGCTTAAGCCACTCCTTTTAAAAGCTATCTCGTTCCATCGATTATATCAAGTTCACTACGTTTACGGTTTCTCCAAAACCATTCGTAGCCCTCCGTCGTTTCACATGGATAGTCAATAGTATTCAAGCTATGTTTGTTGGCCAAAGTCAAGGCATAGTGATTGGTAGCTATTGGGTATTCATGTGCAGCATAGATAGATGTGTTGATTTGGGACAGTCGTACTGCTTTGTTGGCCAAAGTCAAGGGTAGGTATGGGTGGGTTCAAATTAACCTGGAGAATGACGGGTAGAACTTGACATGTGACTTATGATTTGTTGGCTAAAGTCAAGGTCATAAGAGCATTGGGCAAAAATCCACATCGGGAGTTTCTAAAGAAACTGAAACTTGCTAGCGCTGCATACCATTTGGAGTGTGATGATTCTGGTAGGATTCCTTCAGTTTTGTCACACGATGATATTTGGATTCCGATCCTACTGTGAGTATATGCTACTCCTCCGGAACTTTCTCACTTAACGATCAATGCTATAAACCAAGTAGGTGTCTAGAAAGGTGTTAGCGGGGCTACGCCCACAGGGAAAAGAGGTTATTTAATTAAGGAACTTCGCGAAAGCATTGGAAAACCTCTCTCGAAGTACCAACACTGTCCTGGATGAACGGTTAAGCAAGTATTGTACGGTGAGATTGATCCCGACTAATTCTTCCTTTTTGGTTTGATGAGGGATTCGAGAGACAGTGGGAGCCATCCTGTTTAGACAAATTAAAAACCACTCTAAACTTGCAAGAGCATCATGCTAAAGTGTTTCTTCTTCTCTCTCTCCTAATTGCAGCGACCAAACATCATGACTGGACTTAAGTTACTACTAGATAAAAACATACTGACAGGGCCAAACTACAAAGATTGGCTCAGGAATGTCAAAATGACAATCACTTATGACAAGTTGGGGTATCTCCTTACCACCAAAGCTCCCCCTGTCCCAGGTCCCAAAACCAGCGTCGCGGATAAGGAAATCCGTAAGACCTGGGAAATCGACTGCGCGAAGGCCAAGTGCCTCGTGCTTGCCTCTATGGACAATGAACATCAGAGGAGGCACGAGAATATGGACCTTGAATCCATATTTCTCTATACAAAAGAACTGTATGGAGAGCAATCCCGTATCGCCAGATACGAAGTCTCGAAAAAGTTGTTTTCGGCGAGATTGGCCGTCGGATCATCGGTAGCGGAACACGTGCTTAAGATGATTGGCTATATTGAAGAGCTCGCGGACCTTGGGACCACGTTAGAGAACGAGCTCTATACGGACTTGATTCTCCAGTTCCTTTCTTCCACTTACGCCCAGTTTATCCTGAACTTCAACTTGCAAGAAAAAGAAGTTGAACTTTCAGAACTCCTCAACATGCTGAGAAGTACAGAGGGCACGCTACAGAAAGATAGGGAAACATCCAATTTGTTTGTAGGAGGATCTTCCTCTTCTAGGTCCAAGGCGAAAGCCAAAGGAAAGAAGAAGAAAACCCCCACCAAACCAAGGGGCGGTGTTAGTAAAGTGGATACGAAGGGAAAGGAAAAGGCAACAAAGGTAGCGGGAAAGCTTGTGGGGAAGGAAGAGTGCTTTTACTGTCACAAGAGTGGACACTGGAAAAAGGATTGCAGGGCTTGGAAGGCCAGAAACCAGGACCTGAAGCAAGTTGCGGCTTCGGCTTCAGGTGTGTATGTTATTGAAAACTGTCTATCAATAAACTCTACTTCCTGGGTATTGGATACCAGATCAGGAGCTCATATCTGTAATTCTTTGCAGGCACTGAGAAAGCGTAGGGTTTTGAAGGCAGGTGATATGACCCTCAAAGTTGCAAACGGAGCTAGCATGGATGCTGAGGCCGTAGGGGACTACCACCTGGGAATGTCAGATGGACATGTTTTGGTTTTACGTGATTGTTATTTTATACCCAATGCAACTTGTAATATCATTTCTGTATCTTTAATATCTAAAGAAGGTTATGAATTTGCATTTGTAAGCAATGTTGTAAACATTCACCTTAATCAAGTTCTGATTGGGTCATGTACATTAAGCAATGCTATATACGTATTAAACCAACCACAGATTTTCAATGTCCAGAATACACACAAAAGAAAGTCTCCGGAAACAAATCAGGCTTTCTTATGGCATTGTAGACTGGGTCACATCAATGAGAGAAGGTTGATGAAGTTACATACAGAAGGATATTTGGATCCGTTCGAATATCAATCATATGCAACTTGTCAATCCTGTCTCAAAGGAAAGATGACAAAGACTCCGTTCACTAGACACGGAGTAAGAGCGAGTGAGCTCTTGGGACTCGTACACAGCGACGTATGTGGTCCAATGTCTACGCATGCGCGAAGCGGTTATTCTTACTTCATTACTTTTACGGATGACTTTTCAAGGTACGGATATGTCTTCTTAATGAAACATAAATCCGAAGCCTTTGGAAAATTCCAGGAATATAAGAATGAAGCAGAAAAACAAACCGGCAAAAGTATCAAGACACTGAGATCTGATCGAGGTGGTGAATACTTGAGTGCCGAGTTCCTAGATTACCTAAAAGAGAATGGAATTCTCTCTCAGCTTACTCCTCCATACACTCCGCAACATAACGGTGTATCGGAGAGACGGACCCGGACCCTATTGGATATGGTACGTTCCATGATGAGTAATGCCGACTTACCGCGATCATTCTGGGGATATGCACTAGAATCAGCTGCATACCTTTTGAACCGAGTTCCAACTAAGACTGTGCCTACCACACCATATCAGATGTGGTATGGGAAGAAACCCTATCTTAAGCACATTAAGACATGGGGATGTCCATCTTTTGTCAAAAAGCAGCATACGAACAAACTCGAGGCACGCTCAGTACAGTGCAAGTTTGTGGGATATCCAAAGAACTCCAAGGGATATTTCTTCTATTGCGCAGAGAAACAAAAGGTTTTTGTTTCACGTCATGCCCACTTCTTGGAAACTGAGTTTTTGGAAAATCAGATAAGTGGGAGCGCAATAGAACTGGAAGAAATTCCAGAACCACGAGCTATTACTGAAAGCTTAGTAGAACCAGAGGGTTCGAAAGATCAGGACATTCCTGCGCCGCTCCGCAGGAGTAGTAGGCAGTCTCATCCGCCTGAGAGATACTACGGTTTTCTCATAGACGGGGATAGAGAGGATTGCATCATTGATAGTGATGAGCCGACTAGCTTCCAGCAGGCCATTCAGAGCGTTGACTCGGTAAAATGGCTGGATGCAATGCGGACTGAAATGGAGTCCATGTACACCAACAAAGTATGGAAGTTGGACGTTGCTCCAGATGGGGTAAAACCCGTAGGATGCAAGTGGATCTTCAAAAGGAAGATTGGTGTAGATGGACATGTTGAGACCTATAAGGCTAGACTTGTTGCAAAGGGTTTTCGTCAAAGACCTGGTTTGGACTATGACGAAACCTTTTCTCCAGTGGCTATGCAGAAATCCATTCGGATCCTTCTTGCCATTGCTGCCTTCCACGATTATGAGATTTGGCAGATGGACGTAAAGACCGCTTTTATAAATGGAAATTTAGAGGAGTGTGTCTATATGGACCAGCCAGAGGGTTTCATTCAGAGTGGGAGCAGCGGAAAGGTGTGCAAGTTACTTAAGTCCATCTATGGACTAAAGCAAGCATCGCGGAGTTGGAACATCTGTTTTGATGAGACGGTCAAAGAATTTGGCTTTATCAAAAATCCAGATGAACCATGCATCTATAGTAGATTTGTAGCAATAACTGTCGTATTCCTCGTTTTATACGTGGATGACATTCTTTTGATAGGTAATGACATTCCTATGCTACAATCTGTCAAAGGGTTCTTATCACACAGGTTCTCCATGAAAGACCTGGGTGATGCCTCTTACATTCTGGGGATCCGGATCTATCGTGACAGATCCAAGAGGATATTAGGACTTTCACAGTCCAGGTACATCGACACCATACTGAAAATATTCACTATGGAAGATTCCAAGTGCGGTAATCTACCGGCTTGTCACGAGATCACCCTCTCCAAAGAGATGTCTCCCAAGACTGGTTTGGAAAGGGATCGCATGTCTATTATACCCTATGCTTCTGCGGTAGGCTCTATAATGTATGCGATGTTGTGTACCAGACCAGATGTAGCTTATGCACTAAGTGTGGTAAGCCGGTATCAGTCAAACCCTGGGGAGAAACACTGGATAGCGGTAAAGAACATTCTCAAGTACCTGAGAAGGGCTAAGGAGATGTTCTTGGTGTATGGCGGAAAAGACCTCCAGATCGAGGCCTTTGTTGACTCCAGCTTCCAGAGTGACAAGGATGATTCCAAGTCCATGTCGGGTTATGTCTTTACCCTCAATGGAGGGGCGGTGTGTTGGAAGAGTTCCAAACAGGAAACCGTTGTTGACTCGACGATGGAAGCAGAATATATCGCTGCTGCAGATGCCGCAAAAGAAGCCGTCTGGATAAGGAAGTTCTTGACAGAACTTCAGGTGGTTCCGTCCATTGTTGATCCAATACCTCTGTATTGCGACAACAACGGGGCTATAGCTTTAGCGAAGGAACCCATGTCCCATCAGAAGTCCAGACACATCTTGAGGCGGTATCACCTGATCAGGGAGATCGTGGGTTGCCAGGAGATCGAGGTTCGGAGAGTTGCTACGGAAGATAACACTACTGATCCATTCACGAAGGCCTTACCCCAGACTCAGTTCGAGCGGCTGATCAAGATGATAGGTCTTCGATACGCCAGTACATGGCCTTAGTGCAAGTGGGAGATTGTTAGTGCATATGCCCTAGAGGCCATTACTGTATCATACTAGTTTGTATATTACTTGATGGAAGCTTGGGATATTCACAGTTGTATAGACAATCTTTCTCAAAATAGTAGTATGCTACTTGGTTTGTTTCTACTTTAATGTGTGCATGTGTTTCTTATAGCATATCGCCTTTACACATTAGTGAAGCCCTTAGGATCTTTGCTTGATTACCAGCGATGTGATGGCAGTCACACTCGTGGGGGCTGGGTAATCCACAAGCACATCCTTATGCAGGTCCTTAGTCGTAGGACTATCGAGACAGGGCATCGATACTCCGGAGTAGACTAGCGTATGCGCTTCTCATCCCAGCTTGGGAGACGGTCTGTCCCACAGCCGTCAGTACGTCGTACTTGAGATAGTATGCGGGTGCTCGTTAGGTTACGAGTACACTGGACACGACTCGTCGGGAACTGTTGGTTGGTATTATACCTATCGTCAGTTATCAGTTCCCAGGTGACATGAGTACAGCTTAGTCCGTTGACTTGACACTGTCACTTCGCCTCGAGTGTGTTCCCACTGTTCTTAGATTGCTACCCTACCACGGCTCAAAGGAGTCGTGCAAACAGGTAGCAGTTGGGTGCAGTCCCGAAGCACTTGGAGGCAGTGACGGTTAGACAGGATTCGTCTCTCCCGGTATTGGGGGTTGATATCGCGCTGTGTCTAGGAGAGCCATTACACAAAGACCCTGGCCAGGGCAAGCGAGATATACTGGTAGGTTTCCAGTGTTATCTCAGGGTGTTCTGGGCTACACTCCGACACGACTTGTACCGCTATTAGGGGACTGACATTTACCGCCCCCCTAGGCCCGCCATGCGATACTCTCAGACGAACAGACCGGACTGTACGGAGACTGTCACATTCAGGCTCAGTAGGAGTTCAGATGGGTTCACCTCGTCAGTCTTCTTATCGGCATCTACCTGGGGACCGTTACGTACAGCTAGTGCCGCTTACGGTTGAAAGGTTCCTAGGCACCCTAATGAGGTCACACAAGGCATCGAACTTGCCGATTTCAAATTTTAACGGTGCCTACAAACCCTAACAAGATCATTTGCTAGAAAACTAGGTGAAAAAGAAATCTAGTTAACAACTTAACTAATGGGATATCGGAAATACAACCTTTGTAGATCCGGTGCTCCACCTCCATAGCTCCGCAACGAAGTCGTCTCCGCTGTCCAAAAGGAATCCGGGCTCTAGAGTCGGCTTCGTCGGAGAATGGGCAAGCTAGGTCGTCGATGTCCATGCCGAAGATGATCTACGTCGAGGCATCGCTAAATCAAGCTCCGACTTCACCAAGTCAAGAAACTTGTGAAGTAAACACACTCTACTACTTGGCAAGAGGTAGAGGATGAAGAAATAGGAAGTGGGTAGGCTTTAGTTTTGGATTTCTCACTTATTTCCATCAATCACCATTGATGGAGCATAGCTTTCTTCACTTGAAGAATGAAGAAGATGAAGAATGTTATTATGATAAGAATAATAAAAATGAGAAAAAAAATTAATTCTTATCATAATTGAACCATAGTTAGGTGTAGAGAGTCAATCATGGTTTTGTGGAATGGTTAAGTTAAGCATGAGACAAAAATTGTTACCTTTATTCAAACCTTCATGAAGATTCATGAACAAAACAAAACTAGCATCCATTTTTCCCTTTTTGCTTTTCCAAAATGAATAAACAAATAAATAAATAAATGAATAATCAAATAGAAAACCCTAACCATTCCATTAACCAAGGTTTAATTCTATACACTTAACTAAAAAGGCATGTATCATCAAACATGATACAAACAAGTGCACAAAATCATATCGCATATGCAATGCGCACACTCGAGTGAGAAAATCCATCTAAAGTGAACCGATACTAGTTAATGCAAAGTAATATATCAAATATATAATTATGCATTAAATCACTAAATCAACACTTGATTCAATGATCCGGTCATGTCGCACATAACCGACTGGTATCATCAGTAACAACTTATCGAATCAACACTTGATCCGATAACTCGGCTATATCGCATATAACCGATCAATGTCACATCTCGAGAATCAAATACGGTATCACATACTGGTATTATTCTCGGTCCTGCACATATCTCATATGCGCTCCTATCTCGTTTCGCTTGAGCCAGGAAACCTCTGTGTAGGACTCTAAAGACTCGTCAATACGCCGGCAGCAGGTGATGATCATATCAAACACCCACAAGCCGCAAGCGGTCTGCTAAACGTAACGGCCACCCGGGTATTGAGCGATCAGAAGATCGACGAGCAAGCCCGCTCACACTCCTGTGAATCCAACCAGTAACACTACCGTACAGTCCGGTCTGATCGTCTGATATGTCGCATATCTTGCCTAGGGGTGGTAAACGTCAGACCCCAATAGCTCGATAAGTCGTGTCGATATGAGGTCTATAACAATTAGAGAAACTACTGGTAACACTTACCAGTAAATCTCAGCAACCCTGGCCAGGGATTTCCTGTTATAGCCAATCGAACACAGCGCAACATCAACTCCCTATACCGGGAGAGACGAATCCCCTCCTATCGCTCATTGCCTCCATGTGACTCGGGACTGTACCTAAAAACCACCGTTTTGCACGCCCTCTTGGACGTGGTAAGATGGAAATCAAAGCACAGTGGGAACCACACAAGACTCTATGACGATCTCGGGTCAACAGACTACTCTGTACCAGTGTCACCAGAGAACTGCCATCTGACGTGAGGTATAATACCATCTGGGAGTTCTCGGCGAGTCCGTCCAGTGTACCCAGTCTCTACTGAGCACCCGTATATCATCCCTGATGTCAAACACCAATGGATATGGGATCATCCATCGCCCATCTGTATGGGTCGAGAAGGTATACGCTAGTCTACACTGGTATATCGATGCCCCGTCTCAATACACCCACGACTAGGGACTTTGAAGGATGTACTTATGGACTACCATGTCCCCACTAGTATGATCTGCATCATAGTCCAGGTAGTCAAGTACACATCCTAAGGGCTTTACCAACATGTAACAAAGAGACAATCAGTGTACACGTTAAGGTAAAGATCAACCAGATAGCATACTATCATGTCGAGCAAGAAAGTCCTCCCTATATATGTCCCAGCATCCACTACAATATACATCCTATATACAGTAATGGCCTCTAGGGCATACATATAACTAACAATCTCCCACTTGCACTAGGGCCATCTGTAGCAGTGGTCGAAGTATCTCATACTCAACCATCCCATAAAAGTCTCTCTCTGGGAATAGGCCTTCGTGAGTGGATCCGCCGTGTTATCCTCTGAATCTGCTCTCCTTGCCTCGATCATGCTGGAGATCAACCATCTCCATGATCAGGTGATACTGCCTTAGAATAAGTCTGGATCACTGATGGGACGGGTGTTCCTTGGCATAAGCCACAACTCCATTGTCACACAATGGGAGGAACTAAGTTCATCTCATGAACTAATATACACCCAGACTTCCTCTTTGGTAGCATCTCAAGTAGCGATGTATCCAGCCTTTATCGTCTAGTATGCCACGGTATCTAGCTTAGAACTCTTCCAACATACCGTCCCTTTACTGAGGGTAAAGACAATGCCTGCGACTGACATTCAGTCGTCTTTATCACCCTGGAACACTTTCAGTGATTCTCCCCAGGATCGATTGATACCATCTCACTACAGCTAGTGAGAATTCTAACATCCACTTAGATCTATCTCATAGATCAAAAATCCAGGATTTAGTAGGTATCACTTTGATCCTATATGGAGAATCATTGTGATAAACGGAGATTGATCGAGCGTAGCATAGGAAACTCCTTCCCTATCAAGAGTATGTCATCCACGTACTCTACGAGGATCACCACCATACTCCCTACTACCTTTTTGTATATACAAGGTTCATCTACCATTTTGATGATGTCAACTTCTTTGACTAATCCATCAAAACAGATGTTCCATCTCCGCGATGCCTGCTTTAATCCTATAAAGCATCTTGCACACGTTTCCGCTGCTCCCACTGTCTACGAAGCCCTCTGGCTGTGTACTTATAGACGCACTCTTCTAAAACATCATTTAGAAAAGCAGTCATGACACCCAACCACCAGATATCGTAGTCATGGTATGTAGCCATGGCAAGTAGGATCTGGATGGACTTAAGCATAGCTACTTGAAAAGGTTTCATCATTATCCACACCTGGTCAATGATGCAAACTTTTAACAAGTCTAGCTTTGAAAGTCTTAACATTTCCATGTACACCAAGTAATCTTCTCAAGATATACTTGCTCCTGATGGGGATTTAACCCTTCAGATATAGCAACCAAAGTCCATACTTTGTTGGTGTATAAGGATTCCATCTCAGATCGATAAGCATCCAGCCATTCTTACAGAGTCACACTCCTGATGGCCATCTCGAAACTAGTTGGGTCATCATCTCATGATGCAATCCTCGCTCCCACTGTCATAGAGAAACCGAAGTATCTCTCAGGTGGGTGAGGAACCCTACTAGATCGGCGGAGAGGCCGAGGTTCGTTGGAATCTACTGAATCCTTTGGCTCTATCAAATCATCTGCTGCAGTTTGTATAGCTGGAACATTTCCAGTTCTACATAACAGACCTCGCCTCGAGCTTGTCCAGATTTCGCTTTTAGACATAGGCCGGACAACCCCAAATCTTAACTAACTTAAGATATGGGCTCTTCCTTTTCCATATCTCATATGAAGTGGTAGGCACTGATTTGATTCAAACCCTATTCAATAGGCATGCAACTTCACAAGTGCATAACACCCAATAGGAAAAAGGTAACTCAGTAGTACTCATCATAGAGCACACCATATCAAATAGGGTGTATCTGCTCCGCCCCGATATACCATCGTGCTATGGTGTATACGGAGGAGTAATGCTGAGAGAGAATCTCATTCTCCTTTAGAATAATCCAGGATTTCCGTGCTCAAGTATTCTCCTCCTCGATCACATCAAAGGACATAATACTTATACCCGTATTTTGGTTCTCTACTTCTAACTTATATTCTGTGAATATCTCAAAAGGTTCGGACTTGTGTTTCAACATGAACATAGGTCTGAAACTCGAAAGATCATCAGAGAATGTAATGAAGTATAAAGAATCAGTCCTGGCATTTGTAGACCGGGGACTTACATACATCAACATGTATCATCCCAAGAGTTCATTAACTCTTTCTCTGTTTCCAGTAAACGGAGCTATGGTCATCTTATCTTTGTGACATGACTGGCGGGTTTCACAAGATGTAAGTTCAAACTAATTTAAATATGCATCTTTATGTAACTCTAGCCAGTCGGGTCGCATAGATCTGACCTAGTTTACAATACCTCAAGAAGAATCCGTTCATTTCTGAACTCTTCCTCTTGTGTGTGTTCTGTATACTAAGAACTGTAGTTTGATTTAGAACATCAATGCTTTTAGACAACGTGCCTGAACCGATCAACTTTTGATATAGGAAATGTTCAAAACATTATCCAACAATACAAAATTTTATCATTTCTTTATTAATAAAGAGAGTGATATGATTTTGTATATCAGGTTCGGTATCTAATAACATTCGCTCAGAATCAATGTATTCAGGTAATACAGGGTGACAGTGACCGACAGACTTGGCTGCAACACTTGCCCCGTTTTCTGCCTCATGAAACTTATCACCCGTTCTCAGTTTTTCTACCCTTTTGTAGCCCTGTGTAACAAATTACATATCTGGGATCCTGATCCGGTATCATATACCAGGATGCGGAGGATACTGAGAAACAGTTCTGTATAATGAACACACCCGAAGATGATGCATCAATATGCACTCTCTTCGTTTGGGCGGCACGGGAATTCTGGTAATCCCCAATTTCCTGCTCTGTCTTATAACATTTATAAGTAGAAGCGGGACCAACGTTCCCCAGCTCAGTATAACAAGCGGGTTCGGTCAATAATCCGTATTATTATCTTGATTAAGGCGTGATATGGTCGCTACCAGGAGAGAGAGAGAAGAAAACACTCAGCGTGCGCTCTTGCAAGAATAGATTGGTTATTATTTTATCTAATCAGGATGGCTCCCACTGCTTTCTATCAAATCTTCCTTCAAACCCTAAAAGGAAAGACTAGCCGGGATTAATTACACACTACAAGTTCGCCAATCTTTCAGCCAGGCTAGTGTCGGTACTTTGAGGGAGGTCCCCCGTGCTTTTGCACGAACCTAATTAATGTAAACCTCGTTTTCCCAGAGGCGTAACCCCGTTGACACCTTTCTAGACACCTACTTGATCGGCTAATTGTAATGTATAAAACTCTCCCAGGAGTAACTCTTACTCGCAGCGGGTATCGGGATCCAACTATCTCATAGAAGGTATGCAATCTCATTGCAAATTTCAACACTTGAAATTCCCGATAATATTTTGCCCCTAGCATCTATATGACCTTAACATAGTCAACAAATCATAAGTGCTAGTCAAGTTCAGCCCGTCATTTCCCGATTGAATTAAACCCACCCGCACGACCCTTAACATAGTCAACAAAGTCGCACGACTACCCTAATCCAATCACATCATATGCTTATACAGATAAGCACTAATTAGCTACCGCACACTACGCCTTAACATAGTCAACAAACGTAGCACGAATACTAACTAATACTTATCTGAAATGACGGAGGGCTACGACAGGTTTTTCTGAAAACCTATTGCGTAAGGAACTTGATATCGTTGTAGAATCAAATGATTTTAAAATGGAGTGCTTTTGAGGCTTTTCTAGTTTTGCTAAAAGAGTCACTCCCGGTGAAGGGATCGTCGGTCCTTTCCTCGTCGAATGAGGTGCGGGATATATCATATATATCACTGTGCAAAGCAAAAACACTTAAAAGCTATCAAAAGACAAACCGAATGTGTAGCATCAGCCAGTTATTGCTAAAGGAGTCACTCCCGGTGAAGGGATCTCGGTCCTTTCCTTATCGAATAAGGTGCAGGATATATCATATACACCGCTGTGCAAAGCAAGAACTGTAGCTACCTGTTTTATTTTGAAATTCGATTCTACAACATCTTAGGTTTCTTTTATTTCATTAATCTCATTAATGAAGTCCCATCATTTAAATACCTAAACATCACAGATAGATATGACGTACACTTATGCCATCCGCATTCGCCTCGATGTCCCCTCGTGCACCGTTAGGTTAGGTAACTAACGACAGAGCGGGGCAGGGCTAGCGCGGGTGTAAAACATAAGTAACGTCTATATAATATATCATATATACTATATACTATATCCATCACAGAAACACATCAGAGATATTGCAGCAGAAGAATCATATGAAATATTGGATATACTAGGACGTCCGTGTTTTCAATACGAGCCAGTATAAAACACGGATTCCACGGTCGTGATGAATAGCCAAACCCACACCCCTAGACCCCTACGAGAGCGGCAAGCAACCCTACCAATTCTGGAGTTAGGAGACCCGGACTCGACTCCTCGAGTTGGTCTCCCACTGGACTCCAGAACCCGGTTACTTGTGCCCTCCTCCTTGGGTCTATCCTAGTGCAGAAAAGTAAATAATATACAAACGGTGACAACTTCCGCAACCTGGAAGCGCCCCAATTAAAGAATATTACATACAAGTTTTTACATGAATGAAAATGAAAAACACTCATCTCACATAAAAACCCCCGGCTATTCAAACACGACGATCCAATATAACATATCCAGCAACACATAACATCACATGTCATCAACGTAAGTAAATATGTGCATCCCAATTGTCGTTGACATATAGCAACGAAACCGGCGATATCACATATTATACTTACGGTCACAGAAAAGAAAGTGTAAAACTACAACAGTTGGAATCCGCAACCACCTCAGACATCGCATGCCTGACCAAATGAATTACTTAGACATCGCATGCCTAACAATTATAAACCCCGCATTTTAGTCTCATTATCGAAAACACTTTTCAACATCAAGTCGGGCAATTCAACAGGATTCCCGAAATCCTGATCGAATGCTCGTCGCAAACTTCAGTAGACGGCCGCACCCCCGATACCATCGACAAAGTGCACCAAGGCGGAACACCGCTACCGCGAGCACCCGAACGGATGCTTCGGCGACGGGGTTCTCCTACAGTCACTTGGTCAGGGCTATGGAGTGAAGCTGTCTATTAAGTTTACCCAGCGAGTATCCGCGTACGCTACGTGATTGCGACGGAGTTTTGATCACATCAAAATTCCGTGGCAACCGATCAAGTGAGACTAAACTGCTATGTTTATAATATTCATTCCGTTATCACATAACTATTTGTGAATTCCAATTATTGTATCCCATTCCGGATAAACAGAAAATGTTAAACTTTCCGATCGAACAATCGAACACCCAAGTTCTCCCGATACAGATCAACACATGAAATAAGTCTAACAACATTCAGTTCGTGCCTCAGTACCAACGGTCCAGCCGTAGAAGGGTCAAGCCAACGCCTCACATGTGGCACGCCGTACTGCCCCAAACCCGAAGGTTCAAAGGGCAGTTCAAGACGGTCACATAATCGAGTTAAGGTTTGTTGTCTTCTAGAGGGTCCATCGCATTACTTGCACTACTTGGAACGTCGTTAAACTACGGAAATATCCAACACTTGGAAATTTCCCGACAGGGGAAAAAGTGGGTATTTATATCCGGTCGAACTTTTTAACATATTCAAAAATTTATCCGGAAAACACATAGACAAAATTTGATAATCCGATCAAAAATTCGAATCCCCAAAACAAATCCAGAATGCTCAACTGTTGAAAAAAAAAATATTAAAAATTCCCAGAAAACCCAGCATATTAAAATAGGAATTACTGTGCAATTATGGGACGGTGACGTCATCACCTAGCCGCGGAACCGCCGCAGAATCTAGGCTTCTGCCGTGGTTCCGCCGCAACAAACACTGTTCATCCAAAACATTTTGCATGGTAATTCTTATTTTTTCCTGCTGAATTTTTTAGCAATTTTAAATATGGAAAAATCCACGTTTTACAAAACCGGACAGAGAGCATGTTTGGAATTGGGTTTCGGGTTCGTTCGGACTTCAAATTGCGTCTAGACTTCGCCTAAGGCTCTAGCTAGGCTCTGATACCAGTGAAAGGTTCCTAGGCACCCTAATGAGGTCACACAAGGCATCGAACTTGCCAATTTCAAATTTTAACGGTGCCTACAAACCCTAACAAGATCGTTTGCTAGAAAACTAGGCGAAAAAGAAATCTAGTTAACAACTTAACTAATGGGATATCGGAAATACAACCTTTGTAGATCCGGTGCTCCACCTCCATAGCTCCGCAACGAAGTCGTCTCCGCTGTCCAAAAGGAATCCGGGCTCTAGAGTCGGCTTCGTCGGAGAATGGACAAGCTAGGTCGTCGATGTCCATGCCGAAGATGATCTACGTCGAGGCATCGCTAAATCAAGCTCCGACTTCACCAAGTCAAGAAACTTGTGAAGTAAACACACTCTACTACTTGGCAAGAGGTAGAGGATGAAGAAATAGGAAGTGGGTAGGCTTTAGTTTTGGATTTCTCACTTGTTTCCATCAATCACCATTGATGGAGCATAGCTTTCTTCACTTGAAGAATGAAGAAGATGAAGAATGTTATTATGATAAGAATAATAAAAATGAGAAAAGAAATTAATTCTTATCATAATTGAACCATAGTTAGGTGTAGAGAGTCAATCATGGTTTTGTGGAATGGTTAAGTTAAGCATGAGACAAAAATGGTTACCTTTATTCAAACCTTCATGAAGATTCATGAACAAAACAAAACTAGCATCCATTTTTCCCTTTTTGCTTTTCCAAAATGAATAAACAAATAAATAAATAAATGAATAATCAAATAGAAAACCCTAACCATTCCATTAACCAAGGTTTAATTCTATACACTTAACTAAAAAGGCATGTATCATCAAACATGATACAAACAAGTGCACAAAATCATATCGCATATGCAATGCGCACACTCGAGTGAGAAAATCCATCTAAAGTGAAACGATACTAGTTAATGCAAAGTAATATATCAAATATATAATTATGCATTAAATCACTAAATCAACACTTGATTCAATGATCCGGTCATGTCGCACATAACCGACTGGTATCATCAGTAACAACTTATCGAATCAACACTTGATCCGATAACCCGGCTATATCGCATATAACCGATCAATGTCACATCTCGAGAATCAAATACAGTATCACATACTGGTATTATTCTCGGTCCCGCACATATCTCATATGCGCTCCTATCTCGTTTCGCTTGAGCCAGGAAACCTCTGTGTAGGACTCTAAAGACTCGTCAATACGCCGGCAGCAGGTGATGATCATATCAAACACCCACAAGCCGCAAGCGGTCTGCTAAACGTAACGGCCACCCGGGTATTGAGCGATCAGAAGATCGACGAGCAAGCCTGCTCACACTCCTGTGAATCCAACCAGTAACACTACCGTACAGTCCGGTCTGATCGTCTGATATGTCGCATATCTTGCCTAGGGGTGGTAAACGTCAGACCCCAATAGCTCGATAAGTCGTGTCGATATGAGGTCTATAACAATTCGAGAAACTACTGGTAACACTTACCAGTAAATCTCAGCAACCCTGGCCAGGGATTTCCTGTTATAGCCAATCGAACACAGCGCAACATCAACTCCCTATACCAGGAGAGACGAATCCCCTCCTATCGCTCATTGCCTCCATGTGACTCGGGACTGTACCCAAAAACCACCGTTTTGCACGCCCTCTTGGACGTGGTAAGATGGAAATCAAAGCACAGTGGGAACCACATAAGACTCTATGACGATCTCGGGTCAACAGACTACTCTGTACCAGTGTCACCAGAGAACTGCCATCTGACGTGAGGTATAATACCATCTGGGAGTTCTCGGCGAGTCCGTCCAGTGTACCCAGTCTCTACTGAGCACCCGTATATCATCCCTGATGTCAAACACCAATGGATATGGGATCATCCATCGCCCATCTGTATGGGTCGAGAAGGTATACGCTAGTCTACACTGGTATATCGATGCCCCGTCTCGATACACCCACGACTAGGGACTTTGAAGGATGTACTTATGGACTACCATGTCCCCACTAGTATGATCCGCATCATAGTCCAGGTAGTCAAGTACACATCCTAAGGGCTTTACCAACATGTAACAAAGAGACAATCAGTGTACACGTTAAGGTAAAGATCAACCAGATAGCATACTATCATGTCAAGCAAGAAAGTCCTCCCTATATATGTCCCAGCATCCACTACAATATACATCCTATGTACAGTAATGGCCTCTAGGGCATACATATAACTAACAGCGGTCTGTGGTTAAACCCACTGCCAGCGTAGTGTCGAGTCTTTAGAGTCCCACACAGAGGGTTATTCGCCTTTAGGCAAAACGAGTAGAGGTCGCATGGTTTTGCGACGGGGTTCGTTCACATCCGCGCACTTGTGCACGTTTGGTGTCCGGACAGCTTATACTAGCGGGCTTTGGTTTAAGCCGGATCCTAGTATATGTTTTGGGATTGGTTTTATCTCATTGTATTCGTGTTCCTTGGAACATGGATACGGGTGTGTATGCACAGTTGACTGAGGCAGAGGCAGAGGACTTTCATTAGGGTTGATGACCGTTGTCTTTTTTCTTAACCCTAATGTATATGTGAAATATGATTATTAATATTAATTAATTATAATTGTGTTATGGTTAGGGTTGTTCACCATTTGACTATGGTTGACTTGTTGACCTATGTTGACATATGGACCATCATCATTTCACATGAAAGATACTCTTTGATTCTTGCAAAATTCATTAATGTGAAATGATAATGGTCATTTCAAGTTAACCATCACTATTATCTTTGATTAATTATTTAATTATCATAATTCACATATATGTGAGAATGGTTGATATTATCCTCATTCTCTCATGCTCATTCTCTCTCATCCTCTTCCTCTCTCTCAAAGCTCTCCCTCTCATGAGTTAAGAACCATTTTGCTTTTGAGATAAAACACCAAAATTACTCTCTACTCATCCTAAGGTTCTAGGTTTAGCACACCAAGTACTTTAGTTACCTCTAGTTTGAGGTAGGAGCCAAAGGTAGAGGCCCTCGGGTGGATCTTTCTTCGGCAAGAGAAGGCGACGAGGACGACCCGTTCATCCCACTCCAAGGAGCAAGAAGAGAAGGAGTTCAAGAATTAGGTATAACCCTTTAACCGAGTAGCTAAATCTTTTAGCATGGTTGTTAGTTTTTGTTTAGCAAAGATTCTCCTTTTAGTCCATGTTGCCTTGATTTCTAAAAATCGATTTTTTATACCGTCTCCGCCTCCCCATAAGCACCGGGGTGGGCAACGTGGACTTACATAAGGAAAGCCAAAAATCCTGCTGCTCAGTGAACTGGTCCACGTCCTCCCGGCTAGGTTCGATCTCGAGAGAGTCCGGTCCTCTTGACGAACATTCCAAAGAAAGAAAAGACAGGAATGTCGTCAGTGAACTAGCGCTCGGTAAGTCCCAAAATAAAGAGAGGAATATAGAAAGTATTGAGAGTAGAACTATTAAGGTGTACATGTATAAGATTGGTATTCTAACGTAGTTATTTGTAGCTTGGTACAGAAGGTATTAGTGTATACCAGAGAAGTCTATCTTTCCCCATGGACTATGGTAACATGTAGTACAAGGCCCCGTCAAAATCCACGGGACAACGGCACGAGAGTTCATGTACGTGTCTTTTAGTAATCATCTTGTGCCACTTTTAATACATTCCGTACCAATATACCCCTTTAATTCCATGTAATGTTTTGTATAGATTATAAGGCTTGCCGAGACCATGGATACAAGTTGTTCAAGTAGTCAAGTTCAGGATATAAGCTTGTAGTCATGTCAAGTTATAGCCATGGTTTGGTCAGGTCAAGTCTTGTATTCAGATTTGATATTCAGGTTCAGGTTCAAGTATGCATGTTAGAGTTTGGATTCATGTTTGAATTGGATTCTGGTTTGAGTTGAATTCAAGCTTGATTTAAACTCAGACTTGAGTCAGACACTTATAACTGATTTAGATCCTGAATTAGGTTCGGGAGTTATCGGTAACTACTGCACATGGACGGCAGGATTTGCGTATTTTTCCAAGAAAATTACCATTGATAACACCGTTAAGCTTTCTACCTTAAATAGGCAAGCACTCACTTTCTCCGGCTCCCTGTGGCTTAAGAGAATTGATCTCGCTTAAACCTATATATACTAAAGTCCTTAACAGTGTTTTATATAGCTTGAAGGGGTTTTATGAAAAATATTTTTAATATATAGTTTCAAAATAACTTCGAGAAGTTATTTATATTATTTAGGGTATTCTGTCTCGTTTGCAGTTCTAGCTAAAAACCGCCGTTTCTGTTCATGTTGTGTACCGTCTCCAGTTTTTTTTCTTGTATACCTGTAATCTGTACTAATGAGCAGAAACAGATAAAATAGCATTGTTTATTGAAAAAATGATAGGAAATGGGCGGTATTAAAATATAATAAATTATGCCCAACAACTATAGCTATCGTCAGATAGCAGTTCTCAGGTGACATGAGTACAAGTTAGTCAGACCTAAGATCATCATTTGTCTCGTGTGAATTCCTTCTGTACTTATATTACTACCCTACCACAGCTCTACTGAGTCGTGCAAACAGATTTTAGTTGGATACAGTCCCGAGCCACATGAAGACAGTGAGCGATTGTTGGAGATTCGCTTGTCCCGGTATAGGGAGTCGATATCGCACTGTGTTCAGTTGGCCAGCACCATAAGACCTTGGCAAAGGTAGTTGAGATTTACTGATAGATAGATCAGTAGTTTCTTGGATTGGTCCTGAGTCATATCGGCACGAATTATCGGGTTATTAGGGTTTGACGTTTACCATCCCTAGACCCGGTATGCGATACTCTTAGACGAAAAGATTGGACTGTACGAAGATTGTCACGGATAGGCTCAGTAGGAGTTCGGATGAGCTTGCTTGTCGGTCTTCCTTTTCGACACGTATCTGGGTAGCCGTTACATACAGCTAATGCCGCTGACATACTTTGGTTAAACACACTACCAGTATACTATCGAGCCTTTAGAGTCTCACACATGGGTTTCCATGATTCAGGCGAAATGATGTAGTGGCCGTATTTTAATACGTGCAGGGTTCCGATCAAATAAGCGTACTAGCTATCTGGAGTTTTGATCGGACAGTTGATAATACTAGCCGGCTTAGGATTAAACCGGATTGTTAAATCAAGTATTGATTTAATAATTTATATATATATATATATATATATATATATATATATATTTCGATATGTATATTCTGGTATTATGTTCATTGTAGTATTCTATCTCTTTGGGTATTTGTATTTTGATACGAATACGTGTATGTATATACGGGGAATGTATAATGTATTTATACATAATACATTCTAAAAGGAGGACACCTCATTTCCTTGATTTTGTTTTGTGGAAAATAGAAATGAGGTGTAAAGATGAGGCCTGAAGGAAGCATAGTGTTGGAAATGGCTTTGTATTTATTTATTGCATTTGTATGCACTATTCAAATATGGTTGCTATTTTCTATTTAGAAAATACTTTGAACAAAACCATGCTAGCCATTTTTCATTTGGTGAGACTTGATTTCATTTGACTATTTTCTTTCTCTCTCTTGACCTGGCTCCTCCTTCCTCTCACTTACACTCTCATAAGTTGAGAATCAAAGTGAGAAAGAGATAGAAAAATACTTGAACACTTCACTACATCTTTAAGCACTCTAGATTAGCAACCTAGGGTCTTTAGTTGCTCCACTTGATTGTTTGTATGGAGCTAGAGCCTTGAACCATATCTCTCGGGTGGATCATCTTCAATAAAGGGAAAACCGGCTTACAAGCTTGATTCCGCTGCCTCAAGGAGCTAAAGAAGAGAATTTAAAGACCCAAAGGACTTGATCTCTTTGGTATAATCCTTTTTCATAGCAGCTAAAACTATTTGTAGTTTTCTAGTTTAAGTGTTTGGTTAAGATTCTAGGTTTAAGTTTCTAGTGCCTCTCGAATTTTTGTTTTTCATTCCGCATAGGCCACGGTTGTAACGGCATGAGCACTAGGAACTTTATGCCTATTTTGTATTTTCAATACGAATACGATATTCGTATTTTGGTAGAAATACGAGTATATGTATTTATTATAAATACAGGTATTATGATTGTATATATGTGTGTGTACATGGTGAGGTGACTTCTCTTCTCTTCTCTTCTCATGTTTACAAGATGTGTGTAGGCTTGTGACTCACAGTAGTGAGTCACAAACCCTCTCACTTGATTTGTTATAAAATATAAAAGAAGAGAAAAAGAAAAGAGATAGATATTATTATGTTAGCCATTATCCTCTTTCTCTTCATCTTCTTCCTCTTTCTCTCTTGAGTTTGAAAGGAAAAAGAATGAGAGCATCTTGACACAAATACTACATCTCTAAGCAAAAATTCATAGAATGTCTTGATCCTTAGTTATTTCTTTAGTTCACTAGTAGAAGGTAGAGCTTGAACTGACATCTTCGGGTGGATCATCTTTGACGTGGGAGATTTCTTCGCAAGCTTGTTCATGCAACCTTAGGAGCTCAAGAAGATGACCACAAAAGACACGCCTTCAAAGGTTGTAGTTCTTAACGTAGTAGCTAAACTCTTTAGTTTTTATTATTTTAGTGTTTTGGATTCGATTTCTAGGGTTTTAATTTCTAGTGCTCACTTTGAAATTAAAGTTTTTCGATTTTGCAAAGGCCGTAGTTGCAGCGACATGAGCACTATGAACTCACATCATAAAGGTATTTTCTTCCTACGAGTTGAGAGGATCTCGTAGATGTGCTTTCTCCTTAGAAGTCGTGAGAGCTCCTATGTGGGTTTTCTCTTGTAAGCCATAAGGATCTTATAAGAGTGTTTTCTCCTTGCTAGTCGAGAGGACTCACAAGTGTCATTCACCATGTTGGGAGTATCGCTCGTCTTTGGTGGGACTTTGTTGAAACATACTTTGTGTGACCGTGAATTGTATACAAGATTCTATATAGAACTAATTGTAGGGCAGTTTCTTTCTTTTCACGAGTTTGCGCCCTTTCGAGTTTTCATAAACTCAGGTAGTCCTACTGTTTTTACTCATGAAGCCCTTTCGAGTTTTTATTCGTGCCCTTTTGCATATGGACTTACCATTTTTTTGTATGTGTCGTTCTCCTCATGGGTCGCAAGGATACATAAGTGGGTCTTCTCCTCGTTGGTATCTTAGCTGGTCAGTAGAGGAGGTCTTGAAAGTGATTTTTTCGCTGATAGCCCGTAGATTGTATACAGTAGTTAATTTGCAGACTAGCCATAGGGAAGTAATAGCTTAGGAGACAGGTTTTGGTCCCTATCTCCTAAGGCTTTTCAATTTTAAGAGCCGTGAGGGTCTCATAAAATTATTTTTCCTTACGAGTCGAGAGGATCTCGTAGGTGTATTTTCTCCTTAGGAGTCATGGGGACTACTAAGTGTCTTTTCCCTTCATGTATCGTAAGGACAAACGAGTGGATCTTTTCCACAATGGTATCTTGGTTTGCCAGTGTGGGTTGTCTTGGATGAGGGTTTTATCGTCAATAGCCCATGGATAGTATACGGTAGTCAATTTGGAGACTGGCCGTAGAGCAATGATGGATTAAAAAACAGGTTTAGATCCCCGTCACCTAAGACTTTTCAACTTCATAAACCATGAGGGTCTTATAAAGGTATTTTCTCCCTACGAGTCAAGAGAATCTTATAAGTGAATTTTCACCGTAGGAGTCATGGGGACTCCTAAGTGTCTTTTTCCCTGTGAGTCGTAAGGATCTCACAAGGGTATTTTCTCTTTGGACGTCAAGAGGACTCACAAGTGTCGTTCACCATGTTGGGAATATCATTCGTCTCTGGTGGGACTTGGTCGAAACTTTTTCCGTTTCGTTTTCTTTCATGAGTTTACGCCCTTTCGAATTTTCACAAGCTCGTGGGCAATCCTGCTGTTTTTACTCAAAGAGCCTTTCTGGTTTTCATCCGTGTCTTTTTCTTATGGACTAACCTCGTTTTTTTGTCCAGTTTAATGAATTAGTGGTTGATTCGCTCCAATTGAACTAGCTTTTCAAGGAGCTCATCCCAGTTGAACGACTTAGTGGTCGATTCGCTCTAACTGAACCAGCTTGTCAAAAAGTTCTTGATATGTATTAGGCTTAGCGAAGGATGAGAATGGATAAAACTGCGATCGCGGATCAAGGGTGCCTATGAACATCCCAATAGCTGGAGCTTCGGCAATCGGCTGCTCTCATTTTGAGGTGAGATTTCTCCACCAAATGGCATACTACACCAGTGTTTCGTTTGATCTCCTCTTTTTGTTAATCAACGCAGAGATGGTGTTGCACTTGCTCACACTGACGAAAAAGAGCAGCTCCATGTCAGCGAAGGTCTCTACGGAGTCATTTAGAAGCTCCGAGACCATTCGAAGGCAATATCCGCAAGGCTGCTGACGAACTGTCGGAGGAGTAGCTTATCATCGCTTCCGATGTTACCGCACATGACTTTGAACTATGCGATATGCTGGTGGGGATTCCCCGTTCCTTTGAGTACCTTGACTTTGGGATCGTATATCCCGGAGGGTATTGTTTCTGATCGTACCATGCTGGATATGGACAACCGGTCTTGACCAACTTAGCATTTGCTTCACTGGCAGTGAAGAGTTTGACCTGTTAGACTATGTACTCAGTGAGCTGAGCCTTCAAAATCGTTTCGTCTTTTGAGGTTGAAGGAGCATGCAAATAGCTTATGGTACCTCCCATCTCATTATCAGGGACCACTGGAGTATCTTCTGCCGGTGGTTCTGACTAGTGGGTCATCATCTCACATATCTTCTGCATGAGGAGGGCCATTTTGTTCATATTGGCTGCCATATCTGCCGCTTCTTTGCTTTTCTTATCGAGAACGCGTTTCAAAGAGTCAATTTCAGACCTTTGTCTCTCAACATATTCTTGTTCAACTTCCGGGAGTGTCTTGGGCGGTGGGCTGACGAATGCTGCTGCTTGAGCTGCCATTTCTTGCAGCTATTGCTGCTTTTGAGCTTGAGTCAAGGACCTAGTTTGGAGTCGATGACTGGTGGAAGCATTATTTTCACTTTCATTGATATGAATCATTCGCACAGTATGGACTACTTCGGTCTTCTACGCGGAGCTTTTGTCATTTCGCCTTTTAGGATTCTCCTTTTGTGATGGGGATTTTTGTGGCCTTTGCTTTTTAGGAAGGGCCACTTTGGACTTGGAAGCTGAGTCATCGGATTTTGGCGGATTCTTTAGCTTCTCAGATTTTGGAGATGGTCTGCTGTCGATAACAGAGTCACGAATTTCTTTCCAAACTTTATATATCGTCGAGGAAAGTTTTATCTTGAGCATTGGCTTTTGCTCACTTAATGCCCCCACAAGTGGTGAAGACTTCTTTAGAACGGCGGTAGGCGAATTCTGCCTAACCCTTCTGAGTGGCTCGAAACTGTTTTTAGTCGAGACGGCTATAACGATAGTGGGCATCGATGGAGTTATCCCTGATGGGGAGATGCCCCCATCCTGTCTTTGACGGCTTCAGTAACAACGTCGAGCGCATCTTGAAACACTAGCATTTTCAGTTTTGAGAGCTTCATATACATGCCCCCTGTATAGCTTTAGAACTTTCGCAGGTATCAGTTGCTTAATAACTGACGTCTTTGACAACATAGGAACATTTGGTGTCAATCTGTAGAAGACAGATTGTCATGGGGGTGAAGCGTCTTTTGTCTCTTGAGGAGCAGCATGAGCTACAGGTCTCAGCCTCTTGACGACTGACTTCTTTGGAGCGGCCGAAATGGTTGAAGCAGCTGGAATGGCAAAGGTCGACCTTTTAAAGACTGAGCTCTTGGAATTCACAGGCTTCTTTGATGGGCATGTGGAGTTTGAATTCAACCTGTTAGAGACTGAGCTTTTGTATTTTGTGGGCTTCTCGAAAAGGCCTACGGAGCTTGTTGTCAGCCTGTCGACGACCAACTTCTTTGAGGTCTCCTCCTTTGGCGTTGTGGCACCAATGGTAGGGAGGAGTGGAAGTATTTTCCTGAATTGGAGCTCGTTCCATTCTTGCATAAGCTGGGCTGTTGGGATGCCGATCAGTAGGGTCATAATCTGCCCAGAGAAGATCAGCTAAGGTGTGGTGGTCTTGGAATTGTTGCAAAATGCCATTGAAATCTACATAGGGGAGAAAACACCAGCTTCGGTCTTCCTCGGAATCCAAGAGCAACCATAAACATAATATACCGTGATTTTGTTCGCGAAAACACGAAACACGAAATATGGAGCGGAAAGAAAAAAAATGGTACAGCCAGACGTGCCAGAATCTGTTTACCGCCGGAAAATGGACCGAGGCACGGGGAGTGCATCTATCCTGAATCTGGGGGCAGATGCATAGGTTTGATTCATCTACCTCTCTGAAAATACCAAGTTGATTTATGTCACCGTATATCAGAGGTTTGGACAGATGTGACCGATGTAAATGACTTTCAGATTCCCTCTCAAGGTGAGAGGTTTATTGATTGTAGGGACGCTTATTTCCTGCAGGTGCAAACCCCTGCAGTTAATTACGTTATCGCAAAGCGATAACAACTTTTTGTACTCCAGATTTATTCCTTCATGTGTCGTGTTTTAGTTTAATTTGGGTTGCGCTTGGATTATATACGGAGACTAATTTATGTCGTCGCCCGTAGAGCACAGATTAGTCCAAATTTGTACATATTAGATTTGGGAATTTAGGATCCACATTAGTATCTTAGTTTACCAACGGGAATGAACTTAGGTTCCATTTCTTATATCGATGAGGTCCATCAGTTCAGGAAATACTTTAGTTTATCTAAGAATAGTTAGTCTTGTTTTAGACTAAGATCAACTTAGATATTATGAACATATTGGCTCAAATGATCGATCCACACTTGGCCAATTTGGGCTAGGGGTCGATCATAGTTTGGCGCATGATATATTGGCGCAACCCACGTGCATTTCACGTGAAGTATGGTTTTTGGCGCCGGCATGTTTGGCGCATGCCCACATCTTGGCGCATGGGCTTTGGCGCTGGCATGTTTGGAGCATACTCGCATCTTGGCACATGCCCACGTGTATATCACGTGGCGCATGCCCATGTGGCGCATCCTTTTTCTGGCGCTGACACCACGTGTGTAGCACGTGTGGCGCATCAATTAGGGTTTTCAGAGATTAATCTATCTTCTTTGAAACTTAAGTTTCATAAAGTTTAAGCTTTTATTAATGGTCTTTTGGCCATTAATAATCACCAAGATCAACTTTTTTATGATCTTGGATTTTTAGCTATGTTTCTTGTTGAGAATTTGGGGTCTTCTTAAGTTTAAACTTCATCATTTTTTTTATGAGGATCACTAGGATTTTGATATTTTGTCATCATTTCAATAGAGGAATTTTCTTAAGTCCTCCTTCAAATTCTAGATCTTAATATCGAAAATCCCTTTATAAGAGCTTAAGTTTTCATCAAGAAGATTTGAATTAAAGATTTATGATTCATAGAAAGAACTTTAGTTCTTTTTGAAGGTTAACATTCTTTTTTTAATGGAGATTGATTTCCTTACCTCGGGTTTTTCGAAGGAAGGAGAAGAAAAAGGCTTGAGTCTTTGTTTTCTCAAAGCTTATGGAAGGTGTCTCTATATGGATGCCTTCACCCGCTCTCCTATTGTAACGTTTTAAAAATAATTAAATAAATAATTAAATAAATAAAATCGTTTAAGTGAATTTTATGATTTTCGGTAAAGTAAAACGTATTTTTCGTAAAATAAAACCGTAATTATTTTTCACTATAAATTTAAAAATACCTATTTTAATTATGTTATTACTAGTAAATGGTGTTTATTTAGTCACTTATAAATTTTTTAGTTTAATTAAATATTTTTTCTAAATTAATTATTTTAAATATTAACATAAGCTTTATTTATGCACTAAATTAGTGTAAATTTCAAATTTGAATGTGTTTAATTTGTAAAAATGAATCATGGCATATTAGAATTTAGTGTGCATCATGCAAAATTTGTCTGCAAATTTGTCCATGATTCTAGAGTTTTCTTGAGTTGTTTTAGAAAAGAATAAAAGAAAATTTAATAAAAGGTTGAAAAGACATTAAAAGGTGATATTTTGGAGGAAACTTCTACATCATTCTTCACTCATTTCTTTCTCTCCCTCACCTCCCTAAATTGGCCGGCCTCCTCATCATGGCAGCCCCCTCATTTCTCCACTTGATTTTTGTTGCAAAATCCATCAAAAATTCATTAAAAATCCAAATAAAAATCCACAAAATCCTAATAAATTCATACCCTCTATTCTTTGCTCTTCTTTACATGGATTTTGGAGATGGAAAGCACTCATTTTGGAGGCTCATTTTCATGTTTGGATTTCATGTTGTGAAGGTATAAATCTTTTTCTTTTGATTTATTTTTATTAGATGTTTCTTTTAAGCATAATTAGATTTATTAAATTAATTCTATTTGCAAATTCTAAAATTCAAGTTAGGGTATGTAAATTCAAGTTGTGGTTTTATTAATTCATTAGGGTTATAATAACTTGTTTAACACTTTTAGAAATGGAAAATCATGCATGGTTGATATATTGTAAATTGTTATCCAAAATTGTTTAAATTAAACAATTTTTGCAAACTAGATTTCTATATATTATATATATTGGTGAGATAAATTCCAATTAATGTTTGTAACATTAGATTGTTGTTTAAATGAGGATATTGACATGTTTAAGGAATGAAAAACTTAGTTTGGTCACTAGTTTCTTTTGATAATTGAAAAATACTAATAAAAATGCCATTTTTGCTAACTAGTTTTTGGAAATTCTTAAATAAATGAGATTTAAAATATAAATTATGGTTTCATTATATCATTATTATTATAAATTGTAGTTTAATACATTAATTCATGCAAAATCAAGTTTGTTGTGGAATTGTGGAATTTTGCTTGTAAGATATTGAAAATTTATAAAAGTTGCAAACTAGGAATTTTGTATTAATACAAATTTGTGTAATAAAAATATAGTAATGGGTTGTATAGTATAGTTATGCTATTTAATGAGTTTTATGACCATTGGTTTCATTTAAATGTCAAGTTTTGAAGAAAAACGGTAAATTGGCATTTTCGGGTTTTACGAAATCGGGCGATTTGATGGATTTTAGGGTTTCGATGAACTAAATCATGTTTTATATTATAAGTAATGAGTTTTAAAACTATGAGTTGTTTGTTGATGTTTATCTCGATTAATCGGGGTTTGTACGCCGATATCGAGCGATATTTGGCTCTTTTGCGTGAACGGGACATAGGTTTTAACCTATGTGCGTTCTGTGTGTCGTTTTGACTTTTGTCTGTGATTTAGTTTATGATACTAGATATGTTTGCGTATAGGTACCCCTCACGTGGACTGCGGGCGATGAAGAAGAGGATGGCGACACCGTCTTCGGCAGACATGGACCAGGTGAGCAGATGTATATCTACGGGGGAAGTCGGGTGGATGGCGTTTAGCACCCCCGCAACGTAGAATAGGAATAGCACTTATTGACATTAGGAAGCCAGAGGTGACCCTAGATTCTTAATGAGTAGGACCCTAGTAATGACCCTAGGCTGGACTAGACTAATTTAGGAAGACCATACCAGAGGATGAATACATTGGAAGAGATTCGTAGGTTTCAGGTAGATACGCACACACGCACACACTGAAACTCGACGTGGTGTATACGTGTATGTGTGTATATATATATAGGATTAGTTATAGGTATATATATATATATATATATATATATATATATATATATATATATATATATATATACAACCCGTATATGGGATACAATGATGTGATATGATACACGAGAATGAAACAGTATAACTGGGCTTGATGCCGTGATTCTTGGCTACGGTCGTGTTATGATGATAGCGGATCGTTAGGAAATGAGTTATTGAATAGGTATACATAGATAATAAAGGGTGGTGATGATATTGAGGTACGTAGGACTCTAAAACAGCACCCGGACCGTAACATGTGATTGAAATTCTGATATGATATATGTGTGACTTGATTACGACATTATACAGGCGTGACTTGATTTCGATATCATTTATGCGTGACTTGATCATGATATGATCTAAGTGTGACTAAATCACAATATGATACATATGACATGATATTCCTGAGGATAAATTAACGATGTATATTTATGCTGGCAATGATATATGATTGATGTACGCGAGTACAGTATAGTACCTTGATCAGGACATGTGTTGATGATGATATTATACGAATGATGAGACACGTAGGTGAGACTTGACCTGTACCCCGATTTTGGGATGCCGTACGATGGATTTTACCGTACGAGGTATAGATGTGATGATTGATCCGCACTCTTGATTCGAGGAAGTCGTACTACGTACGTGACGCTATTGAGGCTGGATCGCTGACTATTAGAGATATGGATTCAGACCTTAGGTGGACTCTTATTTCTTATTGACTAGTTTCTTAAGTTTAGTTCCTTAGGAGGTTAGATGGACACTAGTTTAGGTTCGAGCCATAGTTGTAGTTGTTCTTATATATCACAGATGATTGGTTATTACACTTCTGTCTTTACATTCATACCGTAATCATAATGTGCATGTCCATACATATATTTCTATAATCAGTATAAAACTCTGCCTGTTAGGACACTAGCACCATTACCGATGATGCGCATATTCCACACACACTTATTTGCCGGCTCACACACATCATCATCGGTAATTGCTATGTCACGTACACTTTAGATCATATTATCTTTTATTGATAGAATCAGCTAGCAACTAGATCGATATAATATTGAGATTGCTCTCTGGTGTTAGTATAGACATGGCATTGATTACTTAGACATTTCATGCATTCATATTTCCATGTTATCATGCAGTATTATGGGCATATGCCGACACTTATCATATACTTACTCATGATTTTGGGATTTTGGTTTTCTATGAGATTTCTGGATTTTGGGGAAAACCGCAAGGATATATAAAAACTTCTCTCTCTCCTCCTCTCTTTTTAAAACATAAGATGCGGTTTTCTCGTGATGTATGTGTCGTCCACTATGAGATTTCATGTTTTCTGTTGGATTTCGAGACCCGATTCGAGGAGTGGATGAACCGTCTCGGGTACATGGTGGGCCCGGTATGGTACCCCGGGGCAAGAAGATCGAGTTGTAGACGATGAGCCTGGCAGGGGAGGACTACCTACCGGTGATGTCTGGCGCGGCGGATATCCGGAGGATACCGACCGTTGTCGTGAGATTTGATGATATGGGCCGATCCGGACTGACGGAGCCCGAGATATTGAGACTATGAGGTATTGAGATTTGAGATTTACATGTTTTGTGTCGATGCTTGACACGGATTTCCATGGATTTCATCGTTGATATTTCAGATTTCTATACACACTTTACCATGATAAAAGCTAAAGATTTTCTTTATACATATACATCTAGATTTCAGGATTGATTATTTTATATTCATTTTGCATGCATATTCATTCACAGGACATATTATTACTCGAGGTACTGACACGAGCACGGAGTATTTGCATTTACGCGTAGCTTTTTATCCTGTCTTACTGATGACTAGTAGTTTATTAGTATATTATTATGACCTAGGATAGCGTTGTGCATTCGATTTCTTTTCGTAGATGTCTTCTACTCATGAGTTGGCAACTCACCCCCGTTGTGCCAAATTTTATTACAGGTTGATGTACAGGGTTCTTTGGCAGATTGCTGGCACATGATTTCTTTCCGGGTGATTTGCACGGTAGGTTGGTTCATTTGTATCTGGACCGCCGTTGTATTTTTATTATTTCATTTGTATCTAGAAAGCTCCATCAACCAAACTTGTATTACTTGATAGTTTACTGGACCATTTATTTGTTTCGACCTTAGAGCCGCGCCTGTATTATTATGATATCTGGTGGTTTTGTTTTCTTTGAGCTTTGAGCCTCGCCCTTTGGCGTTGTATACTATTATGCATTGTTGTGGTTGTTTTCGCCTTTTGGCGTAGAGCTAGCTCCCGTTTGGGGATGCTTTTTATTGTTTGTGTATATTATATTTGTTGTACCCGTTTGGGGCCAGTTTTTACAGAGGAGACTCTGCCGAAATTTTTGAGAAATTGGATGTTGCTTTTAAACTTGTTTATTTCATGTTTTCCTTTACTTCTTCTTCTTTTATATGGTTTAGATTTCTGGGCTTCGGCTTACTTAGGTTACGTCGCGCCTCTAGACGTTTCGTAATCTAAGTGCCGGTCACGTTCCGTACTTTCGGGTCGTGACACCTATTTATAGGAAAGGGGAATTGTTAGGCAAGCGAGAGAATCTCTCATACGAGATCTCTTAAATTGGTCTTAAGATCAACCGGGGCATTTAAGCACCTTTGGATTTTTGATCCAAAGACCTCTGTTAAAAGGGTTAATATTTTTCTTTTTTAGAAAAATATTAAAATTACCTCTTGTTAACAAGAATAATCTTTCTGTTAAGAAAGATATAGAAATATTTTTCCAAATATAACTTAAGTTATACTGAAGCATGCGCTTTAAAGACTTGGCGCTTGCGCCACGTGGTGCAGTGCTAGACAGATCATTGGCGCTCCATGCACTTCTATGGCATTGGCGCTAAGTGCTTTGCACGTTGTGCAGTGCCGAAGAACATCCGGCGCTGCTTACACCAACAAGCATCGGCACCATGTGCCTTGCATATGATACAGCGCCAAGGTTTTGAACTTAAGTTTTGAGTCAAGAATTTTGGTGGAAACTATAGCACACGAAATTTTCCTGTTTTCTAATATTTTGAATGCTATAGTAAATGATAATCATGAATTTTACAAAAATCTCAAAATTATATAATTTCTTCAAATTCGCAATATATTGCACGTTACCGCATAAAAATCACGTAATTTTCAAAAAAATTAAACTTTTCAGTTTTCTTTGTTTTCCAACGTTTTGCTTGTTGCACACGAAAACGGCGAAATTTTTAGAAATCTTAAAATATTTATTTTTCTACCATTTCTTAATAACATGCTTTCTATAGAACACAGAATCACAAATTTTTCAAAAATTTCAGTTTTTCTTTGGGTTTCAAGATTTACTTATTATAGCACATTAGAATCACGAAATTTACAAAAATCCTCTTTTTTTGTTTTCTTCAAATTTTCAACATTTTGTACGTTGTAGCACATGAATATAGGGGTGAAAATTGGGTTGGGTTTGACCTGAACCCGACCCGACCGGGTTTTTTCTGTTTTTTGGACATACAATACCCGCCCGATTCCGATCGGACGGGATGAAAGTTAGATATAAAAATATTCAGGTTGGGTATGGGTTTAGTATTAAACCCGCCTACTCGAACCATTAGTTCAAATATGACTGCTCCTATGGGTGATCGTAAAAACAATCTTAGGTTGGCCCTACGGTTCCCACCATAAGGATAAACACTGCCTCTAGCGTGGTAACCGTTGGGGCATTTCCACAAAAAATATTGCAAACTTAAGTTGCCTCTATGGTGCCGGCAGAAAAACCCCTGCTGTGGGATCCGTAGGGTCAATATCGGAGTTTTTAAAAAAAAATAAAACAAAAATTAAAACCCAACGGTACTGTTCCCCTCATTTTTTCTCTCTCGCAACTTCTCTCTCATCCCTCATCCTCCATCATCAAGCTCAAGATCTGCGCTCAGATCGAGAGAGAGAGAGTGGATGATCGAAAGAAGTCGCCCGACACTGATCGCAAAGGACAAGAGGAGACCCCACGACGTCGCCGCCGCTAGCGAGGATGAGAACACCGGCACTCAAATCGCCCCCATCATCAAGCTCGAGAAAGTCGCCATCACCACCAGCGAAGAGGACGAAGAGGCCCTCCTCGACCTGTAAATTTTCCTAATCTGTCATCGATCTTTAGATCTAGGGTTTCGATTCGTGGCTGCTGATCTCGTTTGTTTGTTCGATTTTTATTTTGATTTAGAGTTTTGATTCGCAGGCC
Organism: Agapanthus africanus; assembly: GCA_030015575.1. Taxonomy (NCBI): domain Eukaryota; kingdom Viridiplantae; phylum Streptophyta; class Magnoliopsida; order Asparagales; family Amaryllidaceae; genus Agapanthus; species Agapanthus africanus. Next base: position 341,184,270 of record JASDDO010000024.1, on the reverse strand, counting down.
AAGATGCTCAAGATCTGCACCAATCATTATGGTATAAATTTGTGATTTTTTAAAGATATTTTTAGGGTTATTAATGTTGGATTTTAGTTTGATGAGGAATTGGTTTGGATTGTTTGAAGTTTTTGCATTGGATTTCTCTGATGGGGAGTTGAAGGAGGAGGAAGAGGAAGACGAAAGAGAAGGATAAAGAGATCGTGGCGCAGAAAGAGGGGTTTCTTGAAAAAGGAGAAGGAAGACGTAGGAGGAGGATGGAGAGATCGTGGCGCAGACGAGGGTTTCTTGACAAAGGAGGAGGAAGATGAACCAGGAGGAGGAAGACGGAGGAGGAGGATGGAGAGATCGTGGTGTGGAACTGGAACAAACAGTTTCTTGACAAAGGAGGAGGAAGACGAAGAAGGACGAGGAGGAATTTTTTCAATTTTTTTATAAGATGTAAAATGATGTCCCTGCGATTACCACCGTAGAGACAAGATATTATCTTTTTTAAAAAATAATTGTCCCTACGTTGGAAACCGTAGGGCGGCAATTGCCCCTACGGTTTCCACCGTAGAGGCAATTTTTTGTCCCTACGGATTTTGACCCTACGGTTCATATTCTTGTCTCTATGGTGGGAATCGTAGGGGCAAGTCCCCCTTGTGCTACTGATTTTAAATATTGCCGAACCAAATCCGTTTCCTATATTTGATCTAACTCGATATTTTACATAGGAATTTAATTCTAAATATTATAAAAATACATATTTTGATTCATTGTATATATGTAGTTAGTGCAATTTTCAAGTGTAATTTATAAATTTATCATATATAATTTATATAGTTTTATCAAAATATAAATTTTATGCATATATATTTGATAGAAGGTACTCAGGTATTATACTTTTAAACTTTTTGATAAATTATAATGGGCAAAAACTCGAAAAACCCGCAAAAACCGACTCACACGCATAAACCTGAAGCCCTTCCAAACCATCTCAAAACCCGAAGTTGTCGGTTCGGATTTAGCGCATTATAAACCCGTTGGGTTCGGACAGGTTTTGGGTTTGGGTTTTAATTTTTGGGTCGGGTAAATGTTTTATCAAAAACCCAGCAAATCCGGCCCAGTTTCACCCCTACATGAATATGAGTAAAATTTTAAAATATCAAAATTTCTATTTTATTCCGTTTTCCATTATTTTCCTGGTTATAGCACAAGGAAAATCATGAAGTTTCCAATGCAAAATTATTTTATGTTTTCTTTGGTTGTTAATATTTTTCATGATATTGCAGATGAAAATCTAATAATATTTATGTTTTTTTTTCATTTTTTTTTCAATATCAAGAATGGTATATACCATACGAAAATCATGAAAGATTTTAAAATCTCAAATTTTCAACATTTCCCTCACTGTAACACATGAAAATGGCGAAATTTAAAAACATTAAAATTCCTGTTTTATTCGGTTTTTCAATATTTTACTTGCTATAGCATAAGAAATGTTATGAAATTTAAAAATATGGCGAAATATAAAAATATTAAAAATATTTTTATAGCATAAGAAATTATATAAAATTTTCAAACCAAAATTATTTTTGTTTTCTTTGGTTTTCAATATTTTTTATGATATAGCAAACTTAAATCTAATTTTTTTCAATTTTACTCTTTTTTTTAATATTAAGGATACTATAGCACACGAAAATCATTAAACTTTTAAAAATCTCAAATTTTCCTGTACTCTAATATTTGAATGTATAGAAAATAACAATTGTGAAATTTATAAAAATCTAAATATAATTTAATTTCTTCAAATTTGCAATATTTTGCACATTAGAAAACGAAAATTACGTAATTTTCAAAAATTTAAACTTTCCGGTTTTGTGCAGTTTTACAATATTTTGTTTGCTATAACACTCAAAAGCGGCAAAATTTTTAGAAATCTGAAATTTCTTTATTTTTCTCCCAATTTTTGATTATTTTCTTACGATAGCACAAGAAACTGCGATTTTTTTAAAATAAAAATCAGTTTTCTAATATTTACTTACTATTGCACATGAGAATTACGAAATGCACAAAAAATCATATTTTTTTGTTTTCTTCAAATTTTCGACATTTTAGAGTACTATGTAGTACACGAATACGCTGAAATTTTAAAAATATTTTATTTTATTCGGGTTTCCAATATTTTGCTTGTAATATAAGAAAAATCATTAAATATCCAAAAATAAATTATATTTTGTTTTCAATATTTTTCATGATACAACACATCAAAATCTAAAGATTTTTTTGTTTCTTCCTTTTTTTCAACATTAAAAATTAAAAATGCTATACTACGATGAAAATCATGAAAATTTTTAATATCTCAAATTTTCTTGTTTTCTAATATTTTGAATGCTATAGAAAATAACAATCATGAAATTTATAAAAATCCCAAAATTATTTAATTTCTTCAATTTTCATTATTTTGCACATTACCACACACGAAAATCATGTAAATTTTAAAAAGTCTAAACTTTTCATTTTTTTCAATAATTTACTTGCAATAACACACAAAAGCAGCGAAATTTTTAGATATCTTTAAATTTTTTACAATTCTTAATAATTCGTTAGCTAGCACACGAAACCGCGATTTTTTTAATTTTTCTTCGGTTTTTCAATATTGAATTATTATAGTACACGAAAATCCCGAAATGTAGATAAACCCAATTTTAAAAATTTTATTTCTTTAAATTTTTAACATTTTGCATGTTGTAGCACACGAATATGGTGAAATTTTAAAGATATCAAAATTTCTGTGTTATTCGATTTTCCTATATTTTGCTTGCTATATAGCATAAAAAATATCTTGAAATTTTCAAAGTAATTTTTTTTTCAATATTTTTCATGATATAACACTCGAAAATCTCAAAATTTTCTATTTTCTACCTTTTTTCAATATTAAGAATGTTATAGTGCATGAAAATCCTGAAAGTTTTAAAAATCTCAAATTTTCCTGTTTTCTAATAGTTTGAATGCTATGCAAATAACAATCGTGAAATTTACAAAAATCCCAAAATTATTTAATTTCTTCAAATTAGCAATATTTTGCATATTACCACATGAAAATTACGTAATTTGCAAAAAATTTAAACTTTTCATTTTTCTTCGGTTTTAAAATATTTTACTTGCTATATACAAACGAAAACTGTGAAATTTTTAGAAATCTTAAAATTTTTTATTTTTCTTCCAATTCTTAATAATCTGTTTTCTATATAGCACACAAAATCACGAATTGTTCAAAAATTTCAGTTTTTTTTTGTTTTTCAATACTTATTATACCACAAGAGAATTATGAAATATACAAAAATTCCAAATTTTTTGTTTACTTCAAATTCTCAACATTTTACACGCTGCACAGCCCACGAATATGGAAAAAAAAATTAATTTATCAAAATTTCTACTTTATTCGGTTTTCTAATATTTTTCTTACTATAGCATAAGAAAAATAATCATGAAATTTCCAAAGAAAAATTATTTTTTCTTTGGTTTTCAATATTTTTCATGATTACATGCTCAAAATTTTATGTTTTCTTCATTTTTTTAATATTCAAATTGTCTTATCTTTCCATCCTTGCGTGATGCACCAAAATTACCCGTGAACTAGAGAGTACAGTTTGATAATAATGTGTCAGATGGTATGCTAGCAGGCGAAGATCCAAGGTGGGTCGAGATTAGGTAGACGACCCACCTGGATCGGCAAATCTTCATATATATGGAAGTATGTTTGATTGCACTCTATTTATTGTTTAATCTACTCTGTCTCAGCTTAAAGCCATTCTTCTATTTGGTTAAACCATAGAAGCTTGGGGTTTGATCTGTCTAGAATGCTCAGGTTCGATCTCCCCTCTCATATATTATATTTCCCCCTCTTTAAACTAATAGACTTTTAGTACATACCCGCTTTTTCTTTTTTCATATCTACATAATACAATTTCACAAGCAAATTTTTGTATGGTGTGTCGCTTATAGTTATCTTCTAATGCACCTGACAAAAATCTCTGGTTTCGCCACTATATGATAGGTATGCCGGTCAGATGAAAAAAATAAAAATAATATGGTTAATTGAAAAGTAGTGTTGTTGGATGAAATCAGAAAACTCTTTAAGTAAAAAGTATTAACATATATTTTGAATTGTTGTTTCCTTGCTAGTTTATTAATGAAAGAATTGGTGGAGTCACCGTTTATTTTCAAAATGAAAAACATATTTTGGGTTTTCTTCCATAGATAACTCTTTTTTCCCCTTTTGGGCTAACAAATTCCATTTCTGTTCAAAGAAACTAAACAACGATGTGAAGTGTTGACAAAGGAATGTGAAAAGAATCAAACCACTCCATTCTTTTTCCTCTTCAAATCAATGCATGTTCTCTACATCTTGCCTTTGAAAATCACTGGTCACAAAAAATTCTGTATTGTGTTATCACTGTCTTACATGTGGATCAGAAAACGACAAAATGGGGGCCATGAATGAGATAAGGATAGGTCACGTGAATTAGAAAACCTCGAGCTTCTCTCTAATATATATGATCTCGTCTACGTACGTGGTCCCATGCAAACCCAGATACTAATAGTGCCTCCACGTGGTCCCATGCACCCAAAAAAAAACCCTAATGGCGCCTTTTAAAAAATTTCTCCATGTAGTTGGGCACGCCGCACGCCTCCCTTTGCCCTCTCTTCTCATCTATCAACTTTAACAAAAGCAACTCTTTAGAATCACACTGCAAAAAGAAAGACAAAAGGCTATTAAAGGAGGAGGGGGAAAAAGTAATTATATATGCGCTCTCCGTCTCTCCCTCCCTCCCTCTCTGATTAATCATAAGAAAGAATGATAATCATAAGAAAGAATGATGAAGGCTATGCATATAAAGAGAAGTGCAGGAGCTACAAGGCATCTAGCTAGGTTTCCTTTTTCATGTATATGAGATGAGGGGTTTGTTGTGTATATCTTTTTCATGCGCAGCAAAGGAAGCATGAGAGTGAAATGACTACGTTTAGTTTGGTCCTATGATATGTTTTGTTTGGTCTATTTTCCCCCCTAAATGCAAAGGCTAGTGACGAGATAGTGTTATATTTCATGATGATGACATTAACGTGTTGTCCTTTTTCATAGTGTCAATCTTAAGGGTAATTTGGCATCGATAGTATGTTTGGAAGTGATGGAGATCGAGATCTCGCTCAGATGTTGTCCTCTGTCGATCTTTCTACCAGCGGTGCTTAACGGTTGAGATTTGGTGTGAGGATTGAATGTGTGGATCTCAATGGGTTGTCGGTTGCCGTTGACACCGAGCTACCTGCAAGGGAAGTCCCGGGGTGGGAAACCACCGTAGGACCCTCCGACGATCAAATAAGTACCGAGAAATAATAGCAGGGTAGCGGCGCATTAATGAGTTCGAGTTACCTGAGTCGTCTGGAAGAGAGGGTTTTATATAGGGGTTGCATGAAGTGAACCGGCACGAGATTCTCGCCATCCGTTACGCACCTGAGTCACCTTCGAGTTGATGGCGGGGTACGTTCATTAATAGCGGGATACACTCATTAAAGGAGAGACGAGCCAGCGTGGAACGCGGGACGTGGAGCGGCGGAAATCTCGCTTTGGAGAGATACACGGAGCCGTTACGGGGGTGCTCAGGCTCCGTGCTCTCGGTTGATAATGGAAGCCGAGGAAGCTCAGCTCGGTAGATAGCTCAGGGACGAGCAAGGAGGCTGTGAAAGCTCGGCTGTAGGATTGCTTGGGGGCGAGCTGTTGGATGGTTGTTAGGCGCGCAGGGGAGGTACTCCGAGGAGGTCTCAAAAAGATTGGGTATAACCTCGGAGACGCGGTACCAAGGTATCATACTTACTCCAGCTTCATAGCCCTCCAGGAATCTAGCAGGCTTACGGAGCAACACGTCATCTGCCTGTCTTGATCTGGGGAATTCCCATTATGAGCCTCATCACTAGCTCCCCACTCTCGCTCTGACCTATTTATGGGTCAGGTCGAGAGTGGCCTGCCTGGTTTTTAATGATTCAGTCGAGAATTCTCTGTAATGGGTTGTCCTGGGATGATGCAACGTTTGGCGGCTACGCCTCTTGGACTCTGGGGTCCACGTGGCGATTCACGAAGCGCTTCCATTCCCGCGCGTCTCTTTGGTGACTTCAGCGGATCAGTGAAATGATTGCGCTTTAAAGGGGGCGCCGCTTCGCTCGATCGGTCTGTTGGGCTACGTGCCACGTTTCCGCCACAGGGTGGCTGGAAGCAAGGGGTTTGTCACCCGAATCCGAGTGTGGGGGGACGTGTCCAATGGCCGGTCGCCACATGGAGTCCCGGTGGCCGCTGGGTGTGACGCTTCGTTTCGGTGGGAACGGATTTGGGTCGTCGAATGCTTTCTTGTTGATTGTATAAATAGGGGGGTCATCCCATGGCAGATACTTCGCCCTAGTTGTCTCTTGCCGTCTGAAGATTGCCCGACATAAATTTGTTTAGGTCAGAACTCCAGCTTAAAAAAAACTTTTCTCGGCCAATCCTTTCTTGAATCAGGTTAGATGTCTTCCTCCGACGTATCTATTGATGTAGTTGGGGTCGAGTCGGACGATGAGGCTTTAGCTTCTGAAGTCGATTCCAGCGGGCCTTCTTCCTCCTCGGCTTCCGATAGCCTGGAGAGTTCTTCTTCCTCTTCATCTTCGTCTTCTGTGTCGGGCTCGCCCCCAGGAGGAATGATGCCCTTGTCCTTTTTCGTCGAGGGGGCGAAAAGGGCCCCCAAGGCGCGCATAGGAAATACCCACGATGCGCCCTCAGTTTTAAACCGCTTGGATGAGCTTTCCAACATTCGGGCTCGCTTTCATATTCCCCATGGCTATTCACTCCGTCTGGCGAGGGAAGGCGAGCGGGCAGACCAGGTGCAGGGCAACGAGACTGCCCTGTACTTGGAAGCGTTCCGGGAAGGGATGCGTCTGTCCTTCTCATCTGAAGTTTGCGCCGTGCTCCATTGTTTCCGTCTTGCTCCAGACCAGCTAGCGCCGAACTCGTGGAAAATCCTCCACGGGTTTCTGGTCCGGTTGAAAATTGATCGGATCCATTTTGATTTGAGCTTTCTCCTCTCCTTTCTTTGTTATAAAAATCACCCAGGTACCAGCAAGTACGAACCGAGCTGGGTGTACTTTTCGTTCAAAAAAAATAAGGGTAGGACGGCTGGGTCGGGGATAGTGGTCGTCCCTTCTTCCATCCACGAACGGAAGAAGAAGTTTGTCTTCGTCGGGCTCCCGGAAGGTGAGAATTGGCCTATGCCCATCAGGTGGCATAGGGTCGATTGTCCTAGGGTTATACAGTCGAACGCCCTAGAGGCAAGGGCGGTGTCTCAATAGGAACAGATCCAGCGGGCCGATGTCCTGCTTTCCGAGCAGGCTTTGAGCTGGGCGGGACTCAGTCCCACGCACTTCATGGGTAAGTTAGGGATTTCGCCGATCTATTTAGACTTAGCAAAATTTTGCTGTTTTTGGTCGCTAATCTTTTTCTTATGTGTATCTCGCAGAGACGATGGATCGCTCGAAGATTATGGCTGCCGTGGCTACCAAGGCTCAGGGGAGGAAGGGCAGTGGTGCGAGCTCGTCCCGATCCGCTCCGAGCATGGCTCCTCGGCAAGCGCCTTCGGCCAGGGTTTCCGCAGCCCCTCCCGTTCCGGAGGAACGCCGTGGGGGAGGGCAGAAGCATGCGCAGGATCAGGCACCCTAGGCCAGGACGGAGGTTCTGCCTTCTGCTGAATCCCCGCTCAAGAGGCAGAAGAGGGTGGTTTTCTGGCCACCCTCGGCCGGGATACAGATGCAGGAGGGCGAGTTCTGCATCGAGGTGCTTTCGGGACTTTCCGTGGCCGATAACTTACTGGCGGACATGGAGAAGGCGGCGGGGGACAAAATTCCCCGAGGCACCATGAAAGCATATATGGCGGCGATAGCTCAGGAGGCTGTCCAGGTCGGTAACGCATAATAATTTCTTCAAGTGTTTTTTCCTCCGTTTTAGATCCTAACGCGGTTCTCTCTTTCCGCAGGTTCTGCAGTTTTACGCCCTTCTTGCCGCTATGGAGATCGAGGAGGTGGCCCCGGCGATGAAGAAGGCCGGTGAATCTTCTTTGCGAGAGGAGGAGCTCCTCACCCAACTGCAACAGGCAAAGGAAAAGACAGCACTCCTCGACTCGAGATTGGTCACGGAGGGCCTAACCGTCACCAAACTGAAGGATTCCCATCGACTCCTGACTGACTCTAACCGGGCCATTTAGGACCAGATGGAGGAGGTCAACGGGCTTTTCGATGCCATGAAAAGGCTGAGAGACTCCTTTAAAAAGGAAGCCCAGGCATCTTTCGGGGCTAAGAAGCCTGTCGAGGTCAGAGCGGAAAAGACCGTGGAGGTTTAAAAGGCCTCCAATCAATTCTACATCTATCTTTCCAACTCCGCTGTCGTCGGATGACACAACGCTCTTGACGCTGTCAAGGAAGTTGTTTCCGGTTTTGACGACCAGGAGCTTCGTGCAAGGTATCCACTTGCCGAGGAAGTGCCTTAGGGAGGCAGCGCGGAGCTAGTAGGGGGAGGAGAGGTGGTGGGCGGAAGCGCCGAGCCGGAGGTTGTCGTTCTCCACCGGAAGACGGACCGGGACGTTGGGACATCTGGCCTGAATCCTGGGGGCAGATGCTAGTTGGATTTATCCGTCCACCTCTCCGAAGATGCCAAGTTGATTTATGGTACCGTATATCGGAGGTTTGGACGGATGCGGCCGTTATAGCAGACTTTATCAGATTTCCTCTCGTTTATGAGGGTTTTTTTTATTGTGGGGACGTTCTTCTCTGCAGGCGCAAGCTCCTGCAGTTAATTACGTTACCACATCGTGATAACCACTTTTTCCTGCCCCGGAGGTTCACTTCGTGTCATATGTATGTTTGTTTTATTTTGGTTGCCCGTGAATTGTATATAGAGACTATTTTATGTTGTTGCCCATAGAGCATGGATTTGTCCAAATCCGTATATTCTTAGAATTAGGTTTGGTTTGATTTAAAGATCGTTAATCTGGTTTGAGATTAAGATCAACTTAAATATATGAGCATTTGGGCTCGATTATTTTAGTTTAAGGACACCGCGGTCCATTATCGCCATGTTTGAGGCGAAATGTTAGTTTAAGGATGTTTCGGTCCTTCGTCGCCGTATTTAGGGGTGAATATTAGTTTAAGAACATTTCGGTCCATTATCACCGTATTCGGGGGCGAATGTTAGTTTATGGACATTTCCGTCCAATGTCCATCTTGCGTGCACGTGTATTTGTTACGTGGCAGAGTGAGCGATGGTGATATGGAATGCACCCAATTTGGGGTGCGATCCGATTTGAGGTGTGCACATCAATTTGGAAGTTCACCAAAAAGATGTTGGTTGTCGGGACCCGCACCTCTCTGAAGACGTTGAAGAATTACAACGACATATATCAGAGGTGTGAAGAGATATACCCTTAAACCAAATCCAATATTTGAGAGGAAAAAGGGGCTGTTGTAGACCTAAGAAATATTAGTCATGTTTGAGACTACGATTAACTTAGAAGACATAAGATGAATATCATTTTGGATATCATTGATGGGAGATCATTAGTCATGTTTAAGATTTAGATCAGTTTGGATATCAATTTGAATATCATAAATATATGCATAGCCAATTTGGGCTAAAAAATGTTTTGTTTGGTTTAAGGACCGTTAATCTAATTTGAGATTAAGATCAACTTAAACATATGAGTGTTTGGGCTCAATTTATTTTTAACTAACGATACGTTAGTCTTATTTAAGACTAAGATCAACTTAGAAATATTTAAAGATCATCAAATTTTAGTTGAGATCCAACAACAAAGCATTTGGACTCAATTGCAAGACTTTAGCAACTTAACCAATTTGGACTTTAGTCTGCTTAGTCTTTCCCTTTTTTTGAAAAATTGCTAAGCACCAACTTGGGCTCTGTTTATTCAGTCCCTCTTTTTTATGCAAAATGTGCCGAGCACTTATACGAGTTCTGACGCCCACATATAAACATGTGGATCTTTCAGTCATGGACATTGCCCAATAAGTGTTGAGCATTTTACTCATTTTTTTCTTTATATGGAGTGATAGGCGCTCTTTATGGCGTCCACATGGGGAACACGTGAGGCGCTGAGCACTGCCCAATGAGTGTTGAATACTCAGCCGTTTGGCTCTCTCTTTTTCTTATGGAGTGTTGAGCACTTTATGGCGCCCTCGTGATTTTCACGTGCGGCGCCGGGTGTTGCCCAATGAGTGCTAAACACTCTTCTTTTTTGTGGCACCAACGTGAGGAGCGCGTGAGGCGCTAGGTGTTTTTAGAGACGTCTACATGGGAAGCTCGTGGGGCACTGAATTCCTTTCTCCTCTGTTGATGGCATTTTTTCCCATTAATGATCACCATGATCTTTGTTTTGAAGATCTAGGATCAAGATTTATTTTTAAGAACCAAGTTCTTTTGTAAGAACTAGGTTTCTCTTGTATTCTTTTATTTTTGAGGAACTCAATTTTTGGTTTTTTTCTGAATCTTTGATTCTCAAGAACAAGTTCTTTCCGATGAGAATTAAATTCTCAACTTGTGGGAGACTTACCTCACGGATCTCAGATCCAGAGAAAGAACTAAGTTCTTTTAAAATGGTTAAACCCTTCAATAGGTAAATGAGATATTTTGATCTCTATTTTTTTATTTACCTAGAGTTTTTGAGGAGGGAGATCTTCTTCCTTGAGAATTCAATTCTCTGTTCCTTTTGAAGCTTCCTGTCTCTTTTTTTTAGAAGCTTACGAGGGGGCGGGTTCCTCTCTTCTCAGACTTGAAGTCCTGGATCCTTTATATTAGTAGAGGCAATTTGTTAATTAGCTTTAAGGAAATATCTCATTGAGAGATTCCAATTGATTTAAGGAATTTTACCCACCGTTGGATTTTTGATTCAAAGGTTTCTGTTTTCCAGAACATATTTTCTTGTTGTTGTTGTTTTTTTAACAAGATTGGGAAAATATTTTCCCATATGCAGAGTTTTATTCTGTGAAATGGTGATTTTTAATCACCGTTGGATTTTTTAATCCACCGGTTCTCTGTTTTACAGAGAGCAATCTTTCTTATTTTGAAAAGTTGAGAGAATATATTCCCAAGAAATAGAATTTTATTCTATTGTTGGTTCATTGATCCAACCGAGAGTATCCTTCTTATTTAGAAAGATTTGGGAGATGTTTTCTCCATTGGATCTTTGATCCAACGACTCTGTTTAACAGAGAATATCTCAATCTTTATTGGAGAAATGTAGAATTTAATTCTATAGATATTAACTTGGGTGATGATGCTCACGTGTTGTGCACGTGGGTGTCGCTTAAGAATTTAATTCTTAAGATGGGCACTTCTGTGCTTTGCACATTGGCGCCCGCGTGGATAACACGTGAGGCGCCTTCTAAGAGTTTGACTCTTTATTCAGAAAGTGCTTCTGTGCTTTATACATTGGTGCCCGCGTGAGGAGCACGTGAGCCGCCATCATAGGATTTTAATCTTATAAGATTGGCTTTGGCGCTGGCGCTCTCGTAGAGAGCACGTGAGGTGTTGTCTCATTAAGTTCCAACAGAGCTTTGTTCTTTATTAGGTTAAATATTGGGGAAACCGTTGCTATCGTAGCTCCCGACAGAAGCACTAGGCAGGGAGAAGTGCCCGCCGAGATGGTAGCTTGAGCTTCCCCCATTTTTGTTGTTGAATTTTGTAAGCCTCCGAGCATTTTGTAAGGCTGGGGATCCCATAATACCTTGCATATAGTGTTGAATATAAATAAAGTATTTTTAGCCCGCCCATGCAGTGTTTCTATTTATGCAAGTGCAGATAAGTCGGTCCTGCGGATGTCAAGTGTCACGCCCCGCTTCCCAGTGTATGGGTAAGAAGACGCGACGATGCCCGCTATGTATTTACTCAAAACTAAACACGCTAAGCGTATCAAAGTAATATAATGTAAATATACACAAGAAGACATGAATGTAAATGAACAACAACTTTTATTTATTAAACATTTCTTTACAAGTACAACTGAAAATATAAATACAGGAATGGAAAGCAATGCCTAAATAATGGCATGAACTGAATGAAAAACAAGTATAAGTAAAGTGGCCGTGCTGTTCAGTGGTCTGCTCCAAGTGCTCCGGCTGGTCTCGAACTCCTCAGAGTCGGGTCCTCCTGACAACATTTCAAAGAAAGAAGAGAAATAGGAATGTCGTCAGCGAACAATCGCTCAGTAAGTCCCAAAGTAAGACAGAAATAGAATAGATAGAAAGAATATAACTGTATACTATTTGATTGTTATGTTAACGCTGTTATTTGTAGCTTGGTACAGAAGATGCCAGTGTATACGAGAGGAGGCCAACTTACACCGTGGACTTTGGTAACCCGTAGTACAAGGCTCCGTCGATAAAACCACGGAACAACGACATGGATGTATAGTTACGTCTTTTAGTGGCCATCTCATGCCACCTTTAACATGTTCCATACCAGTTTACACCTTTAAAACCCTGTATTGTCTTTTGTATTGTTTAAATGAATGGTTGTACATGACTTTCCGAAACCATGATATCATGTAAACGGAATGGATATAAATGGATAGTCATGTAATCAGAGTATATCCATGGTTCGGTTTAAGTTATATTGATATAGATTGTATTCTGGCAATCATGGATTCATGTTGAAATGGAGTTATACTTGAATTGAATTCAAGATAGATTATAATCAGATTTGACCGTGACTCTAACCGAGTCAGAATTTTAAACAGAATTGAAGTCCTAAATTAGTTTTGATGTTATCGGTAACTGCTGCACATGGACGGCAGGATCTGTGTCTATTTCCAAGACAATTACCGTATTGATAACACCGTTTTTAGGTTGTCTAGCTTAGATAGGCAAGCGCCCATATTCTCCAGCTCCCTGAGAATCAAGAGAACTGCTCCCGCTTTAACCTATATTTACTAGAGTTCTTATTGTAAATTAATATAACTTGATGGGGTTTTATGAAAAATAGTTTTGATATATTTTCAAAATACACTTCAAGTATTTAATTATCGTCTTTAGGGTTTTCATGATTGTAATTTTTTATAAAGTGAAATATTCTAGTGGATATAACCTAGATTTCATTGTATATGGTATTTTAGTGTAATATTGGAATTTTTTTGATTTGTAATGGTAGTTTCATGAAATTTGTGATTCCTTTGATTTAGAAAACATGGAATATATATATATATATTGTATACTTAAAGTAGATATTTTGATAATATTTATATATATATATATATTTATAAAAAATAGAACTTATTTATTAAATAGAAATCACATTTTTCTTAAAATTGCATTAAAAATTCCATCGAGATCGGATGCTCCATGAGGAGGTCTGCATCTCGCTCTACTAGATACGAGAATGTGCGATAACCCGCACCATCCCAATCGGGGTTCCCCAAAATGGGTTGTAGAGGAGCATTTGCAAGGAATTAAATAATACATTTTTAAAGAAAACGGTTTTTTGAATGTTTAGGATATTTAAATGTAAACTCGTATTTTCCCACAAACTAATATTCCATAAGTCATCGTGCTGTGTCAAGAATGTGTGTTGTGATGAGGTAGGTTATTACCTCATGAGTTTTCTAAAGGTAATATGGGTAAAATGAATAAGCAATGTCGTTTGTAAACATGATGGTATTTTACCGTAAAAATGAAATAGAAGTTGCAATACATATTATTTTGAATTGAAACTTGTTGTGAATGTTGTTTTATGTTTGTTAAACAATATAAGAAGATATGATAATTTGTTGTTTAAGAAAAAATTGAGTTTTTAAAGAAAAGAGAATTGAAAGTCGGAATAACTCCGCTTCCGACGAGTTTTGAAAGGTGGAAGTTTTAGGCTAGAGATTGAAAAGGGGAGAGGGGACTTACAGGTTAGAATTAGAGAGAAGAGGTAGGGGGAGATTTTAGGATTGTCGGGAAGTCGTTTCGTAGCCGGATTCTTCCCGAAATGTTGCCGGAACTTCGTCCTTTGCTAACTCCACTTGTACAACTTTGGACTTAGAATTTTTTAAAGAGTTTTGGCATGTGATTTCTGAATGAGGAGGGGTAAAATGTAGGGTGGTATTTATAGGAAAAATTAGGGTTTAGGGTAATGAATTGAGAATTAAAAAATGAATTAAAATGTGGATTAATGCCTCATTTTTATTTCTCTGTTAATATGCAGAGAAATCAAACAGACTGGGGTTAATGAGAGGAGTCTAAGGGGTGTTAGGGTACAAAAAAATAAAGCATTACTGTCGAGGGGCCCGGCGCCGCCGCCCTCACAATGAATCTCACCGGTCCAAATCCGGTGGGTTGGGCTTGGGTCTTTGCCACGTGTCCCTGTCTGTTAGTAGATCATTTTCTATGTGTTTGTTTACTTTGTGATTTTTCATTTTACGTGTTTTGCACGTGAAAATTTTTGAGCTTCTAAAAGTTTAAAAGAAAAATCAATAAAAATATATGTGGCCGGGGAATTCGATCACAGGGGCTACATCACAGCAGTACAAGGCTTTACCAGCTACAAGTGCTTTCTTACTGTTCAAAAGCAATTTAAATTTATAACTTGTGCTCAGGCTTAAGTATTCCTCTCTGTACTTTGAAAAAATTTGTACATAAAGTTTAGGGTTGTTACATCAAGTATTTGTAAAGTCGATTGTCGAGTGTTGAGCGAGCGTGACGTATGAACGAGCGAAAAGCAAGTATAAGTAGATCTACGTTCTCCCTCACCCCGGAGTCGAGGTGAAGATCGAGTGCTGCGTATGAACGAGCGAACGCTAAGTATAGGTAGCTCGACGTCCTCTTTCACCCCGGAGTTGAAGTGACGATTGGGTGCTACGTATGAACGCTAAGTATAGATAGATCGGCGTCCTACCTCACTCTGGAGTCCAGGTGACGATTGAGTGCCGTGTATGCACGAGCGAACATTAAGTATAGGTAGGTCGGCGCCTCTGGATTCAACTTTAGAAGAGCCGAGTAGTTTCACACGAGCGAACATTAAGTATAGGTAGGTCGGCGCTTCTGGATTCAACTTTAGAAGAGCCGAGCAGGAAACTACTCGGCCGCCACTTGGAGAGGGTCTTGGATCCGCAAAGTGACCGGGCAGGAAGCTTCTTTCAGCGGATGAGCCGAGCAGGAAACTACTCGGCCGCCTCTTGACGAGGGCTTTGGATCTGCAGAGTGGCAGGGCAGGAAGCTGCCTTCAGCGGATGAGCCGAGCGGGAAACTACTCGGCCGCCTCTTGATGAGGGCTTTGGATCCGCAGAGTGGCCTGGCAGGAAGCTGCCTTCAACGGATGAGCTGAAAAGGAAACTACTCGGCCGCCTCTTGATGAGGGCTTTGGATCCGCAGAGTGGCCGGGCAGAAAGCCGCCTTTAGCGGATGAGCCGAGCAGGAAACTACCCGGCCGCCTCTTGGCAAGGGCTTTCCTGGGAATGTCGTTCAACCTTCCATGACCTGCATGGGGGGAAGCGGACCAGTAATTGGATGCCATATGGCCATGCCTTATCGGGAAAGTGCGATATTCCGTGATCCGCGTTGTGATGTGAGAAGATCTCAGCCGTTGGAAGACTTTTGTTGAGGCTATAAATATTGAAGGTATGGTCTCACTTTCGGATACCCACATCGATTTCCTTCTAGATGTTTCATTTCTTCTAGATTATAGGCCGCACATACACCATCAGGGAGATCGTATCTCGGGACGATGTATATTTCTATGATCTCGATCGTTCCGAGGCGACATATGAGGCCGTGATAGGTCGTCTGGAGGGCCACTGCGGGCGTCTACTTCCCCGCCGATCTCCTCTCCTATAAGTGCTAATTTACACGATATGGAGGTCTTCCCCGGGTCTTGATAATGCTTTGTCCCTGCAAACGATGGATGAGACATTTGACAAGATGCATACGGCCCACGAGCTTGGCCTGATCTCGAAGAGTAGGCGGGATCGCTCGGTGGACATTCTTCTCGAATATTTCCAACAGAGGTTGGTCGTGGTGTCGTGTTCAGCGGTGGGGGACCCCGGCGAATTCGTAGCTTCTAGGGTCTATGGGTACCGACAGAGGGAGCGGGCGGAGATTGCATGGGCTCGGCTGGAGGAACTCTCCTCCGAGTATCATTTTCAATGTTTTCTTAACCCACTTACTCTTTTGTTGTAATAGTTGTAAGGCTGAGGAGCCAAGAATACCTCCGAATAAATTCTAAAAACATTTCTTTTGGTTACGGAGTATTATCAATTTCCTTCCTTTTTTGTGCATTGGCCGACCTGTGCTTTCTCCCTACCCCTTACCTCGAAACCGAGGAAAGGAAGGAAGAGTTGGGGTCCTGGGTCGGCGCAGAAGTCTACTAGCATGAGAGCTCAGCTTGGAAATTTTAGTCGACACGGAAGGGAATTGTATTATTCGAAAAAGGGGTACAAGTTTATCTGTACAATTTAAGCTTTTCGGCGTTATATAGCTGAAGAAAATCACGCCCACTGGAGTCTTGGAGGTGGTAGGCTCCACCGGGCAATTCCTCTGTCACGAGGAATGACCCATTTCATTTCGGGGAGAACTTATGTAACTTTCCTTGGTCCATGAATTCGTTCTGTTATAAGACCAAGTCTCCTGTCTTGAAGGCTCGATGTTTGACTCGGGCGTTGTAGTAGCGGGCGGTCTGCCGCTGATAGGCGTCCATTCTGATTTGTGTCCGGTCTCTTTTTTCCAACAAGATGTTCAGGTTGCTTCGTAGCGCCAAGGTGTTAGCCTCGTCGTCAAAGTGCTCAACCTGATAACCGAGCAATCCAATTTCTGCGGGGACCATCGCCTCGGTACCATAGCAGAGGCTAAATAGGGTTTCTCCCGTGGGTGTCTATTTTGATGTCCGCAATGCCCACAGCACCCGAGGCAGTTCCCCGACTCAGCTTCCTTGTCTTCCCTCCAGGCGGGCTCTAAGCCTGTGGATTACGCATCGGTTCGCTATTTCGGCTTGCCCATTGAATTGGGGATGCGCGACCGCGGCGAACTTCATCAATATGTGATAGTCATTGCAGAATTCCCTGACTTTGTCATTTTCGAAGTTAGTTCCATGGTCGGTGACGATGCACCTCTGGATTCCGAATCGGGTGATTATATTATTCTGCAGGAATTTTATCGTAGAGGCGAAATCCGGTTTTCTGATCGGCACGGCTTCTATCCACTTTGTGAAGTAGTCTACGGCGACAAGAATATATCTGTGTCCACCCGTGCTGGTGGGGAGCTGGCCCACCATATCCATCACCCACTGTGCAAATGGCCAAGGGGAGCTTAGTGGCGTTAGTTCGGTGGCGGGGAGACGAGGGATGCTGCCAATGAGTTGGCAGTTCTTGCATCTTCTGACCAGCTTTTCGGCATCCTGGTGTATTCCCGGCCAATAGTACCCTTGGAGGAGTGTCTTTTGGACCAAGTTGTTGGTCCCTTGATATACCCCTTCGACCCCTTCGTGTATTTATCATAAGACGTAGTCTGCTTCATAGGGATCGATGCATCGGAGTATAGGTTGAGTGTATGACTTCTTGTACAGGTTTCCTTTGCTCCATACGAAATGGCGAGCTTTAGCTTGAAGCCGGCGAGCCTCGGCCCGGTCTTTTGGAAGTACTCCCTATTTTAGAAATTCTACAATGGGCTTTCTCCAATCCGGGACATCCCCTCGAGTCGTGTAGACTTGGAGTGTTGCTTCTCCATCTTCTACGCTGGGTTGCGGCAGGACTTCGAAGAGGATATTTCTTTTGTGATTGGCCGAATAGGAAGAGGCGAGTTTGCTCAGCATCCACCTTGGTGTTCAAGTTTTTGGGAATCTGCTCCACCTGGACCTCGTCTAAATTTCTCCGAAGTCTTCTTACCTCTGCCAGGTACTTTATCATTAGCGGTTCCCGGGCTTTAAAATGCCCAGTCACTTGGCCGACGACTAGCGCGGAGTCGCTGCGTATCCTGATGGTCTTTAGCCCTACTCTGGAGGCGTTTCGTAGCCTGGCCAATAAGGCCTCGTATTTTGCGGCGTTGTTTGACGCCTTAAAACCAAGCCTCAGAGAGTACTCCATTTCCGCCTCATTCGGGCCGTGGATGATTAAGACGGCCCCACTCCCTTCCTCTATGGAGGATTCGTCCACATAGAGTACCCAGTCCGGGATTGGGCCGGGCACCTCCTCGACTAAGGTTCGAGGGTCAAAGCCCTGTGCTGTCGTTCCTTCTTTAGTGGGAATGATGCATTTGACAACAAAATCGGCTAGGGCCTATGCCTTGATAGCATATCTGGGTCGGTATTTGATGTCGAATTGGGACAACTCCCACCTCCATTTCTCTAAGCGGCCCGACGACTCGGGGGAGGCGAGGATATTCCCTAAGGGCCGTTCAGTGAGGATGAGAATCGTGTGTGCCTGGAAATAGTGCTGTAGTTTCCTGGAGGTGACAACAAGCGCAAGGACTATTTTTCTATGGCCGGGTATCTGGTCTCAGCGTCCTTGAAAACATAGCTGACGTAGTAGACCGATCTCTGTATAACTTTGAATTCTCTGACGAGCACTGAGCCGGCGGCATGGTCGGAGACGGCTAGATATAGTAACAGCTCGTCTCTCTCGACCGGTCGGGTGAGAAGCGGTAGGGTTGCCAGGTGTACCTTGAGTTGTTCAAAAGCGTTTTGGCACCTTCGTACCATTCGAACCTGGGGATTTTCTTTAGGGCACTGAAGAAAGGGAGACACTTTTCTCCGGATCTGTACATAAAGTGACTCAACGCAGCCACCCTCCCAGTGAGTCGCATGATATCAACATTGCTCTTGGGCATCGCTATGTTGATGGTGGCCCTGATTTTCTCTGGGTTCGCTTTGATTCCTCGGTGGGTAACTGTTCACCACCGAAAGACCGGACCGAGAAGTTGGGACGTCTAGCCTGAATTTTAGGGGCAGATGCTATTTGGACTTATCCATCCACCTCTTCGAAGATGCCAAGTTGATTTATGGCACTGTATATCAGAGGTTTCAACAGATGCGACCATTTTAGCACACTTTATCAGATTCCCCCTCGTTTTATGAGGGGTTTTTGATTGTGGGGACGCACTTCTCTGCAGGCGCAAGCCCTTGCAGTTAATTATGTTACCATATTGCGATAACCACTTTCTCCTTCTCCAGCAGTTCACTTCGTGTCGTGTGTATTTTTGTTTATTTTGGGTTGCCCGTGGATTGTATACAGAGACTGGTTTATGTCGTCGCCCGCAGGACGCATATTAGTCCAAATCCGTATATTTTAGATTTGGGATTTTAAACTTAAGTTATATTTTCTTTTAGTTCAAAAATATTTTATTTGGTTTAAGGACCGTTAATCTAGTTTGAGATTAAGATCAACTTAAACATATGAGCATTTAGGCCCAACTTATTTTGACTAAGGGGACGTTAGTCTTATTTGAGACTAAGGCCAACTTAGCAATATTTTCAGGATCATTAAATTTTATTAAGATTCAACAACAGAGCATTTGGGCTCGGCTGTAAGAGACTTAGCCAATTTAGGCTTAGTCCGCTCAGTCTTCTTTTTTTTCTTCAAAAGTGCTAAGCACTTATTTGGGCTCTATTTGTTCAGCCCCCTTTTTTTTATGCAAAAGTGTTAAGCACTTGTTTGAAACTCTGGCACTCACATGGGTATCATGTGAAGGCTTCAGTTATGGGCGCTGCACAATCATTGCTAAGCACTATGTTATTTTGATTGAATATATATATATATATATATGTGTGTGTGTGTGCGCGCGCGCGCGCGCGCGCGCTAAGCACTTTTTTATATGGCGTCCACATGAGAAGCACGTGCGGCGCTATCCCATTTATTTTGTTGAGCACCCACATGTGTTTAACGTGTGGCGCTGGGCGCTGCCCAATCAGTGCTAAGCACTTAGCCGTTTTGGCTGTATATGAAGTGCTGAGCACTTTTTATTCAGCGCTCGCGAGTATTTCACGTGAGGCGCCGACTTTTTGTTTTGGACACTCGCGTGTTTTTCACGTGAGGCGCCGGGCGCTTTTGGAGGCGCTTACATGGGAAGCACTTGAGACGCTAAATTCTTTTCTTGTTTCAGAGATTGAATCTCTGTTAATGGAATTTTGACCACTAATGCTCACCAAGATCTTTGTTTTGAAAATCTAGGATAAAATTTTCTTCAATAACTAAGTTCTTATTTTTTTTAAGAACAAAGTTTCTTTTTAGGGTTAAACCCAATTTTCAGAAGAATTGAATTCCTATAGGATAGGCTCTTTTCCTTTTTTTCTAATTCTTTTCTGAATCTTTTGATTCTCAAGAATAAGATCTTCCCGAAGAGAATTAAATTCTCAACTTGTGGAAGACTTGTCTTGTAGATCTCAGATCCAGAGAAAGAACTAAGTTCTTGAGAACGGTTAAACTCTCAGATATGCTATGATAGGTAAGGAGATGTTTTAATCTCTGTGGTTTCTTTACCTAGGATTTGAGAGGAAAAGATCTTCTTTTCTATTGAGAATTAAATTATCTGTTGTTTTTTAGAGCCTTCTATATTTTTTCGAGAAGCTTATGGGGGGTTCCCTTTATATATGCATGTGTGTGAGAGACTTGAAGTCTCGGATCTTTTATATATGAGAGGAAAATTGTTAATTAGTTTTGAGAAAATCTCTCATTGAGAGATACCAACTGATTTTATTGGTCTTAAAGATTATTTGGGGAATTTTATCCACCGTTGGATCTTTGATCCAAGAATTTCTGTTTTATAGAATATGTTTTCTTGTTTTTAACAAGATATGGGAAGCATTTTATTCTGTAAAACAGTGATTTTTGATCACCATTGGATTTTTAATCCAAGGGCTCTCTGTTTTACAGAGAGCAATCTTTTTTGTTTGTAAAGATTAAAGAAATATATTCCCCAAATAGAATTTTATTCTATCATTCGATCTTTGATCTTACTTAGAAAGATTTGTGAGATATTTTCTCCTAATAGAATTTAATTCTATATTTTGACGATTTATTATCTCCATTGGATTTTTGATCCAACGGCTCTGTTTAACAGAGAGTATCCCAGTTTTTAGGGAAATATCCCCATGTAGAATTTAATTCTACTGATTTTAACTTGGGCGCCGGCACTCACGTGTCATGCACGTGGGCGCCCTTTAAGAATTTAATTCTTATATATGATAGGCGCTCCTGTTCTTTGTACATTGGCGCCCACGTGAGCTTCACGTGCGGCACCACCTAAGATTTAATCCTACAAGGTTAGCGCTGGTACTGGTGCCTTCGTAGGGAGCACGTGAGGCGCTGTCTTATTATAATTTAACAGAGCTTAGCTTTTTTATTATGTTTAAATATTAGGGGAGAAAATGCCCCCCACTGTTGTTCTCACGTGGCTTACATGTGAGTGCAACGGTGTCATTTTTATCACCGTTTGATCTTCTAGGGAGTTGAACCGTCCCCTCACGTCATATAAATAGGGCCTTTGGCCCTTGAGATGACTGCCGTCTCATCATCTTTCTTAAATTTCTTTCTTCCTTGAGAATTTAATTTTCATCTCAGAGCTTAGATCTCTTCCTACAGAACTCTTTCTGATCGGAGTTAAACTCTGCCAAAAAAATTTGGTAAGGATTATGAACAGAGTTTAACTCTTAAAAGACCCTCCCTTTTTTGTTTTGGATTTTTAACCCATTAACAGAGCTTGGCTCTTTTCTTGAAATGATCTCTTAGAGATCTTAAAAAGAACTTTTCATCCTTTTTTTTGAGTTGACTGTGGGTCTTAAATCAATGGGCATTCCTAAGAATCGTTAGTTCTCTTCTTAGGATTTTACCCTATCATTGATCCTGATCTTTGAGGATGTCTGGAATTCGATTCCATTATATTTCTCATTTGTCTCCCAACATGGGTGATTTCTGGGATTTAATCCCATTATTGGAGGAATTTAATTCCATTTTGTCTTACAGAGCTTAGCTCTGAGAAATTTTGGAACTTTTGGGAATTTTATTCCCCCTCCTATTCCTTTTTAGAGTTTTAATGCCCTTTTTACAGATTTGAATCTGCTGTTTTTTAACAGAACCCTCTTTTTGAGGACATTGGTTTTTTTTTTAACTCCACTGCTTAATAGGATTGTTCATCATTGATGAGCCATCACTTTGATTTTGTAGGGCCCACTGTTTTTTCTTTAGACTGTAGTGATTTTAATATACTAATTGCTAACCCTCCACTGGTTTTTCTTTTTAGGTACCATGGCTGGTCGTCTGTATGATCTTGAAAAGATTATCTCTTATGATGAGATTCGCATCCAAGGCCGCTGTCAATGCCAGGAGTTTACTAACACCCAATGCAACGCGGTGATGTGTCGCTTCGATGATTACATTGGTCGATTGCTTCCCCGCTGTTCTTCCTTTTTGAAGATCGTCGTCAGGTCGATCTGGGAAGCTGTATCCGGGCGCCTTGAAGTTATGCCGCTTCAAGCGCTCGATGATGCTGAGGATAAGGTACATTTAGTGTACTTGATGGGGTTGATCTCAAAGAAACGGAGAGATAATCCCGTCACCATCTTGCACCGCGTCTTTCAGCAGAAAGCAATAGTATCAGCATATCAGAGGGTGGAAGACATCAGTGGTAATCCTGATCTTGCATCCGAGAGAAGATGCACAAAAAGATGGTTAATGAGGCTGAACGTGCGTTACTCAAACTTGCTTTTGAGTTTGAGAATCCATATCCAAAGTTCAGTGTCTTACCATTGTAGACATTTTGATAACGTTTTTTTTGCATCATCATCCTCATTATTGATGTATAAATTTCTTTTGAAGTATGAATGATAAAGTCCCCCTCCCTTTTTTTTACGCCAACGCTCACAGGTGCTTCACGTGAGGTATTTTTATATAAAAGAACTAGCGCCAGCGCTCATGTATTATGCACGTGAAGCGCTGCTATAGGACTTAACCCTAAAAAAACTAGAGCCGGTGCTCACGTGTCATGCACGTGAGGCGCTGCTATAGAACATAACTTTAAAAGAAAACTAGCGCCGGCGCTCATGTGTCATGCACGTGAGGCGCTGCTAGAAAACTAGCGTCGGCGCTCACGTGTCATGTGCGTGAGGCACTGCTACGGGATATGAAGGAATCGTTTTGCCTTCTTGCTCTGCTTTTCATTAGTCAACTCTTTCTTTTCCCATGTCCTTTTTGTCAGGACGTGGAAATAGTTCCACCATGCATAACATTTTCTGCGCCTAAACTTAAATGCTTCTCTTTATAATCTGAAGCAATGTTTTCCTTCTTCTTCACAAGGAGAGAACCATTTTTAACATACCAAGAGTCATGGCTTGCAATCGTCCACATGGTCGTCGGCAATCATGGGAGGTGCCTATCGAGAGAATTATTTCTCATTTTGTTGCACGCTTGGTGAATCCCATTCTTACGGATGACCAATGCGACACGGTGATGTACGAGCTCCTGACTCGTAGAGGGTCTCCTCTTCCCATCGGCTCCATTTGGCTCCGGATGATCTTCCTGTCCGTGCTTGCTGACATTCCCCCTCATCCAGCGGAGATGACTCCGGTGATGCTCGACGTAGCGGAGGACAAGATTGAGTGCTTTCATGAGGCAGATTTGATTACCCAGCCTCTGAGGGATTGCTTTGTTCAGTTGCTAAGTCAGATACGGGCTCAGCGGGCCATCATGTCTGCCTTTGCTGATGGGCACGGCGCTGATCGATGGGAAGCGACTCCTCGTGAAGATCGCCGCTATGACATGGTAGAGAAGTCTAAGAGGGCTTTAGATAACTTTATTCATAGTTTTGTAAACCTTTGTACCTTTGATCCCGTGTTTGGTGATCTTTTTCCTATGGAATAAAGTGTTTATTTAAATATCCTTTTTTATTGTTGATCGCTGAATATTTTACCCCCAGCACATATCCATATGGGCATCTTGCCTCTACACATATACTTTGCATTTTAACCTTAGGAATTTTTGCTGCGTACAAATGCCAATGATGCGCGCATATATGGCGCACATACATGCACATATAAATGAGAATACTTTCAACGCTATCTCTCATTCAGACATGCATCTAGATATAGGTGAACACTGGACTGATGTGAACAAATGTTTCCCCTACTACCTTGCTCACGGAGGTATACCCGTAGGTAAAGTAATGCATAGCATATGGCTGGTTTCGGGTTGGCGTATCATATATAACTTTTAGAATTTTGACCTTTCTGTTTCTTGATGTCTTGATCTGGTATGAAGTAGTTTATGCACTCATTTCAGAGTTTGTAGTTTATTCACTCATTTCGGAGTTTCTATTTTATTTACTCGTTTTGGAGTTTGTAGTTTATTCACTCATTTCGGAGTCTCTAGTTTATGTACTCATTTTGGAGTTTGTAGTTTATCCACTTATTTCGGATTCTCTAGTTTATGTACTCATTTCGGAGTGTTTATAGTTTACCTCCCTTGAGTTTACAGGCAAACTTGTCCTAACGTTGTATGTAGATAACCCTCATTCTTTAGGACAGGGGTCCGTTAGGTTTGTGATACTAGGGTTTTAGTCCGTGGTATCGTTGCGTTGGCTGATGTATTCCTCGATATGTAGTCTTTAATCCGCTGTTCGAGTAGCCCCGCGACTGTCGTGTCTCTGATCCCTTTGGGGGCTGGACAAGACGTCTTCAAGTAATCTCCTTAGGTCATATTACTGTCGGAAGAACAAGCGTTAGGAATTTGCCGTGACGCTTTTTACTTGAGGTTAGGCTCAATTTGGAGCCCCGATGAGTCATACCGCACCCTTCTAGGGTGGAATGATCTCCAATGGTCTTTTAGGCTTTATATGAGTTGTCGTCAAGACCCGAAGCTGGGAATATGCCGTCGCTTCGTTTTTTGCTTTAACGATGTCGCGCCGATTCTTTGCTGAAGTAGGGTAGGCATCGGTAGGACCTCTATGCCGTGTGTATTGCAATTGAGGTCCGGAGCTAGGAATACGACATTGCTCCAATTTCATTTGATAGCTGCGTTCGTATCCTACTGAAATGAAGGGGAACGCCGGGATAGTCTCTAGGTTGTATATGTACCGTCAAGATTTGGAGCTGACCCTTGGGTATTTTGTTGACGTTGCGTTTGCATTTTGCTGGAATAAGAAGAACGTAGGGGTGATCTCTAGGCTTTAGATGTTTCCATTAAGAGCTGAAGCTAGGATTTTGCTGTCACTTCACTTTTATTTGATTTTTGTGTTTGCCCCTGCTGGAATGAGGAGGGGGGACACAGGGATAGTCTTTAGGTTGTATATGTACCATCAATACTTGGAGCTAGGATTTTGCCATGGCTCTAATTTTTCTTTGACCCTTGGGTCTTTCTTTTTTGATTATGACGTTGCGTCTGCATCCTGCCAGAATGAGAAGGAACACCGGGATAGTCTCCAGGTTGTATATGTACCGTCAAAACTTGGAGCTCCTTTTGATGAAGCGTGGTGGGAAAATATGGTTTCCTTTCTTTCATTTGTGCCCATGGATCGTATACAAGAGTCAATATGGACGTACTTTCAGAGCAAAAAAGTTTTTTTTATGCTCAATCTTTTCAGATTTTATGTCGCGAAAGTCGCGATTATCCAATCATTTCTGCTAATTTTGTTTTTACTCGCTGCTTTTTATTGCGAGTTGCCCTATCCTTTCGGCTTTTCTTTTTTATATGCATATTTTTTTCTTGCTGATTTTTATCGTGAGTTGGGGACTTGGTCCTGATACCCATTATGGCATCAACATTGCTGCAACTGAAATATTGCCATGAGCGAACCATCATTTGTCGTGAGAGGACTTGGAGTTTGACACCTGTTTAGGCATCAACATCGCTACAACTGGAATGTTGCCAGAAGCGAATCATCATTTGCCTATGTCGATTTAAATAAAGATGGCTTAGTAGACAGGGTTAGGATCCTTTCGACTAAGGATTTTGACTTCATAAGCCGTAAGGGTCTCACAAAAGTATTTCTCCATATGAATCGTGAGGATCTCGCAGGTGTATTTTCTCCTTAGGAATCGTGGGGATTCCTAAGTGCGTTTTCTTTTGTAAGTCGTAAAGATCTTCTAAGAGTGTTTTTTCCTTATAAGTCGAGAGGACTTACAAGTGTCATTCACCATATGGGGACATTTCTCGTCATTGGTGGAACTTGGTAGGGAATATATTTATTTATGCCCGTGGATTGTATATAAGGGTCAATATAGGACCGTCTGTAGGGCAACATTAGGGGAATATGACAGCTTAAGAACAGGTTTAGATCCCTGTAGCTTAAGGTGTTGGGATATGGTAGCGCCCCGGCCGTCAATCCGAGGCCAAATGCGGAACAAAAACTTTTCAAACTTGGCGCTACCACAACCAAATATCCGGATCGAACCATTAACCGTTAACTATCAAAACTGTAAAGGGGTTTCAAAGATTATACCGATCGATCCGTATCCTTCGGTCTTCAATCTCCGTCCCATGCTTGTCGCGGCTGCCCCGACGAAGTTCACTCTCCGGTCTCGCTTGTCGACGTGGCACCACGTCGAGGAATCTTTATACGGGCTCCCGCTTCAAACCGAAGCAACTCAGACATGAAGTTTGCTAGCCGACATGTCCAAGGTGAAGTAGATATAGGTGTGATTATTTTGTCTCATAACACTCTAGGATTCTCAACACATGAGAGGGATAGAGTGGATGTTGATGAAGAAGCCATTGATGGAGGTTGTGAGCTCAAGAGAAATGAGCAAGTGAGCAAGCCAAGAGAAAGAGAGAGAGAGAGAGAGGAAAGAGAGATGCGGCTGCCCTCTCTCTTGTGTGGGTGTGTTATGAGATATATTTTGATGAGATAAAGAAAAATCCATTTAAAAATATCACACACCAAACCCAAGACCATGAGTCACCAAGAGAGCACATGGCACAATTAATGCCCAAGGCCAAAACCTCACAATTTCCATCACATTAAAACATTAATCCAAATGTTTAAAACAATAAATAGAATGGCATCTTCTAAAGTAAACTCGTGACGGATCACAAGAATACCCCTCACCTGTATATACATACCTGCATCCGCATTCCGACTGAATACGAATACAACGAGACGAAAATAATCCAACAATATAATACTAGGATCCGGCTTAAACCAAAGCCCAATAGTATGATCCGTCCGATCATGATGCGTGCACAAGTGCACGTATATGACCAAACCCTGCCATAAAACCATACAGCCTCTACAACGTTTCGCCCGAACTTGGGAAACTTTCTGTGGGGGACTCTAAAGACTCGTCAATACGCTGGCAGTGGGTTTAACCACAAGCACATCAGTGGTACTAGCTGTACGTAACAGTCGCGCAGGTATTGACCAAAAGGGAGGCCGATGAGCGAACTTATCATGAAACCCTACTGAGCCTATCTGTGACAATCTTCGTATAGCCCGGTCTGTTCGTCTATGAGTATCGCATATCGGGCCTAGGGGGATGGTAAACGTCAGACTCCCAATAGCGGTATAAGTCGTGTCGGAGTGTAGCCCAGAATACCTTGAGAAACTACTGGAATACCTACCAGTAAATCTCACTTGCCTTGGCCAAGGACTTTGTGTAATGGCTCTCCAGACACAGCGCGATATCAACCCCCAATACAGGGAGAGAAGAATCCTGTCTAACCGCCACTGCCTCCAAGTGCTTCGGGACTGCACCCAACTACTACCTGTTTGCACGACCCCTTTGAGCCGTGGTAGGGTAGCAATCAAAGAACAGTGGGAACATACTTGAGGCAATGTAGCAGTGTCAAGTCAACTGACTAAGCTGTACTCATGTCACCTGGGAACTGCTCCCGACGATAGGTATAGTACCAATCAGCAGTGCCCCTGCGGTCCGTCCGGTGTACTCATAACCCAATGAGCACCTGTATACTATCTTAGGTGAACCAACTGACACCAATGGCTTATGAGACCAGCCACTACCCCTCGTCAGGGTCTCGATCCATATACACTAGTCTACTATCGGAGTATCGATGCCTAGTCTCGAAACTCCCACGACTAGGGAAACTTTAAGGATGTGCTTATAGACTTCCCAACTCTCACGTATATGATCGCCATCATACTGCTGGTAGTCAAGCAAGAATCCTATGGGCTCTATCAGCGTGTAATAGTGATCTGTAATGTCACCTGAAGCATGTACACGATGATAAAGACAAACCAGATAGCATACTATCATCTCGAGTAAGACTGTTCTACCGGTATAGGTCCTCCCTCAATCATTGCAATCACGTTCCTGTGATCCAATAATTGACTTGAGGGCACTATAGTCAACATAAGGCTTTTGAATCCTACGAGCCGTGAGGGTCTCATAAGGGGAATTCTCCTTACGAGTCGTGAGGATCTCGCAAGTGTGATTTCTCTGAATCGTGGGGGATTCCTAAGTGTGTTGCTCCTTTGTGAGTCGTAAGGATCTCATGCAGGTATTTTCTCCTCACAAGGTCGAGAGGACCTTGTAAGTGCACATGATTTTTTTTTATTTTACGAGTTTGCGCCCTTTTCGGGTTTTCACAAACTCGCCGGCAGTCCTGCTGTTTTTAATCATGGCACCCTTTCGGGTTTTCATCTGTGCCCATTTTTCTTGTGGACATACCGTTTTTTTAACGCGGTGAAACTCTCAAGAATAGTTTCGTCATAGGTGACCCATCTGTTTGCCGATGGGACTTAGGGGTTGCTTTATTGCTGGAGTAGCTGTGCAGCCAGTGGGACTTGAGTTACAACCTTTACCGCTAGGACTTCGATTGCAATATAGATATCAAGGGAGCATATCGCCATATTTGGGGCGATACGCTAATTTAGGGATGTTCCGGTCCATTATCGCCATGTTTGAGGCAAATTTTTAGTTTAAAGACTTTTTGGTCCATTATCTCCATGCTTGAGGCGGCTTTTTAGTTTAGGGACTTCTCGGTCCATTAATACCATATTTGAGGCGAATTTTTAGTTTAGGAACTTCTCGGTCCATTATCGCCATATTTGAGGTGAAGTTTTAGTTTAAGGACTTTTCGGTCCAGCATTCCCATCTTAGGGACGGATGTTAGTTTAAGGACATTTCGGTCCAACATTAGTTTATGAACGTTTCGGTCCCATGTTTGAGGCGGATTGTTAGTTTAGGGACTTCTCGGTCCATCATCGCCATGTTTGAGGCGGATTGTTAGTTTAGGGACTTCTCGGTTCAATAACGCCATGTTTGAGGGGGATTGTTAGTTTAGGGACTTCTCGGTCCATCATCGCCATGTTTGAGATGAAGTTTTAGTTTAAGGACTTTTCGGTCCAGCATTCCCATCTTGTGGACGAATATTAGTTTAAGAACATTTCGGTCCAACATTAGTTTAGGGACGTTTCGGTCCTATATCGCCATGTTTGAGGCGGATCGTTAGTTTAGGGACTTCTCGGTCCAACATTAGTTTAGGGACGTTTCGGACCAATATCGCTATGTTTGAGGCGGATCGTTAGTTTAGGGACTTCTCGGTCCAACATTAGTTTAGGGACGTTTCGGTCCAATATCGCCATGTTTGAGGCGAATTGTTAGTTTAGGGACTTCTCGGTCCATTATCGCCATGTTTGACGCGAAGGAGCTTTTTGGATACTATTCTTAGAGTTCTGACTCAGGAAGATAGCGAGCGGACACAAGCGTCATCATCTATCATTGACCTAAGTCATGACTTGTTAGGCGTAGTACTTCTTGAGGAATCGGCCGCTTATTGGCCGGAAGGGTCTTTCGCCATGCATGTCCATGAGCAGGTAGGCTCCACCTTGGTAGACTTTATCTATGATGTACGGGCCTTCATAGTTCGGCTTGAACTTCCTCCATTTTGCACGATTGGGGATCATTGGTCCTTTGACGACTAGCACGAGTTCGTCTTGGAAAAATATTCTCGGCCTGGTCAGTTTTTCTTATGACCGTGTCATCCTTACCTTATAAGCCTCCAGATTTTGTTGTGCTATAAAGCGAGTTTCGTCAAGAGCATCGAGCTCCTCAAGCCGAACATGAGAATTTTCTTCATCTATCAGCTCGTATCGAACCGCTACTCATAGAGAGGGGAGTTCTATCTCTAATGGGAGCACTGCTTCCATGCCGAACATCAATGCGTATGGTGTTGTTTTCATGGCCGTCTTGAACGTTGTTCGGTACGCCCAGAGAGCTTCATGCAACCTTTCATGCCAGTCCTTTTTGTTTCTGGAAACCGGTATTTTATAATCTTTATCAAGGTCTTGTTGAAAGCTTTTGCTAGGCCGTTGGCCCGAGAATTATAGACTGAAGAGTATCTCTAATCTATTTTATGTTGCTGTGCGAAGCGGCTAATTTTATGATTTCTATAAGCTGGACCATTATTCGAGATTATCCGTCGCGGAGTGCTGAACCGATAAATGACATGGGTTCTGAAGAAATGAAGGATATTCTCCGTCTTCACCTCCCTTACTGGTACTTGCTTCTGCCTACTTAGAGAAGTAATCGGTCGTTTCCAATATAAACCGATGTCCTTTGGAGGACGCTGGTTCGACATGGCCAATTATATCTGTTCCCCACATCTCGAACGGCCAGCTGGCCACTGTCGGGTATAGAGGATTTGGATGTTGATGGATGAAGTCCCCATGAATTTGGCACGAGTGACATTGCTTCGCATATTCGAGGTAGTCCTGAATCATTGTGGGCCAATAGTAACCCATTCTTTTTATCTTCGTCTTCATATTTGGTCCAGCTTGGTGAGAACCGCAGGGTCCATCGTGTATTTCTTGGATGAATTTCTTTGCTTCCTCCGGCCCCCGGCATCTTAACCATAAACAATCAAACGATCTCTTATACAGAGTATCATTGACGAAGGCGAAAGACAAAGCTCGTTTCATGAGCTGATGTCTAAATGACGCATTTTGGGCGTTCGTTGGGATTTGAAGTAGTCTATGAAGACTTCCCTCCATTCCTTGACCTTTTATTCATCCTCTATTTGAAGGGCTGCTTGTTCGGTCGTTTCTTTTCTTTTAGATGGCTCTATCAGGTCTTCCGAAGATATATTTATTGGCGCAAGAATCCTGTGGCTTTGCACAACGATCCTTACATCATCGAGGTCTTCATCAGCCAGTTCCATAGCCAATTTGGCCAATGCATCCGCCTTACTGTTTTCTACACACGGTATACTCTCCAGGATGTAGGAAGGGATCTATGTCAGCAGTTGCTGCACTCTTTCACCATACTTTATCAGCTCTGGCTTGCATGTCTGATAGTCTCCATTTACTTGGCTAATGATCAGCTGGGAGTCTCCATATATGAGGGGGTCTTTGATTCCCATGTCGATAGCGATCTCTAAACCTGTTATCAAAGCTTCGTATTCAGCTTCATATCCCTCCTTGCGGAGCCACGAAGATAAGGCCCACCCCGGCTTTGATTATGGGGGTGTTTTACTTTTGCCGTTTCATGGAAGATGCTCCATCGAAGTAAAGTTCACATTGGGAATCATTTTCTTCTTCAGTTGTATCAAACACATGCTCATCTGGCAATTCGCAATTTAATGGGGAGTCAACTGGTATCGGATGCTCCGCAAGAAAGTCGGCAATGGCCTGCCCTTTCACTGCTTTGAGGGGATGATAGGTTATCGAGAACTCCATCAGAAGGAAGGCCCATTTGACAAGCCTTCCTGTTAGTATGTCCCTTGACATTAGATATTTGAGAGGATCCACCTTCGATATGAAACGGACTTCGTGTGCCAAGGTGTAATGTCTGAGCTTTGTTATTGCGAAGATCAGTGTCAGACAATGCTTTTCGATGGGGGAATAGTTGTTTTCTGCCCTCAGGAGAACTCGACTCAAATAGTATATATCTCTCTCCTTTCCCTGATCGTTATCTTGTGCCCATGGTGCGCCTAGAGAACTCAAGGACTGTTGTATATAGGATAAGAGGTTTTTTCTTAACCGGAGCTGTCAATACCGGTGGATTTTGCAGGTATTGCTTGATTTTGTTTAGTGCATTTTGGCACTTTTGATCCCAGACGAACGGGGTCCCCTTTTTCATCAAATGGATATAGGGACGACATTTTCCAAAGAGGTTAGATATGAACCGCCGGATATATGCGAGCTTTTCTTGGAGAGACTACAGTTGTTTGAGGGTCCTTGGCATGGGTATTCCTATAATCGTCTTGATCTTTGAGGGGTCGATTTCGATACCCCGGTGACGTATGCTGAATCCTAGGAATTTGCCTAAGGAGACTCCAAACGTGCATTTTAGAATATTCATCTTCAGATTATACTTCCAAAGACATTAAAATACTATTTTTAGTTGTTCCTAATGTTCATCATGAGATTTGCTCTTCACCACAAGGTCGTCGATGCAGCATTCAATGATCTCATGTATAAGATCATCAAAAATCTTTGTCATGGCCCTCTGGTAGGCAGCGCCAGCGTTTTTTTAGACCGAAGGGCATCACCTTATAACATAATATGCATAATGGGGTCCGGAAGGCGGTATGCTGTTGGTCTTCTGGATACATTTTTATTTAGTTGTATCCTGAAGATCCATCCATGAAAGAGAAGACCTCATAGGTAGACGTGTTATTGATCATCAGCTCAGTAACAGGTACTGGGAACTCATCCTTCGAGCAAGCTTTGTTAAGGTTCCAAAAGTCCACGCAAATGCGGACAGTCCTATTTTTCTTTATCACCGGAACGATGTTAGCGATCCAGTCGGGATATTGAACTTCTTGGATGAAACCGGAGTCGATTAGTTTCTTGACTTCAGCGTTGATACTCATCTCAAGTTCGAGTCGCATCCTTTTTGGCGCCTGTTTGACTGGATTTATGTCCAGCGATATGACCGGTTTATGTATCGCTATTTTTGGATCTAGACCTGGCATTTCAGAATAATTCCATGTAAAGCAGTCTTTATACTACATGAGAACGTCTTTTAATGTGTCTACCTATTTTTCAGATAGCAGTTCACTGATGAACGTTGGCCTCAGATCTTTTTCCGTCCCTAAGTCAATTTTTCTTAGGTCGTCCGCTGTAGTGTGTATCCTATCTTCCAGCTCTTTTGGTGCTGGTGGAAACTCTGAGATCACCTCGTCCTGGTCTTCATTTGCGAAGCACCTGAAGAGGTCATTCATAGTCTCGTTCCCGCCCTCTTTGAGAGTGTTATCATATGGTAAGTACGAGTTCGCTTCCATTCTTGATGTTGAGCTGGTCCAATCCGGACGGTATAGATCCTTTTTGGCTCATGCTTTTGTTGCGGGGTTACCCTCCAGCAGTCTTATAATATAAACCTACCTTGTCGATACTGGTCTTCTACCCAGTCTTTGAAGGTGAAGCGGTCTTGTCTCGCCCCGCTTCCCAGTAGACGGAAACAGTGACATGACAGGCCGCAACGTATTTACTAAGAAATAAATATATTAAGCAATATATAAAATGAACAAGAATGACAAGAGTATTAAAATAAATTTTTTTTATTTACATTCATCTTTACATGCAACTGTTTGAAAATGAAAAGATACTATTGTAGGGTGTTTTTCGTCACCCCATTGAGATGGGAATACGCGTGCTTGTCAGGCGTACTACAGATTCCCCCTTCCTAGGGTAGGCCGGGGTTTATTGATTGTGGGGATCCGAATCTCCGGCAGCCGCGGACTAAGCTGCCGTTAATTACCCCTCGTCTTTGGAGCGAGGGAACCTCCGATTAACGGGTTAAACTGGTCATGCAAACTCAATGTGCAGTGTTGTGTTTTGGAGGGGTTTTGGATAAATCGGGGACCCCGCAGAGTTTCTACGGGGGTCCCGCTACCCGGATAGCGGGCTAGGGGTCAAGGGGGATAGCAGCCCCCTTGCGGGATGCGGAGCAGCGCCTCGGCCCAATTTTTTTTTAGAGGGACGGTGTTGTGGAGTGTGTGAGTATCTATATATATATACGTGTATAAATATATATAAAAATGGGAAAAGCGCCCAAAGGACGCGTGGGGCCAGCGCCTCACATGCCTAGCACGCGAGCGCTGTGCGCTTAGGCGCCATGCGCTTAGGCGCCATGCGCTTAAGCGCTAGCGCACCACGTGTCCGACACGTGGGCGCTGTGCACTTGAGCACCGTGCGCTTAAGCGCGAGCGCACCACGTGTCCGACACGTGGGCGCTTGAGCGTTAAGCGCTCGAGCGCTAGCGCACCACGTGCCCGGCATGTGGGCGCTGGGCGCTTGAGCGCAAGGCGCTCGAGCGCTAGCACGCCACGTGTACGGCACGTGGGCACTGGGCGCTTGAGCGTTTAGGGCGCTAGGCGCTCGGGTGCCGGTGAGGAAAAGGGGGTTTTGGCCCCAGAAGAGGATTTAGAGTGGAGTTAAACTCCTAAGATGTTTTGGAGTTGATTAAAGGGGTTCTTCTTTGGAGCCCTGGGTCTTCCTAAAAATGGGGTTTTCGGAGATGGGCCTCCTTCTTCCTCCTCTGTTGGCAGGATCTCGAAGATCAAGAGATGTGAGATTTTAAAAATCTCTTTTTTTTGAGATCTGATGGGAGATCTAAGCTCCCCTTTATGGGTTTTGTGGTGAAAAACTATTTAGTTTTGGAAAAGGAAAAGTAAAACTCTTGATTTAATTCAAAAGAAAGAAGAATGTTTAAAACCTTCAGAAAGGGGAAAGAGGTACAGACCCTAGATTTTTGAGGGGAATGAAAAAAGTATCTTAGATATTTTCATCATGTTGCCTTATATAGGCGTACATATTTACATATGGCCCCTTAGGCTTTATAAAATGGCATTTTGCCTATCTCATGGCTCATGTGCCATTTCTGTTTGCACATAAGCCATGGGCCTACAAAAATTTGGCTTTATGCCCATTTTGTTTACATTCACGCATAAAAAATTACATAAAAATTATTTATTACATGATTTCATTTTGGCATGGGGGAGGCTGGCCGCGGGCTCAACTTGGGCATGGGCCCGCCTGACCTGGGCTTGGGCCCACCTGGCTTGGGGTTGACCTTGACTTTGACTCGGTCAACCGGGATACAATTTTCGACCCCAACAATGCAGGGTGTTTTTCGTCACCCCATTGAGATGGGAATACGCGCGCGCTTATCAGGCATACTACAGATTTCCCCTGCCCAGGGTCGGCCGGGGTTTATTGATTGTGGGGATTCGAATCTCCGGCAGCCGCGGACTAAGCTGCCGTTAATTACCCCTCGCCTTTGGAGCGAGAGAACCTCCGATTAACGGGTTAAACTGGTCATGCGAACTCAATGTGCAGTGTTGTGTTTTGGAGGGGTTTTGGATATATTGGGGACCCCGCAGAGTTTCTATAAAAAGGGGAAAAGCGCCCAAAGGACGCGTGGGGCCAGCGCCTCACGTGCCTAGCACGCGAGCGCTGTGCGCTTGAGCGCTGTGTGCTTGAGCGCGAGCGCACCATGTGTCCGACATGTGGGCGCTGTGCGCCTAAGCGCGAACGCACCACGTGTCTGACACGTGGGCGCTGGGCACTTGAGCGCTAGTGCACTACGTGCTCGGCACGTAGGCGCTGGGCGCTTGAGCGCTTAGGGCGCTAGGCACTCGGGCGCTTGGGCGCCGGCGAGGAAAAGGGGATTTTAGCCTCAGAAATAGGATTTAAAATCCCAAAAGAGGATTTAGAGTGGAGTTAAACTCTTAAGATGTTTTGGAGTTGATGAAAGGGGTTCTTTGGAGCCCTAGGTCTTCCAAAAAATGGGGTTTTCGGAGATGGGCCTCCTTCTTCCTTCTCTGTTGGCAGGATCTCGAAGATCAAGAGATGTGAGATTTTAAAAATCTCTTCTTTTTGAGATCTGATGGGAGATCTAAGCTCCCCTTTGTGGGTTTTGTGGTGAAAAACTATTTAGTTTTAGAAAAGAAAGAGTAAAACTCTTGATTTAATTCAAAAGAAAGAAGAAGATTTAGAACCTTTAGAAAGGGGAAAGATGCACAAACCCTAGATTTTTGAGGGGAATAAAAAAGTATATTAGATATTTTCATCATGTTGCCTTATATAAGCTTATATATTTACATATGGCCCATTGGGCTTTACAAAATGGCATTTTGCCCATCCCATGGCTCATGTGCCATTTCTTTTTGCACATAAGCCATGGGCTTACAAAAATTTAGCTTTATGCCCATTTTGTTTACATTCATGCATAAAAAATTACATAAAAATTATTTATTACATGATTTTATTTTGGCATGGGGGAGGCTGGCCGCGGGCTCAACTTGGGCATGGGCCCGCCTGACCTGGGCTTGGGCCCACCTGGCTTGGGGTTGACCTTGACTTTGACTCGGTCAACCGGGGTACAATTTTTGACCCCAACAAAGTGCCCCTATCAATAAATGGACACCGCACATTTGAGTTGTGTGCATGAAATTGATGGATCTTGAAGCTGGACTTCGAAGTGGAACATCATTCCGGGGGCGGAGCATCCCTCGGGGAGCATGATTCCCGGGGATCGGAGCATTATTCCACTTTGCGGAGCATAATTCCAGAGATCGGAGCATCATTCCGAAAGGCGGAGCATGATTCTAGAGATTGGAGCATCATTCCGAAGAGCGGAGCATGATTCCAGGGATCGGAGCATCATTCCGAAGGGCGGAGCATGATTCCAGGGATCGGAGCATCATTCCGAAGGGCGGAGCATGATTCCAAGGATCGGAGCATCATTCCGAAGCGGAGCATGATTCCAAAAATCGGAGCATCATTCCGAAAGGCGGAGCATGATTCCAGGGATTGGAGCATCATTCCGAAGCGCGGAGCATGATTCCGAGGATCGGAGCATCATTCCGAAGTGCAGAGCATGATTCCAAGGATCGGAGCATCATTCCGAAGCGCGGAGCATGATTCCAAGGATCGGAGCATCATTCCGAAGCGGAGCATGATTCCAAAGATCGGAGCATCATTCCGAAGGGCGGAGCATGATTCCACGGATCGGAGCATCATTCCGAAGGGCGGAGCATGATTCCAAGGATCGGAGCATCATTCCGAAGCGCGGAGCATGATTCCAAGGATCGGAGCATCATTTCGAAGCGGAGCATGATTCCAAGGATCGGAGCATCATTCCGAAGCGGAGCATGATTCCAAAGATCGGAGCATCATTCCGAAGGGCGGAGCATGATTCCAGGGGATCGGAGCATCATTCCGAAGATTGGCAGACATTCTGACCGAAGCATAATTTCTATGCAGAGGTTGATTCCCAGGCGAAGCATAATTCCGACATGGAAGGCAAATACTCCGAGGCTAAGCATGATTCTGATGCAGAGCTTGTTGGTCGACTTGATTCCGAGGCGGAGCTTAATTCCGACGAGGAGGTCGCTGGTTAATTCCGAGCTGATGCATAATTCTGACAGAGAGGGCAGATAAACCGAGGCGAAGCTTGATTTCGATGCGGGGTACACTCTGAGACGAAGCATGATTCCAGCACAGAGCTTGCTGGTTGACTTGATTCCGAGGCGGAGCATAATTCTGACGAGGCGGTCGTTGGTTGATTCCGAGCCGAAGCATAATTCTAACAGGGAAGGCAGATACACGGAGGCGAAGCATGATTTCGACATGGGGTACGTTCTGAGACGAAGCATGATTTCGACGCAGAGCTTGCTGGTGACTTGATTCCAAGGCGGAGCTTAATTCCGACGAGGAAGTCGCTGGTTGATTCCGAGCCGAAGCATAATTCCGATAGGGAGGGCAGATACACCGAGGTGAAGCTTGATTTCTACACGGGGTACACTCTGAGACGAAGCGTGATTCCGGTGCAGAGCTTGCTGGTTGACTTGATTCCGAGGCGGAGCATAATTTCGGCAGGGAAGGTAGATATCCCGAGGCGAAGCACGATTTCGACACGGGGTAAATTCTGGGACGGAGCATGATTCCGCCGCAGAGGTTGTTGGTTTGATTTGATTTGGGTTGACATCAGCATCGCTATACTGGAATATGGTACCAGAAGCGAATCATCATTTGCCATGAGAGGATTTGGGAATTGGTTTTGGTTTGGCATCTGCATTGCTGCACTGGAATAATGCCAGGAGCAACTCATCATTTGCCCCGGAAGGATTTGGGAATTGGTGGTTTAGGAGACAGGTTTAGATCCCTATCACCTAAGGTTTTTCAATTTTATGGGCCACAAGGGTCCCATAAAAGCATTTTCTCCCTACGAGTCGAAAGGATCTCGTAGGTGTATTTTCTCCTTAGGAGTCGTGGGGACTCCTAAATGTGTTGCTCCTTTGTGAGTCGTAAGGATCTCACGCGGGGATTTTCTCCTTACAAAGTCGAGAGGACTTTGCGAATGCATTTCATCTCTTTTTTTACGAGATTGCGCCCTTTCGGGTTTTCATAAACTCGCCGGGAGTCCTGCCGTTTTTACTCACGGAGCCCTTTCGGGTTTTCATCCGTGCCCATTTTGCTTGTGGACATACCTTTTTTTTATTTTTATTTTTATTTTATTTTTTTTGGACTTTGAATGTAGTCTCACCGGTAGGACTCGGGAGAGATTGAGATTGTTTTTACGCCCGTGGATTGTATACGGTTTTGCAGGATGTATGATCCAGACCGTAGGGCCGGAAAAATTTCGGGACTTTGTCGGCGTCTGCATCGCTGCATTGGAAGATGGAGAAATCATCCATGAAAATCTCCAGAAATTTTTCCACCATGTCTGAGAAAATTCCCATCATACACCGCTGAAAGGTAGCGGGCGCATTGCATAACCCAAAGGGCATGCGACGATATGCAAACGTGCCGAAAGGACAAGTGAATGTGGTCTTATCCTGGTCTTTTTCGGCGATGGGAATCTGATTATAGCCGGAGTAGCCATCAAGAAAGCAGTAGTACTCGTGTCCGGCTAATCGTTCAAGCATCTGGTCAATGAAAGGTAGCGGAAAGTGGTCTTTCCGCGTTGCGGCGTTGAGTTTTCTGTAATCAATGCATACTCGCCACCCAGTTTGGGTGCGAGTAGGGATTAACTCGTTCGCCTCGTTGGTTATGACCGTGATACCTGATTTCTTGGGGACAACGTGGATGGGGCTAACCCACTGGCTATCAGAGATAGTGTAAATGATACCACTATCTAGACATTTTACGATCTCCTTCTTCACAGCCTCTTTCATGACTGGATTGAGACGTCTTTGTGGATCCCGGGCTGGTTTGGCATCATCCCTCAGATGAATGTGATGCTCAACGATAAGGGGACTAATCCCCTTGATGTCCGCCATGGACCAGCCAAAAGCTTGCCTGTTGCTGTGCAAGACCGTGAGAAGGGCTTTCTCTTGCTCTGGAGCTAGAGAAGCCGAAATGATGACAGGGAGGGTCTCGTTCTCACCTAAGTAAGCGTACTTAAGGTGAGACGGCAAAGGCTTGAGTTCGAGCGCTGGAGGTGAAACGATGGAAGGCAAGATTGGTGTAGAGGTCTCGAACTCAAAGGACTCCAGCAAAGGTTCAAAACGAGTGTAGGCGACCGAGTCGGATGGCTCAGGTAACTCATCCGAAAATTCGAAAGATTCAAACTCGGGTTGTGCGCGGTTAAGATCGTTCGAGAACGTAAAACACTCGTAGTCGTTATCGGGCGCAGAAACAGCAGCAGGTCCGAGGAGGAACGCACTAGTGGCGTCAAGATTATCATGTTCAAACAGAAACTCCTCGAATTTACACTCTTCAGGGGTGATCTCCTGGATCGAGCAGACGTCTAGTATATGAGCATTAGGTTCGGCGGGCTGATTCCTCAACCTAAAAATGTTGAGTTCAATCGTCATGTTTCCAAAAGAGAGGTTCATCGAACCATTGCGACAATTGATCACAGCATTTGAGGTTGCAAGAAATGGGCGACCGAGTATCACCGGAATTTGATTCCGGGGGTTAGCTACAGGCTGTGTATCTAATACAATGAAGTCAACAGGGAATATGAAGTCCCCGACTTTTATTAACACATCCTCTAGCTCACCCCTAGGATGGGTGATCGATCGGTCGGCCATTTGGAGAGTGCAGTGCGTGGGTTTCAGCTCTCCGACGCCTAATTGCTCGTATACTGAATACGGAAGCAGGTTAACACTGGCACCAAGATCTAATAGTGCGCGGTTGATGTTCTTATCCCCAATAGTAATAGAAATCGTAGGACAGCCAGGGTCCTTCCGTTTTTGTGGTAAAGATTGGGTAAGGGCATCACTCACAGCACTAGCCAAGAAAACTTTCTTGGGTACCTGAGACTTCCTCTTTTCCGTGCACAAGTCCTTTAAGATTTTCGCGTAGGACGGGACTTGTTGGACATCATCTAAAAGAGGAATGTTAATGTTAACCTGCTTAAATAACTCCAGAATCTTCTCCATTTGAGGATTTTGTTTATTAGACCTCAACCGGTTTGGAAATGGAACATTTTTAAAATTGGTTGAGTCTAATGCTGGAGGAGGAGATTGTGGAGTTAGAACGGATCCCAGAACAGGTGTTTTCGTGGAGTGAGAAGTGGGTCTGTTCAGAGCAGAAGAAGAAGAAGAAGAAGAAGAAGAAGAAGAGCCTTTTGAAGAATGGAGAATAGGCTCAGAAGACGAAGAAGCAGGAGAAGAAGAAGAAGAAGAAGAAGCAGCGGCCGGGGTGTCTTCGTTGATCCGTGTGCCGATGTTGTTTTGCAGCATCCTTCCCGATCTCAATGTGGTCACGGCACTCACATTATGGTTCTGTTGTTCAAGAGCAACATGTGCATTATGTGGGTGACCGGGATTTGGGAGTGGCTGGGACGGGAGCTTCCCCTTCTCTCGCTCGCTTAAGGCCGCATTCGGCTGTGCAATCTGGGCCTCGATGGTCTTGATGCTTTGCCCGTGAGCGGCAGTGTGTTGCACTAAGGACTGAATGGAAGACTGGATGTTGGCGGTGGACTGAGTCGATTGTTTGACGAATGCCTCCAGACTTCGTTCGAGCGAGGAAACCTTATCGTTGTTTGACGGAACAAAGTTGTTTGGTGGAAAAGAATTGTTGGGTGGAAAAGAATTGTTGGGTGCAAAATTGTTCGTCTGATTTTGGAAAGGTTGGGGTTGGTAGGGCTGCTGATATTGATGTTTAGTTTGTTGTTGCGCTTGTTGTTGCGGCGGAGGGGGCCTCTGGAAGTTGTTGCCTTGGAATTGATTCTGATTCTGATTCCAGGCGAAATTGGGGTGGTTCCTCCAACCGGGATTGTAGGTGGAAGAGTATGGATCAGTCCTCGGTCTTTGCTGGAATGCAGCATTAACCTGATCCTGTCCTTGCGATGGTGGATTGTAAGGACACTCTTCGGTTAAGTGAGAAGGATCGGAACAACAAGCGCAGATGGTACGAAGGGGGAGAACAGGGGCAGGAGCAGGAGAAGAGAATTTGCTCTCTATCGCTTCAAGCTTTCTTGTTATTGCAGCCATTTCAGGTTTCATCGCGATCGAGACATCAAGTTGGTGAATTCCTACCCTAGACTGACCGGTAGAAGTGGAGGTAGAAGAAGAAGAAGTCGGTCTGGTGCTCTCCCATTGTAGCGTTTGCTCCGCAAGGTCGTCAAAGAACTGCCACGCTTCCTCGTCAGATTTCGATAGGAAATGGCCCTGACAGATGGTTTCCAACAACTGCTTCGTTGCTGGGTTCAGGCCCTCGTATAAGGTTTGGCAAAGTTGCCATTTCTCTATACCGTGGTGAGGACACTGAACAAGAAGGTCTTTGTACCGGTCAAAGCACTTCCAGAAGGGTTCAGAAGGAAGCTGAGAGAATTGGTTGATTTCATTTCGAATCCTTGCGGTTTTATGATTCGGATAGAACTTTTTGAGAAACGCTTTAACAAACTCGTCCTAACTGGTTATGGAATGGGAAGCGGTGCTATACAGCCATTTTTCAGCAAGATCGCATAAAGTGAACGGAATGACCCGTAGACGTATAGCATCGTCCGACAGTTGGGTGGTTTTCATCATGGCACAGACGTTTTGAAATTTATTAATGAAGATATAGGCATCTTCAGATTCAAGCCCATGAAATCGCGGAAGCATGTTGATGAAGTGGGGCTTAATTTCAAAGTTGTCCCCATTGGCCGGTGGAAGAGAAAGGCAGGTGGGAAGTGCAGAATGGGTGGGATAGAAACGATCCTGGAGCGCGATTCGCTGCGGCGCTACAACAGGCGGTGGTGGTGGGAGATTGGTCTCCGTAGGAGGTGGAGCCAATCCAGCGGTAGTCAAAGAGATGTTCGGATTAAATCCTGACTTCGCGGAAGAAGAGGTTGGTGAAGGTGAAGGTGAAGGTGAAGGTGAAGGTGAAGATGTATGAACAGAATTCCGGTCAACGTCGGAGTTGGCCGGCAAAGGAAGGGGTGAAAGAGGAGTGGACGGAGTTTTGACTTCGGAGTCGATCGCGTAGTCGGTAGCGACTAACGTAACGCGGACTGGACGGGCGCTAGTGTCCCGAGTCCAAGCGGACATACACTAAACGAGTTCAGTATAGTCAAAACGGAGAAGGTGAGGGTAAGAAAACGTCAATGGAGAAAGGTGATGGGTGAAAAATGGATTTTGGTGACAAAGGGCAAGTTTTTATAAAAGTTTTTGATTTTTCTATTTTTTTTGTTTTGTTTTTAGAAAGAGATTTACAGAAATATGTACGGACTTACGGTTTTAAGTAATCACAAAAAAGATATGCACAATCTCACCTAGATCTACGGTCGCCTAGGTCAACTAGACCTGCTCCTAACTGTTCCAGAGGGCTAGAAAAAGGACCTCAAACCGCCTCTTCTCCGTCTAATGCGGCCAGATAAGTGCCAGGTAAGTGGGAGGTTGTCCAACGCTTTCGCGAAATTCCTTAATTAAATAACCACTTGCCTTCGTCACACTTGCCTAGGCACCGCAAAAGTCAGAAAGGATAAACAGCCGATGCCTGTAACTAGTCCTCTGTCCTAATGAGCGCGAAGTCCTTAGGGCCGAGTCTAGTATTTTTTAATTTTTAACAATGGTCAATGCATATGCTTTTTATGATTTTTGGGGTCCTGGGAAGGGTGATGAAATCCCCACCCAATCTAAATTGGTTTCAAGCCCCTTAAGTCCGTATTAATGAATGCAAAGCGATAACAAATCAACTGCAAACAATTTTTATTTTTTAGCGCGGCACAAAGAATCTTGCACAAGAACAGTTTATTGGAAGGGGGAGAAGAGTTTGCGCAAAGAAATCTGCAGAAAACACAGTTTATTGGAGTCCAGAGGAGTGGGAGAGAGGAGAGAGACTTACAGAGAGAAAATGGTCCCCTGATGGCACCAGACGGCCGCGGATCCGCGGCCTAAGCCAGCTTATGCCGCGGTTCCGCGGCAGGAACAGGGAGTTGGGGCTTCAGGTTTCTGTTGTGGGCTGATTTGGGTGTCCTATGCTGTTTTTAAGACCCTGAATATGAATTTGCTCACTGGAACTGCTCCAGAATCTTAAAGTAGACCGTTTGCTACGTATTGTCCGTCGCGGTGTAGCCGCGAAATGTGGGTCTATCTTCCCACGTCTTTGGCACTAAACTTGAACTCCGTATTATCCTGCACACTTGCACAAAAACTAATCAAAAATAACAAGATGATTTTTTTACAAAGTATATTTTTTTTTGTTTTTTTTGTTGTTTTTCGGTTGTTTTTATATTCACAAGTTAACCCGAAATTACACAAAGAAATAAACTACCGTCTCCCCAGCAACGGCGCCATTTGATTGTTAGGGATTCTGCGTGTTTAAGTTTAGTTAATTACCGCAATCAAGACGGTTTCGCTTGTAGCTAGCCGGTTGAGTACGGGTCGTCCGCAGGGAGATGGGAATCTTTTTCTATGTATTTTAACGAGTTAAGTCCGGAAGTCCAGATTTTGTTTGTGATTATCTAAGTGTTAAAGCGATATGTAAAGAGAGCTTGTTAGGGTTAGGATTAGGTTAGTTTGAGTTAGGAGTCTCCCACATCTTTCGTTGCCCCTCTTAATATCGGTGTTACGGTAATCGGCAACAACGGGGATTAGCACGACTAGGAAGGAACTTGCGAGTATAAGCTAGGCTTTCCAACGCATAAGTTCTTCCTTTTGGTGCTTGTCCGTCCGTTCTTGGCTCTTAGCCATAACCTCCGGTTAATTCAACCACAACCGGTCTCACTACGGAATCACCGCTATCATGTAGGATAGGGTGCCGTAAGGAGCGGATTGTGGTTCAATTAACGGGAGTCGAATTAAGCTGTTGGGCAAGGAAAG
This sequence comes from Agapanthus africanus, assembly GCA_030015575.1. NCBI lineage: Eukaryota > Viridiplantae > Streptophyta > Magnoliopsida > Asparagales > Amaryllidaceae > Agapanthus > Agapanthus africanus. Next base: position 341,140,096 of record JASDDO010000024.1, on the reverse strand, counting down.
AGTGAGAGAGATTTCCTTCTTTCAAACTTCCCTTATCCTACCCTAACAAGTATGAAACTACTCACACATCATGATACGGAAAAATAAAACAAAACAAAAGAGGAAGATAGAAAGAAAGGGATTAGAAGATAACAACTAGCTATTTGCGACCTCACCTTGGCAAGGATCAAGCGTAAGCATCATGGTTGTGTTAAGGATAAAGAAAAAGAAAGAAGAAAGAAACAACAAGAAATAACAACAACTAGTTAACAAATGAAAATTACAACAATTAACAAGATAATAAGACAAGCAAAATAATAAACGGTTCTTCTTTATTCATCATTCTTCACTCACAAGCTCACTACAAGTTTTAATGGAGAAGAGATGAGAAGAGGAAGAAGAAACAAAACTAAACCTAGAAAAGAAAATACAAGATTATGGACCCCTTCCTTCACAAAGTTCTGGGCTATTTATGGGCTGAAAAATGAAAACCTAGGGCAACCACCAGAACACAAATAAAAAGACCAAAACACCCCTGGAAAAGTTTTGTCTGCCGCCACCATACGGCCGCGGATCCGCGGCCTAAGCCTCCTTATGCCGCGGATCCGCCGCACTCTGGTGGAGTCAGGGCATGGGGTTCTTGGTACTTCCCTGGTCTGCTGTCCCCTTTTGTCTGGTACATGTATTTTCTGAAAATACTTCCACATTTCTTCCAGAATTTCTGTTGAGGGAAATGTGGACTTTGGACATGGATTTTCTTGAGCTCCGCGTAGATTTCTTGGTCTTGGTGTTGCCATTGTGCTTTGTGCATGAAGGTGACAATTGATTTGTCATTTTGTCTCCTAAACTGGTGTGTGGCAACAGACGGATAAAGAGCGGAGACCCGTGTTTTATCTGTGGTTGGCAGGAACTCGGATTTTGTCGTATTTTTCCATGGATTTCACCGTTTAGAGCCGAGAACCTGTATCCTGCAATTGACTAGCAAACACGGCTCAAGAGTACCTACCGATATGCAATGTGATAAAAATTGGGCGGTATAAAAATGCAAAAATCTGATATGAACAAATACCCCCAAACTTATCATTTGCTCGTCCCGAGCAAAGCCAATTTATTCACAAAAAATTTCCTAACCTCACTTTCGCAGGGAACGCGATTGCACTTAGCATGTGCAACAAGCCGTTAAACCTCTAGGTGTCCCTAGTAGGAGGAGTGTTGTCTCCTGAGGGTTTTCAGCGGATACTACCCATAAAATCCGGTCAAGTTGGTTTTGTAAAATAACTCAGATTCAAATCCTAAAGTTTTGTTTCAGAAAATAACAATTCTATGATCCTAAGCCTAGACTATCGAATCTTTATTTTTCACATCTCGCTTCTTATTTAACTACAGATTTTATATGTCTTTACGTTCAGTGCAAATAGTGTCGTTAAGTTTCCAGAAGGATCGATTTAAGTCATCATGTCACACAATAAGGCCCAGATAACAATTTTAAAAGGATCACATAAGTTTTATAAAGAGTTAAGCATTTTTCAAGTTTCGTTTTCAAGTAAAGTTTCAACTTCAGAATTTCTATCTTCCGTAACCGGAAACTAGGTCTTATTTTTCACTCCACCTTTTTCTTGTTTTCATTTCATACACACCTCTGTGAACGTGCAATAGTCTTTATCATAGAATAAAACCTTCATATCTCCGCTAAATTTTTTTATAAAAGCCTGTCTTTTATCAAGATTATTCTCACACAAAGAACCGTTAGGAATTTTAACTCGGAGAGAACACTTGCTTGATTTTGTTTTAATCTGGACTTTCTAGGCTTCTTAGCGAGCTTTGGGCCAATGCACCCAAACCAGTTGATTTTAGGGCATTAGGTGTAGAAACACCCCAGCGGACTTAATTACTCAAGTTACCTAGGTCCAAAAATAAAAGACAGTTTGGCGTGAAAATCAGATGATTTAATACGAACGGAGATATAACCGGCAGTTCAATTATTTTTTTGGATAAAAGACGTGTTTAGTGGGTTCGGTGTGTAATCATTCCAATCAAGTTTCAGATGGGTTATTTTTCAGACTTAGTTCCAATTAAGGCGTCAATAACATTCCTTCATATTCGCTTTACTTCATAAACTATTCTTGACATTACTTATTTCAGAACAAACCTATTTGATCCTCAGAAAATCATTTATCTGTTTAAAAGTTTTTAAACATAAAAGACTTGTCATCTAATTCCCAAAAACTCACGACACGTGTAGTGTGATGTAAAGTCGTATATCAGCTATAGTTAACTTCAAAGGAGAGTTATCTTTCAGGTTTTCAAAATCTAAACATAAGATTTAGTTATTCTTATTTTGTCAAACAAAACCGTCGAAATGTTGAATCAGAGTCCTCCCACTAGCTAACTTGACAGAAAAGTTTTTATGTTTTTAGAAAATTTTCAGATTTTTATGGATTTTAATATGCAGATGCAAAATATACATATGAATGCGAAGGTAAGAAATGCGTAACGAGCGTACCCCCAAACTTAAACTGGACAGTGTCCTCACTGTCATTGCATGAAAAGATCTTTTGAAGGGTCAAAATTGTCGGTTAGCGATACACAATTTTTTTTTTCTAAAGAAAAGAAAAAGAAAAAGAATATACACAAATATATACAAAATGGTTTATACCCCCAAACTTATTTAGAACAGTGTCCACTGTTCTTGGCTGGATAACCAAAGTTTGGAGGTAGGCAGAGGAAGATCAGGCAGGGTAAACCGGCTCCTGTAAGAACAGGAGCTCCTCTGTTGGTTCGGCGCTAAGGTATGGTTTGCATCGGTGTTCGTTTACTTTGAAAAATGAACCGTCCTTCGGATTCTCCAAATCCACAGCGCCCTGCGGATACACATTCCGCACAAAATACGGCCCTTTCCAGCGAGATCTGAGCTTTCCTGGATGGAAGTGAAGTCGGGTGTCGTAAAGCAGTACCTGCTGACCAGGTACGAAGGTTTTGCGCAAAAGGTGTTTATCGTGAAACACCTTCGTTCGATTCTATTTATAGGCTATTTATAGGCTGAAAAATGAAAACCTAGGGCAACCACCAGAACACAAATAAAAAGACCAAAACACCCCTGGAAAAGTTTTGTCTGCCGCCACCATACGGCCGCGGATCTGCGGCCTAAGCCTCCTTATGCCGCGGATCCGCCGCACTCTGGTGGAGTCAGGGCATGGGGTGTTAGTTATATGTATGCCCTAGAGGCCATTACTGTACATACGATGTATATTGTAGTGGATGCTAGGACATATATAGGGAGGACTTTCTTGCTCGACATGATAGTATGCTATCTGGTTGTACTTTATCTTAACATGTACTCTGATTGTCTCTATATTACATGTTGATAAAGCCCTTAGGATATATACTCGACTACTGGGACTATGATGAGATAATACTAGTGGGGCCACGGTAGTCGACGAGTACATCCTATAACTGTTCCTAGTCGAGGGTGTATCGAGACAGGGCATCGATACACCAGAGTAGACTAGCGTATACGCATCTTGACCCATATGATGGGCGATGGATGATCCCATATCCATCGGTGTTTGACATCAAGGATGGTGTACGGGTGCTCAGTGGAGACTGGGTACACTGGACGGACTCGCCGAGAACTCCCAGATGGTATTATACCATACGTCAGATGGCAGTTCTCCGGTGACACTGGTACAAAGTAGTCTGTTGACCCGAGATCGTCATAGAGTCTTGTGTGGTTCCCACTGTGCTTTGATTTCCATCATACCACGTCCAAGAGGGCGTGCAAAATGGTGGCTTTTGGGTACAGTCCCGAATCATATGGAGGCAATGAGCGATAGGAGGGGATTCGTCTCTCCCGGTATAGGGAGTTGATGTTGTGCTGTGTTCGATTGGCTATAACCGGAAATCCCTGGCCAGGGTTGCTAAGATTTACTGGTAAGTGTTATCAGTAGTTTCTCGAACTGTTATAGACCTCATATCGACACGACTTATCGAGCTACTGGGGTCTGACATTTACCACCCCTAGGCGAGATATGCAACATATCAGACGATGAGACCGGACTGTACGGGAGTGTTACTGTTTGGATTCACAGGAGAATGTACAGGCTTGCTTGTTGATCTTCTGAGCGCTCAATACCTGGGTAGCTGTTACGTTTAGCTGACCGCTTGCAGCTTGTGGGTGTTTGATATGATCATCACCTACTGCCGGCGTATTGACGATTCTTTAGAGTCCTACACAGAGGTTTCTTGACTCAGGCAAAACGGAGTAGGAGCACATATGTGATATGTGCGGGACCGAGGATAATGCGGTATGTGATATCGTATTGTATTCTCGCGATATTTGATATCAGCCGGGTCATCGGATCAAGTGTTGATTCGATGAATCGGTACGGATAAATATTAGTCGGTTATATGCGATATAGCCGGATTGTCGGATCAAGTGTTGATTCGATAATTTAATGTATAATAATATATATGATATATTAAATTGCATTAACTAATATTTGCTCACTAAAAGATTCTTTTTCTCACTCGGGTAATACATTGATATATATGCGATATATGTTAAATGTATTATTTTATTTTGTTACGATAAATATTATATATGTGATATATAATATTGTAACATGATATGATAACTAATGCAACTTGTTTAGTGGAGTTTAAACATGATTAGGGTTTGGATTAGGGTTAAGCTTTCTAGATGTTTCTAGAAGCTTTTCATTTTGTTTTGTGAAAGATATTTTCAAGTGAGTCATGCTTTAACCCAACCCAAACCCTAACCCTAGTTAATTCTCTACAAAGGTTTACTTGACCATGGTTGCATAATTCTATCATATGATTATTTTCCTATTCATCACAAAAGGATTGAACATTAATCTTCTTCTTCCTTCTTCATTCTTCCATGAAAAAGCTTGCTTGATTTTTCAAAGGTGATGAATAATTGTGAGAAAAATATAAATAAAGAGAGCAAAAATCCTACTTCATCATCCTCATCTTCCCTTGCCATTTAGATGAGGGTGTTCACATCATTTCATGAGTGTTAGCTTGTGTTAAAGAAACTTCAAGGTAGATCATCTTAGTATCGAAGATCGGAAGCAAAGGTTGCGTATTTCTCTTCGTGGAACCTCTCGAGAGTCCGGATCCCGATGATCGCAGCGAAGGGACTACAACACGGAGCATATGAAGTGAAGGACCAGATATACAAAGGTTGTAATCCCTCTCACTTAGTGTTAAAGTGTTTAGCATGCTTGTTTTCGCCTAATCTCTAGTTTAAAGTTCCGTATTCGGGTTGTTCGGCACAGCTAAATTTTAAATCGGGCATGTTTGATGCCTCGTAGACCCTTGTGCGCGCGCCTAACAACCCTACATGGGGTTCTTGGTACTTCCCTGGTCTGCTGTCCCCTCTTGTCTGGTACATGTATTTTCTGAAAATACTTCCACATTTCTTCCAGAATTTCTGTTGAGGGAAAGGTGGACTTTGGACATGGATTTTCTTGAGCTCCGCGTAGATTTCTTTGTCTTGGTGTTGCCATTGTGCTTTGTGCATGAAGGTGACAATTGATTTGTCATTTTGTCTCCTAAACTGGTGTGTGGCAACAGACGGATAAAGAGCGGAGATCCGTGTTTTATCTGTGGTTGGCAGGAACTCGGATTTTGTCGTATTTTTCCATGGATTTCACCGTTTAGAGCCGAGAACCTGTATCCTGCAATTGACTAGCAAACACGGCTCAAGAGTACCTACCGATATGCAATGTGATAAAAATTGGGCGGTATAAAAATGCAAAAATCTGATATGAACAGGTCGCAGCTGGACTATTTGTTAACACGCCTTTAGACAGTTCTATCTCTCCTGCCTGGTTTTGCTTTTCGACCCAATCTTTGAAGATGAAGCAGTCCTCAATGGAATGATCTATCACTCTGTGATAGGGGCAGTATTTGGGGTCGTCGGTCATATTCGCTTCCTGCGGTCTTTTTGACTCTGGCAGTTGTAGACCGTTCCTCAGGGCGTCTTTGAATATTTTACGGATTTTGTCCCTTCTGAAGGAATAGACCTTATCCAGCTTCTCTTTCAGTGGAGATTCTCCTCCCTTTCCGAACACTGGCTTCCGAGGCTGGTTGGCATTAGGCCCGCTCATCCCTTGCTTATTTCGATTAGCCGAAGTGTTAAAAGATTCAGTATCGTCAGAACCTCCGCCTTTGCAATTTTCGTCCTTTCGGTTTCTCCAGGACCTATTGTTATTTTGGGATTCAGAGGAGGACTCCTGCTTTGAGCGCTCCAACATCTGGACTTTTTTGGTCAGCTCTTGGAATGTTTTGAGACCCGCGGTACATAGAAACGGGGCCATCCAATTGTTGAGATTTCCGACGAGGAGATTGACAGATTGGTCCTGCTCTATCGGCGGTTCGCATATGACGGAGAGATTGCGCCATCGAGTTATGAAATAGGTGCTGCTTTCGTTGTTCTTTGGCATGGTCCTTACGAGGTCGGCGATGGTAATCTTATCGCTGACGCTCATGAACCTTTGCCGAAATAGAGACTCCATTTGGACGAAAGTTGTGACGGAGCCATCCGGTATGCTCGCGTACCAGTCGAAAGAAACATCGACCAAGCTATTAACGAACTGGCGGAGGAGAAGCGCATCATTGCCCCCAGTATTCCCGCATGAGGCTTTAAAGTGGGCGATGTGCTGATTCGTATTTCCCGTCCCATCAAATCTTCCGAATTTGGGGATGACATAGCCTCTAGGAAATTCTACCAGATCATACTGAGCAGGATATGGTGTCCCACTACTGCTGATATCTTTTTGCGCTTCGGCTTCGGCTACCAAGGTTTTGACTTTGTTGGTAACCAAATCCATGATTTGATCTTGAGTTAGCGGGCTACTGTCATCGGTAGCCAAGACATTTCCCGAGATAGGATGCGACTGATTTTCATGCGGTCCGCTCACTTTTGGATTTGAGGGAACGGGCGTCGGTTGTTTCGGGACACCGTTTCTCGGTTCATGAGAGCCCTGCACCTGATTGGGCGGTTGAGAGGCAAGTTGGGTCGTGAGCTGTAAGACGACGTTTGTTAAGTCATTAATTTTTTAGTAGAGCTTGGCCATCTCCTTGTCTTTGCTTCTGAGCTGTTTTCGGAGCTCTTGGAGAAGTTGCTGCTCTGCGTTCTTGGGGCGGAAGATTGGCTCATCTTTGCTTTCCGAGCCCGACTCCTCATGGACTGAAGGGTCTTTTTGCCTATCATCCTCATCGAGAGGGTTTTCATCACCTAGCAAAGGCGGCTGTTCTTGGGAAACGGCAACCACATTCAAGCCAGATTGGATTTGAGATGTGGTGGCTCTGTCCTTGCTTTTGCTGCGCGTGCCCACCACGTAGACAGTGTGGACCACATATTCAGCCATTTCCTCATCTTTGGTGGGGTAACCCTGTTCTTCGAACCTCATAAGGTTCAGCCTAGCCGGAGCCCTAGCCCTTTTTTTGGCTCTATATCTGAGCCTTTTCTGCCTTAGCTTCTCAATTTTAAGGGCTTGGTGAGCATCCATTTCCTGGGAAGCCACCGTGAGTCGATTAGCGGGGAGCTTAGAGAAGACACCCGATCGAGCAGTTGTTAGGGGCACCGCCGGAGCTTGCTCGAGACGCGTTGTAGCTTTGTTGGTGTTGATGTCCTTGCCCCCAGCTGGAGCGACGGAGAGACGTTCCGAAACAGATTTGCGTTTGGGTTGGGGCGCCCTCGAGACCACCACATTTGGCCTCTTTCCTTTTGAGGCCGGTTTGACTGTTACCAGAGCTTGAGGAGCTGGGATGGAGTTAGCTGACACGAACAGAATAGAGCCGAATGGTAGCAGCGACTCTTCCCATTGTCGCCCGAGACTGGCCGGGAGGACCGTCCGGGAGTCCATCTTCATCGTATAGGAGATGGGAGCGGAGTTCATCTTCGGAGACATTGTTGAAAGGTGATTGCTTGAAAATCTGCATGAAAGAGCATTATTTTAGTATAAATATAGATATGTATATTGATTGAGTTCGCATGAACGTTTAACCCGAAATATGGGAGGAGAGATAGGTCCCACCGGGCGTGCCAGAATCTGTAGGGTGTTTTTCGTCACCCCATTGAGATGGGAATACGCGCGTGCTTGTCAGGCGTACTACAGATTCCCCCTGCCTAGGGTAGGCCGGGGTTTATTGATTGTGGGGATCCGAATCTCCAGCAGTCGCGGACTAAGCTGCCGTTAATTACCCTTCGCCTTTGGAGCGAGGGAACCTCCGATTAACGGGTTAAACTGGTCATGCGAACTCAATGTGCAGTGTTGTGTTTTGAAGGGGTTTTGGATATATCGGGGACTCCACAGAGTTTCTACGGGGGTCCCGCTACCTAGATAGCGGGCTGGGGGTCAAGGGGCTAGCAGCCCCTTACGGGATGCGGGGCAGCGCCCCGACCCAAATTTTTTTTAGAGGGACGGTGTTGTGGAGTGTGTGAGTATCTATATATATACGTGTATACATATATATAAAAGGGGAAAAGCGCCCAAAGGACGTGTGGGGCCAGCGCCTCACGTGCCTAGCACGCGAGCGCTGGGCGCTTGAGCGCTGTGCGCTTAGGCGCCATGCGCTTACGCGTCAGCGCACCACGTGTCCGACACGTGGGCGCTGTGCGCTTAGGCGCCGTGTGCTCAAGTGCTAGCGCACCACGTGTCCGACACGTGGGCGCTGTGCGCTTAGGCGCTGTGCGCTTAGGCACCAGCGCACCACTTGTCCGACACGTGGGCGCTGGGCGCTCGAGCGCTAGCGCACCACGTGCCCGGCACGTGGGCGCTGGACGCTTGAGCGTAAGGCGCTCGAGCGCTAGCGCGCCACGTGCCCGGCACGTAGGCGCTGAGCGCTTAGGGCGCTAGGCGCTCGGGCGCTTGGGCGTCGGCGAGGAAAAGGGGATTTTAGCCCCAGAAATAGGATTTAAAATCCCGAAAGAGGATTTAGAGTGGAGTTAAACTCCTAAGATGTTTTGGAGTTGATGAAAGGGGTTCTTCTTTGGAGCCCTGGGTCTTCCCAAAAATGGGGTTTTCGGAGATGAGCCTCCTTCTTCCTGCTCTGTTGGCAGGATCTCGAAGATCAAGAGATGTGTGATTTTAAAAATCTCTTCTTTTTGAGATCTGACGGGAGATCTAAGCTCCCCTTTGTGGGTTTTGTGGTGAAAAACTATTTAGTTTTGGAAAAGGAAGAGTAAAACTCTTGATTTAATTCAAAAGAAAGAACAAGGTTTAGAACTTTCAGAAAGGGGAAAGAGGCACAAACCCTAGATTTTTGTGGGGAATGAAAAAAGTATTTTAGATATTTTCATCATGTTGCATTATATAGGCTTACATATTTACATATGGCCCCTTGGGCTTTACAAAATTGCATTTTGCCTATCCCATGGCTCATATGCCATTTCTTTTTGCACATATGCCATGGGCTTACAAAAATTTGGTTTTATGCCCATTTTGTTTACATTCATGTATAAAAAATTACATAAAAATTGTTTATTACATGATTTCATTTTGGCATGGGGGAGGCTGGCCGCGGACTCAACTTGGGCATGGTCCCGCCTGACTTGGGCTTGGGCCCACCTGGCTTGGGGTTGACCTTGACCTTGACTCGGTCAACCAGGGTACAATTTTCGACCCCAACAACTATGATATTAAGCAGTGCCTAAACAATGGCATACAGGAAAGTAAGTACAAGGAACTAGAAGTGAGGCTGTGCTGCAAGCTGGTCCAAGTCCTTTTGTCTAGGCTCGATCTCTTGAAAGTCCGGTCCTCCTGACGAACATTCCAAAGAAATAAACAGAAGGAATGTCGTCAGCGAACTAACGCTCGATAAGTCCCAAAAGAAGAAAGAGAAAACAGTATATGAAATGAATTGTGAATGATTGATTACTGGTATATGATCGTTATTCTAACGTGGTTATTTGTACCTTGATAAAGAAGGTATTCATGTATACTAGAGGAGTCCATCTTATCCTGTAGACTATGGTAATATGTAGTACAAGGCTCCATCATAACCCACGGGACAACGGCACGTGAATTCATCCAGGTTTCTTTTAAATGACCTCTCATGCCACGATATACGTTACGTACCAATCTACCCCTCTATCCCCATGTAATATATTGTATAGGTTATATTTACAAGTCTTGCCGAAACCATGGATACAAAATGTTCAAGTATGCATGTTCAGGATGTAGTCAAGTATTCAAGTAGTCAAGTCAAGTTATAACCATGATTCGGTCAAATCAAGTCAAGTATACATGTTTGATATTGATATTTGGGTTCAAGTATTCATGTTCATGGTCAAGTATTCGGGTTTGATTGTGGATTCAGGTTTGAATTAGACTCAAACTGAGTCAGACTCTTGTAAACAAATTTAGCTCTTGAGTTCGGTTCGGGAGTCATTGGTAACTGCTGCACATTGGCGGCAGGATTTGTCTCTTTTTCCAAGATAATTACCATTGATAACTCCGTTAAGTTGTCTACCTTAAATAGGCAAGCACTCACTTTCTCCGGCTCTTTGGGGCTCAAGAGAATTGATCCCGCTTAAACCTATATTTACTAAACTCCTTAAATATTGTTTTTATATAACTCGAGGGGGTTTTATGAAAAATATTTTAATATAGTTAAAAATAAAATCTCGAGGGTGATTAGTATTATTTGGGATTGTCATGAGCATGGATTTTAAGTATTAGGGTATTTTAGTGATAAATACTTATCATTGGAAAGTTCATGGTATTTTATTGAAAAACTTGTCTTTTTTGGTACCTTGATGGTGTTTTATTGTCATTTGTTAATCTTCTCAATTTTGAAAAAAATATAGATTTATTATATTTTGAAAATAGGGATTTATAATCTTATATAATTTTAGTTTTAAAAAAATAATTTTATTTTAAAAAATTTGTATTTCTTAGAAACCGTATTTAAATCCTTTCGAGATCGAATGCTCCGTGAAGAGGTCTGCATCTCGTTCTATTAGCCCAAGAATGTGCGATAATCCGCACCATCCATTAGCGTGTCTCTTAAAGAGGGTTGTAAATGCGTAATCACAAAGGATAGAAATACCGCTTTCAAAGAAATCCGGTTTTTAAAGTAGGAGGTATTTTATTGTAAGGTTTGTTTCATAACAAATATTCATACAATGAGTATCATGCTATGAAACCAAGTGTGCGTGTGGGGTAGGTCGTTAGCCCATGAAGTTTTCCTAAAATATTGTTAAGCAATTACTAAAAGAGGTGTTTATAAAGTTTAAGGTAGTTTAATAAAAAAGTTCTACTATTGTTGTTTCACATGAGAATTTTGATAAAATTTGATTCTAAACATTAGGGTTTAAAGTTACAAGTGATGTAGTAAAATTAGATTAACTAAATTGTAAAGGAAAAGGGAGTTATATGTTTTAGAAAAGAAGATGTCAGTATTAACTCCAATTTTACCGATATAAAACTTGAAGGGAATTTCAATAGAAAGGAGGAGATTTGGAAGGGACTTACAGTTTAGAAAACTTAAAGAGTGGTTGAATAAGAGTGGATGAGCTTCGTGGCGTCGCGGGAGCTCCGGAATAGGTTTCGGTCTTCGCCGGAACCAACTTGCTTGCTAACTCCTCTTTACTTCACTTGCACTAGGAATTTTTTAAAGAGTTTTGGCAAGAATTTTCAGAATGGTGCTGATCCAAGGTAGGGGTGGTATTTATAGTAGAGAATTAGGGTTTGAGAATTAAAATTGTGAATTAAAAGCATTAAAATTGTGATAAATTGTGAATTGAAAGGTCTCTATTTGATTGCTGGGAAATCAAACAGTGCAGAGGAGTGTGGTGTATGTGATAGAGACAAGTGTGCAGAGCACGGGGGCATTTGGCCACCATCGACCCATCCCCGCCGGCCCCAACCCTAAATCCTCCGGTCGTTTTGTGCCATCTGGCATCGAGATTCAAGCTAGCTGATTAAATCCCCGTTTACTCCATTTTCCACATGTTTGATTTTTCTGAACTTTTCATTTCTCGTGTATTGCACGTGCAATCTTTTGGGCTTCCAAAAAGTTAAAGATAAATACAGAAAAAATAATTGTGTCTGATGCGATTCGAATATAGGGGCTACGTCACAACAGTGCAAGGGCTTTACCAGTGAGCTACAAGTTGTTTCTTGCTGTTATTTAACAAATGTAACTTATAACTCAAGCTCAGGCTATAAAACTCATTTCTTGTATATTAACAGTAAAATTTCAGACAAGATTTTAGAGTCGTTACATTCTACCTTTCTTATAAAAATTTCGTCTTCGAAATTTACATTTACATAGGGACTAATTTTCAAATAGATAAAGGTATCTTGCATGCATGTCTTCTTCTCCTTCCCATGTTTATTCACCTGGTGAATCCTTTCTCCACATCACTTGGACCAAGTTTTCTTCTTTGTTCCACAGTTTCTTCACCTTTCGGTCCAGGATCTCAACAGGTTGTTTCTCACAGGTTAAGTCAGTCTGTATTGTAAGCTCGGAGTGATCAAGTATGTGGCTGGGGTCGCTCACATATCTTCATAGTTGGGATATATGGAACACGTTGTGCACTACTTCCAATGAGGGTGGCAGTGCTAAACGGTATACCACTTCTCCAACTCGTTCGAGTATGTCGAACGGTCCTATGTATCTTGGACTTAGCTTACCCCTCTTGCCAAAGAAGATTACTCCTTGGTTTGGAGAGGTCTTTAGGAATACATGGGATCTAGGTTGGAACTCCAGATGTCGCTGCTTTACATATACCCAATGCTTCTATTGGTCTTGGGCTATGCGCATTCTTTCCCTGATTGTGCGAACTACGTCCACAGTTGCCATGATCAACTCTGGTCCAAGGAGTTCATGATCTCCGACGTCATCCCAACTTAGCAGTGAACGACACTTCCGTCCGTAGAGTGCTGCGAATTGTGCCATTCCAATGCTTGCCTGATAGCTGTTGTTGTATGAAAACTCCACAAGGTGTAGGTGATCTTCCCACGATCCTCCGAAGTCTAACATACAAGCTCTTAGCATGTCCTCCAGAATTTGAATTGTTCGCTCAGACTGTCCTTCCGTTTGTGGATGATAATCCATGCTAAAATTCAGACTCGTTCTCAGGCTAGCTTGCAGACTCTGCCAAAACTGTGATCGGAATCTTGTATCACGATCGGAGATGATGCAAACAGGAACTCCATGTTATCTCACAATCTCCTGCATGAGTTCATGGGTATCAAATAAAGTACATATTGAAGGTTTAAATCTTACTTTAGATTTATGCTTACCTTCATGTACTTCTTTGCTAACGTCTCGGTAGATTGGCCAACTCGAAATGGAATAAAGTGAGCCGACTTGGTGAGTCGATCCATAATAACCCATACTGCGTCGTTACCCTTCGTGCTGCGAGGAAGAGCAGTCACGAAGTCCATGGTAATGTGCTGCTAATTCCATTCTGGGATTGGTAACGTTGAAGTAGACCAACAGTTCTGTGATGTTTAGTCTTCACTTGCTGGCACACCAAACACTTTGCTACGCTCCTTGCTAGTTCGCGCTTCATTCCATACCACCAGTAGTGTTGCCGTAGATCCTTGTACATCTTTGTACCACCGGGGTGTACAGAATAAGGAGAGCTGTGAGCTTCTTTCATCAACTCTTCTCGAACTGAGCTGTTTGGTACACATAATCGACTTCCATATCTTAAGGATTCGTCTTCGTGGATGATGAAGTCAGTTCAAAGTCCACTTTCTACTTGTTCTCGGATCTTTTGTAGCTTGGCATCATTTGCTTGAGCTTCCTTGATCTGATTTACAAGAGTGGACTAGACTTTTAAGTTCATCAAATACGAAGCGTTACCTGGCATAAATATTTCGATCGCAAATCCGTGCAATTCTTGCTATAGCTTCCACTGAGCGGTGAGATTCATTGATAATGGCTGGCGACTAAGTGCATCAGGAACTACATCCACCTTCCTGGGATGATACTGTAGGTTGATGTCGAAGTCCGCCATGAGTTCAAGCCATCATCTCTGCCGCATTTTTAGTTCCTTCTGAGTAAATACATACTTCAGACTCTTGTGGTCAGTTTTTATATCCACTCGTTCTCCCAAGAGGTAGTGACGCCAAATCTTAAGTACGAAGTTAACGGTTGCCAACTCCAAATCATATGTTGGATAGTTGCACTCAAGAACCTTCAATTGTCTTGATTCAAAAGCCACAACCTTTTCATACTGGTGTAGAACACATCCTAATCCCTTACCGGACGCATCGCGATGCACAACAAATCCTCCAGATTGATCCGGTATTACGAGAATAGGAGCAAAGGTTAATCTCGTCTTAAGTTCTACAAAAGCATTTTCACATGTTTCTGACCACACGAATGCTTCATCTTTACGTGTGAGCTTGGTTAGGGGTGCCGAAATATTTGAAAATCCTTCAATGAATAGTCGGTAGTATCCTGCTAATCCCAAGTAACTTCGTATATCCTTCACCATCTTTGGTGTCGGCCATCCGCTGACAACTGACACCTTAGCTGGATCTACTGAGATTCCTTCGCCTGAAACGATATGTCCAAGAAATCTGACTTGATCTAGCCAAAATTCACACTTGCTGTACTTGGTGTAGAGCTGATGTTGTCGCAATGTCTCCAGGACAATCCGTAAATACTCGGCATGTTCTTTCCGATTCTTTGAATACACAAGGATGTCGTCGATGAAGATTACAACGAACCTGTCTAAATACTCTTGGAAAACTTGGTTCATCAGGTTCATAAAGATGGAAGGTGCATTGGTCACTCCAAATGGCATTACGAGATACTCATAATAACCATAGCGAGTCCTAAACACCGTTTTCGGAATGTCGGACTCTTTGACCTTCACTTGATGATAACCCGAACAAAGTTCTAGCTTCGAAAATACACAAAACCTACTTAGCTGATCGAAAAGGTCATCGATGCGCGGTAGTGGATACTTGTTCTTAATCGTCACTTCATTCAGAGCTCGATAATCTACACACGTCCTGTATGAACCTTCTTTCTTCTTCACAAGTAATACTGGAGATCCCCAGCTTGAAGTGCAGGGACGAATCCAACCCTTCTTCAGGAGTTCATCCAACTGAATGCGAATCTCCTTCAATCTTTCTGGACTTAACCGGTATGGAGCTTTGATTTCCGGTTGCTGTTCTCCGCCCAAAGACCGGAAAAGACTGACGTCTTGCCTGAATATGGAGGCAGATGCTATTTGGTTTGATCCGTCCACCTCTCCGAAGATGCCTGTTCCCCTCCGAACGGCGGCCGAGACGCGAGGGCGTCTTGCTTGATATTTGGGGCATATGCTATATGGTTTTATCCGTCTACCTCTCCGAAGATGCCAAGTTGATTTATGGTATCGTATATCGGAGGTTTAGACGGATGCGGCCGATGTAGCAGACTTCGTCAGATTCCCCCTCGCTTGAAGCATTTTTGATTGTGGGGACGCTCTTCCCTGCAGGCGCAAGCCCCTGCAGTTAATTACGCTACCGCATCGCGGTAACAACTTTCTCCTTCTCCAGAATTTCACTTCGTGTCGTGTGTGTTTGTTTTGTTTGTGGTTGCCCGTGGATTGTATACGGAGACTAAGCGATGTCGTCGCCCGTAGGACGTGGATTAGTCCAAATCCGTATTTACTTAGATTTGGTGTTTTGGTTTAAGGATACGTTAGCCGTATTTAGGCTAAGATCGACTTAAACGTTTATTAAGGATACCTTAGTATGATTTGAGACTAAGATCAACTTAACGGGATCGTTTTGGATCCGACAAAAGAGCGTTTGGGGACTCTATTGTTCCAGTTTAGGGACGTAGTGGTCCATAGGTAGTTTAAGGACATTGCGGTCCATATTCCAGTTTAGGGACGTGGTGGTCCATCGCCAGTTTAGGGACGTGGTGGTCCATGTTCCAGTTTAGGGACGTGGTGGTCCATCATTAGTTTAAGGACGTTTCGGTCCGACATTAGTCTAAGCACGTTTCGGTCCAACATTAGTTTAAGGACGTTTCGGTCCACGAGTTTAAGGACCCCGCAGTCCGTATTGATGTGTGGTCATCGGGACCCGTCACCTCTCTGACATCGTTGAAGGATTACAACGATAAGTGTCAAAGGAGTTCGGAGATGTACCCTCGAACCGGATATAAATTGATTTAGGGAGCAGCCATGCTCAGTTAATTTAATTTGAGGACTTACGGCCATGATTGGGCTAAGTCCAGTTGAAAAAGTTCAATATTTTTATTTATTTTTGGTTTGTTAGACCTATGCATTATTTTTCTTTGTTTTAGTTGGGCTCTACCCCTTTTTTAAAATGCATATCATTTTTGATTAGGCCTGTTAGGCCTTTTAATTGGGCTCTGTCCCTTTTCTTAATAATGCAGAGCATTAAATACTCTGATAGTGCCCAATGTGGCTTGTCAGGCGCTTTGCGCCAATCAAATAGCGCAAGCGCTTGTGATGATAACACGTGTCACGCAAGCGCAGTGCGCTGCACCAGTACGCTGCGCTTGCGCTACTGACACGTGGCGCGCTGTAGTGAGTTACGCCAGTTTCAGAGAGCAAGGCTCTATTTCAAAGCGCACAACGCAAATGGGACACGTGGCGCTCTCTGGTGGCTTGCACCAACCCAAGAGCGCAACAGTGCAAAGCACTATTAATTTGAGAATCTTTTAGATTCCAGAACCAATGGTTCGTAACAGAAGTGCAAAGCACTGTTTGTTTTCTTGATCTAATTTAGATCAAAGAAAACAAGTTCCTCTTGTTTTTTTTATTTCAGGGAACCAGGGGTTCACAAAAGTGCAAAGCACTATTTTTTATTTTGTTTTTTATTAAAGATCATCAATCTTGTTCTTAGATCAATGATCTTTCAGAAGAAATTCTTCTATCATAAAAGTTTTTTTTACCTTTCTTCTTGATACTTCTTCAGAGCTCTCTCTCTGTTTGAAAATTTCGATTTCTCCCAAAAATGTTCCTTCCTTTGAATTGAGGTTTAGGGTCCTTTTTATAGTGCCCATAAATTAGTTAAGTTTGTTAAAGAGATCATTCTCTGAGTGATTTGGGGAATTTTCCCCACCGTTGGATCTTTGATCCAAGGGCTTCTATTTTACAGAAGGCAATCTTCTTGTTTTTAACAAGATTGAGAAAGATCTTTCAGAATTTTAATTCTGTTTGGCGCAAGCGCACCAGCTCGTGACACGTGTCGCGCAGCGCAACTGCACTTGCGCAACTGCGCTGACACGTGTCGCGCAGCGCAGAGCGCAGCGCAACTGTGCTGGCGCAACTGCGCTGCCACGTGTTGCGCAGCGCAGAGCGCAGCGCAACTGCGCTTGCGCAACCGCGCTGACACATGTCGCGCAGCGCAGAGCGCAAGTCAGCTGAAGCGTTGCTTCTTTAATTTTTCTTGTAACTGTCAGAACAGAGCCTTGCTCCGATTGGGGGAAACAGGAGCGTTGCTTTGTTTCCCTCCTTGGAATTTGAACAGAGCTTTGGTCTGATCGGGGTAAACAAATGCCCCCTACCGTTGCGCTTACGTGGCCTCCAAACATGAGAGCAGCGGTGGCAGAATTCCAACCGTCGCGCCATCCCTTGGAAGTTGAAACGGCACTTCAATACCTTTAAATAGGACCTTTGGTCCCTTAGATGATTTTCATCTCTTCATAAGAATTTTTTTCAGAGCCCTGCTATTTTGTTTAAGCATTTTTAAAGGTTCAAACTCCAGAGAATTTTAGGTAAAAAATTAATTTGGATTGAATTAAATCAATTTTAAGAGCTTTGCTCTCAATAGATCCCTGATCTAAAGAAGACCCATTTAGGTTTTCACTTAGCAGAGTTTTGCTCTAAAGGGGGTCTAAAGAGAACTAAGGAGAATCCTATTAGGGTTCTATTAACAGAGCTCTGCTCTTTAAAAGATTTTCTTTGTACTTTCTCATTTCATTAATGGAGCTTTGCTCCTTCCAAATCATACAAGAGAACTTTAGGAGTTTTTCATTGATCTTGGAGTTTAAAGATGACACTTTATTTCTCGGTGCATTATATCGTTTTTCTTAATCATTCTTTCTGATAATTTTATTGATTTTCTTTCACAGAAACAATGGACGCCCACATGTACAATCTTGACGAGATCATCTCTTACGGGGACATCCGCCGACTTGGCCGTTCTCAAAATCGAGAGTTCACAAACGCGGAGTGTGCTGAAATCATGAGCCGCTTCGACGCATATAACGGTCCACTGCTTCCCCGACGTTCCTCCCTCCTGAAACTTATCATGGGAGCCATCTAGGAAGCGCTTCCCCTATTCTGTTCCGGTATGCCGCTTAGGGCGTTGGATGCCGCCGAGGATAAGGTGCACTCGGTGTACCTGATGAACTTAATCTCGAGGAGACGGCGAGACAATCTTGTCGATCTCTTGCACGAGGTCTTTCAACAGTCCGCCATACTTGCTGCTTATCGTAGGGCGGAAGACATCAGGGGGGACCCTGACGCTTGTGCTCGTGAAAGAAAGCACACCAGGATGGTCCGCGAGGCTTGGAAAGTCATAGATAGGGTCACTTTCGAGTTCCTCAATCCATGTCCTGGTTTCGAGGTTATACCTTTGTAAACATTTTAATAATGTTGTTATCTATTTCTCCATGATTGTAAGAACCCCTTTTTATGATATGAATATAAAATTTCCATTTCAGCTTGTCTTGTCCCTTGTTCTGAATCTTTTGCACATGCATGAATGAGTGTGTCTTGAACGCTTGATCAAATGCAAATCAGATGTTCTTTCCATCGCTTCTCTCTTTCTTTTATTATCAGTATACTGCTTTAGTAAACATGGTTGAAAGGTGATAGAGCGAGCATCCTGTATTGACTCCTTCACAAGGCAGCGATGGCTTAGACCGCAGGTTCAGATCTGCCGCCTAAGACTTTTCAACTTTACGAGCCGTGAGGGTCTCATAAAGACTTTTCTCCCTACGGATCGAGAGGATCTCATAGGTGTATTTTCTCCTTAGGAATCCAGAGGATTCCTAAGTGCATTTTCTCTTATGAGTCGTAAGGATCTCATAAGAGAATTTTTCCCTTTTACGAGTCGAGAGGACCCGTAAGCGGTTGCTTCCCTCCTTGTCGAGTTTCGAGTTTGGAGAGTGAGACCCGTAGATAGTGTGCAAGAGACCGTTTTGGGCCAACTTGCAGGGTCCCAGTGCTTAGGAAACATGCTCCTTTTATGCCTACTGCCTAAGGCTTTATCTCACGAGTCGAGCCGCATCGAAAATTTCTCGCAAAGACATCAATTTCTTCACAAGTCGAGACGAATCAAGCATTTCTCGCAAGAATATCCTAACGTCACAGTTAACCTCTGCTCTTTTCGACACAAGTCCGTTAGGGTCTGTGGTACTTAGGGTTTTGGCCGTCGTACCGTCGCATAAGCTGATATGTTCCTCGATAGGCAATCGTGCTGTTCGAGTAGCCCTGCGACTGCCGTGTCTCTGATCCCTTCGGGGGCTGGACAAGACGTCTTCAAGCAATCTTCCTAGGCAGTTTGACCGTCGGAAGAGCAAGCGTTAGGAATTTTCCATGCCGCTTTTTACTTGAGGTTAGGCTCATTATGGCGAGCCCCGATGAGTCATAACCACTCCGCGCTGGTGTGGGATGATCTCCGATAGTCTTTCAGGCTTTATGTGAGTTGCCGTCAAGACCCTGAAGCTAGGAATTTGGCCTTTGCTTCATTTGCTGGCATCGCGTCTGCTGTACCGAGACGAATGTCGCGGTGGGAACTAGGGATTTTGCCGTGGCTCCATTTGTTTGATTGTCGCGTCTGAACCCTGCTGGAGGAAAAACGCTGGAGTGACATTTCGTCTGCTGTATCGAGACGAACGTCGTAGTTGTCTCTAGGTTGCTGGTGAACCGTTGAGGTTTGGAACTAGGGATTTTACCGTGGCTCCATTTGTTTGATGATGTTGCGTCTGCTGTGTCGAGACGAACGTTGGGGTGACATCTCGTCTGCTGTATCGAGACGAACGTCGCGGTGGAGCTAGGATTTTGCCGTTACTCCGCTTGTTTGATTGTCGCGTCTGAACCCTGCTGGAGGAAGAACGCTGGAGTGACATCTCGTCTACTGTATCGAGACGAACGTCGTAGTTGTCTCTAGGTTGCTGGTGAACCGTTGAGGTTTGGAACTAGGGATTTTGCCATGGCTCCATTTGTTTGATGATGTTGCGTCTGCTGTGTCGAGACGAACGTTGGGGTGACATCTTGTCTGCTGTATCGAGACGAACGTCGCGGTGGAGCTGGGATTTTGTCGTTACTCCGCTTGTTTGATTGTCGCGTCCGAACCCTGCTGGAGGAAAAACGCTGGAGTGACATCTCGTTTGCTGTATCGAGGCGAATGCCGAGGTGGAGCTGGGATTTTGCCGTTACTCCGCTTGTTTGACCATGGGGTCTTTCGTCGCCGTTGTATCTGCATCTTGATGGACTGCGAAGGAACACCTTTTTTAACATCTCGTCAGCTGTATCGGGACGATTGTCAAAATGAAGCTGGGATTTTTCCGTCGCTTCGCTTTGTTTCGACCGCAAGGTCTTTTGTTGGCGTTGTATCTGCATCTTGATGGACTGCGAAGGAACGCCTTTATTAACATCTCATCTGCTGTAACGAGATGAATGCTGAGATGGTTTCTAGGTTGTCTGTGAACCGTCGAGATTTGGCTTCGCTTCTTTTTTTTTATTTTTATGGAGCCTGTTGGGAAGGTATGGTTCCCTCTTTGTTTGTGCCCATGAATTGTATACAGGGATCGATGTGATCTCACCTGTAGGGCAGAAGTTTCATTCATTTTTTTTTATTATTATTTTATTTCCGCGATGCTCTATCATTTCAGCTTTTATATCGCGAAGGTCGCGATTGCCCAATCATTTCGGCTATTTTTTGCGGTGCCCAATCATTTCGGCTATTTAGTTTATTTTCACTCGCTGCTTTTTATTGCGAGTTGCCCAATCATTTCGGCTATTTATTTTATTTTTACTCGCTGCTTTTTATTGCGAGTTGCCTCATCATTTCAGCTATTTGGCATGCATACATTTTCACTTGCTGCTTTTTATTGCAAGTTGCCCCATCATTTCGGCTATTTCGTATGCATGTATGGCTCGTTGATTTTTCTATCGCGAGTGGGAACTTGGAATCTGATGCCAATCTTAGTATCTGCATCGCTACAACTGGAATATTTCCAGGAGCGAATCATCATTTGCCATGAAAGGACTTGGAATTTGATATCGGTTTAGGCATCAGCATCGCTACAATTGGGATATTGCCAGGAGCGAATCATCATTTGCCATGAAAGGACTCGGAATTTGATACCGGTTTAGGCATCAGCATCGCTACAACTGGGATATTGCCAGGAGCGAATCATCATTTGCCTCTGTTGATGTCGAACAAAGGTGGCTTAGCAAACATGGTTAGGATCCCGTCGACTAAGACTTTTGACTTCATGAGCCGTAAGGATCTCACAAAGGTATTTCTCCCTGCGAGTCGTGAGGATCTCGTAGGTGCTTTTTCTCCTTAGGAATCGTGGGGATTCCTAAGTATGTGTTCTCTTATAAGTCGTAAGGATCTTACAAGAGGGTTTTCTCCTTGCAAGTCGAGAGGACTTACAAGGGTTGCTCACCGTATGGACATATCCCCAGTCACGAGTGGGACTTGGTTAGGGAAATGTTTATTTGCGTCCTTGGATTGTATACAAGGGTCAGTATTGAGCCACTTGTAGGGCCAAATCGAGGGTTGTGGAGGTTGCTTAAGCACAGGTTTAGGTCTCTGTAACTTAAGACTTTCAAATCTCATGAGCCGTGAGGGTCCCATAAGAGAGTTCTCCTTACGAGTCGTGAGGATCTCGCAAGTGTATTTTCTCCTTAGGAATCGTGGAGATCTCTAAGTGTGTTGCTCCTTTGTGAGTCGTAAGGATCTCACGCGGGTGGTTTCTCCTTACAAGATCGAGAGGATCTTGTAAGTGCCTTTTAACGAGGTTGCGCCCTTTCAGGTTTTCACAAACACTCGCCGATAGTCCTGCTGTTTTTACTCACGGAGCCTTTTCGGGTTTTCATCCGTGCACATTTTTCTTATGGACATACCGTTTTTTTTACGAGGTCGTGCCCTTTCAGGTTTTCACGAACACTCGCCGGTAGTCCTGCTGTTTTTACTCACGGAGCCCTTTCGGGTTTTCATCCGTGCCCTTTTTGCTTATGGACATACCGTTTATATATATATATATATTTTATTTTATTTTTATATTTTTTATTCTTCTCGTCAGCCTAAAGATGCTGCGGTAGTAGTTTAAGGACGTTTCGGTCCTCTATTAGTTTAAGGACGTTTCGGTCCATTGTCACCATATTTGAGGCGAATATCTAGTTTACTGACTTTTCGGTCTATGAGGTTTTCTCTATGACTGAGCATGATTCCCCCGGTGTATCCGCCTTTCTCAGAGCGTGCGGTTGTGGCGGGTCCACCTTCCAGTTTTCGGAGAGCGCGAACTTGCCCTGTAGGTATTGGTCTTCAACCCAGTTCTTGAAGACGTAACAGTTTTCGATCGGATGGCCTAATACTTGGTGATAAGGGCAATAATTAGAACTGTTGACATCATCCAGTCGTGGTTGGTGTTTCTGCTCCGGTAGAGTGATAAGCCTGTTATGCACTGCCACTTCGAATAGCCTCCTTGTTTCATCTTGGGGAAATGAGTAAGGACGTCTTAGCCTCTCCTCGAGGGATATGCGTGGACGCACATTGTTTTGACGAACAATTGGTCTAGGGCCACTCGACTGTTATCGAGTGTTGGCGACGAAGGTCATCTTCCCCTTTCCTTTATCCCTTTTGCTCGATCCTTTGTTTGCGGGGCCGAGATTTTTCCCGAGTAACGGGCGATTGCAAGGCTGAATGTTCTCGCAACTCCTCAATTCTTTTATTTTTGAAATGGATTCCTTGAGAAGAGGGTTGAGGGAAACTTCTTCATCAGAGTCACTTCCAAAGGTGATAATTCGTGATCCCTTGGAGTCGGTTATACGACAGTCGTCGGCGGCTCTTTTACGCTCATCTATTGCATTTTTCCGATGTCTACGAGCTTCATACTTTGTCCTGTTGAAGTGTTGCTTTTGAGCAACATATCCTTGCCACCAACACTTAAAGGATTTGCAGTTTTCGGTAGGATGTATGATCTTCTGATGATATAAGCAGAAGTTAGGATGCATCTCTACTCCACCGAGAGTATTCTCTTCAGAGGGTGGTAGCTTCATTCCCACTGATAGGGCTTTGGCGAACCTTTTCCTCGTCTTGAATTTGTTTTTATCCGCAGCGGATGACTTTCGATTTGATGGGAGTGCCTCGACTCTTTAGTCCAGTCGTCGGTGTTTAGTTCCTTCCAGTATGGCCATCTCACGCTCTTGATTGGCTTTAACTTTCAAACGAATCTCATTCAGGAAGGCATCAATCAATTCATCTGACGGCCGCGGAATTTCTGGTTCAGGGTCCGCCCTCGGTTCCTCGGCGCAAGGAGCCTCTTTATTATCCGCCAATGAGTGAGAGATCGCATGACAAGTTGCCCCCGGCGTGTCCGTCTTCTTTGGAGTATGCGGCTGTGGTGGGTTTACCTTCCACTTTTCAGACAGCGTAAACTTGCCTTGTAGGTACTGATCCTCGATCCATCCCTTGAAGACGAAACAATCCTCGATCGGGTGACTTACCGTTTGGTGGTAAGGGCAGTAATCGGGATTATTGAGATCGCCTGGCTGTAACGAACGTTTTGGATTCGGCAGATTGATGAGTCTGTTGCGTACTGCCAGTTCGAACAGTCTTCTCGTTTTATTCTGAAGAAACGAATAAGGACGTCCTAGCCTCTCTTCAAGGGACGGGCGTGGATGCACGTTATTTTGGCGAACGACCGGCTTTGAGTTGCTCGGCTGTTGTTGAGCATTGGCAACGACAGTCGCCTTTCCTTTTCCTTTCTCATTTCGAGAGTCTGGTTTTGGAGGAGACGGTCCGTGGCCCATCTGGTCCATCTGGGCTAATTTGTCGATCAATGTTTGGAAGGTGGTCGGCCTGAAGAACATCATGAATTGTGAGATGGTCGCTTGCGGATCAAGAGTGCCCATGAACATGCCTACCGCAGGTGCCTCTTCTATGCGTTGTTCGCATTTCGACCATAGGTTCCGCCATCGTGTTGCGTATTGGACCCACATTTCGCCTGGCTTTATCCTGGCATTTATCAGTGCTGTTATCGGGGTGCGTTCACTAGCACTCGCGAATCTTTGTGTAAACAATAACTCCATCTCCGTAAATGTTTTGACAGAGTCGTTAGGTAGCTCCGAATACCATTCAAAAGCTGTTTCTGCTAAGCTGCTGACGAATTGGCGAAGCAACAATTTGTCATCGCCTCCAGTATTGCCGCATAAGGCCCTGAATTGAGCGACATGCTGATGTGGATTCCCTGTCCCTTTATATACGTGGAACTTAGGGATCGTATATCCCGGTGGGTAACTGATTTGGTCATACCAGCCCGGATAGGGTCGTCCAGTTCTAACAATTTACGCAGCCACTTCATTCACTTGATGAGCCCGTATTTGATGAGCTATATAATCATCCAGTGCGGCCTTGGAAATGGTTTCTTCCTTGGCTACTGAAAGAGCCGGAGGAGGATCAGATGTTTCCCCTCCGTCATTTCCGACAATGACTGGAGGGTCTTCAGCTGGAGGGTTCGGCTGTAACATCATCCCTACCATGTCTTGGAAGAAGAGTGCCATTTGTTTTATGTTAGCTGCTTGTTCTGCGGCTTCTGTGTCCTTCTTTTCGAGGATTCTACGTAAGAAGTCAGCATCAGTTTCTTGTTCGTGACGCTGCTCTGATGATACTTCCGAACTTTTTTTCGGTCCGATAAGTGAAGCCATCACAGTCATCATTTCCTGAAGCTTCTGTTGCTGCTCCTGGGCTTTCGTCACAGATCGGGTGAGCGGTCGGTGACCCGTCGAAGCACGGCTTTCCTCCTTTCCGGAAGCCATATAAACGGTGTGCACCACCATGCCCCCAGACTTGGGGCGTTTGTGTTCGGTGTCTTTGCGATTTGCCAAAGACACAGGGGCTTTTTGCGGCCTCCTTTTTTGAGTGATTGGAGTTGAGGGGGCCGTTGTAGTAGGCACCCAAGTAGCTTTTGCTTTTTGTGGCTTGACAGAGTAATCCTTCTCTTGCCGCACCTTCATCTTTTTCTGTCGGAGGAGATAGTTTTTATCAATCACCGACTCTTGGACCTGTCGCCAGACTTTGTAAATTTTAGAGGACAACCGTTGAGGGGGCTGCTCTAGCTTTTTCTCTGGAGCATTCTCTACAGGTGAAGGAGTTCGTTTCAATACCGCAGTAGGAGAGTTTCTTCGCACCGTATTCAGCAATTCAAAGCTGTTCCCGGTTGGAACAGCAGCATCGATCCCCACCGTTGGAGCTGGCGGAGTTATCCCAGCGGGGGAATTGCCCCCAGCCTTCCTCACTCGACGCCAGTGGCGACGTCGAGCGTGTCTTGCTGATGGAGTCACCTCCGTTGTTGGATAAGCTTCTTCATGCCCCCTGCTCTGGGTAGGGGAAGCAGCTTTGAGGACCTCGCCTGGAGCAGCAACCGGAGTGGCCATCCTTGTAAAAACTGATTTCTCGAAAGGAGGAGCCTTTCCAATGATTTTGTCCGTTTGAGTCGGGATGGCTATCCGCTTTGGGATGGCAGCTTCGGGTATCGCAGGTTTGCGTACGTTCTGGCCCAGTCTGTTGAAAACTGAGGTATTGAAACTGGGCGACCCGTTGAGAGGGGTCGCGGCAGTAGTAAGTCGATCAACGACCGGCTTCTTTGGGGCTTCTTGCAATGTCATTGTTGCATTGAAGCTCAACGGTGGGAGCATGGTCCCGAAGAATAATCCAGCGGTGGGCTGAGTTACCTGCTCCACTGGCATCTTGAAAAGGGAGGCCGCTTGGGGCCCATAAGTCACTCCTCCAGCAAGGACCGAGCGAGAGTTGCAGACAGTGCAGTTTGAAGCCATTGATCTTCAGTTCTCTGCACGGAGCAAGACACCAAATCTTAGTACCTTGAATCCACAGGCAACCACAACAAACCGCGATTTGTTCGCGAACACGACACACAAAGTGTGGAGTGGAAAGAGGAAAATGTCCCACCGGGCGTGCCAGAATCTGTTCCCCTCCGAACGGTGGCTGAGACGCCAGGGCGTCTTGCCTGAGATTCAGGGCAGATGCTATATGGTTTTATCCGTCTACCTCTCCGAAGATGCCAAGTTGATTTATGGTATCGTATATCGGAGGTTTAGACGGATGCGGCCGATGTAGCAGACTTCGTCAGATTCCCCCTCGCTTGAGGGGTTTTTGATTGTGGGGATGCTCTTCCCTACAGGCGCAAGCCCCTGCAGTTAATTACGCTACCGCATCGCGGTAACAACTTTCTCCTTCTCCAGAATTTCACTTCGTGTCGTGTGTGTTTGTTTTGTTTGTGGTTGCCCGTGGATTGTATGCGGAGACTAAGCGATGTCGTCGCCCGTAGGACGTGGATTAGTCCAAATCCGTATTTACTTAGATTTGGTGTTTTGGTTTAAGGATACGTTAGCCGTATTTAGGCTAAGATCGACTTAAACGTTTGTTAAGGATACGTTAGTCTGATTTGAGACTAAGATAAACTTAACGGGATCATTTTGGATCCGACAAAAGAGCGTTTGGGGACTCTATTGTTCCAGTTTAGGGACGTAGTGGTCCATAGGTAGTTTAAGGACATTGCGGTCCATATTCCAGTTTAGGGACATGGTGGTCCATATTCCAGTTTACGGACGTGGTGGTCCATATTCCAGTTTAGGGACGTGGTGGTCCATCGCCAGTTTAGGGACGTGGTGGTCCATGTTCCAGTTTAGGGACGTGGTGATCTATCATTAGTTTAAGGACGTTTCGGTCCAACATTAGTCTAAAGACGTTTCGGTCCAACATTAGTTTAAGGACGTTTCGGTCCACGAGTTTAAGGACCCCGCAGTCCGTATTGATGTGTGGTCGTTGGGACCCGTCACCTCTCTGACATCGTTGAAGGATTACAACGATAAGTGTCAAAGGAGTTCGGAGATGTACCCTCGAACCGGATATAAATTGATTTAGGGAGCAGCCATGCTCAGTCAATTTAATTTGAGGACTTACGGCCATGATTGGGCTAAGTCCAGTTGAAAAAGTTCAATATTTTTATTTATTTTTGGTCTATTAGACCTATGCATTATTTTTCTTTGTTTTAGTTGGGCTCTACCCCTTTTTTAAAATGCATAACATTTTTGATTAGGCCTGTTAGGCCTTTTAATTGGGCTCTGTCCCTTTTCTTAATAACGCAGAGCATCAAATACTCTGACAGTGCCCCATGTGGCTTGTCAGGCGCTTTGCTCCAATCAAATAGCGCAAGCGCTTGTGATGATGACACGTGTCATGCAAGCGCAGTGCGCTGCACCAGTGCGCTGCGCTTGCGCTACTGACACGTGGCGTGCTGTAGTGAGTTGCGCTAGTTTCAGAGAGCAAGGCTCTATTTCAAAGTGCGCAGCGCAAATGGGACACGTGGCGTTCTCTGGTGGCTTGCGCCAACCCAAGAGCGCAACAGTGCAGTTTACAAGTGCAAAGCACTATTAATTTGAGAATCTTTTAGATTCCAGAACCAATGGTTCGTAACAGAAGTGCAAAGCACTGTTTGTTTTCTTGATCTAATTTAGATCAAAGAAAATATGTTCCTCTTGTTTTTTTTATTTCAGGGAACCAGGGGTTCACAAAAGTGCAAAGCACTATTTTTTATTTTGTTTTTTATTAAAGATCATCGATCTTGTTCTTAGATCAATGATCTATCAGAAGAAATTCTTCTATCATAAAGGTTTTTTTACCTTTCTTCTTGATACTTCTTCAGAGCTTTCTCTCTCTGTTTGAAAATTTCGATTTCTCCCAAAAATGTTCCTCCCTTTGAATTGAGGTCTAGGGTCCTTTTTATAGTGCCCATAAATTAGTTAAGTTTTCTAAAGAGATCATTCTCTGAGTGATTTGGGGAATTTTCCCCACCGTTGGATCTTTGATCCAAGGGATTTTGTTTTACAGAAGACAATCTTCTTGTTTTTAACAAGATTAAGAAAAATATTTCAGAATTTTAATTCTGTTTGGCGCAAGCGCACCAGCTTGTGACACGTGTCGCGCAGCGCACAGCGCAGCGCAACTGCACTTGCGCAACTGCGCTGACATGTGTCGCGCAACGCAGAGCGCAGCGCAACTGTGCCTGCGCAACTGCGCTGCCACGTGTTGCGCAGCGCAGAGCGCAGCGCAACCGTGCTTGCGCAACCGCGCTTACGCATGTCGCGCAGCGCAGAGCGCAAGTCAGCTGAAGCGTTGCTTCTTTAATTTTTCTTGTAACTTTCAGAACAGAGCCTTGCTCCGATTGGGGGAAACAGGAGCGTTGCTTTGTTTCCCTCCTTGGAATTTGAACAGAGCTTTGCTCTGATTGGGGGTAAACAATGCCAAGTTGATTTATGGCACCGTGTATCGGAGGTTTAGACAGATGCGGCCGTTGTAGCAGACTTCGTTAGATTCCCCCTCATTTGAGGGGTTTTTGATTGTGGGGATGCTCTTCCCTGCAGGCGCAAGCCCCTGCAGTTAATTACGCTACCGCATCGCGGTAACAACTTTCTCCTTCTCCAGATGGTCACTTCGTGTCGTGTGTGTTTGTTTTGTTTTTGGTTGCTAGTGGATTGTATACGGAGACTAATTTGTGTTGTCTCCCGTAGGGCGTGGATTAGTCCAAATCCGTATTTTCTTAGATTTGGGTTTGGGTTGGGTTTAAGGATCGTTAATCTCATTTGAGACTAAGATCAACTTAAACGTTTGTTAATGATATGTTAGTCTATTTAGACTAAGATCAACTTAACGGGATCATTTAGATCCAACAAAAGAGCGTTTGGGCTCTATTGTTTTAGTTTAGGGACTTTGTGGTCCATTGTTAGTTTAAGGACATTACGGTCCAGTGTTAGTTTAAGGACATCTCGGTCCGGTTTAAAGACATCATAGTCTGTAAAGGTTAAGGACATCATAGTCCATGGGTTTAAGGACCCCACAGTCCGAGGTTAAGGACATCATAGTCCATGGGTTGAAGGACCCCACAGTCCAAGGTTAAGGACATCATAGTCCATGGGTTTAAGGACCCCACAGTCCATAGCTTAAAGACATCATAGTCTGTAAGATTTGCTGATTGTCGGGACCCGTCACCTCTCTGAAGACGTTGAGGGATTACAACGACAAATATCAGAGGAGTGAAGAGATGTACCCTTGAACCAATATTGGTTGGGGGATCTGTAGTTAGATTGATTTAAGGATCGTTAATCTCGTTTGGGATTAAGATCAACTTAAATGTTTGTTAAGGATACGTTAGTCTAATTTTAGACTAAGATCTACTTAACAGGATCATTTAGATCCAACAAAAGAGCATTTAGGCTCTGTTGTTTAGTTTAGGGACATTGCAGTCCAAGTTCAGATGCAAACATGGATTTGGAAATGCACCAGATAGTTATTGGCTATTAGGACCCACCACCGCTCTGAAGACGTTGAAGAATTACAACGACATGCATTAGAGGTGTGGAGAGATGTACCCTTGAACCAAAGTTGTCTTAAAGGCTCTGGGTTCTACTTTGAATGTCATATGAGATTACCAATTTTGGAAGACAAAAGTGTGTTTGAGGTTTAGTCAAAAGGGGGTACTGCCACTGGAAAAACTTGGCTAGTTCAAGCTAAGATTGGCTTGGATATAGTGTTAAACACTAGATTACACTCGGCTATCACGTGCTCTCACGTGATGCGCTTAAAATAATGTTAAACACTAAGGATGCAGTGCACAAAACAGTGTTGGGCCCAAACTTCTTTTATTTTATTCTCAGGATATGCAGGTAAGTTTTAAACACTTTAGTCTTCACGGCCATCACGTGTGGGCACGTGATGGGTACCCATGCACTGGATATTAAAAGGATTTGCCAGGGGTCACGTGGGGACACGTGAGGGCGCCCATGCATTGGATTTTTATCCTTCAGTTCTTTCCATCTTCTCTTTTTTAAAGAGGTGTTTGTCAGGGGTCATGTTGGGGACATGTGAGGGCGCCCATGCATTGGATTTTAATCCTTCAGTTCTTTCCATCTTCTCTTTTTTAAAGAGGTGTTTGTCAGGGGTCGCGTGGGGACACGTGAAGGCGCCCAAAGTCTGTTTTGCTTTTATTTTGAGAAGTTTGTTCAAGGGTCACGTGGGATCACGTGACCCGATCTCATTCATTCTTTTTTGACCATTGAGGGGAGGGTCACGTGTTGCCACGTGATCAGGTTGGGTACTTGATCTTTTTACGTACATGAAAAGTCCCTTGTTTAAGAATTAAATTCTTTTTTAAGGTTAAACCTTGATTTTCTTTAGAGGAATTAAATTCCTATATATTTGGAAGAATTAAATTCTTTAAACTCAATTCTCTCTCTAAGTTTTGGATCTGTATGGCAGAATCTTCCCGTTGAGAATTAAATTCTCAACTTATGGGGAGATTTGCTTCTGCAGATCTTCAACCATAGGAAGAACTAAGTTCTTATATTAGGGGTTAAACCCTATTTTTGTTGGAGGAGTTAAAATCGTATATGCTTTGTGGGAGAATATAATTCTCTGAACTTAGGTCTTCCCCTAGGTTTTAGATCTGCATGGCAGAATCTTCCCGATGAGAATTAAATTCTCAACTTATGGGGAGATCTCCTTCTGCAGATCTTCAACCAAAGGAAGAACTAAGTTCTTATTCAGAAGAGTTAAATTCTTAGATTGAGAATTAAATTCTCTTTTTATTTTGTGGGAGCTTATAGGATGATCTCTTACCTAGGATTTCTTTCTTTTCTAAAGAAGCCTTCTTTTCTCTCTGGAGAATTAAATTCTCTTTTCTTTTGTATTCTCTCTCTGTTGTTGTGTTGTTCTTTTCTATTCTCTTTTTGTCTCTTATTTATAGGAGAAAGAAAAGAATCAGTTTGTTTAGTCAATCTTTCATTGAAAGATTTTATTGATTTTATAACCAACATGATCTGTTAGATCACTCGGTGAATTTTATTCATCATTGGATTTTTAATCCAAAAGATATTTTGTTTGTTGTTCCTGGCAGATTTTAGGAAAATCTTTCCTTGTATAGAATCTTTCTATAAATTGGTGATTTTTTAATCACCATTGGATTTTTAATCCAACGGTACTCCACTTTACAGAGCGCAATCTTTTTGTTTGGAAAGATCTAGGGAAATATTAGGGTTTTGATATCCCTTAATTAGAATTTAAATTTATTTGTTCAGAAAGTTCAAGAGCCTATCACGTGTTAGCACGTGACCCCACTGATTGACCATTTAATCAGAATTTAATTCCATTCTTTTAAAGAGCTCGGGAACTCATCACGTATCGTCACGTGACCCCTAGTCACGTGTGGGCACGTGATACCCCATTGTTTTTTTTTGCTGTTTTATTATACCTTTTAATTCCTTTTAGTGGGTTTAAAGGCCCATCACGTGTGGGCACGCGACCCCTTTTGATTATAATTCAATTCTATTAGTTCAAAGGGCTCAGGAATCCATCACGTGCTGGCACGTGACCCCATCTCAAATTGTGTATCTCAGCGCCTATAACTTTGCTCATAGAAGGTCATGTGTCCCCACGTGATGCCCGATCACGTGTGGACACATGATGCTCCTCTTGTGTATTTCCTTGCTGCTTTATTCAGTTCCCATGAGGGAACAAATGCCCCCACAACGTTGTTCTCACATGTTTGCACGTGAGTGCAACGCTGTCATCTTTGTGGCCGTTGGATTTGCCTAGGGAAGGAGGCAGATGAACCGTTTCCCATCACATCCTATAAATGCATGGGTCTCTTCAGAAGCGCCTCCACTCTTTCATCTTCTTCCCTGTTCATTTTCCTTTGAGAATTTAATTCTCATCTTCAGAGCTCAGTTCTCTGTTCCAAAAAATTTCAGAGTTTAACTCTGTTCAAGAAAGAATCTTTCCTTCAGGTAATGGTTTTGAACGATCAAAGAACTTATATATATATATAAAAAAAACTCTTTGGATTTTAAATCCACACCAAGGGTTTTTCCCTTCAACAAAAGCCCATCTTTCCAAGTTCTTTAAGAATGTCCGATCTTTAAATAATAAACCCCTTCTGTTAGGCGTTTCTCTGATCTTAGGGGATTGGTGATGATACTTGTCTGCCTCTGGAATTTAATTCCATTCCAAAGAGTTTAGCTCTGAAAATTTTTCTGGGAATTTAATTCCTCTGTTCAAAAGGAATTTAATTCCTCTAAAGAACTTCGTTCTTAAAAGAAGACTTCTTGGGATTTTTTCATCCTGAGTAGTTCTTGCAAAAATAGTTTAGGAGAGATCCTTCTTGATTTGCACAGAGTTTCTACAATGGGTTTTCTCCTTGGGGGAATATGTAGAGTTGTTTGAATTTATTGAGAATCTTCCTTTTGTTCTCATAATGATTACCTTGCCTCATCATTAGTGGTCCGCCATCTTAATTTTGTGGGGCCCATGTGTTTTGTAACTCATGGTCCCATGAAATAAGTTGTTTGTCGTTTTCTTCCACTGTCCTTATATATATATATATTTATAAATATATATACACCTGTGGGCTTCACTAACAGTTTCCCCTTCCTTTATTTCAGGAACAATGGCTTCTCTTCCATACTTTCTTTTTACTCGCTCGGAGGCGGCTTTTCCCCAATCACCGTCGGACGAAGAAGCGATGGCAATGATCAGGGCTCATTACCCGGATTGCACCAACTTACTCTTATGGGGAACCTGGTACGGGCATATCATCCGCGGTCGCCGAAGTTTTCTTTGCGAGGTGCCAACAGAACCTCTCTGCCCGTTCTTGCCGTTGGACCGTCCACTAACTGCTTTTGTTGTAGAGGTAGCGGATTGGACTCCTACAGGCCGGCTCGAGCCATCGACAGTTGGGATACCAAACTAACCTGTGCCGGCCATAGATATCTTGGGGCGTCGTATTTGCCAAGGCGAAGCCCAGCCCTGGGGACAAGTCTATAAGATAGGGCTTACCCCTCGCCATCCCACGGGCTATCTTCTCTGGGCTCATTACATTCTGTCCGTCCATCGTGCGCGATTGCAGAAGGTCGGGCTTTACCAAGCGGTGTGCGCGTCTCTTTTCCATTATCAGTCTCCTCACGTATGGTGGGTTAAAGCTTTCCTTAATCAATGGAATCTTCCCACCAACACTTTCTTGTTAGGGGACCGCGAAGTTTCGATTTCTTTGGAAGAGTTTCGCGAGATCTCGGGTTTACCGATCAGGGGAGCGCCTTACGAAGAATTATTGCCCTCTGACGAGTATGTCTTCGAGACTGTGCCCGCTACGCTTGACGGCTTGTCGACTGAAAATGCCGTCCGCCACAAGTATCCGAGTCTAATCAAGACCCTGGGTATTTTTGAGAAGCTGTTCACAGAGTCAAAGGAACAGGGCGTCACTTTTAAAAGCTTTATTTCCTGCTTCCTTCATGTAGACGTTCTATCAAAGGCGGCTCCGAAGTTCGCAAATATTAATGACCCCTTCGGGTTTGGTTTAAATAAGCTACCGGCTAGAGAAGAGGATTTGCCACAGTTATACATTCCAATCTTGTCGGCTGTATCTTTCAAGTCGATCACAGCTCCTGGCATGGATGAAGAAACTTTCTTCGCCGGGTTAATCAGCGTTTGGCTCAGTTGGTTTGTCTTTCCAACGCACCGTCGATTCATGAGAGCCTCGGTCATTTACCCTGCTCATCGCATTGCCGAAGGGATGCGACTAGCCGTGGGCATTGCAGGGCTATCGCATCTATACCATAGGCTAAGCACTGCAGCCAATACCTCAACCCCAGGCGTGGACGTAGTGAGTTTCTCTCTTCATTATTTTACGTCATGGATTGAGATGCACGTGCTAGGGGCATTTGCTGCGCACCAGAGATCCAGCTTTTATGATGCTTATACCTTTCCGCGGCTCATGAGGTTGGTGGACGCTTCTTCTCCTGACCCAACTCAATTAGGGCCTCTTCGTGTGCTGCTCAATCCGTATGCTAACGAAGGCGGAATAGTATTTAATGATCGAATCCTCTCTGCTCCCTCGGGACCTGCTCAACAGCTTTTTCACTTGTCGAAAGAGGGAGCACCCTCCTTGAAGCCCAAGGAAGCCATGCACTTGTATTCGATCAGACCCAGTTATCTGGTGTTCCATCGAAACAATGCGGCTCTTTTCATGCGGTACAATCCACACCGCTTTGCCCGGCAATTGGGTTATGACCAGACCAGGGTGTTCCCTTTGAAGCATTCATGGTGGAGCCTAGCTCTTCTTTGGAAGCTATTCATGATGCCACCCACCATTTCATGAGGCTGAACACCGGTTCTCATTTCATGATCCCCGAGGCCGACTACATTCCGAGATGCGTGGGGGCTTTCACGGGTTGGTATCGCCACCGAGTTAGTCCAATCATTTCTGAGGAGAGGAGGATACTTTTTGGGCTTAGGGCTCCCGCCCCACTCCAGGCTACTGGAATCCTGCCACGACCGTGGGTAATGGTTCGACCTCCCTTGAGGGGGAATGACGCCTTACTTATTCCTGAGGTAGTGGACGCGGGCCCGACTCCTCCTACTGTTGGGCTGTCGACGCGCACTAGAGCTCAAGCGAGGGCTTCTGATAATGCGCCGATAACAATTTCATTGGCTGCGGCATCAGCGATGGCAGTGTCATCACCGGTAGCACTGTCGAGAGAGGATACTGAAGGCGAAGTGGGCCAACGTCGCACCAAAGCACTGAGGGGAAAGAAGCGATCGTCTTATGGTGATAGCTCTGGGTCAAAGAGGCGAAAGAAGACAGTCACCAATCTGCTCGACTTTTTTGTGGAATCCGAGCCTATCTTTCAAGATGAACCAATAGCTATGCAAGAGACGGATGGTGGTCTTCTTTTTCCAAGTTCATTTTCCGAGGAAGACGCACAATTGGCTGAGTCTATAAGATGCTCCCAGGATGAGACTGAAAATGTGAGGGTCCCGAAAAGGCCTTATCCTGCCGTCATCTTCTACGAAGATCCTCCATCGATACGGCGGACATTCATAGGTCCTTTGGAAGAGGGAGGCGAGATAGACCTTAGGCGGCCTATCTCGGCCGATGCCAAAGATGAGCTGTCATTGTGGACCGGTGGCCACGAATTTACCCTCGAACCCCGGCGAGCACAAATTCTTGAGAAGGAACGCCGGCTTGAAAAAGCCATACTAGAAGCTCCTTGGCGCATTGGTATACTTATACATCTTTTTGTAGTATTTTGCACTGCTTATATATATATATATCCTTATCTTCGTGAAAACTTTGCAGGGACTTCGGCAATGGCAGAGAATCTGGGCTCGAGTAGCGCCTTGACTGTGGACTCTGTAAATATCCCCGATGAGACGCCAGTAGGTGTGGAGGGGGACGCTACATTTGCTATTCCTGCTGCAGAGCTTCCATTGGTGGCTTCCGTTCTCCCGGTGCTTGCTCTCCCGGAAGAGGCATCTTCATTGGCCGCAGATTCAATGGATCTTTCTGGTGACGGCCCGGAGACTGTGGGACAGGTAGTCGAGGCCACCGTCCTTTCATTGGAGTATGCAGCAGTGGCCGCTGCTCCTCAATTGGAAGCTGTTATACCGGCCCGTGTCCCCGATGATGCATCTGAAGGTACGAAAGAAGCTGCCGAAGCGGCTATCCCACCAGTTCAGAGCGGGAGGAGTATCGAAGGTAGCCTTCTATATTTTATTTTAATAATCTCTCCATCATCTGAACCTTTCTATCTTTTCAGAATTACGCGGGTTGGCGGCGTCTATCGCTGATCTGTCTCCTTGAAAATCCTTTCAGCGTTTGCTAGAGATGGCCGCTCCACATGCAATATCCCCTCAACGTATCATCCTCTCTTCCGGACAAGGTTAGTGTTATTTGCCTTCTTCTCATGGCATTATTATTATTTCATATAACGATACTGATGTCTTCTGTAGTTCTGGAAGCCGATGACGAAGTTGATATTCTTGACGGGCCTGGGGATTTTTTTTACCCTTCTTGCATGACTGTAGGTAAGTAAAGTTTCAACATTGTTCCATCTGCTTTTTGCTTGCAAGTCTCGCTGATTGTTTATAAATCTTAACAGCTTTGCCAGTTCTTACCACGCTGGAATCTCGCATCGTCATGCCACCCGGCCCCTATGCTCTACGTGCCTTTGAACGGATGGCAAAGCTAAGCCTTCATTCTTTGTCAGCTCTGATCGAAGACCTTCGTGCTGGTAGTTTGATCACGGCCGAAGAATTTGCCGCCGAAGCCAACAGTTCTCTCCTTTTTCTTGCTGCTTACCATAGCGAAACATTGGTGCAAGTCTGGGTCGAGTTTTGTCGTCGGGTGGATGCTTGTTTGCATAGTCTTGAATGTACGCGCCTTCCTTCAGAGGTTGTGGCTGCAAAGGCGAGCTTGCGGGGGTTGATTGAACGGTGCGCCGCAAATATGCTGTCATGCGAGAAAAGGCTCAGCCGAAAATTTTCAGAGAGGAAGTTGGCTTCAAATGCGCTGGGGAAACTTCAAGCTGAACTTACGGCCAAGACCACTCGTGTGTATGAACTCTGGAGGGTGCTTCAAGAAGCTATCAGGGAGGTGGTAGCTATTGATAAAGCCGTCATTTTTACCCGCGAGATGGTTGAAGCCCACAAAGTCACTGAATAGGAACTTGAAAGTCAGCTTGCCTAGTACCAGGCCCAACAGTCTCAAGCGGAGGCCCGTTTCGTAGCGATAACAAATTATGAAGCCGAGGCCCAGTGGAAAAAGGATGAACTGACAAATCTGTTACATTGTCCGCCGGCTTGAAAAATTGTATATTTTCCTTTTATTCTTCTTTTGTACATACTCCTGAATGAGAGTATTTTTTTTATTCTTCCATAGATTGTAATTTGTATTCATTTTGATTCATGAATAAAAGACATATTTTTCTTGTCTCCCTCTGTCATTTTTCCTCTTTGCTGTATTGTCACTATGTTACTCTGGCAAGCGTAGAAAATATTTCATCCTAGCCTTCTTGTAGGGTATCGATGGCTTAGGAAGCAGGTTCAGGTTTGCTGCCTAAGACTTTCTAACTTTATGAGTCGTGAGGATCTCAAAAATATTTTTCTCCCTACGAGTTGAGAGGATCTCGTAGGTGTATTTTCTCCTTAGGAATCGTGAGGATTCCTAAGTTCGTTTTCTCTTGAGAGTCGTAAGGATCTCACAAGAGAATTTTCCCGCTTACAAGTCGAGAGGACATGTAAATGGTTGTTTCCCTCTTTGTCGATATTCGACTTCGGAGAGTGTGACCCGTGAATAGTATGCAAGAGTCCATCTTGGACCGACTTGCAGGGCCCCAGTGCTTAGGAAACATGTTTTTTAATCCCCATTGCCTAAGGCTTTGCCTTACGAGACGTGTCGAGAAGTTCTCGCAAGGATGTCTTAACGTCACAGTTAACCTCTGCTCTATACAACAGAGGTCTGTTAGGGTCTGTGGTACTAGGGTTGTATCCGTCGTACCGTCGCGTTGGCTGATGTATTCTTCGATAGGCAATTTTGCTGTTCGAGTAGCCTTGCGACTGTCGTGTCTCTGATCCCTTCAGAGGCTGGACAAGACGTCTTCAAGCAATCTTCCAGGTAGTATTACCGTCGAAAGAACAAGCGTTAGGGATATTCTATGTCGCTTTTTACTTGAGGTTAGGCTCAGTTTGGGAGCCCCGACGAGTCATGACCACTCTGCGCTGGTGTGGGATGATCTCCGATAGTCTTTCAGGTTTTATATGAGTTGCCGTCAAGACCCTGAAGCTAGGAATATTGCCTTCGTTTCGTTTGTTGGCATTGCATCTGCTGTATCGAGACGAATGTCGCGGTGGTGATTGTTTCCCCCAATCAGAGCAAAGCTCTGTTCAAAATTTCAAATTTTGAAATGAAGCAGTGCTTCATAGCAGCGCCAGCGCTGAGAGAGTCAAAGACTCTGAGGTAGCCCTCATGTGCAAAGCACATGAGCGCTAGCACTAAGAGAGCCGCACTCTAAGCAGCGCACTACGTGCAAAGCACGTAAGCGCTAGCGCTAAGAGCGCTGCATTCTAAGCAGCGCACTACGTGCAAAGCACGTAAGCGCTAGCGCTAAGTGCGCTGCACTCTAAGCAGCGCACTACGTGCAAAGCATGGGAGCGCTAGCGCTGGAACTAAACGTTCCCAACCGTTGGATCAAAGATCCAACGAACATGATTAAAAATCATCAATTGATCAGAATAAAATTCTGTTAAGGAAAGATTCCTCAAAATCTTTCCAAACAAAAAGATTGTGCTCTGTAAATTAGAGCACCGTCGGATCAATGATCCAATGGTGATTAAAAATCACTAAAATATAGAATAAATTCTGTATGGGGAAAGATTTCCCATTCTTGTTAAAAACAAGAAGATTGCCTTCTTTAAATCAGAAGCCCTTGGATCAAAGATCTAACGATGGGAAAATCCCCAAATCAATTGAAGAAAAGATCTCCTTAACTGATTGAACAAATCATCTCACCCTATATAAAGTCCCCAAGACTTCAAGTCTCTGAGATAGAAAAAACATAGAGAGGAATCCCTCCATACACTTTGAGAAATCTCAGAAAGAAGAGCAAGCTCTCGGTAGAAAAAGAAAATTCTCTTCAAGGTAAAAAGAACAGAAAGACGAAATCGTCTCATATCAAAAGAAGAATTCACTACTTTTCTTCAGATCATAGATCTATAAGACCAATGTCTTTCACAAAGAGATCAAAGTATCTCATCACAAAGAATAAGAGGAAGAAATTAATCTTTTTCAGATCATAAATCTATAAGACAAATTGTCTTTTAGAGATCATGAACATCTTATTATAAAAGAGGGGAGAATAATTCAATTCTCTTTGATCACAGATCCATAAAGGCAAAGCCTTTCACCAAAAAAAGAGATTGAAACATCTCCTTTAAAATAAGAACTTTGTTCTTAGAACCTTGAGACAAAGTCTCTTATAAAAAGAGAATTTAATTCTCAGGACGCAAACTAATCTAAGTTGCATAAAAGAAGAGCCTTAGCTCTCCTAATTTAAAAGAGCTTCAATGCTCCACATCTAGTGCAAGGCACTGCAGAGCCTTGGCGCTCTTAATTTTAAAGAGCCTTAGCGCTCCAAATATAGCGCACTGCGCTCATTGACTGGCGCTCAGTGCCAAGCACATCACATGCTCTTCACGTGTGCGCTGCTTAACAGAAGCGCCCCAGCGCTCCATATCTAGCGCAAAGCGCTGCAGAGCCTTAGCGCTCCAAATATAGTGCACTGCGCTCATTGATTAGTGCTAGCACCAAGTGTGCCACGTGTTTCCCACGTGTGCGCTGATAGAACATAAACTGTTTTTTAAAATAAAGCCTTAGAGCTATGATGAATGCTCAGCATTCAATAAAAGACAAAAAATATTGTCAGAATTCAAATCAATGCCCAGCATTCTCAAATGTTTAGCATTTTAACTGAGTGGGCCGAGCCCAAGTTGACCATAAGCCCCTCATTCAGATTAATTGAGCCCATATGCTCATAAATCTCAGATCTTAGACCCAATTGGACTACAAAACTCCCAACCAAAATTAGTTCAAGGGTACATCTCTTCACTCCTCTGTTATTTGTCATTGTAAACCTTCAACGTCTTCAGAGAGGTGACGGTCCCGACAACCATACATTCCATAAACTATGACGTCTTTAAATTGGACTGTGGGGTCCTTAAACCTATGGACTATGGTGTCCTTAATCTTGGACTGTAGGGTCCTTAAACCCATGGACTATGATGTCCTTAACCTCAGACTGTGGGGTCCTTAAGCCCATGGACTATGATGTCCTTAACCTCGGGCTGTGGGGTTCTTAAGCCCATGGACTATGATGTCCTTAACCTTGGACCGTAACGTCCTTAAACTAATTATGGACCGTAACGTCCTTAAACTAATTATGGACCGCAAAGTCCCTAAACTAAACAATAGAGTCCAAATGCTCTTTTGTTGGATCTAAACGATCCCGTTAAGTTGATCTTAGCCTAAAATTAGACTAAAGTATCCTTAACAAACGTTTAAGTTGATCTTAGTCTCAAATGAGACTAACGCATCCTTAAACCCAACCCAAACCTAAATCTAAAAAAATACGGATTTGGACTAATCCACGCCCTACGGGCGACAACATAAATTAGTCTCCGTATACAATCCACAGGCAACCAAAAATAAAACAAACACACACGACACGAAGTGACCATCTGGAGAAGGATAAAGTGGTTACCGCGATGCGGTAGCATAATTAACTGCAGGGGCTTGCGCCTGCATGGAAGAGCGTCCCCACAATCAAAAAACCCTTCAACGAGGGGGAATCTGACGAAGTCTGCTACATCGGCCGCATCCGTTTAAACCTTCGATACATGGTGTCATAAATCAACTTGACATCTTCGGAGAGGTGGACAGATAGCACCAAATAGCATCCGCCCTCAAAATTCAGGCAAGACGGACCTACGCGGTCGCGTCTCTGTGTTCGGCGGAGAACAAATTCTGGCACGCCTGGTGGGACCTTTTCCTCTTTCCACTCCACACTTCGTATGTCGTGTTCGCGAACGAATCTCGGTTTGATATGGTTGCCCTTGGGTTCGAGGTGTTAGTGTATATGCCCTAGAGGCCATTACTGTATCATACTAGTATGTATATTACTTAATGGAAGCTTGGGATATTCACCTTGTATATACAATCTTGCTCAAAATAGTAGTATGCTACTTGGTTTATTTCTACTTCAATGTGTACATGTGTTTATCTTTGTATATTGCTTATACACATTAGTGGAGCCCTTAGGATCTTTGCTTGATTACCAGCGATGTGATGGCCGTCACACTAGTGGGGCTGGGTAATCTAGAAGCACATCCTTATGCAGGTCCCTGGTCGCAGGACTATCGAGACAGGGCATCGATACTCCGGAGTAGACCAGCGCATACGCTTCTCATCCCAGTGTGGGAGACGGTCTGTCCCACAGCCGTCAGTACGTCGTACTTGAGATAGTATGCGGGTGCCCGTTAGGTTACGGGTACACTGGACAGGACTCGTCGGGAACTGACCAGTTGGTATTATACCTATCGTCAGTTATCAGTTCCCAGGTGACATGAGTACAGCTTAGTCCGCTGACTTGACACTGTCACTTCGCCTCGGGTGTGTTCCCACTGTACTTTGATCACTACCCTACCACGGCTCAAAGGAGTCGTGCAAACAGGTGGTGGTTGGGTGCAGTCCCGAAGCACTTGGAGGCAGTGACGGTTAGACAGGATTCGTCTCTCCCGGTATTGGGGGTTGACATCGCGCTGTGTCTAGGAGAGCAATTACACGAGTAGTCCCTGGCCAGGGCAAACGAGATATACTGGTAGGTTTCCAGTGTTATCTCAGGGTGTTTTGGGCTTCGCTCCGGCACGACTTGTACCGCTATTGGGGGACTGACGTTTACCGCCCCCTAGGCCCGCCATGCGATGTATCAGACGAACAGACCGGACTGTACGGAGAATGTCACACTCAGGCTCAGTAGGAGTTCAGATGGGTTTCGCCTCGTCGGTCTTCTTGTCGGCATTACCTGGGGACCGTTACGCACAGCTAGTGCCGCTTGCGGTCTGTGGTTAAACCCACTGCCAGCGTAGTGTCGAGTCTTTAGAGTCCCACACAGAAAGTTTTTCGCCTTTAGGCAAAAGAGTAGAGGTCGCATGGTATTGCGACAGGTCGCATGGTTTTGCGACAGGGTTCGGTCACATCCATGCACTTGTGCGCGTACAGTGTCCGGACAGTTTACACTAGCGGGCTTTGGTTTAAGCCAGATCCTAGTGTACTTTATGGGATTGGATTTATCCAGTTTGCATTCGTGTTCCTCGGAACGCGGATGCGGGTGTGTATGCACAGTTGACAGGGAGGCACAGACAGCGGATTCTCATTAGGGTTGTTGACAGTTGACCGTTGACTTTTTGACTTTTTGCTCAACCCTAATGAGAATTTGATATGTGATTAACTATTATATTAATTAAGTATTATGGTGACTTGGTTGTTGACTTTGTTGACTTGTTGACTTTTGTTGACTTGTTGACTTTGTTGACCGGTTGACTAGGCTTGACTAGTTGACCATCATGATAACCATGGCTATCATTTCATGCCAAAGACTTTTACTTGCTTGTTCATTTAAGTAAAATGAGTGCATGACATGATAAGGTTATGGTTGCTTGTTCATTTAAGTAAAATGAGTGAATGAAACCCTAACCCTAACCCTAACCCTAACCCTAACCCTAACCCTAACCCTAACCCTAACCCGAAGCGGACATTCTTACTTCATTACTTTTACGGATGACTTCTCAAGGTACGGCTATGTCTTCTTAATGAAACATAAGTCCGAGGCTTTTGGAAAATTCCAGGAGTATAAGAATGAAGTAGAGAAACAGATCGGCAAAAGTATTAAGATTCTAAGATCGGATCGAGGTGGAGAATACTTAAGTGCCGAATTCCTGAATTACTTAAAAGAGAACGGAATTCTCTCTCAGCTTACTCCTCCATACACCCCGCAACATAACGGTGTATCGGAGAGACGGAACCGAACCCTATTGGATATGGTTCGGTCCATGATGAGTAACGCTGAGTTGCCGCGATCATTCTGGGGATATGCGCTAGAATCAGCCGCATACCTTTTGAACCGAGTTCCCACTAAGACTGTGCCTACTACGCCATTTGAGATATGGTGTGGGAAGAGACCCCATCTTAATCATATTAAGATATGGGGAAGTCCAGCTTTTGTCAAAAAGCAGCATGCGGACAAGCTCGAGGCACGCTCAGTACTGTGCAAGTTTGTGGGATATCCAAAGAATTCCAAGGGATATTTCTTCTACTGCGAAGAGGAACAAAAAGTTCTTGTTTCTCGTCATGCCCACTTTCTAGAACACCAGTTCATAGAAAAGGAAATAAATGGGAGCGCAGTAGAACTGGAAGAGATTCCAGAACCACGGACTATTACTGAAAGTTTAGTGGAACCAGAGGGTTCGGAAGAACAGGACATTCCTACGCCGCTCCGCAGAAGTAGTAGGCAGTCTCATCCGCCCGAGAGATACTACGGTTTTCTCATAGACGGGGATAGAGAGGATTGCATCATAGATTATGATGAGCCTACTAGCTTCCAGCAGGCCGTTCAGAGCGTTGACTCAGTGAAATGGCTGGATGCAATGCGGACCGAAATGGAGTCCATGTACACCAACAAGGTATGGACGTTGGACATTGCTCCAGACGGGGTAAAACCCGTAGGATGCAAGTGGATCTTCAAAAGGAAGATTGGTGTAGATGGACAGGTTGAGACCTATAAAGCTAGGCTGGTAGCAAAGGGTTTTCGTCAAAGACCTGGTTTGGACTATGACGAAACCTTTTCTCCAGTAGCCATGCTGAAATCCATTCGGATCCTTCTTGCCATTGCTGCCTTCCACGATTATGAGATTTGGCAAACGGACGTAAAGACAGCTTTTCTAAATGGAAATTTAGAGGAGTGTGTCTATATGGACCAGCCAGAGGGTTTCATTCAGAGTGGGAGCAGCGGAAAGGTGTGCAAGTTGCTTAAGTCCATCTATGGACTAAAGCAGGCATCGCGGAGTTGGAACATCTGCTTTGATGAGACGGTCAAAGAATTTGGCTTTATCAAAAATCCAGATGAACCATGCATCTATAGTAGATTTGTAGCGAGAACTGCAGTATTCCTCGTTTTATACGTGGATGACATTCTCTTAATAGGAAATGACATTCCTATGCTACAATCTGTCAAGGGGTTCTTGTCACACAGGTTCTCCATGAAAGACCTGGGTGATGCCTCATACATTCTGGGTATCCGG
This sequence comes from Agapanthus africanus, assembly GCA_030015575.1. NCBI lineage: Eukaryota > Viridiplantae > Streptophyta > Magnoliopsida > Asparagales > Amaryllidaceae > Agapanthus > Agapanthus africanus. The sequence continues at coordinate 341,096,156 of JASDDO010000024.1, read as the reverse complement.
ATCTACCGTGACAGATCCAAGAGGATATTAGGACTTTCACAGTCCGGGTACATCGACACCATACTGAAGAGATTCAGTATGGAAGATTCCAAGCGCGGTAACCTACCGGCTTGTCACGGGATCACCCTCTCTAAAGAGATGTCTCCCAAGACTGATTTAGAGAGGGATCGCATGTCTATTATACCCTACGCTTCTGCGGTAGGCTCTATAATGTATGCGATGTTGTGTACCAGACCGGATGTAGCTTATGCACTGAGTGTGGTAAGCCGGTATCAGTCTAACCCTGGGGAGAAACACTGGAGAGCGGTAAAGAACATTCTCAAGTACCTGAGAAGGACTAAGGAGATGTTCTTGGTGTATGGCGGAAAAGACCTCCAGATCGAGGCCTTTGCTGACACCAGCTTCCAGAGTGACAAGGATGATTCCAAGTCCATGTCGGGTTTTGTCTTTACCCTCAATGGAGGGGCGGTGTGTTGGAAGAGTTCCAAACAGGAAACCGTTGCAGACTCGACGATGGAAGCGGAATACATCGCTGCATCTGATGCCGCAAAAGAAGCTGTCTGGATGAGGAAGTTCTTGAAAGAACTTCAGGTGGTTCCGTCCATTGTTGATCCAATACCTCTGTATTGCGACAACAACGGGGCTATAGCTTTAGCGAAGGAACCCAGGTCCCATCAGAGATCCAGGCACATCTTGAGGCGGTATCACCTGATCAGGGAGATCGTGGATCGCCAGGAGATCGAGGTTCGGAGAGTCGCTTCAGAAGACAACACTGCAGATCCATTCACCAAGGCCCTACCCCAGACTCAGTTCGAGCGGCTGATCGAGATGATAGGTCTTCGATACGCCAGTACATGGCCTTAGTGCAAGTGGGAGATTGTTAGTGTATATGCCCTAGAGGCCATTACTGTATCATACTAGTATGTATATTATTTAATGGAAGCTTGGGATATTCACCTTGTATATACAATCTTGCTCAAAATAGTAGTATGCTACTTGGTTTATTTCTACTTCAATGTGTACATGTGTTTATCTTTGTATATTGCTTATACACATTAGTGGAGCCCTTAGGATCTTTGCTTGATTACCAGCGATGTGATGGCCGTCACACTAGTGGGGCTGGGTAATCTAGAAGCACATCCTTATGCAGGTCCCTGGTCGCAGGACTATCGAGACAGGGCATCGATACTCCGGAGTAGACCAGCGCATGCGCTTCTCATCCCAGTGTGGGAGACGGTCTGTCCCACAGCCGTCAGTACGTCGTACTTGAGATAGTATGCGGGTGCCCGTTAGGTTACGGGTACACTGGACATGACTCGTCGGGAACTGACCAGTTGGTATTATACCTATCGTCAGTTATCAGTTCCCAGGTGACATGAGTACAGCTTAGTCCGCTGACTTGACACTGTCACTTCGCCTCGGGTGTGTTCCCACCGTACTTTGATCACTACCCTACCACGGCTCAAAGGAGTCGTGCAAACAGGTGGTGGTTGGGTGCAGTCCCGAAGCACTTGGAGGCAGTGACGGTTAGACAGGATTCGTCTCTCCCGGTATTGGGGGTTGACATCGCGCTGTGTCTAGGAGAGCCATTACACGAGTAGTCCCTGGTCAGGGCAAACGAGATATACTGGTAGGTTTCCAGTGTTATCTCAGGGTGTTTTGGGCTTCGCTCCGGCACGACTTGTACCGCTATTGGGGGACTGACGTTTACCGCCCCCTAGGCCCGCCATGCGATGTATCATACGAACAGACCGGACTGTACGGAGAATGTCACACTCAGGCTCAGTAGGAGTTCAGATGGGTTTCGCCTCGTCGGTCTTCTTGTCGGCATTACCTGGGGACCGTTACGCACAGCTAGTGCCGCTTGCGGTCTGTGGTTAAACCCACTGCCAGCGTAGTGTCGAGTCTTTAGAGTCCCACACAGAAAGTTTTTCGCCTTTAGGCAAAAGAGTAGAGGTCGCATGGTATTGTGACAGGTCGCATGGTTTTGCGACAGGGTTCGGTCACATCCATGCACTTGTGCGCGTACAGTGTCCGGACAGTTTACACTAGCGGGCTTTGGTTTAAGCCAGATTCTAGTGTACCTTATGGGATTGGATTTATCCAGTTTGCATTCGTGTTCCTCGGAACGCGGATGCGGGTGTGTATGCACAGTTGACAGGGAGGCACAGACAGCGGATTCTCATTAGGGTTGTTGACAGTTGACCGTTGACTTTTTGACTTTTTGCTCAACCCTAATGAGAATTTGATATGTGATTAACTATTATATTAATTAAGTATTATGGTGACTTGGTTGTTGACTTTGTTGACTTTTGTTGACTTGTTGACTTTGTTGACCGGTTGACTAGGCTTGACTAGTTGACCATCATGATAACCATGGCTATCATTTCATGCCAAAGATTTTTACTTGCTTGTTCATTTAAGTAAAATGAGTGCATGACATGATAAGGTTATGGTTGCTTCTACCATCACATAAGACTTTTGTTAATATGATGAGTTATGATTACTTTGGATTATGAGAGGGTGAGAGACAAAAGACTTGCTCATTCTTTCTTGCTCATTCTCTCTCTTGTTCTTGAGCTCTTCACTTTGCTCTCACTCTCATCCTCTTGCTCCCTCTCTTGACTCTATGGTTCATATCTCTCATGTGTTGAGAATCAAGAACCATAGTTAAAATCCCATTCTATTTCTTCTCTACTCACTCTAGTTCACTAGGTTTAGCAAACCAAGTGAACTAGTTTTCTTCAAAGAACGAAGAAGGAGCTAAAGGTTGGAGCTTTCAAGTGGATCTATCTTCGGCGTACGGAGACGACGAGAAGGAGCCATCGGACCACCACCGGAGCTTGAAGAGAAGGAGTTCAAGACAAGCTAGGTATAACCATCTTAATCCGAGTAGCTAAATCTCTTTAGCAAGTTTGCTAGTTTAGTTTAGACACGATCCCGACCTTGTTTAGTCCATGTTGCCTCTTGCGATAAAAATTTGTTTTTTATACCGTTTCCGCCTCCCCGTAAGCACCGGGGGTCGCAACGTGGACTTACACGAGGTACTAAGATTTGGTTTTGCTCCCGTGCAGAAAAAGGAACATCAATGGCTTCTAACTGTTTCAGCTGCAACAACGACTCTCATTCTGGAGGAGTGACTTACGGGCCTCAAGTAGCCTCCCTTTTCACAATGCCGGTGGAACAAGTGACCTAAGCCACCACTGGGCTATTACTCGGGACCATGATCCCGCCAACAAGCTTCAGCGCTCCTGTGCCATCGCAAGAAGCTGCGAAAAAGTCGGTCTTTGATCGGCTTGCAACTTCTGCGGCCCCTCTCAATGGGTCGCCCAAGTCCATTGCCTCAGTTTTCAACAGACTGGGCCGAAGCTCAGATGGGCCCGTGAAGAAGCCCACAATTCTTGAAGAGGTTATCCTAAAATGGATAGCCATTCCTACTCCTGAAGTCCCCAAGGCGGGTTCTCCTGCTAAGGGGTCGGTCTTCACAAGACTGGCCGTTTCAGCTCCTACTCCATGTGAAGTCATGAAGGCTGTTTCCCCTGTTCGAAAGTTGGCCTTCGCAAGACTGACTACCCCCTCTCAGCGAGCATCCGTCTTTGACAGGCTGGCGCCAACAGCAGACTCTCGTCAAAGCAGGGGGCATGAAGAAGCTCATCCAATAGCGGAGGTGATCCTGGCCGCACGACATCCTCGACGTCGCCACTGGCGCCGAGTGAGGAAAGCTGGGGGCAATTCCCCTTCCGGATTGACTTCTCTAGCTCCAATGGTAGAAGTTGCTGCTGCTGTTCCAACTGGGAACAGTTTTGAACTACTTAACAGGGTGCGCAGGAATTCGCCAACTGCTGTGCTGAAAAGATCTTCTCCACCTATGGAGAATGCCCCAAAGGTGAAACTAGAGCAGCCCCCTCAGCGGCTGTCCTCTACAGTTTATAAAGTTTGGCGACAGGTCCAGGACTCCATGGTAGATCAAAACTATCCCCGCCGACAGAAAAAGATGAAGGTTCGGCAAGAAAAGGATCACCCTGTCAAACCACAGAAAGCGACAGCTACTTGGGTGCCCACTACAACGGCCCCCTCAACCTCGACCGCTCACAAGAGGAGAAAGCTGGAGAAAATCCCGGTGTCTCCGACGAATCCCAAGAACACTGAATCTAAACGCTCCAAGTCTGGGGGCATGGTGGTGCACACCGTCTATATGGCATCCGAAAAATAGGATAGCCGTATCTCCACAGGTCATCGACTGCTTACGCGATCAGTGACTAAGGCCCAGGACCAACAACAGAAGCTCCAGGAAATGCTAACGCAAATGGCCGTACTCACAGGGCCAAAAGAAAGCCCGGAAACGTCATCAGAGTAATATCAAGAACAAGAAACTGATGCTGAGTTCCTTCGCAGAATCCTCAAAAAGAAGGACAAAGAGGCAGCGGAACAAGCTGCCAACATAAAACGAATGGCGTTCCTATTCCAAGACATGATCGAGATGATATTACAGCCGGAGCCTCCAGCTGAAGATCCTCCGATTATCTTCGAAGATGACCAAGCGGAGACGTCAAACCCTCTTCTGGTTTGTTCAGCAGCCAAAGAGGAGACTATCTCAAAAGCTGCTCTGGATGATTACATCGCTCAGCAGATATGAGTTCATCAAGTGAATGAAGCGGCTGGGCAAATTGTTAAGACAGGACGACCCTATCCGGGTTGGTACGACCAGATAAAGTACCCACCGGGATACACGATCCCCAAATTCCACGTATATAAGGGGACGAGAAACCCGCACCAACATGTTGCTCAATTTAGAGGCTTGTGCGGTAATACTGGAGGTGATGATAAACTACTGCTCCGCCAGTTTGTTGGCAGCTGTCAGAGACGACATTTGAGTGGTATTCCGAGCTATCGAATGACTCCGTTAAGACGTTTGCAGAAATGGAGTTGCTATTTACACAGAGGTTCAAACGCTAGCGAACGCACCCCAATCACCGCATTAATTAACGCCTGAGTAAAGCCAGGCGAAACATGGGTGCAATACGCGATACGGTGGCGGAATCTATGGTCAAAGTGCGAGCAGCGCATCGAGGAGGCTCCTACGGTAGGCATGTTCGTGGGTACTCTCGACCCTCAGGCGACCATTTCCCAATTCATGATGTTCTTCAAGCCGACCACCTTCCAGACTTTGATTGATAAACTGGCCCAGATGGATCAGATGGGTCATAGACCATCTTCTTTGAAGCTGGAATCTCGAAATGAAAAAGGGAAAGGGAAAGCGACCTTCGTCGCCAATGCTCAATAGCAGCCCAGTGGTCCAAAACTAACTGATCGCCAAGACGAGAAACGACGATTCTTTAATGAGAAAATGAAGCGCCCTCATTCGTTTCCCCAGGACAAAACGAGGAGATTGTTTGAGCTGGCGGTGCACAACAGGCTCATCAACTTGCCGGATCCAAAATGCCCATTGCAACCCGGTTAGGCTAATAATCCTAATTATTGCCCCTATCACCAAGCGATAGGCCATCCAATTGAAGATTGCTTCATCTTTAAAGGCTGGATTGAAGACCAATACCAACAGGGCAAATTTGCATTGTCCGAGAATTGGAAAGTAAGCCCGCCTCAACCGCACGCTCTGAAAAGGGGGGACACACCGGGGGCATCATGCTCTTTTGTAGAAAAAGCTCCATGGGAGGTCGCTCTTTCAACCAAAACAAAAAGAATGCTGAAGGATCTCCAAACATGCCGGTGATCAAATGGAAAAGTCCGCTGGAACCCGAAGTCATCAAGGGAATGCTGAAGCCGCGCCCGACGCCAAAAATTGGTGGGGATAGTCAAAGCGCCCACACCCAGCCGTCAAAGTCTTCGAAGAAGAAGAAAAAGACCAAAAAGCCCGTGAAGCCTGATGAAAAGTGTACGGACCTGCAAAAACGTATTGACGTGCTGGAAGAATATAACCAGAAGGCGCGGACCCCAGTCACACTCCAAGAATTTCTCAGCCACGTCCTTGAGGACGGAGATGTTGTCAATGGAGAAGACTCGTCGGATGAACCTGAGGATTACGTGGCAAGCTGCCATGTGATCTATCACTCGTTGATAGACGGTGAAGAAGCTTCTGACACAGAGAAACTAGGGGCAGATCCTGAGCCGGAACTTCTAGGACCATCAGACGGAATGATTGATGCATTCCTGAACGAAGCTCTTCTGAAAAGCAAAGCGATCGGGAGCGCGAGATGGCCATATTTGAAAAGGCCAAACGCCGGCGACTGGACGAAAGGGTTGAAACACTCCCACCAGATCAAAGTACATCCGCCGCAAATAAAAGCAGATTCAAGACAAGGAAAAGGTTCGCCAAAGCCATATCGATGGGAATGAAGCTCCCCTCATTCAGAGGAAATTCTCCTGGCGGTATTCATCTTGATGAAGCGGACGTACATCCTAACTTCTGCTTATATCATCAGAAGATCTCACACCCTACTGAAGAATGCAACGCCTTTAAAGATTGGTGACAAGGGTACGTCGCTCACAGGCAACACTTCAAGAGGATGAAGCATGAAGCTCGTCGACGGCGAAAAAATGCGACAGACGAACGAGGAAGAGCTGCCAGCAACTGTTACATGGTTGATAGCAGGGGATCGCAAGTTCTTACCTTCGGGAGAGATTCTGAAGAAGAAATGGCTCTCGGACCTCTCTTTAAAGAATCCACCTCAAGAAAAGAGGAAGAACTGAAGAGCCGCGAGAACATTCAGCTGCGCAATCACATGCTACCTGAAAAGAATCTCGGACCTGCAAACACGGGATTGAATAAAAAGGATAAGGGGAAAGAAAAGGTCCCTGAGGATATTGCCCTCGATGATCGAGTCGTCGAAGAGCTGGCAGCCAAGGACCCGCCCAAGAAAAACAAGGTGGATTACAACGTTCTGGCACACTTAAGGAAGATCCCCTCACAGTTAAGCATTCTCGACGCCTTTCTGCTATCTAAGGAGGCGATAGATTCTTTTATCAAGGCATTATAAGAGCCTGACCAATTTCAAGCTTTCCTTGCCGAAGAAAAGATGAAGGATGAGTTGGAAGAAGTGCACATGGCCGATATCACCTTCGGCGATGAAGATCTCCTCCTCGGGACATGCGAGCATAACCGTCCCCTTTACGTCTCCGGATACTGTCATGATATCAAGATAGGCAAAATCCTGGTTGACAATGGGTCTTCCGTCAATCTCCTCAATGTAAGAGTGTTGAAGGAAATCTGCATGAGCGTTCAGCACCTCGCTCGTGATAAAATCAGCATCTCCGGGTTCGACTCCTAGTCATCACGAACGATCGGGTCTGTGATATTGACGTTACGCTTTGGGCTGCTTGTCACAGACATCAAATTTCACATCATTGACGCCAAGACATGTTACAATGCTTTGCTCAGCATGCCTTGGTTACACGAGTACAACATCATCCCTTCTACACAGCATCAGTGTATGAAGTATTTCAAGGATGGTCTCGAGTATACCGTGACAGGGGAGTTGAACCCATTCTCCGTGAATGAAGTCCGAAAGTACGAAGATGCAAAATACTTCTTACCAGATTTTGAAGACACGGAAAGATGTCACAAACCGAAGAACAAAGCTATCACCACTATTCCAATCTTCGGGAGTGACACTGAGGAGAAAGAAGAAATAGTTTATTCAGGGCCGTCCTATGCAACAAGCCGGGACCGTCCACCCCTATTCTGGTCTTTGGCAGCGACTCAGAAGATGAGGTCAATGCCGTATTTTATGTACGACCATCGATACAAGCCTTCGCTAGCGATGATCGGAGTTTGCAAATCGCCATGGTTCCGTGAGAACATTACAAAGAGCTCGACGCGCTTGGTACCTATAGTGTGCAAGAACTGCAGACATTCTACGTCCCTCCTAGGCGAAAAGATGAAAATGCGATCCTCTTTTATCGATCCGTGGAAACTAAAGTGGAGAAAGAAATTTAGCATGGTGCATATTCTACACTTGACAAGCTCCAGCCCATCTGTCTGCCCAGATACTATATAAAAGGATTAAAAAGGCTGTTGAGACGCCAATGCGTACCCTTCAAACAGACTGCTCGACAAGCTCAGTTCTACAACAAGATCTGGGACGTCCCCGGTACTCAGCGAAAATTGCCCAACGGGAGAATGGAAATGATCGGGCTTGGATATCTTTAATCCAAGAAATAGGAACGATTCCATGACTGCTACGTTATACATGACTTCGATAAAGAAGGAAATGCTCTGTTAGAAGACGCTAACCCTGAACCAAAACAAGGTCTCGCCATCAAAATGCCAAGTCCGTCGTTTGAAGAACAGATGGACAAGCTAATAAGGGAAGCGAGTCAAAAGGTCCGGGATGACCATAACCGCGAAATGGCCATTTACGAGAAAGCCAGGACGCATCGCCTCCTTCAGCAGGCCGCGGAGAATGACAATGCTCTTCGTTGCCAACCTGTCATACAAAAGACCCGGTGCAGAGGTAAAAATAAACCAAAGAACGGAAAAAACGTTCGACAGCAGCGCAACGGATCTAAGAAACAACGCGATCAAGAATCGAGCAGCCGAGATCCGTTTCTTATAAAGAAAATGGGTCGAGAATATTCTTTTCCCCAAGACAAGACAAAGAAGATATTCAATTTGTCATAAAATATCAGATGATGACACTCACGGAGTCCAAGCATCCTGAGCAAGCAGACGAGGTCTCTCACCCAGATTATTGCTCCTATCACCGAGCAATAGGACATCCTCTCGAAGACTGCTTCACCTTCAAGAACTGGGTCGAAGACCAATACCAACAAGGCAAGTTTACTCTATCCAGCAGTTGGAGGATAACCCCACCACATAAGCATGAACCGAAAGCGACGTGTATAGCGAGAGTAGAACCAGATCAACATCGGTCTTGGAAACGATCTCGTACCTGTCATGCGATAACACAATCAGAAGAAGAACCCGAGAATATGGATGATCTTTCTTGGTGCTTCAAAAACAATGAAGATGAGTTGATCTCAGAATTTCCACCGACGCCAAAAGAGCTGGAAGATGGGATACATGCTACTGCAGATGACCTCAGAAAAATCGACTTGGGAACGACAAACGACCTACGGCCGACATTCGTCATTGAGCTGTTGTCTGAAGAAAAGGAGGCTACACTTAAACACGTGCTCATGCAGTATAAAGTCTGCTCCGCATGGAACTATTCTGAGATGCCGGGACTAGATCCAGAGATGCGTCCTCAAGACATCAGCTCATGAAACGAGCTCTATCTTTTGCCTTCGTCAATGATACTCTGTATAAGAGATCATTTGATTCTCTATAGTTAAGATGCCTAGGACCTGAAAAGGCAAGGAGAGTCGTCCAAGAAACTCACGACGGACTCTGCGGTTCTCACCAAGCCGGGCCGAAGATGAAACTAAAGATCAAAAGGATGGGCTATTATTGGCTCACGATGATCCAGGACTGCCTCGAATACGCGAAGCAGTGCCACTCGTGCCAAATTCATGGGGACTTCATCCATCAGCATCCAAATTCGCTACACCCAACGGTGGCTAGCTGGTCGTTCGAAATGTGGGGAACTGACATAATCGGCCCCATCGAACCAGCATCGTCCAGAGGACATCGGTTCATACTGGCAACAACCGATTACTTCTCCAAGTGGGCAGAAGCCGTACCACTAAGAGAAGTGAAGACGGAGAATATCCTCCATTTCATCAAGACACACGTCATTTATCGGTTCGTCACTCCACGATGGATTATCTCCGGTAACGGGCCAGCCTACAGAAGCCACAAAATCAGCCGCTTCACACAATAGCATAATATAGATTAAAGATACTCTTCAGTTTATAATCCCCGAGCTAACAGTCTAGCTGAGGCTTTCAACAAGACCTTGACGAAGATCGTGAAAAGGACGGTGTCCAAGAATAAGAAGGACTGGCACGAGAGACTGCATGAAGCTTTCTGGGCGTATCGAACTACGTTCAAAACGGCCACAAACACAACGCCGTATGCATTGGTATTCGGCACTGAAGCAGTACTTCCCTTGGAGATAGAGTTACCCTCTCTGCGAGTGGCAGTTCACTATGAGTTAACAGACAAAGAAAATGCTCACCTTCGGCTTGAGGAGCTCGACGCCCTTGATGAAACTCGACTCATGGCGCAACAAAATCTGGAGACTTATAAAGCAAAGATGACGCGCTCATACGAAAGATTGATTAGGCCGAGAACATTCTGCCAAGGCGAACTCGTGCTGGTGATCAAGAGACCGATGATCCCCAATCGTGCCAAGCGGGGGAAATTCGAGCCGAACTACGAAGGCCCGTATATCATAGAAAAGGTCTACCAGGGTGGAGCCTATCTACTCATGGACATGCATGGTGAAAGACCTTTCAGGCCAATAAAAGGTCGCTTCCTATAAAAATACTATGCCTGATGAGTCACGGCCTAGGTCAACGATAGATGACGACGTTTATGTCCGCTCGCTATCTTCCTAAGCCCAAACTCTATAAGTAGTAGCTGGCAAACAGACCGAAATGTCCTAAAACTAACGATGGACCGAAATTTCCTAAAACTAACGACGGACCGAAATGTCCTAAAACTTGCAGCTGACCGAGACGTCTATAAACTACTACGGACCGCAGCATCCCAAGGCTGACAAAAAAAAGAAGGTATGTCCATAAGCGAGATGGGCACAGATGAAAACCCGAAAGGGCTCCATGAGTAAAAACAGCAGGACTACCAGCGAGTTTTGTGAAAACCCGAAAGGGCGCGATCTCGTTAAAAGACACTTGTAAGGTCCTCTCGACCCTGTAAGGAGAAACCACCTGCGTGAGATCCTTACGCTCACAAAGGAGAAACACACTTAGGGATCCCCACAATTTCTTAGGTTAAATTACACTTGCGAGATCCCTATGACTCGTAAGGAGAACCCTCTTATGAGACCCTCACGACTCATAAGATTCAAAAGTCTTAAGCTACAGGGATCTGAATCTGTTCTTAAGCATTCATACCCCCCGATTTTGCCCTACAAGCGGTTCAATGCTGGCCCTTGTATACAATCCACGGGCACGGATAAACATTTCCCTGGCAAAGTCCCACCAGAGACTGGGTATATGCTCACACGGTGAACAACCCTTGTAAGTCCTCTCGACTTATAAGGAGAAAACACACTTGTAAGATCCTTACGACTTATAAGAGACTATAGACTTGGGAATCCTCACGATTCTTAAGAAGAAAATGCACTTACGAGATTCTCACGACTCGTAGGGAGAAATACCTTTATGAGACCCTTACAGCTCATGAAGTCAAAAGCCTTAGTTAACAGGATCTTAACCCTGTTTGCTAAGCTACCTTTGTTCGAACCGACAAAGGCAAATGATGATTCACTCTTGGCAATATCCCAGTTGTAGCGATGCTGATGCCGAAATCGGTGTCAAATCCCAAACTCGCAGCGAAAAGTCGGCGAGCCACAAATGCATATGAAATAGACGAAATGATGGGGCAACTTGCAACAAAATCTGCAAGTAAAAATGTATTCATACAAAATAGCCGAAATGGTTGGGCAGCTCGCAATAAAAAGCAGCGAGTAAATAAAACAAATAGCCGAAATGATTGGGCACCGCGAAAAATAGCCGAAATGATTGGGCAATCGCGACTTTTGTGATATAAAAGCTGAAATGGTAGAGCATCGCGGAAAGAAAAATATATAAAATGAAACTTTTTGCCCTACAGGTGAGATCACATCGATCCCTGTATACAATTCAGGGGCACAAACAAAGAGGGAACCATACCTTCCCACCAGGCTCCATCAGAAAAAGAAGCCAAATCTCGACGGTTCACAGATAGCCTGGAGATCATCTCAACATTCGTCTCATTACAACAGACGCAACATCAACAAATCGGAGCCGCGACAAAGTTCCCAGTTCCATGACTCGGCGGTGCACAGACAACCGAGAGCCAACCCCTCCCGGTCCAGTGGAACATGGCTAATATCAATCCTGGCCTCGTGGGAAATGCCCATAGCACCTCCTGGTCCCGTGGAACACGACTAATGTCAATCCTGACCCCGTGGGAAACACCCAGAGCACCTCCTGGTCTCGTGGAACACGGCTAATGTCAATCCTGACCCCATGGGAAGCGTCTAGAGCAAATCCTGGTCCCATAGAACACGGCTAATGTCAATCCTGACCCCGTGGGAAACGCCCAAAGCACCTCCTGGTCTCGTAGAACACGGCTAATGTCAATCCTGACCCCGTGGGAAGCGTCCAGAGCAAATCCTGGTCCCGTAGAACACGGCTAATGTCAATCCTGACCCCGTGGGAAACGCCCAGAGCACCTCCTGGTCCCGTAGAACACGGCTAATCTCAATCCTGACCCCGTGGGAAACGCCCAGAGCAAATCCTGGTCCCGTAGAACACGGCTAATATCAATCCTGACCCCATGGGAAATGCCCAGAGCACCTCTTGTTCCCGTAGAACACGGCTAATGTCAATCCTGACTCCGTGAAATGCGGATAAAGTCAACCCCTGACCCCATGAAATGCGGATAAAGTCAACCCCTGACCCCGTGAAATGCGGATAAGGTCAACTCCTGACCCCGTGAAATGCGGATAAGGTCAACCCCCTGACTCTATGAAATGCGGATAAAGTCAACCTCCTGACTCTGTGAAATGTGGATAAAGTCAACCCCCTGACTCCATGAAATGCGGATAAAGTCAATCCCTGACCCCGTGAAATGCGGATAAGGTCAACCCCTGACGCCATGAAATGCGGATAAAGTCAACCCTCGACTTCCCCGTCAAAGCAATTCTTTAATTCGGGAGCAAGTCAACTCATCAATCACTTACGAGTCCTCTCGACTTGTAAGGAGAAAATTCTCTTGTGAGATCCTTACGACTCTCAAGAGAAAACGCACTTAGGAATCCTCACGATTCCTAAGGAGAAAATACACCTACGGGATCCTCTTGACTCGTAAGGAGAAAAGTCTTTATGAGACCCTCACGACTCATAAATTCAAAAAGTCTTAGGTGGCAGATCTTAACCCTGTCTCCCAAGCCATCATTGCCTCGCAGAGAGATCAAGGTAGATTTTCTACAGGCCATACTCTTCTAAGTCAAATATCGACAAGAAAGGAAGCAACCACTTACGAGTCCTCTCGAATTGTAAAGAGAATATTCTCTTGTGAGATCCTTACGACTCTCAAGAGAAAACGCACATAGGAATCCTCACGATTCCTAAGGAGAAAATACACCTACGAGATCCTCTCGACCTGTAGAGAGAAAATTCTTTATGAGACCCTCACAGCTCATAAAATTGAAAAGTCTTAGGCAACAGACCTGAACCTGTTTCCTAAGCCACCGTTACTCTGCAAAGAGTCCAAGATGGACCTTCATTTACTATCTACAGGCCACACTCGCTAAAATCGCATGGCAACGACACAGTAAAGAGAAGAAAGCAATAATAGAACAAAAAATGTGTATCTTTTATTCATGAATTCAATGGAGTACAAGTTGAATCATATGAAAGAATAAAAAATGGATACATGTTATTCAAAGATTACAAGCGTTCAATCTATGCAAAACGGCTACTGAGAAGGAAGCGTCTTCAATAAGTCAGCAAGTTGCTCATGCACTCCTTTCAGTGCCTTCTCGTGATCAGCCGCCGCGGCCAGCTCCGCTTCAATTCGAGCCCTTTACTGCAAGCATGATGAAATCTTCTCATTGATTTCCCGTTGGGAAGCTTCGCAACTCTGCGTAACCAGCTCAATAGAGTCGAGCTTCCGCCTCAATACCAGCCCGTCCGAGATACATTGCTACAAGTTGTCAAAAATAGCTCTCAGTTGCGCGGCGTTCGTTTCAACTTGGACGCGCAGCCGGGCAGATTCATCCGAATGTTAGGTCCACGTTACCCACCCCGGTCATTTCGGGGAGGCGGAATAGGTAAAACGAAAATTTTTCCCTAGCTAGGTAACATGGACCGTTTCATGAAGGATCGTTGCTAAACACAAACTAACAAAAATCTACAAGTTCTAACTACTATGTAGAATGGCTATACCTTGGTCTTGAACTCCTTCTCTTCTTGTTGTGGTTCTTCCTCTTTCTTGCTCCTCGTAGTCGCTTGAACGGATCCTCCTTGTTGTCTCCTCTTTTCCATAGATGGATCCACCCGAGGGTCTCGAAATTGGGCTCCTATCTCAACCTAGAGATGACTAAAGTGTTTGGTTTGCTAAACCTAATACCTTAGATTGAGTAGAGAAGAGTGATGGTGGTTTTGTCTCAAAGGTTCATGATTTCCAACTCATGGAACACTTGAACCTTGAGAGAGGAAGAGGAAGAGGGAGAGCTTTCTTTCTAGGAGAGAGAAAGAGAATGATAGAATGATAGAATGAGCTCTCATAATCCAACCCTTCTCACAAAAGTGACAATAATGATAACAATAATAATAATTAAGTATATGGTGATGGTTAGTTTCAATGACCATTATCATTTCATGCTATAATTGCTTTTGCAAACAACAAGCAAGCAAAAGTCATACCCATGAAATGATAGCCATGAAATGATGATGGTTAACAAGTCCAAAATGGTCAACCGGTCAACAAAGTCAATAAGTCAACAAAAGTCAAACTTTCAACTCAACCATGGCACAATAATACTTAATTAATATTATTAATCATATATCATATTCTCATTAGGGTTTAAAGAAAAGTCAACGGTCAACAAGTCAACCAAAGCCAAATGATCAACAACCCTAATGAGAATCCTCTGCCTCTGCCTCTGTCAACTGTGCATACACACCCGCATCCGTGATCCATGGAACACAAATACACTGAGACAAAACCAATCCCAAAAACCAGTTACTAGGATCCGGCTTAACCCAAAGCCCACTAGTAACTACTGTCCGGACACTAAATGCGCACAAGTGCGCGGATGTGAACGAACCTCGTCGCAAAACCATGCAACCTATACTCTGTTTTGCCCAAAGGAGAGTAACCCTCTGTGTGGGACTCTAAAGGCTCGACACTACGCTGGCAGTGGGTTTAACTACAGGCCGCAAGCGGTACTAGTTGTACGTAACGGTCCCCAGGTAGATGCCGATAAGAAGACTGATGAGGTGAACCCATCGAACTCCTACTGAGCCTGAATGTGACAATCTCCGTACAGTCCGGTCTGTTCGTCTGAGAATATCGCATGGCGGGCCTAGGGGGCGGTAAACATCAGTCCCCTAATAGCGGTACAAGTCGTGTCGGAGTGTAGCCCAGAACACCCTGAGAATCTACTGGAAAACCTACCAGCAATTCTCGCTTGCCCTGGCCAGGGAATTTGTGTAATGGCTCTCCTAGACACAGCGCGATATCAACCCCCAATACCTGGAGAGACGAATCTTGTCTAACCGTCACTGCCTCCAAGTGCTTCGGGACTGCACCCAACTACTACCTGTTTGCACGACTCAGTAGAGCCGTGGTAGGGTAGTAATCTAAGAACAGTGGGAACACACTCGAGGCGAAGTGACAGTGTCAAGTCAGCGGACTAAGCTGTACTCATGTCACCTGGGAACTGTTAACTGACGATAGGTATAATACCAACCAACAGTTCCCGACGAGTCCTGTCCAGTGTACTCGTAACCTAACGAGCACCTGCATACTATCTCCAGTACGACGTACTGATGGCTGTGGGACAGACCATCTCCCCTGCTGGGAAGAGAAGCGTATGCACCAGTCTACTCTGGAGTATCGATGCCCTGTCTCGATAATCCTATGACTAGGGACCATAATAAGGATGTGCTTATAGACTACCCAGCTCCCACTAGTGTGATCGCTATCATAACGCCGGTAGTCAAGCAAAGATCCTAAGGGCTCTACCAATATGTTTTTAGCGATATGTCAAAAGAAACATATACACATATTAAGATAGAAACTGTAGAGTTGCTAGGCACGCGCACAAGGGTCTACGAGGCATCAACCATGCCCGATTTAAAAATTAGCCGTGCCGAACAACCCGAATACGGAACTTTAAACTAGAGATTAGGCGAAAACAAGCATGCTAAACATTTTAACACTAAGTGAGAGGGATTACAACCTTTGTAGATCCGGTCCTTCACTTCATATGCTCCGTGTTGTGGTCCCTTCGCTGCGATCATCGGGATCCGGACTCTCGAGAGGTTCCACGAAGAGAAAGACGCAACCTTTGCTTCCGATCTTCGATACTAAGATGATCTACCTTGAAGTTTCTTTAACACAAGCTAACACTCATGAAATGATGTGAACACCCTCATCTAAATGGCAAGGGAAGATGAGGATGATGAAGTAGGATTTTTGCTCTCTTTATTTATCTTTTTCTCATATTTATCCATCACAAAAATCAAAGCAAGAAACCATTTCAAGCAAAGAAGAAGAAGGAAGAAGATGATGAACAATAATGTTGAATCCTTTTGTGATGAATAGTAATCAAGAATATATGATTGATTATCAAACCATGGTCAAGGATGAGAGGCTAAACCAATGTAGAGAATAAACTAGAGTTAGGGTTTGGTTAGTTCAAAGCATGAGTCATAACAAAATATCTTTATCATGACAAAATAGAAAACCTTCTAGAATGAACAAGAAGGTGCTAACCCTAATCAAACCCTAATCCCTTTATATCATCCTTAAACATGTTTTATAATAAATCATATCATGTCACAATAATATATATCACATATATATTATATATTTGCAACAAAAGAAAATAATACAATTAACATATATCGCATATATATCAATGTATTAATCCAGGTGAGAAAAAGAATCTTTTAGTGAGATAATATTAGTTAATGTCTTTTAATATATCATATATATTATTATACATTAAATTATCGAATCAACACTTGATCCGACAATCCGGCTATATCGCATATAACCGACTAATATTTATCCGTACCGATTCATCGAATCAACACTTGATCCGATGACCCGGCTGATATCAAATATCGCGAGAATAGAATACGGTATCTTATATCGCATTATCCTCGGTCCCGCACATATCACATATGTGCTCCTACTCCGTTTTGCCTGAGTCAAGAAAGCTCTGTGTAGGACTCTAAAGAATCGTCAATACGCCGGCAGTAGGTGATGATCATATCAATCACCCACAAGCTACAAGCGGTCAGCTAAACGTAACAGCTACCCAGGTATTGAGCGCTCAGAAGATCAACAAGCAAGCCTGTAACTTCTCCTGTGAATCCAAACAGTAACACTCCCGTACAGTCCGGTCTCGTCGTCTGATATGTCGCATATCTCGCCTAGGGGTGGTAAACGTCAGACCCTAGTAGCTCGATAAGTCGTGTCGATATGAGATCTATAACAGTTCGAGAAACTACTGATAACACTTACCAGTAAATTTCAGCAACCCTGGCCAGGGATTTCCGGTTATAGCCAATCGAACACAGCACAACATCAACTCCCTATACCGGGAGAGACGAATCCCCTCCTATCGCTCATTGCCTCCATGTGATTCGGGACTGTACCCAAAAGCCACCTTTTTGCACGCCCTCTTGGACGTGGTATGATGGAAATCAAAGCACAGTGGGAACCACACAAGACTCTATGACGATCTCGGGTCAACAGACTACTCTGTACCAGTGTCACCGGAGAACTGCCATCTGACGTACGGTATAATACCATCTGGGAGTTCTCGGCGAGTCCGTCCAGTGTACCCAGTCTCCACTGAGCACCCGTACACCATCCTTGATGTCAAACACCGATGGATATGGGATCATCCATCGCCCATCATATGGGTCAAGATGCGTATACGCTAGTCTACTCTGGTGCATCGATGCCCTGTCTCGATACACCTACGACCAGGAACAATTATAGGATGTACTCGTCGACTACCGTGGCCCCACTAGTATGATCTCATCACAGTCCCAGTAGTCGAGTACATATCCTAAGGGCTTTATCAGCATGTAATATAGAGACAATCTGAGTACATGTTAAGATAAAGTACAACCAGATAGCATACTATCATGTCGAGCAAGAAAGTCCTCCCTATATATGTCCAAGCATCCACTGCAATATACATCGTATGTACAGTAATGGCCTCTAGGGCATACATATAACTAACAGAAACAAACCAAGTAGCATACTACTATATCGAGCAAGACTGTCGTAAAACCATATATATATCCCAAGCCTCCAAAATGTATTATACAAACCATTACTATACAATAATGGCCTCTAGGGCATACATATCTAACAATCTCCCACTTGCACTAAAGGCCAGTAATTGGTGTACCGCATGCCCAACGTCTGTACTAAGGCCAGCTGCCGGCGTACCGCATACCCAATAGCTCAAAAAGTCGCTCGAACTGTGTTTGAGGGAGGGCCTTCGTGAATGGATCCGCTGTGTTGTCTTTTGTGTCCACTCTCCGTACCTCGATCTCCTGGCGATCAATGATCTCCCTGATCAGGTGATACCGCCTTAAGATGTGTCTGGATTTCTGATGGGACCTTGGTTCCTTCGCTAAAGCTATAGCCCCATTGTTATCACAATACAAAGGTATTGGGTCAACAATGGACGGAACCACCTGAAGTTCACTAATGAACTTCTTCATCCAGACCGCCTCTTTTGCGGCATCGCTTGTAGCAATGTATTCAGCCTCCATCGTCGAGTCCGCGACGGTATCCTGTTTGGAACTCCTCCAACATACCGTCCCTCCGTTGAGGGTAAACACAAAACCCGAGACAGACTTGCTGTCATCTTTGTCACTCTGGAAGCTTGAATCGGTAAAAGACTCGACTCTGAGGTCTTCATTACCGTAAACCAGGAACATCTCCTTAGTCCTTCTCAGGTACTTGAGAATGTTCTTCACTGCCGTCCAGTGGTCCTCACCTGGGTCTAACTGATACCGGCTCACCACGCTCAGTGCGTAAGCTACATCTGGTCTTGTACATAACATCGCATACATTATAGATCCTACCGCCGAAGCGTAGGGTATAGTGTTCATGCGAACCCTCTTCTCGTCAGTCTTAGGAGACATCTTCTTGGAGAGGGTAATTCCGTGCAATGCGGGTATGTTACCGCGCTTGGAATCCTCCATACTAAATCTCTTTAGTACGGTCTCTATGTACCTGGACTGCGAAAGTCCCAGTAATCTCTTAGATCTATCTCTATAGACCTTGATCCCCAGAATGTACGAGGCATCACCCAGGTCCTTCATGGAGAACCGTTGTGACAAGAATAGCTTGACCGATTGTAGCATAGGAATGTCATTTCCTAACAAAAGAATGTCGTCCACGTACAACACTAGGAACACGAAAGTTCGCCCAACAATCTTCTTATAGACACAAGGTTCATCTTCGTTCGTGATGAAATCAAATTCCTTGATTGCCTCATCAAAACAGATGTTCCAGCTCCGCGATGCCTGCTTCAATCCACAAATGGATTTAAGTAACTTGCACACCTTCCCGCTGCTCCCACTGTCCACGAAACCTTCTGGCTGATCCATGTAAACGCACTCTTCTAAACAGCCGTTTAGAAAATCCGTTTTAACGTCCATCTGCCAGATTCCATAGTCATGGAAGGCAGCAATGGCAAGTAGGATCCGAATGGATTTGAGCATAGCCACTGGAGAAAAATTTTCGTCATAGTCCAAACCAGGTCTTTGACGAAAACCTTTTGCAACGAGTCTAGCCTTTTAGGTTTCCACCTGCCCATCTACACCAAGTTTCCTTTTGTAGATCCATTTGCAACCAACGGGTTTTACCCCAGGTGGAGCAATATCCAAGGTCCATACTTTATTGGTGTACATGGACTCCATTTCAGATTGCATTGCATCCAGCCACTTATCAGAGTCCCTACTGATAATGGCGTGCCTAAAACTGGTAGGGTCATCTTCTTCCAAGATGCAATCCTCTCGATCCCCGTCTATGAGAAAACCGTAGTATCTCTCGGGCGGATGAGAAATCCTACCAGATCTGCGGAGTGGCTGAGGTTCATTGGGTGTAACTGAATCTAGCGGTTCCTCCAAATCTTTAGTTAAAGTTTGTGTTTCTGGAATTTCATCTAGTTCTACCGTGCTGCCACTAATATTTTTAACAAGAAATTCTTTTTCCAAAAATGTGGCATTCCTGGAAACAATTATCTTCTGTTCCTCTGCATGGTAGAATAGATACCCACTTGAATCTTTTGGGTATCCCACAAACTTACATAAAACTGCCCGTGCCTCAAGTTTGTCTGGGTTCTGCTTTTTGACATAAGCTGAGCAACCACAAATCTTAATACGTTTAAGATACAAACTCTTACCACTCCATATTTCATACGGAGTCTTAGGCACGGATTTGGATGGAACTTGATTCAATAGATGTGCTGCTGTTAAAAGCGCATGTCCCCAGAATGAAAGAGGCAACTCAGCATTACTCATCATGGAGCGAACCATATCCAATAGGGTACGATTCCTCCGTTCCGATACACCGTTGTGCTGTGGTGTATAAGGAGGAGTAAGCTGAGAGAGAATACCATTCTCTTTTAAGTAATTTAGGAATTCCCTACTTAAGTACTCCCCTCCTCTATCTGATCGGAGGATCTTGATACTTTTGCTAGTCTGGTTCTCTACTTCGTTTCTGAATTCCTTGAATTTCTCAAAAGCTTCAGATTTATGTTTCATAAGATACACATATCCGAATCTAGAGAGATCGTCAGTGAATGTGATGAAGTACGAGAACCCACCCCTTGCATGTATAGACATCGGACCACATACATCACTGTGTACGAGTCCCAAGAGCTCTGCTGCCCTTTCTCCATGTCCGGTGAACGGAGATTTGGTCATCTTTCCTTTGAGGCAAGACTGACAAGTTTCATAAGATGAAAACTCGAACGTATTCAAGAGTCCATCTTTATGCAACTTACTTAGTCTTTTCTCTCCAATATGACCAAGTCTACAATGCCACAAGTAGAATTCATTCGTATCTGAATTCTTCCTCTTGTGTGTGTTTTGTACATTGAGAACTGTATTCTGATTTAGAACGTAGATACCATTACACAGTGTACCTTCTGCAACCAGTACCTTATGAAGGTAGATGTTCATGATATTTCTATCAAGAACAAAGTTATATCCATCTTTATCGAGTAAAGATACTGATATGATGTTGCAAACCATGGAAGGTACATAGTAGCAATCGTTCAAAATCATAGTATTGCCATTTGGAAACACTAGGTGATATTCATCGACGGCTGCAGCATTAACTTATGCTCCATTCGCTACTCTGAGAGACATATCACCAGGTAAAACTCTCCTACTTTTTCTCAGTCCCTGCAATAGATTACAGATATGAGATCCTGATCCGGTATCAAGTACCCAGGAGGTAGGGCTGACCGTAAAGCAGTTCTCAATTACAAGAACACCTGAAGTAGATGCAAAACCATGCTTCTTCTTCAACTGGGTATCCTTGGAATCCATACAATCCTCTTTCCCTTGCTCATATTTATGACTGTTGTCATAAGTTAGAGCCGAACCAATGTTCCCCAGCCCCGAATAAGAATTCGGATCGGTTAAGCGATACATTTTATTATCTTGATTAGGGCGTGAAAATGTTGCTACCTAGAGAGAGAGAAAAGAAACACTCAGCGTGCGCTCTTGCAAGATTAGATTGGTTTATTGATTTATCTAACTAGGATGGCTCCCACTGTTTCCTCAAATTCTTCTTCAAACCCTAAAAGAAGAACTAGTCAGGATTAATCGCACGTCACAATACTTGCTTAACCTTTCATCCAGGCCGGTGTTGGTACTTCGAGGGAGGTTTTCCAACGCTTTCGCGAAGTTACTTAATTAAATAACCTCTTTTCCCTGGAGGCGTAGCCCCGCTAACACCGTTCTAGACACCTACTTGGTTTATAGCATTGATTGTTAAGTGAAATAATCTCCCGAGAGTAATCCAACTCATCAGTGGGATCGGGATCCAACTATCATTGTGCGATGACCTAGATGGAATCCACTCTAGTCACCACACTCCAGAAGGTATGCTAAATCTGCAAGTTTCAGTTTCTTTAGAAACTCCCGATGTGGATTTTTGCCCCTAGGACCCAAGTGACCTTGACACAGTCAACAAATCAAAGAGTCCTACTCAAGTTCAACCCGTCATTATCTTGATTGCATTAAACCCACCCGCATAAACCTTGACACAGTCAACAAGGTTACACGACTGTCCTAACCAATCACATTGTATCCAGCAGATAAGCAATACTCAGCTACCGTTCACTGCGCCTTGACACAGTCAACAAACGCAGCACGAATACTAAGTATAACTTATAAGAAATGATGGAGGGCTACGGCTGGGCTTTTGGCGAAAAACCCGTTAACGTAATGAACTTGATATCGTTGAAGGAACCTGATAACCTTTTTGAAAATATAGTGGCGAAAACTTTTGCTAAAGAGCTCACTCCCCGTGAAGGGATCTCGGCTCTTTCCTCTTCGAATGAGGTGCAGGATATTCCAAACTAAATACCTCGATGCAAAGCAAGAATAATCGACTATAGTGAAGTTATTACCCTGATGCAAACTTTTTGTCCAAGGGGTCACTCCCGAAGAAGGGATCTCGGCCCTTGCCTCGTCGACTGAGGTGCTGGACATTCATAACCGAATAGCTCTATGCAAAACAAAAGAGAGCGTACTTGCAATAACAGCTTTTTGAAAATTGTTCCAACAACGTCTTATTAGGGTTTTTTTTGCATTAGATTAATGCGTCCCATCAGTTAATCCTACCATTGCAGAAAACAACGAAAATATGACGTATGCTTATGCCATCCGCATTCGCCACGGGGCCCCGTCATTACCCGTTAGGTTACTTAACTAACGACAGAGCGGGGGCTGGACTAGCGCGGATGCAAAACATAAGCAACGCCTAAATAGATATCATATAGATATATATACACATTCGTCAGATGCAATGATAGCCATTCCAGATCACAGATGAACATATTGGATATACTAGGAATCCGCATTCCGTACGAGCCTGTAACGAAGAGCGGATTACACGGTCGCGATGAATAGCCAAAACCCCACCCTAGACCCCTACGGGTGCGGCAAACTACCCGCCAAGTACCCGAAGCGAAGCAACCTCCCTCAATACCGTGAGTAGGCCACTCGGCACTTTGAGGTACTCGGTAGTTTGTGCACCCCGCCTTGGGTCTATCCTAGGAGCAAAAACAGTAAAAGAAATTATACAACGACGGCTACAACCCCATCCCGGTTGTGCGGCCATATAAATAATATTACATCAATTACAAATTACATGAATTGAAAGAAAAGAAAATTCTCATCTCACAACCCCCCGGCTATTCATCCGCGACAATCCAATGAATTCATATACACATACCATCAACATTACAGATCATAGATATGTATAACCCCCACTAATCGACGTATAGCGATTAGCAGACGTTCAATACATATATCACATCACAGATATAACCCGTTAGCAAAAGTCTTTAGAAGTTCGATCAAAATACGGATTTTAAACCACCCCAAAAATAAGTTTTGCTTTCTGTAAAATCTGGGCAGAAAAAACATATTGTAAAAATCCCAAAACACCCTACTGAACATTCTGCAGGAAAAATTTCCCACGACCGAGTCAACTCGGCCGCGGATCCGCGGTGGGAGCACGCTCCCGCCGCTGTTCCGCGGCGCTTTGACCGAGTCAGTGGACCATTTTTCTTGCTTGTTCTTAAAAAACCCTGAGCCGATTTTTAGTACACGATTTATTATTTTTTGAACAGAAAATAAAATCGGCAGAAAGTTGATATCTCGGGCATGTTTTGTGATTTTTTCTCCGATTGAACTTCTAGTTACTTTGCTAATATGTTAGATAGTGTTTAGCTAGGCTCTGATACCAATGTTAGGTCCACGTTACCCATCCCGGTCCTTTCGGGGAGGCGGAATAGGTAAAACGAAATTTTTTCCCTAGCTAGGTAACATGGACCGTTTCATGAAGGATCGTTGCTAAACACAAACTAACAAAAATCTACAAGTTCTAACTACTATGTAGAATGGCTATACCTTGGTCTTGAACTCCTTCTCTTCTTGTTGTGGTTCTTCCTCTTTCTTGCTCCTCGTAGTCGCTTGAACGGATCCTCCTTGTTGTTGCCTCTTTGCCATAGATGGATCCACCCGAGGGTCTCGAAATTGGGCCCTTATCTCAACCTAGAAATAACTAAGGTGTTTGGTTTGCTAAACCTAATACCTTAGATTGAGTAGAGAAGAGTGATGGTGGTTTTGTCTCAAAGGTTCATGATTTCCAACTCATGGAACACTTGAACCTTGAGAGAGGAAGAGGAAGAGGGAGAGCTTTCTTTCTAGGAGAGAGAAAGAGAATGATAGAATGATAGAATGAGCTCTCATAATCCAACCCTTCTCACAAAAGTGACAATAATGATAACAATAATAATAATTAAGTATATGGTGATGGTTAGTTTCAATGACCATTATCATTTCATGCTATAATTGCTTTTGCAAACAACAAGCAAGCAAAAGTCATACCCATGAAATGATAGCCATGAAATGATGATGGTCAACAAGTCCAAAATGGTCAACCGGTCAACAAAGTCAACAAGTCAACAAAAGTCAAACTTTCAACTCAACCATGGCACAATAATACTTAATTAATATTATTAATCATATATCATATTCTCATTAGGGTTTAAAGAAAAGTCAACGGTCAACAAGTCAACCAAAGCCAAATGGTCAACAACCCTAATGAGAATCCTCTGCCTCTGCCTTTGTCAACTGTGCATACACACCCGCATCCGTGCTCCAAGGAACACGAATACACCGAGACAAAACCAATCCCAAAAAACAGTTACTAGGATCCGGCTTAAACCAAAGCCCACTAGTAACTACTGTCCGGACACTAAATGCGCACAAGTGCGCGGATGTGAACGAACCCCGTCGCAAAACCATGCAACCTATACTCTGTTTTGCCCAAAGGCGAGTAACCCTCTGTGTGGGACTCTAAAGGCTCGACACTACGCTGGCAGTGGGTTTAACTACAGGCCGCAAGCGGTACTAGCTGTACGTAATCGTCCCCAGGTAGATGCCGATAAGAAGACTGATGAGGTGAACCCATCGAACTCCTACTGAGCCTGAATGTGACAATCTCCGTACAGTCCGGTCTGTTCGTCTGAGAATATCGCATGGCGGGCCTAGGGGGGCGGTAAATGTCAGTCCCCTAATAGCGGTACAAGTCGTGTCGGAATGTAGCCCAAAACACCCTGAGAATCTACTGGAAAACCTACCAGCAATTCTCGCTTGCCCTGGCCCGGGACTTTGTGTAATGGCTCTCCTAGACACAGCGCGATATCAACCCCTAATACCTGGAGAGACGAATCTTGTCTAACCGTCACTGCCTCCAAGTGCTTCGGGACTGCACCCAACTACTACCTGTTTGCACGACTCAGTAGAGCCGTGGTAGGGTAGTAATCTAAGAACAGTGGGAACACACTCGAGGCGAAGTGACAGTGTCAAGTCAGCGGACTAAGCTGTACTCATGTCACCTGGGAACTGTTAACTGACGATAGGTATAATACCAACCAACAGTTCCCGACGAGTCCTGTCCAGTGTACTCGTAACCTAACGAGCACCTGCATACTATCTCCAGTACGACGTACTGATGGCTGTGAGACAGACCATCTCCCCTGCTGGGAAGAGAAGCGTATGCACCAGTCTACTCTGGAGTATCGATGCCCTGTCTCGATAATCCTACGACTAGGGACCATAATAAGGATGTGCTTATAGACTACCCAACTCCCACTAGTGTGATCGCTATCACAACGCCGGTAGTCAAGCAAAGATCCTAAGGGCTCTACCAATATGTTTTTAGCGATATGTCAAAAGAAACATATACACATATTAAGATAGAAACAAACCAAGTAGCATACTACTATATCGAGCAAGACTGTCGTAAAACCATATATATATCCCAAGCCTCCAAAATGTATTATACAAACCATTACTATACAATAATGGCCTCTAGGGCATACATATCTAACAATCTCCCACTTGCACTAAAGGCCAGTAATTGGTGTTCCGCATGCCCAACGTCTGTACTAAGGCCAGCTGCCGGCGTACCGCATACCCAATAGCTCAAAAAGTCGCTCGAACTGTGTTTGAGGGAGGGCCTTCGTGAATGGATCCGCTGTGTTGTCTTTTGTGTCCACTCTCCGTACCTCGATCTCCTGGCGATCAATGATCTCCCTGATCAGGTGATACCGCCTTAAGATGTGTCTGGATTTCTGATGGGACCTTGGTTCCTTCGTTAAAGCTATAGCCCCATTGTTATCGCAATACAAAGGTATTGGGTCAACAATGGACGGAACCACCTGAAGTTCACTAATGAACTTCTTCATCCAGACCGCCTCTTTTGCGGCATCGCTTGTAGCAATGTATTCAGCCTCTATCGTCGAGTCTGCGACGGTATCCTGTTTGGAACTCCTCCAACATACCGCCCCTCCGTTGAGGGTAAACACAAAACCCGAGACAGACTTGCTGTCATCTTTGTCACTCTGGAAGCTTGAATCGGTAAAAGACTCGACCCTGAGGTCTCCATTACCGTAAACCAGGAACATCTCCTTAGTCCTTCTCAGGTACTTGAGAATGTTCTTCACTGCCGTCCAGTGGTCCTCACCTGGGTCTGACTGATACCGGCTCACCACGCTCAGCGCGTAAGCTACATCTGGTCTTGTACATAGCATTACATACATTATAGATCCTACCGCCGAAGCATAGGGTATAGTGTTCATGCGAACCCTCTCCTCGTCAGTCTTAGGAGACATCTTCTTGGAGAGGGTAATTTCATGCAATGCGGGTATGTTACCGCGCTTGGAATCCTCCATACTAAATCTCTTTAGTACGGTCTCTATGTACCTGGACTGCGAAAGTCCCAGTAATCTCTTGGATCTATCTCTGTAGACCTTGATCCCCAGAATGTACGAGGCATCATCCAGGTCCTTCATGGAGAACCGTTGTGACAAGAATAGCTTGACCGATTGTAGCATAGGAATGTCATTTCCTAACATGAAAGATGCTGTCCCCAATTTAAATTAATCGCAAACCCATACCTTCCAGCAGTTGGGAAGATATAAGAGGAAGCGAAGGGGCAACGACCATCAGAGCGACAACTGGTAGTGCTTCTTCAGATGTCGCAACCTTAGCGCTCGCCACACCTACATTCGAAAGGAACAAAATGTCATCAGAAAGGATTGCAAAATTAAAAGAATGCAGTAACCCGAGGCCTACCAGACAGGTCATCAGCCAAAACGGTGACGGAAGCATCGCCAAGCATCACGACTTCCTCGATCTCATTCGAGAGGATGGTTTCGCCGTCCGTGGCTTCGTCCCCTGATTCCATGAGGGCCATCATGACACTCGCAATACCAGGAGATAGCAGGGAACCACAGGTGGAAAGAGCAGCAATTGGAGCAGTCCCGGAATCCTGAGAAAGAGTACCCACTTCGGGCTCAGTAGTTGCCGTCATCTCGCCTGCCACCTCCTCACCCGGACTTGGCCCTGCAGGATAGAGTATATGAGAATCTGAAGATTAAAACTTTGACAAAAAGACTCAGTGTTACGTTACCTTGGGTCGGCCTTTCAATTGCTTCCCGAGCCGCACGTGCCGCCTGTCTGTGAGCGGTAGACAGGGAGACCGAAGCACCCTCTGAAGAAGCAGGGATGAGGGAAGCAGCGCTCGAGCCTGCACCTGAGGCCAAGGCGGCGTTACGTTCTCTTGCCGCACGCCTCCCGCGCTTCCTTTCTGCCTGGGCCATGAGAGTTGATCTTCTCAGGACCACCGTCAAGGAGATGTCATCGTCCACGCCAGGAGCTACCTCTGGAGCCATTGTGGCGTCCGTCATCGGTTGCTTAAGTGAAGCTTCTTTCAGCAATACTGGCGGAGCTGGGACTTCGGTAGCCGTCCTTGGAAGCATTTCCGCACCGCCCTGCGAAGTCGGTACTGCACCTGGGATAACCTGAGTAGAGGTAGTCCCTGCAATAAGATGAAAAGGAAGGGTCAGATTACCCATAAGAAAGGGGAATGAAGATACAATGAGCTGAAATATACCAAGGCCCAACGAAGCGCGAAGCCTCTCTTCCTCCTCAAAAGTCTTGAGGGAAGCCGCGAGAGCCTCTTCAGTGGAAATGCCTATTAAAGAAGGAGTGTCAGTCAAAACATGATAATAAAAACATAATAGTGAAAAGATACAACCGAAGTCTACCCGACTGCGCAAGGATGACCAGTCCTGCTTGGTGGCTAGCTAGTTGCTCGGAAGCTGCGATGGCAGCCTCCAGATTAGTATCATCCGGTGCCATGAATAGACCCTTGTAGGTCCCGTATTCGCTTGAGCCTTCACTATAAGGAGCATGGGGCTCCTGGCCGAATACAATGTCCGCAGAAAGAATCGACTTCTTCTTCTTCTTCTGCGAGCGGGTACCGGCTGCCGGTAACACGAGCTTGCGCTTAGCGGACAACTTCGGGCGGCGAGTCCCGATCTCCGCACCCAAGCCGGACTTAGGAGATGCCGCAGCTGCCACTTCAACGGGAGCACACGGTAGCGGTAGCTCAGGCATATCACGCAGAATCACAGCCGCAAGCGCTTCTCTCAAGGGAGGATGGACAATGGTCCGTCGCTTCAGAGGAACATTTGGATTACCAGCCGGTGCTGCACCCTTGCGATCAAGCAGCAATGTTTTTTCCTCTCTAATGACGGCGCCCATCGAATGTTGATACCATGCCACATACATATTCAGGGCCTTCGGAACGCAGCTCGGTTCATTAATGAAAAAGTTGGACCCTGTGTTTAGGCGTATAAAATGATGCAGCGCGCTCCGGATACCCTCTTCAGTGGCAGCCGGTTCTGCCAAGAAAGCCTCAAGCGGTACGCCCTTATTATAGCTTAACTGCTAGGCAAAATGATGCTGGTTATATCTCATAAACAACGCCGAATCATTCTGCCTAAATACGAGAAAGCCCGGCCTGATGGAGTATAGATGAAGAATCTCCCGAGCTTTCAAGACAGATGCCCCGTCTTTAAAAATGTCCTGCAATGGAAGCACCGTTTTCGCGGATTCCTGGCCGACGGTCAAAATTTCATCGGTGAAGGACATACCATCTCCAACCGTGCGTGGATGAAGGAGGAAACCCTTAGCTTCCCGCGGTGTCGGATTTACGATGGATGCGTCGACTAGCCGCATGATCCGAGGGAACTTACATCTGTCATAAAAGGAAGGCCTTCTGTGGATACCGAAGACGCCAAGAAAGTGAAACATGAGCCACGAGGTGAAATAATGCATTGAGAAGTTGGCAGGCTGCACCCCTGGCTCAGTTGTATCCACTGCCAAGCTGAGGCCGTGATACAAATGGTCTAACCCAGCGATCCCGACGGCCACTTGTATCCCAGCAACCATTCGGTGAGCTGGATAAAAAACAGACGGCCTCATATGGCGAGGGTGCATCGGAAGCGCAAACCAGCTTAGCCATAACCCGAGAAACCCCAAAAAGAATGTTTCTTCGTAAATCCCAGGAGTTGCCAGCTCTGCAAAAGGGACGACCGGGGTGCCGGGGAGAAAGAAATTCTTCTGATCCGCCTCCGCCGTCGGCAGGTTGGCCAAACCCAAGCCAAAAGGATCGTCAAGTTTGGTGAACTTCGCGGCTTCCTTCGACAGTACTTCCGTACGGAGAAAACGGGCGATAAATCGGTGAAATTAACCCCGCGGCCTCTGGATTCGAGAAAGAGGCTCTCATAGATATTCAACACCTTTATCAAATTTGGGAATTAGTGTTAAATGGCGTTCTCTGGGGTGAGACCCATTACCACTGATTTGGTGGCAAAAATATACTCATCCAGAGGAAGCAGCTCCTCG
The DNA here is from genome assembly GCA_030015575.1 of Agapanthus africanus. Lineage (NCBI taxonomy): Eukaryota > Viridiplantae > Streptophyta > Magnoliopsida > Asparagales > Amaryllidaceae > Agapanthus > Agapanthus africanus. The sequence continues at coordinate 341,066,294 of JASDDO010000024.1, read as the reverse complement.
TAATGTTCTCCCATAACGGGTAAACCAGAGACCTCGGAAAATTCCTCTAAAGAAACATAGACTTCTCGATCCAATAAGAGGAAGGTATGGGTCGAAATGTTCCACTGCTCCAAAAATTCCTTGACCCACCATGTAGGAGGTGCGGAATACTGGAACAAAGAAGCATAGATCGCAGGGTACAATCCGAGCTTTAGCAGCTGTGACTTCTTCGGTGATAAGATGTATCGGGCCCACTACAGATATCCGCTGGGTGAAGGGGAGTTAGTCCTATGTTGTATGGCTGTCCCCAAGGGCGCGACTCGCCCTGACATATGCGCCGCCCTAGAGTGTCGAAAGCCACCGGCGGCTGCACGGGTATTGCGGCCATAGAAGGCCGAAGGAGACCTTCTGAAGTCCAATTCACCTCCTCCACAGTATAGTTTATTGGGGGTGCATCTGCATAAGGGATCGCCGAAATAGGATCCGAAGGTGTCGCGCAAGAAAAGCTCCGCCGACCCCTGATGATTTGGTTGTACTAAGTTCCCCATAGATGAAGATTCTTGTGCTCTGGGTCATGGTCTTTGATCAGCGCAAAAACCTCTCGGTCTACGGGAGCTTCGGGGAATCCGCCTTCCGAACGGACGAACGGGAAGGAAGTGTCGAAAGACATAGTATCTGCGCGGAAAAGAACAAATTTTCAGCCGCCAATGCTACAGTTTAAGTTCTGTCACTAGGTACTTTAAATCTGTACCACACTGTAATGCAGTGAAAAGGAACCAAATGGGACCCACATAATCTAGATGACAGTTCATCATTAAAAAACAGTCTCATCATTTGATGAGACTGTCATTAAATGAGGAAATTATCAATCGATTCTCATTCAATGAGAACCCCTCGAGCAAAGGAGTTAATCTCCCCTTGAGAGCAGTGCTCTGTGATAGAATGACACATGTAAGATTCTAATAATGAAGGAGTAAAATTCCTCAAGAAAATTCTAAAGAGCCTTGCTCTGTAAAATTGATGGAATAACCCATCAGAGAACTTAAAGTAAAGTTTTAATGGAATAAAATTCCATGATTTTCAAGATCCATGAACAAACTCTTAAGAGTTCTTTATGAAAGATCTATATGATTTGAAAAGAATAAAGCTCCATTAATGGGTTAAGAAACCCCAAGAAAGATCTCTTTAGATCTATGATTCCAAGAGAGCGAAGCTCTGTTAAATGAAACCCTAAAAGGGTTTTCTATTAGATCAAAGATCTATGAAGAGCAAAACTCTGTTAATGGGTGAAACCCTAGATTCTTAAATAATCCTTTAAAAGATTTAATCTTTACCTAAATTTTGACAAAGTTCTGTCCTTAAAGAAGTTCTTAAAACAGAGAGTTATGCTCTAAAGGAGAAATTGATTCTCAGAAAACAAGAAAGAAGATGAATAGAAATCATCTCAAGGGCCAAGGGTCCTATTTATAGGTGCTGAGAGCCGTTTCAACTTCTGAGTTGATCCAATGGCAGATATGCTGCCACCGCTGCACTCACGTGTGGGCCACGTAAGCACAATGGTGGGGGGGGCATTTGTTTCCCCCAATCAGAGCAAAGCTTTATTCAAAATTTCAAATTTTGAAATGAAGCAGCGCTTCATAGCAGCGCAAGCGCTGAGAGAGTCAAAGACTCTGGGGCAGCGCTCACGTGCAAAACACATGAGCGCTAGTGCTAAGAGCGCTGCATTCTAAGCAGCGAACTACGTGCAAAGCACATAAGCGTACGTGCAAAGCATGTAAGCGCTAGCGCTAAAAACACTGCACTCTAAGCAGCGCACCACGTGCAAAGCACGTAAGCGCTAGCGCTAAGTGCGCTGCACTCTAAGCAGCGCACCACATGCAAAGTACGGGAGCGCTAGCGCTGAAACTAAACGTTTCCAATCGTTGGATCAAAGATCCAACGAACATGATTAAAAATCATCAATTGATCAGAACAAAATTCTGTTAAGGAAAGATTCCTCGAAATCTTTCCAAACAAAAAGATTGTGCTCTGTAAATCAGAGCACCATCGGATCAATGATCCAATGGTGATTAAAAATCACTAAAATACAGAATAAATTTTATATGGGGAAAGATTTCCCATTCTTGTTAAAAACAAGAAGATTGCCTTCTGTAAATCAGAAGCCCTTGGATCAAAAATCCAACGATGGGAAAATCCCCAAATCAATTGGAGAAAAGATCTTCTTAACTTATTGAACAAATCAGCTCGCCCTATATAAAGGCCCCAAGACTTCAAGTCTCTAAGATAGAAAAAACATAGAGAGGAATCCCCCCATAAACTTTGAGAAATCTCAAAAAGAAGAGCAAGCTCTCGGTAGAAGAAGAAAATTCTCTTCAAGGTAAAAAAAAAGAAAGACGAAATCGTCTCATATCAGAAGAAGAATTCACTTCTTTTCTTTAGATCATAGATCTATAAGACCAAGGTCTTTCACAAAGAGATCAAAGTATCTCATCACAAAGAATAAGAGGAAGAAATTAACCTTTTTCAGATCATAGATCTTTAAGACAAATTGTCTTTTAGAGATTATGAACATCTCATTATAAGGGGGGGGGAGAATAATTCAATTCTCTTTGATCACAGATCCATAAAGGCAAAGCCTTTCACCAAAATAAGAGATTGAAACATCTCCTATAAAATAAGAACTTTGTTCTTAGAACCTTGAGACAAAGTCTCTTATAAAAAGGGAATTTAATTCTCAGGGCGCAAACTGATCTAAGTTGCATAAAAGAAGAGCCTTAGCGCTCATAATTTAAAAGAGCTTCAGCGCTCCACATCTAGCGCAAATTGCTGTAGAGCCTTGGCGCTTTTAATTTTAAAGAGCCTTAGCGTTCCAAATATAGCGTACTGCGCTCATTGACTGGCGCTCAGCGCCAAGCGCGCCACGTGCTCCTTACGTGTGCGCTACTTAACAGAAGCGTCTCAGCGCTCCACATTTAGCGCAAAGCGCTGCAGGCCTTAGCGCTCCAAATATAGCGCACTGCGCTCATTGACTGGCGCTAGCGCCAAGCGCGCCACGTGTTTCCCATATGTGCGCAGATAAAACATAAACTGTTCTTTAAAATAAAGCCCTAGAGCTATGATGAATGCTCAACATTCAATAAAAGACAAAAAGAATTGTCAGAATTCAAATCAATGCCCATCATTGTCAGATGTTTAACATTTTAACTGAGTGGGCTGAGCCCAAGTTGGCCATAAGCCCCTCATTCAGATTAATTGAGCCCATATGCTCATAAATCTAAGATCTTAGTCCTAATTGGACTATAGATCTCCCAACCAAAATTGGTTCAAGGGTACATCTCTTCACTCCTCTGTTATTTGTTGTTGTAATCTTTCAACGTCATCAGAGAGGTGACGGGTCCCGACAACCATACATTCCATAGACTATGACGTCTTTAAACTGGACTGTGGGGTCCTTAAACGCATGGACTATGATGTCCTTAACCTTGGACTGCGGGTCCTTAAACCCATGGACTATGATGTCCTTAACCTCGGACTGTGGGGTCCTTAAGCCCATGGACTATGATGTCCTTAACCTTGGACCGTAACGTCCTTAAACTAATTATAGACTGTAACGTCCTTAAACTAATTATGGACCGCAAAGTCCCTAAACTAAACAATATAGCCCAAATGCTCTTTTGTTGGATCTAAACGATCCCGTCAAGTTGATCTTAGCCTAAAATTAGACTAAAGTATCCTTAACAAACGTTTAACTTTGTCTTAGTCTCAAATGAGACTAACGCATCCTTAAACCCAGCCCCGAACCCAAATTTAAGAAAATACGGATTTGGACTAATCCACGTCCTACGGGCGACAACATAAATTAGTCTCCGTATACAATCCACGGGCGACCAAAAATAAAACAAACACACAAGACACGAAGTGACCATCTGGAGAAGAAGAAAGTGGTTACCGCGATGCGATAGCGTTATTAACTGCAGGGGCTTGCGCCTGCAGGGAAGAATGTCCCCACAATAAAAAAAACCCTCAACGAGGGGGAATCTGACGAAGTCTGCTACATCGGCCGCATCCATTTAAACCTTCGATACATGGTGTCATAAATCAACTTGGCATCTTCGGAGAGGTGGATGGATAGCAGCAAATAGCATCTGCCCTCGAAATTCAGGCAAGACGGACCTACGCGGTCGCGTCTCTATGTTCGGCGGAGAACAGTGTTCACTCCGCGCTGGTATGGGATGATCTCCGATAGTCTTTGAGGTTTTATATGAGTTGCCGTCAAGACCCTGAAGCTAGGAATATTGCCTTTGCTTCGTTTGCTGGCATTGCGTCTGCTGTATCGAGATGAATGTCGCGGTTGTCTCTAGGTTGTTGGTGAACCGTCGTGATTTGGAACTAGGGACTTTGTCGTGGCTCCGTTATCGCGTCTGAATCCTGCTGGAGGAAGAAAGCTGGGGTGACATCTCGTCTGCTGTATCGAGACGAACGTCGAGGTGGTGACCACTCCGCGCTGGTGTGGGATGATCTCCAATAGTCTTTCAGGTTTTATATGAGCTGCCGTCAAGACCCTAAAGCTAGGAATATTGCCTTCGCTTCTTGTTTTGGCGTGTCCGAATCCTGTTGGAGGAAAAACGCTGTGGTGACATCTCATCTGCTGTGTTGAGACGAATGTCGAGGTGGTGACCACTCCGCGCTGGTGTGGGATGATCTCCGATAGTCTTTCATGTTTTATATGAGTTGCCGTCATGACCCTGAAGCTAGGAATATTGCCTTTGCTTTGTTGTTTTGGCGCGTCCGAATCCTGTTGGAGGAAGAACGCTGTAGTGACATCTCGTCTGTTGTATGGAGACGAATGTCAAGGCGGTGACCACTCCGCGCTGGTGTGGGATGATCTCCGATAGTCTTTCAGGTTTTATATAAGTTGCCGTCAAGACCCTGAAGCTAGGAATATTTCCTTTGCTTCGTTGTTTTGGCGCGTCCGAATCCTGTTGGAGGAAGAACGATGTGGTGACATCTCGTCTGCTGTATCGAGACAAATGTCGAGGTGGTGACCACTCCGCGCTGGTGTGGGATGATCTCCGATAGTCTTTCAGGTTTTATATTAGTTTCCGTCAAGACCCTGAAGCTAGGAATATTGCCTTTGCTTCATTGTTTTGGCGCGTCCGAATCTTGTTGAAGGAACAACGCTGTGGTGACATCTCGTCTGATGTGTCGAGACGAATGTCAAGGTGGTGACCACTCCGCGCTGGTGTGGGATGATCTCCGATAGTCTTTTACGTTTTATATGAGTTGCCGTCAAGACCCTGAAGCTAGGAATATTGCCTTTGCTTCATTTGCTGGCATTGCGTCTGCTACATTGAGACGAATGGCACGGTGGTGATCACTCCGCGCTGGTGTGGTATGATCTCCGATAGTCTTTCAGGTTTTATATGAGTTGATGTCAAGACCCTGAAGCTAGGAATATTGCCTTTGCTTCGTTGTTTTGACCCTTGGGTCGATTGTTGACGTTGCGTCTGCATCCTGCTGGAGTTGAGAAGAAACGTCGTTGTTGACACTGCGTCTGCTATAACGAGATGAATGTCGAGATGGTCTCTAGGTTGTTGTGAACCGTCGAGATCTGGAACTAGGGACTTTTTCATGGCTCCGAGGTTGATTATCGCGTTCGAATCCTGCTGGAATGAGGAGGAACGCCGTTGTGAGTCTCCAGGCTGTAGATGTTGCCGTTAAGATTTGGCTCTCTTTCCGATGGAGCATGGTGGGATGATATGGTTCCCTCTTTGTTTGTTCCCCTGGATTGTATACAGGGATCGATGTGATCTCATCTGTAGGGCAAAAAGTTTCATTTCATTTCATTTTTTATTTCCTTTTTTTTCTTTCCGCGATGCTCTATCATTTCAGCTTTTTATATCGCGAAAGTCGCGATTGCCCAATCATTTCGGCTATTTTTTCGCGGTGCCCAATCATTTTGGCTATTTTTATATGCATATATATTTTTACTTGCTGATTTTATTGCAAGTTGCCCCATCATTTCGGCTATATCATATGCATTTTTGGCTCGCTGATTTGAGTTTGGAATCTGATGCCAATCTCAGCATCAGCATCGCTACAACTGGAATATTTCCAGGAGCGAATCATCATTCGCCGTGAAAGGACTTAGAATTTGATACCGATGTAGGCATCAGCATCGCTACAATTGGGATATTTCCAGGAGTGAATCATCATTTGCCGTTGTCGATTTAAACAAAGATGGCTTAGCTAACAGGATTAGGATCCTGTCGACTAAGGCTTCTGACTTCATGAGCCGTAAGGGTCTTATAAAAGTATTTCTCCCTATAGGTCATGAGGATCTCGTAGGTGCGTTTTCTCCTTGGGAATCGTGAGGATTCCTAAGTGTGTGTTCTCTTATAAGTCGTAAGGATCTTACAAGAGAATTTTCTCCTTATAACTCGAGAGGACTTACAGGGTCGTTCACCGTGTGGGCATATCCCTAGTCGCTGGTGGGAATTTGTTAGGGAAATGTTTATTCGTGCCCGTGGATTGTGTACAAGGGTCAATATTGAAACACTTGTAGGGCAGCATTGGAGGTTATGATGGCTTAAGAACATGTTCAGATCCCTATAGCTTAAGGCTTTTGAATCCTATGAGCCGTGAGGGTCTCAAATGGGAATTCTCTTTACGAGTCGTGAGGATCTCGTAAGTCTAATTTCTCCTTAGGAATCATGGGGATCCCTAAGCGTGTTTCTCCCTTGTGAGTCGTAAGGATCCCATGCTGGTATTTTCTCCTCACAAGGTCAAGAGGACCTTTCAAGTGTCTTTTAATGAGATTGCGCCCTTTCGGGTTTTCACAAAACTTGCCGGTAGGCCTGCTGTTTTTACTCACGGAGCCCCTTTGGATTTTCATCCGTGCCCATCTCGCTTATGGACGTACCATTTTCTTTCTTCTTCTTTTTTATTATTATTTATTATTTATTATTTATTTATTTTTTTTGTGTTGGCCTTGGGATGCTGCGGTCCGTAGTAGTTTATAGACGTCTCGGTCAATAGCCAGTTTTAGGACATAGTGGTCCATCGTTAGTTTAAGGACGTTTCGGTCCGTCGTTAGTTTAAGGACGTTTCGGTCCGTCGTTATTTTAAGAACGTTTCGGTCCGTTGTTAGTTTTAGGACATTTCAGTCCGTTTGTCGGCTACTACTTATAGAGTTTGGGCTTAGGAAGATAGAGGGTGGACATAGGCGTCGTCATCTATCGTTGACCTAGGCCGCGACTCTTCAGGCATAGTATTTTTTCATGAATCGACCGTTTATTGGCCTGAAGGGTCTTTCACCATGCATATCCATGAGCAGGTAAGCCCCACTTTGATAGACTTTGTCTATGATGTACGGGACTTCATAGTTCGGCTCGAATTTCTCCCGTTTGGCACGATTGGGGATCATGGGTCTCTTGACCACTAGCACGAGTTCACCTTGGCGGAATGTTCTCGTCCTAGTCAATCTCTCATATGAGCGCGTCATCTTTACTTTGTAAGCTTCCAAGTTTTGCTGCGCCATGAGCCGAGTTTCGTTGAGGGCATCAAGCTCCTCAAGAGAAGATGAGCATTCTCTTCGTCCTTTAGCTTGTAATGAACTGCCACTTGTAAGGAGGGTAGCTCTATCTCCAAGGGGAGTACTGCTTTAGCGCCGAATACCAATGCATACAGCGTTGTGCTTGTGGCCGTTTTGAATGTGGTTCGATACGCCCAGAGAGCTTCATGTAGTCTCTCGTGCCAGTCCCTCTTGTTTCTGGACACCGTCTTTTTCACGATCTTCGTCAAGGTCTTGTTGAAAGCCTCAGCTAGACTGTTAGCTCGGGGATTATAGACCGAAGAGTATCTCCAGTCTATGTTATGCTGTTGTGCGAAGCGGCTGATCTTGTGGCTTCTGTAGGCTGGTCCGTTATCGGAGATAATCCGTCGCGGAGTGCCGAACCGATAGATGACGTGTGTCTTGAAGAAATGGAGGATGTTCTCCATCTACGCTTCTCTCAGCGGTATCGCTTCCGCCCACTCGGAGAAGTAATCGGTTGTTGCCAATATGAACCGGTGCCCTCTGGATGATGCTGGTTCAATGGGCCCGATTATATCAGTTCCCCACATTTCGAATGGCCAGCTAGCCACTGTTGGATGTAGCGGATTTGGATGCTGATGGATAAAGTCCATATGAATCTGGCATGAGTGGCATTGCTTCGCGTATTTGAGGCAGTCTTGGATCATTGTGGGCCAATAGTAGCCTATCCTTTTGATCTTCAGCTTCATCTTTAGCCCGGCTTGATGAGAACCGCAGAGTCCGTCATGAGTTTCTTGGATGACTCTCCTTGCTTCTTCTGGTCCCAGGCATATTAGCCATAGGGAATCGAATGATCTCTTATATAGAGTGTTATTGACGATGGCGAAGGATAGATCTCGTTTCATGAGCTGAAGTCTTGAGGACGCATCTTCGGGCGTTCGACGGGATTTGAAGTAGTCTATAAAGACTTCTCTCCAATCCTTAGCCTTTTCCTGATCCTCTATTCATAGGTCCATCGTCTTGGTCGCTCCCTTTTCTTCGGACGACTCCGGAGGTATTTCGGCCGGAGCAAGAACCCGACGGCTTTGCACGACGATCCTCAGGTCATCGAGGTCTTCATCAGCCAGTTCTTTAGCGAGCTTGGCTAACGAATCTGCTTTGCTATTCTCCGCTCGCGGTATGATTTCCAGGGCGTAGGTGGGAATTTGAGCCAGCAATTGTTGCACTTTCTCACCGTACTTTACCAACTCTTGTTTGAACGTTTGATAGTTGCTGTTTACTTGACTAACGACTAGCTGGGAGTCTTCGTATATGAGGAGGTTTTCGATTCCCATGTCGACAGCGATCTTAAGACCTGCTATCAAAGCTTCAAATTCGGCTTCGTTGTTTGTCCTCGGCTTTGTCAAGGAAAAGGCAAAGCACATTATCCCTCCTTGTAGAGTCACGAAGATGGGGCCTACCCCTGATTTGATTATGGGGGTGCTTTGTTTGCGCTTCTTCATAGAAGATGCTCCATCGAAGTAGAGTTCCCACCGGGTATCATTCTCTCTTCTCTCCCCGTCGATCGTGTCAAACGCGTGCTCGTCAGGCAATTCGCAGTTCAAAGGAGAATCGGCAGGTATCAGATGCTCAGCGAGGAAGTCAGCGATGGCTTGGCCTTTCACTGCCTTGAGGGATAGGTATGTCACCGAGAATTCCATTAAGAGCAGGGCCCACTTAGCGAGCCATCCCGTTAATATGGCCTTTGATATCAAATATATGAGAGGATCCACCTTTGATATGAGATGGGCCTCATGTGCCAATGCATAGTGTCTGAGCTTCGTTATCGCGAAGATCAACGCCAGGCAGTGTTTTTCAATGGGGGAGTAAGTGTTTTCTGCCCCCAGGAGAACTCGACTTAAATAGTAGAGGGCTCTCTCCTTCCCCTGGTCATTCTCTTGTGCCCATAGCGTGCCAAAAGAACCTTCAAGGGCAGTTGTATACAGAATGAATGGCTTTCCTTTGACTGGAGTGGTTAGCACCGGAGGATTCTGTAGGTATTGCTTGATTTCGTCCAGTGCGCTTTGGCATTTGCGATCCCAGACAAACGGGGTTCGCTTCTTCATCAAGTGACTGTAGGGGCATTATTTTTCGGAGAGGTTAGCTATGAACCGCCAGATATATGCGAGCTTCCCTTGGAGAGACCGCAGTTGCTTCAAAGTTCGTGGGGAGGCCATTTCCATAATCGCCTTGATCTTTGACGGGTCGATTTCGATGCCTCGATGTCGTACAATGAACCCTAGGAATTTACCTCAGGAGACTCCGAATGCGCATTTGAGAGGGTTCATCTTCAGATTGTATTTTCGAAGGCGTTGGGACACTATATTTAGATGCTCCCAATGCTCTTCGTGCGATTTGCTTTTTACCACGAGGTCGTCGATATAACATTCGGCAATCTCGTATATAAGGTTATCAAAGATCTTCGTCATGGCTCTCTGATAGGTGGCACTGTAACAACCCTAAATTCCTATACAAGTTTTTCCAAATTTTTTTTCAAAAATCCATAAAAGGGTATTTATTGCCTTAGCACAAGACTTACGTAATTAATGAGTAATTTAATTACAAGAAGGAGCTTGTAGCTCATTGGTAATACCTTGCATTGCTGAACCAAGCCACCAGAGTTCAAAACCCATACCCTATATTATTTTTAATATTATTTTGTTTTAAATTTTATAGAAGCCCAACAGTCAACACGTGATAACTCCAGAATTTCCCATTATACCCACTGAACTAAATGCACCGGTGAGCACCCCAAGAGACCTCCACCTCCCCATGCCTTGACTCGGCCCGACTTGGCCGAGTCAGCCGGCGGGCGGACTCGGGCCGGCGCCAACGGCCGGACTCGGCTGGACGGCCGAGTCCCCAATTTCAAACTTGTGCCTTTTCACTTTCTCATACCCCCTGCACACTTTATTTCCCTAGATCATTTCCAGAGAGTCCAATAACACCCATTTACTCTAGTTTTTAATGATTTTCAATATATTTTTACATTTTTTAAATTAAAACCCTTCATCTACCCTAACCCTATAAATACCACCCTACCCTCTACCCTCTCACCCCAAAACTCTGAGCCAACTCTCTAAAATTTCCAAGAAACTTGTGTACTTTGAAAACGAACACGAAGCGAAGCTACGACGAAATTCCCGGCAAACTTCCGGCGATCGTTCTAGGAGCTCTCGGCGATGAAGCGACGCACTGGCGATTCCTCTCCTTCCACCTCACTCTCGTTATTGTCGAAAACCCGTAAGTCCCCAAATTCCACCTCTCTTTTCTTTTCTAAACTACGGATTTACAAATCCGACAGAATCGGAATAAATCCGATTTCCGATTCGGTTTCTTATAAAACTTCACTTCTTGTTAATACAATTATGCTTAAACTCTCTCATGTTGACTATTAAACACTAATCAACCAAATTGATCAAGTTCATATCACAAAATAATTGCTAGTTCCTTTTACCGTATTTTTTCATTTAAATACCACATAGTTCCTTTTGCGACATTTAAACCATTAAACTTGTTATACCTTTAAGTAGATCACGAGGTAACAACCTATCTCCTCACACACTCATATGCAATATAGCACGATACCCTCGGGAACATAGAATACGGGAAATCGACATCTTTACAAATAAATACCATAATTAATAAAACCGTTTTTCCTTAATGATTAGTATTTATACAAATCTTTGCAAAGCGCTGCTACAACCCATTTGGGGAACCTGTTCAGGATGGTGCGGATTATCGCACATCCCTGGCCTTAGTAGTGCGAGATGCAGACCTCCGCAAGGAGCATTCAGTCTCGAAAGATTTAAAATACGACATCTTAAGAAAACGAGATTTCTAGAATATTATATATATACTAAAATTATTTTCATATAAATATATGTATATGTAATATAAAAATATCTATTTTGAATTATTACAAATATTCCACTTTTTCTAAAAATGTCACAAGAATCATTTTACACTAAAATACCATGAATTCCATACAAATCAGTATTACAAATAAATACCTTTATTTATGAAATTACGATATTTTCACTAGAAATATCAAAATATAAAATCTACATTCATTACAACTCTAAAGATGAATAATAAATACTTGGGGTGTATTTTGAAAAGTATATAAATGTATTTTTACATAAAACCCCTCAAGTTCTATAAATTACCCTACGGACCCTAGTAAACATAGGTTTAAGCGGGACAAATCTCTTGAGCCTCAGGGAGCCGGAGAAGTGGGTGCTTGCCTATTTAAGGTAGACAACTTAATAATGGTGTTATCAATACGGTAATCGTCTTTGAAAAAGACACAAATCCTGCCGTCCATGTGCAACGGTTACCGATAACATCAAAACAATCAGGACTTCAATTTACTTTTCTAATTTTCTGACTTAGAGTGAGTCTTATTATAATCTGACTTGAATATGATTCAAGTACAATCTACAATCTACAATTTACAATCTTCAATGTTACAATTCAACATGAATCCAGGAATCCAATTATAAATCCATACAACTTGACTGAACCGAACCATAGATATACATTCCATTTACATGGTTCTCCAGTTATTCCATTTACATGATTCCACGGTTACACCCGTTTACTGATATCATGGTTTCGGTCAGTCATTCAATTATACAATCAATACAGGTTACAATACAATACAACACGAACAAGACATCTCGGGGTTTAAGGGGTAAATTGGTACGGAAGGTGTTAGAAGTGGCACAAGACAGTAAGACTTAATACACCTAACATGAATCCAGTTGCTGTTTTACCGTGGCATAAACGGTTTCTTGTACTATACTTGCTTCTAGTCTCTGGCATATAGAGACTCCTCTCGTATACACTGGCATTGTCTGTACCAAGTTACAAACAACAGCGTTAACACAACATTACAACAATATAATACAACTTTAAAAGATACCTTCTTATTTTGTCTATTATACTTTCCTCTTATCTTTGGGACTTACCGAGCGACCTGTTCGCTGACGACATTCTATTTCTTTCTTCTTTGAATGCCGTCAGATGATTTGGACTCATCAGAGATCGAGCCCACTGCTGAAGACTTGGACCAGTTCAGTGAAGACTGTTCTATTGATAAAACTGCACATTTAATATGACATTTTTCCTACTCTTTCTATATAATAAAAGGTGTTTATTATAATATATGATACATATGAGGGTTTATCTGTAAAAATACTATTTTCATGTGTTTATATATTATAATTAACATTTGGTAGGAAAATGTAAGCATATAATATTCATGTAACATTTGGCCCATTTAAATATGCTTACCTTATTAAATACCTTTGACCAATTCTTAATGGTTAAGTTAAAATCTCAATAAAACAAACTCTACTAATACTATTTGTTGAGTGGTTGTGCAGAATTTTCAGGGCTGAAATCAAGGAAATCAAAGTTGTTGGAACAAACCTGCCTAATTAAGAAAGTAAACTAAAGAAATCAAGTCTGGCAGTGACGTAGAAAAGATTTTCAGTTTCCAGAGATTAAAAAGATCACCATGTGTCATAACGAAAAAGTTCCATAAGAGCAAATCCTGTGATCCACCTATAAGGCCGCGGATCCGCGGCCAAACCCACCTATTGGCCGTGGATCCGCCGCAGTCTAGATGTATTGGGAGTTGGGATTTTTTTGTTGAGATCGTAACTACTGGTTTCCAAATTAGGAAGCTAGGGTTCTGGCTCTGGGACTATAAATAAGGACCGAGAGCCTCTTAGAAAAATCATCAAGTTGAAGAGATCACAACGTCCAAGACGGCTCACGCATCCAGGCTGATCATCAACTGTTCGTCTACCTCCTTAGAAGAGATCGAGAAGCAAACTAGCATTTGTAATCATCTTCTAAGAGAATAAAGTGAAAATGAATTTTGTTAATTAATAAAGGTAGTTCTTTTTCTTATTCTATTTCTTTGTAGTTTTTAATATGATTTCTCTCTCCATCTCTTTTTCTCCCAACATGCGCGAGTAATTCTCCGCTTGTTAGAGTTCGTAGGATTAGGGTAGGTTAATGGATGATGAAGATCCTTAAACTATTTTTACGTCGTATAAAGTTTATAAACTTTACCAAAAGAATCATTAACATCCTAATCGGGCGCGCTACCAATTTATTGTTAGTCTCGACCGCGATTAGAGATTATATTAATGATTGTTTTGGTAAAGGCTAGAGATGAACGGAGTTCCATGTCGAGATAGGGGTTAAGAGTGGGAACCCTTTTCCCTCCAGAAACCCTAATCTACATGCATCACTGTCATTCTAGTTTTAAATCTATTAAAGTATAAAAAGAGTAATCTTTAATTAATCATCCATAACTACTAAATCCTAATGAACCCTATAAGCCCCCTTTTATATAAACTTACCTCCGTAGTTAATCTAGATCTATATTTTGCATCATTGTTTAACGTAGATCTAGAAACTATTTCTACCATTCTTTATTCTTCCTCCTTTCTTTCTCAACACGCCTAAAGTAAGAATAAAAGGTTCCACGTTTCCCAGAGGATGACCCGTACTCACCTCGGTCTAGCTACGCGCGACACCATTCTGATTGCGGTTACAACACACTTCTAAAAACAAGATCAATCAAAGACCCCGAGCTCTTTTCATTGTACACTTTCCATTCAGTACTTTAATTTCTGTTATGCCATTGTTTAGGCATTGTTTTTTATTCAGTTGTATTTACTTTTCATGCATTGTACAAAAGAATGTTAATAAATAAAGTTGTTGTTCAGTTTATATCTCTTGTCTCTTGTGCTTATTTTTATATTGCTTAGATACGCTTAGCGTATTTACTTCACAGTAAATACGTAGCGGACCAGTCCCGTCCTCTCCCTGTATACCGGGACGCGGGGCGTGATAGGCACCGGCGTTCTTTAGACCGAAGGGCATCACCTTGTAGCAGAATATGTCCAAAGGGGTCCGGAAAGCGGTATGCTTCCGGTCTTCGGGATGTATCTTTATCTGATTGTATCCTGATGAGCCGTCCATGAAGGAAATTTTTTTGTGAGTGGACGTGTTATCTATCATCAGCTCGGTGACCGGTACTGGAAAGTCGTCCTTCGGGCAAGCTTTGTTGAGATCCCGGAAGTCCACGCATATGCGCACCGTCCTATTTTTCTTCATCACTGGGATGATGTTGGTGATCCAGTCAGGATACTGAACCTCTTGAATGAAGTCAGAGTCGATTAACTTCTTGACTTCGGCGTTGATGCTCATCTCAAGCTCGAGCCGCATTCTTCTCGGTGCTTGTTTGATCGGTTTGACGTCCGGAGAAATCGCCAATTTGTGGACGGCTATTTCTGGATCCAATCCGGGCATCTCGGAATAGTTCCATGCGAAACAGTCTTTATACTGCATGAGCACGTATTTTAGCGTATCCACCTTTTCTTCGGACAACAACTCGCTGACGAACGTAGGCCGTGGGTCGTTTGCCGTCCCCAAGTCAATTTTTTTGAGGTTATCTGCAGTAGTATGTATCCCGTCTTCCAGCTCTTTCGGTGCCGGTGGAAATTCTTAAATCAACCCATCTTCCTCGTTTTCTAAGCACCAAGAGAGGTCATCCATATTATCGGGTTCTTCTTCTGACAGCGTTATCGCATGACAGGTACGAGATCATTTCCAAGAACGATATTGATCTGTTTCTACTCTCATCGAATAAGTGGCTCTTGATTCATGCTTTCGTGTCGGACTTACCCTCTAACTGTTGGATAGAGCGAATTTGCCGAGTTGATACTGGTCTCCAACCCAGTCTTTGAAGGTGAAGCAGTATTCAATAGGATGTCCTATCGCTCGGTGATAGGAGCAATAGTCTGAGTGACGAACCTCATTTGCTCGATTGGGGTGCTTAGACTCCGGGAGCGTAATCATCTGATGTTTCATGATGAGGTCGAAGATTTTCTTTGTCTTTTCTTGGGGAAAAGAATATGCTTGACTCATCTTCTTTATAAGAGACAGATCTCGGCTGCTCGATTTTCGATCGCGTGACTTCTTGGATCCGCTTCGTTGCTGTCGAACGTTTTTTCCGTTCTTCAGTTTGTTTTCGTTTTTGCGTCGGGTCTTCTGTATGACAGACTGGCAATGAAGGGCATCGTCATTCTCTGTAGTCTGCTGAAGGAGGCGTTGCGTCCTGGCTTTCTTGTAGATGGCCATTTCGCGGTTATGATCATCCCAGACCCTTTGACCCGCTTCCCTTATTAGCTTGTCCATCTGTTCTTCGAACGACGGACTTGGCATTTTCATGGCGGGACCTCGTTTTGGTTCAGGGTTAGCGTCCTTTAACAGAACATCTTCTTCTTCATTGAAGTCATGTATGACGTAGATGCCATGGACTCGCTCCCGTTTCTTGGATCGAATATATCCAAGTCCGATCGTTTCCATTCTCCCGGTGAGCAATTTTCGCTGAGTTCCGGGGACGTTCCAGATCATATTGTAGAACCGAGCTTGTTGCGTGGTCTGCTTAACGGGTACGCCTTGGCGCCTCAAAAGCCTCTTCAATCCTTCTGTGTAGTATCTGGGCAGTCGGATGGGCTAAAGTCTGTCAAGTGTCAAATCGGCACCATGCCAGACTTCTTTCTCCACTTTGGTTTCCGTAGATTGATAAAAGAGGATCATCGCCTGGGAAGGATGTAGAATATTTGCAGTTCTTGCACACTGTAGGTATCAAGTGCGTCGAGCTCTTTGTAGTGCTCTTGTGGAACCATGGCGATTTGCAAACTCCGATCATCGCCAGCAAAGGCTTGTATTGATGGACGAACAAAAAATACTGCATTGATTTCGTCTTCAGAGTCACTGCCGAACACCAACATAGGGGTGGACGGTCCCGGCTTGGTGTATTGGGGCAGCCCGGAATAGACTATCTCTTCGTCCTTCTCGGTATCGCTCCCGAAGACCGGAATAGTGGTGATAGCTTTTTGTTTGCTCTCCGGTTTTTGACATCTTTCTGTGTCTTCAAAATCTAGCAGGAAGTACTTGGCATCTTGATATTTGCGGACTTCATTCACGGAGAATGGGTTTAGTTCTCCTGTCACGGTATACCCGAGGACCATCCTTGAAATACTTCATACACTGATGTTGTGTAGAAGGGATGGTGTTGTACTCGTGTAACCAAGGCCTGCCGAGCAGAGCATTGTAACATGTCTTGGCATCAATGACGTGGAACTTGACGTCGGTGACCAGCAACCCAAAGTGTAACGTCATAATCACAGACCCGATCTTCCGTGATGACTGAGAGTCGAACCCGGAGATAGTGATCTTATCCCGAGCGAGGTGTTGAACGCTCATGCAGATCTCCTTTAACACTCTTACATTGAGAAGGTTAACAGAGGATCCATTGTCGACTAGGATTTTTCCTATCTTGATGTCATGACAGTACCCGGCAACATATAGAGGACGGTTATGCTCGCACGTCCCGAGGAGGTGGTCCTCATCGCCGAAAATGATGTCAGCAGTGTGCACTTCCTCCAACTCGTCCTTCATCTTTTCTTCGGCGAGGAAAGCTTGAAACTGTCCGGGGTCTTGTAACACTTTGATTAGGGAGTCTCGCGCCTATTTAGATAGCAGAAGAGTATCGAGAATGCTCAACTGTGAAGGAATCTTCCTCAGGTGTGCTAGAACGTTATAATCCACCTTGCTTTTCTTGGGCGGGTCCTTGGCTGCCAGCTCTTTGATGACTCGATCATCGAGGGAAATATCCTCAGGGACTTTTCCTTCCATTTATCTTTTTTATTCGATCCCTTGTTTGCAGGCCCGAGATTCTTTTCGGGTAGCGTGCGATTACGCAACTGAATGTTCTCGCAGGTCTTCATTTCTTCTGCCTCGGAGATAGATTCCTTGAAAAGAGGGCCAAGGGGCATTTCTTCATCAGAATCGCTCCCGAAAGTAGGAACTTGCGATCTCTTACTATCAACCATGCGACAGTTGCCGGCAGTCCTTTTGCGCTCATCTGTCGCGTTCTTCTGCTCTCGTCGCGTCTTGCGCTTCATTCGCTTGAAATGCTGCCGGTGGGCAACATATCCTTACCACCAGTTTTTAAAGGCATTGCACTCCTCAGTAGGGTGTGTAGTCCTCTGATGGTACAAGCAGTAGTTTGGATGTGTATCCCCTTCATCAAGGTGTATCCCATCAGGAGTGTCTCCTTCGGAGGGCGGCAGCTTCATTCCCATCGATATGGCTTTGGTGAACCATTTTTTCATCTTGAACCTATTTTTGATGGTGGCAGATGTGCTTTGATCTGGTTGGGGTATTTCATGACCCATAACTTCTTTAAATTGACGCCGACTCCTGGACTTTTCGAATATAGCCATTTCGCGTTCTCGATCATCCTTGCTCTTCTGACGGGCTTCGTTCAGCAGTAGGTCGATGTTCTTGTCAGACAATTCCAAGGGTTTTGATTCCGGTTCTGGATCTGCCCACAGTTTCTTTGCATCAGGTGCTTCTTCACCATCCATCGACGAGTGAGAGATCATGTGGCAGCTTGCCACATAGCCCTTAGTTTCATCTGCCGAGTCCTCTCCCACATCATTGTCATCGTCTCTGTCCTCAAGAATGTGGTCGAGAAAATCTTGGAGCGTGACCGGGGTTCACACCTTCTGGTTATATTCTTCCAGCGCGTCGATGTGATTTTGCTGGTCCGTGCGCTTGTCAGCAAGCTTCACGGACTTTTTGGTTTTCTTCATTTTCTTCGAAAACTTTGACGACTGGGCCTGAGCGTTTTGATTATCGCTACCACTTTTTGGCGTCGGGCGCGACTTCAGCATTCCCTCGATGATCTCGGGTTCTAGCTGATTTTTCCACCTGACCGCTGGGCATGCTTGGAGATCCTTCAACATTCTTTTCGTTTTGGCTGAAAGAGCGACCTCCCATGGAGCTTCTTCGACAAAAGAGCAGGATGCCCCCGGTGTGTCCCCACTTTTAAGAGTGTGCGGTTGAGGCGGGCTTACTTTCCAATTCTCGGATCGTGCGAATTTGCCCTGTTGGTATTGGTCTTCAATCCAGCCTTTAAAGAAGAAACAATCTTCAATTGGATGGCTTACTGCTCGGTGGTAAGGACAGTAATTGGGATTATTAGCATCGCCGGGCTGCAGCGGACGTCTAGGATCTGGCAGATTGATGAGCCTGTTGTGCACTGCCAGCTCGAACAATCTCTTTGTTTTCTCCCACGGAAAAGAGTAGGGACGTCCTAGTCTCTCCTCGAAGGATTGGCATGGACGCACGTTTCTTTGGCGAACAACCGGTTTTAAGTTGCTCGGCTGTTGTTGAGTATTGGCGTCAAAGGTCGCTTTCCCTTTGCCCTTTTCATTCCGCGGCACCGTCTTTGAAAAGGAAGGTGATTGTTTGGATGTTTTGCGTACGTGCTTTTTAAAATTTAAGAATATACCGCAATCAAGACGGTGTCGCTTGGTAGCTAGCCGGTTGAGTACGGGTCGGTCCACAGGGAAATGGTGTTCTCTCTTTAAGTTCTAACGAGTTAAGTCCTATTTTTGGTAGGTTTTGTTTTAAATTCTAAGAATGAAATTCAATCAATTTAAAGTCTTGCTAGGGTTAGAATTAGGTTAGTTTGGAAAAGGGATTCTACTCACCGCTTTCTTTACCCTAGTTAAGAACATAGGTGTTAGGATAATAGTCAACAAAGGGGATTAGCACGACTAGGAAGAAACTTCGTTTCTTCCTTTTGGTCCTTGTCCGTCCTTTCCTAACTCTTAGCCCTAACCTCTATTTGAATCAACCACAACCGGTCTAACTAGGGAATCACCGCTATCTTGTAGGATAGGGTGCCGTAGTGAGCGGTGTGTGGTTGATTTAAATAGAGTCTTAATTAAAATATTATATGGGAAAAGAAAAGAGTGAGAGCGATTTACTTCTCTCAAACCTTCCCTATCCTAACCCTAACAAGTGAGGAATTACTCTCTCATTAGGAAAGTTATGATAAAATTCATTTTTATAGTTTTATTTTAATGACCTAATTTGCTGATAATAAAAGACAGATAATAAAATTGCAGAAATTAAATTCAGATAAAAAAATGCAAGATAGAAAAAAACAAACTTACTTTATTGATACCTCTTCAATGATTACAAGGAAATAAAATTTTAGATCTAGAAAAATAAAAAGAGGCATGCCTAATTAGGCTTTCGGGTTTCCTATTTATAGATAGGAGAAACCCTAGGTTTTACATCTGATCCATATATTAAATTACAAGACTACCCTAAGAAAGCCGGGTCAAAGCACCGACACCCACCGACATGTGCACCGACACGTGCGTTGCACGGCCGCGGAACCGCAGCAGAAAGCCCTGTTTGGCCGCGGTTCCGCGGCCATATAGTGGGATCTTGGACTCAGTTCTTTAGGGATGCATCATGTTGCTTTTTTCTAGTGCTTTCTTCACTTGGTTCCTCAGAATCTTTTCTACTTTCTTTTGGATTTCCACAGTGCAGAATGTTGTGGACTTTTTGCCGTGAGCTTCGCTTTGAAGTCTTTAATCCTGTGCTGCCCTTGTACTTTGTGCATTGAACTATCTACTGATCTTCATTTGTTCCTTGAACTGGTAGGCGGCATCATATGGATTCATCTATTATTGGTCGTAGTCTCACTTTTGTAACGTCTTTTCATGGATTTCACTGTATTATTCTGAGAACCTGTAACCTGCAACTATTTAGCAGACATAGATCAAAAGCACCTACTTATTTGTAATATGATTAAGAATGGACGATATAATAATGCAAAATTCTGATATGAACAAATACCCCCAAAATTATCTTTTGCTCATCCCGAGCAAAACCATTTTATTCTCGAAAAAAACCTAACCTCACTTTCGTAGGGAACGCGATTGCACTGGGCTCGTGCAACAAGCCGTTAAACCTCTAGGTGTCCCTAGTAGGAGGAGTGTTGTCTCCTGAGGGTTTTCAGCGGATACTACCCACAAAATCCGATCAATTTGGCCTGTTGACTTTCATTCTTCAATTCGGTATTCTAGCAAGAAATTCTATTATCTTCAACTTAGAAATTATCAACCCGTATTTATCACACTTCCTTTTCATTTAATTTAAGAACGTATATGTTCTGCAAATTTATTAAGCTTTCAGCATCTTTTGAATTTTCCTTCTAAGGTTCCATCTCAATTTAGGAATTTCTATCATCTCTACTGAAGGTATAAGCCCTATCTTTCTTTCCTATCTCTCATCCAAACCCCAATCATATACCCTTACTTGTATGTAATTTTCATCCCTACACTTGGAAATTCAATTCAAGCTATCCTACTCTTGTCCATCCAAATTACTTTTAGTTGGTGAATTTTGGATTAATTTGCTCACACATCCTTCATGCGACCGTTAATACTTCTTGTGGTACTCAACGACCGATTACAAAATGTGCTTGCGCATTTAGGCGTAATTCCTCGTCTTGTAATATCTAAGGCTTTAGCAGTGACTCCTAAACCAGTTGGTCCAGAATCTGTAGGGTGTTTTTCGTCACCCCATTGAGATGGGAATACGCGCGCGCTTGTCAGGCGTATACTACAGATTCCCCCTGCCTAGGGTAGGCGGGGGTTTATTGATTGTGGGGATCCGAATCTCCGGCAGCCGCGGACTAAGCTGCCGTTAATTACCCCTCGTCTTTGGGGCGAGGGAACCTCCGATTAACGGGTTAAAATGGTCATGCGAACTCAATGTGCAGTGTACGTGTGTTGTGTTTTGAAAGGGGGGTTTGGATATAGCGGGACCCACGCAGGCACTAGGTGATAAAGCACCCTCGCTATATTTTTTTATTTATGCAGCCTTAAGTAATTACAAAACCAGTGTTCATTTTTTTTTATTCACACTTTTATTTTATTTTCCTTCATACTAAGGATTTTATACAAGAGCATTTCAAGGTATCCTCTACTATCCCAAGTTTCAAGGTGCGTGTATGTGCAGGTTGTAGGGTATATATTTTCAGAATTTAGACTTAAGGTACAGAATTTTTTTTCAGGTTTACACTTCAAATAAAAATTTCAATCCTCTTCCCTTATTTCGATTTAGCCCAAGAACTGAAC
Organism: Agapanthus africanus; assembly: GCA_030015575.1. Lineage (NCBI taxonomy): Eukaryota > Viridiplantae > Streptophyta > Magnoliopsida > Asparagales > Amaryllidaceae > Agapanthus > Agapanthus africanus. The sequence goes on along the minus strand of JASDDO010000024.1, from coordinate 341,044,700 downwards.
TCAAAATTTGCCTATTTCTAAATAAACTACAAGGACGTATATTTTCTACAGTTAAACTTTAAGAAAGGTTATTTTTAGGGTTTTTTTAATTTACTAAGTTTAGGATCTAGTTTTTCCTAACTAGTCAACCGTCATGTTGAACTTATGTCAAATATGGCTAAAATTGAAAATTTTAATTATTATATTTTTTAATTTTTTGATTTTTATGGATTTTAAAATAAGTATGCAAATACAAAAAATATACACATGAATGCGAAGGAAAAAAACTTACCGAGCACACCCCCAAACTTAAACTTGACAGTGCCCTCACTGTCAGGCTACACCAAGAGGGTCAAAATTGTCGGTACTCTCATGTTTTTTTTATTAACAGAAAAAGAAAACAAAATATATATACACAAAAAGGTCCCCCCCCCAAACTTAAGTGAAACAGTGTTTCCACTGTTGCCATTTTTTTAAACCTGTAAACTTGGGAGGAAAAATTTATTAACGGGGACATGAAATATGATCATGAAAATCTCTCCCAAACATATTTTTGGCTCACCATTTTGGGTTAAAAAAAAATTATTTTCAAGAGCCAAATTATACCCCCCAAAACGTAAGTTAAACGATGCTAAGCTTTTAAAGAGGGGGGTCAAAATTATCGGTCAATGCCAAGCTTTGCAAAGACCAAAAGTCAACACCAACCATTCGAAGAATTTATCAGTGAAATGCACCGGTTGGTGGAAGTACATGTTGTATGGAGCTAGGAAGAAGTGGGGAAGAGATAAGTGGTGTAAAAGAAAAAGTTTACGTCTCGATTTGTAGAGACGAAACAATAATGGAGAACGGAAACGAGAATATGGATGATTAAGAATGGGAAGAATGGTCACATTCTCGTATGGGATAAGAAGAAATGGTGGTGGTTCGACTTCTTCAGGTGGAGGTTGATTAATCACAAAATCCGTGTCGTTTAGGAATGCGAGTTCGTCGGCGAAAATATCTTCGAAACTTTCATCGATGGTCCAATTGAACGTTTCATTGTCAATAAGTGTCGCGCCAGAATTCAACACACTTGATTTTTCAAAAATTATGGAGGTAGGAGACTCGTAAGGCTCATCTACCTTATTCTCAAAAGAGTTTAAATCAAGTTGTTTTTCTAGAATTATCGAACTCAAAATATCGGATTGTGATTCATTAACACTTGCTATCATTAAAAGAAGATTAGAAGAAGAACCAGAGAAAGTGGGAGAAAGAAGTTGAATATGAACTTGAGGGTGGAAATGGAGTGTATAAATTAGCACAATTTGTAATGACCGATGTGTAAAAAGTGATTGTGCTAATCTATCAACCCACTGAGAAATGAGGTCAAATCCCTCAAGATTCGTGAGAAAACATGGGTACGTCGAACTTGGTAAACCAGACATTGAAAATGAAAGTGTAACGGTTTCTTGCAAGGTCGGAGCGAGGATGGAGGAAAGTAATTGAGGAAGGGTATCGGTTAAAGATTCAGGAGGGTGTGCGCAGTCAATGAAAGGGATATAATGAATTGGAAAATCCGACTCCTCGAGTAAAACTGCTTCATCCTCAATAATTTCCTCAATACTCTCCTCAAAATTTAGTTTATCCATGCAATTCTCATCAAAATCAAGACGCATATGAAGTTCGGGAAAAACATTTAATGACTCGGGATGATGAATTGGAGAAAAAAATTCAGTCAAATCTGCGGGTTCATCATCCAAAATATTCCTAGCGTCAATATCCTTAATCAAGTGAAAATCGATTTTTTAGACACCTCATCAAAAGCATGGATATTAATCAATTCAGGTTCTAGAGTGGAGGTGTAGAGGTCAAAAGGATTGGTGATGGTTTCACTCGAAAGGGACCCTTCACAATCAGGTAAATCAAACACTACAAAGTCGCATAACTCATTAAATGTTTTATCTTCAACTGGTGAATCATTTAGAATACTTGATAGACATTCAAAACCGAAGTTGTGGGATTCAATTGGGGATGGGTAGGTTTGATTTGGAAGGGTGTACAGCTCACTCTCACCACTCAAATTCTCAATCTGTCCAACCGCCCCATCATACATTGGAAAATTTGGAGCTAATTGGAAACTAGCTCCCGGGTCACTAGGTTGTATAAGGGCAGCCATGGACGCATTCAAATCCATCATCTGTTGGCTTGACGCTACCATAAAATCTTTCAACGACTGTTCCAGAATAGACATGGGTTGTGACAGGATTTCAGTAAAAGATTTAAAGTTGTTTGGATACTGGAAACTCCCAAATGGCTGTTCAGAAGCAATGTCTAGGGAAGGTGCAAAAGTCAGGTAGGACTGGTAGGAATTGAATGGTTGGCCAGAAGTAGGATCAACATTTGGATAAGAAGGTGAATAGAATTGTTGATCTAAAGAATTCGCAGTGGTGAAAGGAGTGAAAGATCGGTTACGAGATTGTTCAATATGTTCAGCAATAGACATGGGTTTAGGAGTTACAACAGGACTTGAAAAAGGAGTATCAATGTAAGAAGGTGGTGAAGGTTGAAATGGTTGATGCAAGGTGGATTGCGGAGTCCAATTGGTTGTCCTAGACGCGTCTATCCGATCTTTCAAAGAAATTTTGGGCATGGAGGAGTCGTTCGAAATTCGACCAAAACAAGAAGTGTAGGAAGTAATGTTTGGTTGAGGGTACCAAAGTTCGGCAAGAGTTCTGCGAGGTGGGGTACCCATGATGTGATGATAGAAAGGAGAAGAAAAAGAATGTGATTTTTTAATATTTTTAAAAAAAATTGTTTGTTTTTGGAGTTTTGAAATTTTTGAAAGTGTTTTTTTAGAAAGAGTTTTTGCAAAAATTTGTACGGATCTACGGCACAATGCACAATCAAACCTAGAGCTAGGGTCTCATAAGTCAACTAGACTGCTCCTAATTGTTCCAAAGTGACAAGTTGTGAGATAACCCTCAAATCGCCTCTTCACCGCCAATTGTGACCAGGTAAGCACAAATAAAGAAAGGACGGTTCCGCTCACGAATCACCGTGAGACGAGCCTTTTAAAGTTACCTTTCTCACTTGTCTAGCCTAGGCACCACAAAATCAGGTTTAGATAAACGACTAAATGCCCACAACCTTCCCCTGTCCTAATGAGCGCGGCAATCCTTAATTGGCTGAGTCTAGATATTTTTTAATTAACTCAAGAGTGATGCATATACTTTTAGTGATTTCTGGGGTCTTATGAAGGGTAATGAAATCCCCACCCAATCTTAATTGGTATTAGAGCCCCTTAGATTCTGTATTAATTATGCAAAGCAGTTAACACACCAAAAATTTAAAACACTTGCCAATTATTTTTTTATTTGGCAGCGCAAAGAATCCTGCACAAAAACAATTTATTGGAGAGGAGAAGAAGTTGCTGTGCAAAGAATACCTGCAGGAAAAAAAATTTCAGTGGAGTTCAGGGGGGTAGGAGAGAAGACAAAAAATACTCACAAAGAAAAAATGAGATGCTGACGTCAGCAGTTGACCGCGGAACCGCGGTTAAATGCCTACTTATGCCGCGTTTCCGCGGAGGTCTAATTGGTTTAGATCTCCGAAATTTTTCTCTGTTCTGTTGTGGTTCTCCTATTTCTGTTTAGATCTCTTGAATATTTATTTGTTCACTGAATTTGCTTCAGATCTGAAACAGAGTTTGCTCCAAGCCTGCATACTTGCACAAAAACCTTTCAAAAATAACAAGATGATTTTTATTTTTATTTTTATTATTTATTATTTTTGTTTTAAAATTTTTCAATTTTTATAATTTTAATTTTTTTTATTAACCCGAAATTACACAAAGAAAGAGACTACTGTTTCCCCGGCAACGGCGCCATTTGATTGTTTGGATGTTTTGCGTACGTGCTTTTTAAAATTTAAAAATATACCTCAATCAAGACGGTGTCGTTTGGTAGCTAGCCGGTTGAGTACGGGTCGGTCCACAGGGAAATGGTGTTCTCTCTTTAAGTTCTAACGAGTTAAGTCTTATTTTTGGTAGGTTTTATTTTAAATTCTAAGAATGAAATTCAATCAATTTAAAGTCTTGCTAGGGTTAGAATTAGGTTAGTTTGGAAAATGGATTCTACTCACCGCTTTCATTGCCCTAGTTAAGAACATAGGTGTTAGGATAATAGTCAATAAAGGGGATTAGCACGACTAGGAAGAAACTCCGTTTCTTCCTTTTTGTCCTTGTCCGTCCTTTCTTAACTCTTAGCCCTAACCTCTATTTGAATTAACCACAACCGGTTTAACTAGGGAATCATCGCTATCTTGTAGGATAGGGTGCCGTAGTGAGCGGTGTGTGGTTGATTTAAATAAAGTCTTAATTAAAATATTATATGGGAAAAGAAATGAGTGAGAGAGATTTCCTTCTCTCAAACCTTCCCTATCCTAACCCTAACAAGTGAGGAATTACTCACTCATTAGGAAAGTTACGATAAAATTCATTTTTATAGTTTTATTTTAATGACCTAATTTGCTGATAATAAAAGACAGATAATAAAATTGCAGAAATTAAATTCAGATAAAAAATTGCAAGATAGAAAAAAAGAAACTTACTTTATTGATACCTCTTCAACGATTACAAGGAAATAAAATTTTAGATCTAGAAAAATAAAAAGAGGCATGCTTAATTAGGCTTTCGGGTTTCCTATTTATAGATAGGAGAAACCCTAGGTTTTACATCTGATCCATATATGAAATTACAAGACTACCCTAAGAAAACCGGATCAAAGCACCGACACGTGCGTTGCACGGCCGCGGAACCGCGGCAGAAAGCCCTGTTTGGCCGCGGTTCCGCGGCCTTATAGTGGGATCTTGGACTCAGTTCTTTAGGGATGCATCATGTTGCTTTTTTCTTCTGCTTTCTTCACTTGGTTCTTCAGAATCTTTTCTACTTTCTTCCAGATTTCCACAGTGCAGAATGTTGTGGACTTTTTGCCGTGAGCTTCGCTTTGAAGTCTTTAATCCTGTGCTGCCCTTGTACTTTGTGCATTGAACTGTCTACTGATCTTCATTTGCTCCTTGAACTGGTAGGCGGCATCATATGGATTCATATATTGTTGGTCGTAGTCTCACTTTTGTAACGTCTTTTCATGGATTTCGCTGTATTTTTCTGAGAACCTGTAACTATTTAGCAGACATGGATCAAAAGCACCTATTTATTTATAATATGATTAAGAATGGGTGATATAATAATGCAAAATTCTGATATGAACAGAAGGCTTATGACCCATCTGGTCCATTTGGGCCAGCTTATCAATCAAGGTCTGGAAGGTGGTCGGCTTGAAGAACGTCATGAATTGGGATATGGTCGCCTGCGGATCGAGGGTTCCTACAAACATGTCCACTGCAGGAGCCTCTTCGATGCGCTATTCACACTTCGACCATAGATTCCGCCACTGTATCGCGTACTGGACCCAAGTCTCTCCCGGTTTCACCCTGGCATTGATCAGCGCCGTGATTGGGGTACGTTCGTTAGCGCTCGCAAAACGTTGGGTGAATAGCAACTCCATCTCTGCAAATGTCTTGATAGAGTCATTCGAGAATTCCGAATACCACTCGAATGCTGTCTCCGACAAGCTGCCAACAAACTGGCGGAGCAGTAGTTTATCATCACCTCTAGTATTACCGCACAAGGCTCTAAATTGAGCAACATGTTGGTGCGGGTTTCCCTTCCCTTTATATACATGGAATTTAGGGATCGTATATCCCGGCGGGTACTTTATTTAGTCGTACCAACCCGGATAGGGTCGTCCAGTCTTAACAATCTGACCGGCCGCTTCATTCACCTGGTGAGATCGTATCTGTTGAGCGATATAATCATCCAGGGCGGCTTTCGAGATGGTCTCCTCTTTGGCTGCTGAACAAGCTGGAAGAGGGTTCGATGTCTCCCCTCTGTCATCTTCGAGGACAATCGGAGGGTCTTCAGCCAGAGGATCCGGGTGTATCATCATTCCGACCATGTCTTGGAAGAGAAGCGCCATTCGTTTTATATTGGCCGCTTGTTCCGCTGCTTCTCTGTCCTTCTTTGTGAGGATTCTGCGGAGGAAGTAAACATCGGTTTCCTGTTCATGACGCTGCTCTGATGACGCCTCCGGGCTTTCTTTTGGCCCAGTGAGTGCGGCCATTTACGTTAGCATTTCCTGAAGCTTCTGTTGCTGCTCCTGGGCTTTTTTCACGGATTGCGTAAGCGGTCGATGACCAGTAGAAATATGGCTATCCTCTTTCCCGGATGCCATATAAACAATGTGGACCACGATGCCCCCAGACTTGGGGCGTTTGGATTCAGTGGTCTTGCGATTCGTCGCAGACTCAGGGATTTTCTCCGTCCTTCTCCTCTTATGGGCGGTCGAAGTTATGGGGGCCATTGCAGTGGGCACCCAAGTAGCTGTCGCCTTCTGTGGCTTGACAGGGTGGTCCTCTTCTTGCCGAACCTTTATCTTTTTCTGTCGGCGAGAGTAATCTAGATCAATTATAGAATCTTGGACTTGACGCCATACCTTGTAAACTTTGGAGGACAGCCGCTGAGGGGGCTGCTCCGGCTTCGCCTTTGTAATCTTTTCAACAGGCAGAGAAGACTTTTTTAGCACGGCAGTTGGCGAATTCCTGCGCACCTTGTTAAGTAGTTCAAAGCTATTCCCAGTTGGAACAGCAATATCAATTTCCACCATTGGAGCTGGCGGAGTCAGTCCAGAAGGAGAGCTGCCCCCAGCCTTCCTTACTCGGCGCCAGTGGCGATGTCGAGCGTGTCGAGCTGACGGTACTGGCTCAGCTATAGGGGTGGCTTGATCGTGCCTCCTGTTCTGGTCAAGTGCTGTTATTGGCGCCAACCTTTTGAAAATGGATGTTCGCTGAGTGGGGATAGCCAACCTGTCGAAGGCAGACTTTCGAGCAGGAGCAGTCTTGGTGACTTCGTTCGGAGTGAGAGCCGAAATAGTCAGTCTTGCAAATACCGACTCCTTAGCAGGGGAAGCCGCTTTGGCGGCTTCAGGAGCAGGAATGGCTATCCTTTTCAGGATAACCCTTTCCAGTATCGCGGGCTTCTTCACAGGCCCATTGGAGCTTCGACCCAATCTGTTAAAGATTGAGGCGCTTGGTTTGGGTGACCCGTTAAGAGGGGCCGCGGTAGTGGTAAGCCGATCAAAGATCGACTTCTTCTGAGTTTCTTGCGATGGTACAGGGGCGTTGAGCTCATCGGCGGGAGCATGGTCCTGAAGAATAGTCCTGTGGTAGCTTGCGTCACCTGGTCCACCGGCATTGTAAAAACGGAGTCCGCCTGAGGCCCATAGGTCACTCCTCCAGTAGGGACGGAGTGAGAGTTATTGCCGTTGTTGCAGCTTGTGCAGTTGAAAGCCATTTGATCTTCTGTTTTCTGCACGGAGCAAGATACCAAATCTTAGTATTTCAAATCCAAAGGCAACCATGTCAAGCTGCGATTCGTTCGTGAAACACGACACACGAAGTGTGGAGTGGAAAGAGGAAGAAGTCCCACCGGGCATGCCAGAATCTGTTCTCCGCCGGAAACCGGGAAAGACTGACGTCTTGCCTGAATTTGGGGGCAGATGCTATTTGGTTTGATCCGTCCACCTCTCCGAAAATGCCAAGTTGATTTATGGCACCGTGTATCGGAGGTTTAGACGGATACGGCCGTTGTAGCAAACTTTGTCAGATTCCCCCTCATTTGAGGGGTTTTTGATTGTGGGGACGCTCTTCCCTGCAGGTGCAAGCCCCTGCAGTTAATTACGCTACCGCATCGCGGTAACAACTTTCCCCTTCTCCAGATGGTCACTTCGTGTCGTGTGTGTTTGTTTTGCTTTTGATTGCTAGTGGATTGTATACGGAGACTAATTTGTGTTGTCACCCATAAGGCGTGGATTAGTCGAAATCCGTATTTTCTTAGATTTGGGTTTGGGTTGGGTTTAAGGATCGTTAATATCATTTGAGACTAAGATCAACTTAAACGTTTGTTAAGGATACGTTAGTCTAATTTTAGACTAAGATCAACTTAACGGGATCATTTAGATCCAACAAAAGAGCGTTTGGGCTCTATTGTTTTAGTTTAGGGACTTTGCGGTCCATTGTTAGTTAAAGGAAATTAAGGTCCAATGTTAGTTTAAGGACATCTCGGTCCAGTTTAAAGATATCATAGGCTGTAAAGGTTAAGTACATCATGGTCCATGGGTTTAAGGACCCCACAGTCCGAGGTTAAGGACATCATAGTCCATGGGTTTAAAGACCCCACAGTCCAAGGTTAAGGACATCATAGTCCATGGGTTTAAGGACCCCGCAGTCCATAGTTTAAAGACATCATAGTCTGTAAGATTTGCTGGTTGTCGGGAGCCGTTACCTCTCTGAAGACGTTGAGAGATTACAACGACAAATATCAGAGGAGTGAAGAGATGTACCCTTGAACCAATATTGGTTGGGGGATCTGTAGTTAGATTGATTTAAGGATCGTTAATCTCGTTTGGGATTAAGATCAACTTAAATGTTTGTTAAGGATACGTTAGTCTAATTTTAGACTAAGATCTACTTAACAGGATCATTTAGATCCAACAAAAGATCATTTGGGCTCTGTTGTTTAGTTTAGGGACATTGCGGTCCAAGTTCAGATGCAAACATGGATTTAGAAATGCACCAGATAGTGATTGGCCTTTGGGACCCACCACCTCTCTAAAGAAGTTGAAGAATTACAATGACATGCATCAAAGGTGTGGAGAGATGTACTCTTGAACCAAAGTTGTCTGAAAGGCTCTGGGTTCTACTTTGAATGTCATATGAGATGACCAATTTTGGAAGACAAAAGTGTGTTTGAGGTTCATTCAAAATAGGGCACTGCCTCTGGAAAAACATGGCTAGTTCAAGCTAAGATTGGCTTGGATATAGTGTTAAACATTAGAGTACACTCGGCTATCATGTGCTCCCATGTGATGCACTTAAAATAGTCTTAAACACTAAGGATGCAGCGCACAAAACAATGTTGGGCCCAAACTTCTTTTATTTTATTCTCAGGATATGCAGGTAAGTGTTAAACACTTTAGTCTTCATGGCCATCACGTGTGGGCACGTGATGGGTACCCATGCACTGGATATTAAAAGGATTTGCTATGGGTCATGTGGGGACACGAGAGGGCGCCCATGCATTAGATTTTAATCCTTCAGTTCTTTACATCTTCTCTTTTTTAAAGAGGTGTTTGTCAGGGGTCACGTGGGGACACGTGAGGGCGCCCATGCATTGGATTTTAATCCTTCAGTTCTTTCCATCTTCTCTTTTTTAAAGAGGTGTTTGTCAGGGGTCACATGGGGATACGTGAGGGCGCCCAAAGTCTGTTCTGCCTTTATTTTGAGAAGTTTGTTCAAGGGTCACATGGGTGCACGTGACCCAATCTCATTCATTCTCTTTTGACCATTGAGGGGAGGGTCACGTGTTGCCACGTGATCAGGTTGGGTACTTGATCTTTTTACGTGCATGAAAAGTCCCTTGTTTAAGAATTAAATTCTTTTATAGAGTTAAACCCTGATTTTATTTAGAGGAATTAAATTCCTATATATTTGAAAGAATTAAATTCTTTAAACCCATTCCTCTCTTTAAGTTTTGGATCTTCTTGGCAGAATCTCCCCGATGAGAATTAAATTCTCAACTTATGGGGAGATCTGCTTCTGCAGATTTTCAACCAAAGGAAGAACTGAGTTTTTCTTCAGAAGAATTAAACTCTTAGATTGAGAATTAAATTCTCTTTTTATTTTGTGGGAGCTTACAGGATGATCTCTTACCTAGGATTTCTTTATTTTCTAAAGAAGCCTTCTTTTCTCTTTGGAGAATTAAATTCTCTTTTCTTTTGTATTCTCTCTCTGTTGTTGTGTTGTTCTTTTCTATTCTCTTTTTGGCTCCTATTTATAGAGAAAGAAAAGAATCAATTTGTTTAGTCAATCTTTCAATGAAAGATTTTATTGATTTTATAAACAACATGATCTGTTAGATCACTCGGTGAATTTTATTCACCATTGGATTTTTAATCCAAAAGATATTTTGTTTGTTATTCCTGGCAGATTTTAGGAAAATCTTTCTTTGTATAGAATCTTTCTATAAATTGGTGATTTTTTAATCACCATTGGATTTTTAATCCAACGGCGCTCCACTTTACAGAGCGCAATCTTTTTGTTTGGAAAGATCTTGGGAAATATTAGGGTTTTGATTTCCCTTAATTAGAATTTAAATCTAATTGTTCAGAAGGTTTAAGAGCCTATCACGTGTTAGCACGCGACCCCACTGATTGACCATTTAATCAGAATTTAATTCCATTCTTTTAAAGAGCTCGGGAACTCATCACGTGTCGGCACCTGACCCGTGGTCACGTGTGGGAACGTGATGTCCCATTGGGGTTTTTTCTTGCTGTTTTATTATACCTTTTAATTTCTTTTAGTGGGTTTAAATGCCCATCACGTGTGGGCACGTGACCCCTTTTGATCAGAATTCAATTCAATTAGTTCAAAGGGCTCAGGAATCTATCACGTGCTGGCACGTGACCCCATCTCAAATTGTGTATCTCAGCGCCTATAACTTTGCTCATAGAAGATCACGTGTCCGCATGTGATGTCTGATCAAGTGTGGACACGTGATGCTCCTCTTGTGTATTTCCTTGCTGCTTTATTCAGTTCCCATGAGAGAACAGTTGCGCATCAGGTTGTAAATCGATGCTAAATTGAAGAGCTCGATCGGAAGGCAAACCTAATATATCTTCCGAGAATACATCCTCGAACTATCAAACTACCTCTGGCTTCGATTCTTCCGCTTGCAATGCTGCAACTACTGCCTTCTTTGGTTTTGCTTTGTAGATGCTAGGTTCCAAGGTACGGTCCCCACTCTTGAAATAGAACACTGGATGATCTGGTATTTCAAACACTACTCTCCTTTGACGACAGTCGATGGTAGCGAAGAAAGTTCCCAGCCAGTCCATTCCCAAGACTACGTCGAAGTTCGGTATGTCCAGCACCTTGAAGTCCGTATAAAATTCTCTACTGTAGACGACCACTGGACACAGATCGTATCCTAAAGTTGCTTTTAGAACGTCGTTCCCTGAACTGACATTCCAGCTGGACACGAGCTGTTTAACTGGAATTGCATGAGTTCGGACGAACCGTTGCAACATAAAGCAATATGATGCTTCGTTGTTGAAGAGTGCTAGAGCAGGTAGGGAGGCTACTAGTATAGTACCTAAGTTGTGTTGGATAGGTTTAGGTATAGGAAAAGTATATTGATATATAAGGATTGAAAAGTTTTGAAAGAATTGAGAATTACCAGTGATGACTTGGCCTGTGGCTTCGGCCTTCTCGACCATCATTGTAAAAGCCTGACGTCGTGGTACATTCCTCCTTGCTGGAGGCACATTCCTCTGTCCTTGGGGTGCATTTCTCTGCCCTTGAGGCATATTTCTCTGTGCCTGATGGAATTAACGTTGAGGCTTAGCAGGAGGTCCACGTGGAGCTGGTGCAGGGAGAGTTAAACGAGGTGCAGGTGTCTGAATGGCTGGCCGCTGCGGGACTGTGATTGCAGGTCTGCGTGTTGGTGCTGTGTTGAAACGGTATGTACATGCTCCAATGGCATGAGTGGATGCGCCATAAATCAAACACAAGCCATTTGCATGCCTGCAGTCCTTCTCCAGGTGTCCCGTCCTCTTGTAATAGAAACAAAAGTCTGGACTGGACCGGTTAAATGATCCTCCCGGTCTCCTGGATGAAAAAGTTGGCCTAGAAGAGGCTCCTCCCGACATCTGTGTGGCAGGGCGTTTCATACCGGAAGTCTGCCCTTCTTCTTCACAGCTACCTCATAACGTCGGGAAACCTTCAAAGCAAGTTCATAGATTGGGAAATCCGCTGTAGTGAGTGCAGCTTGGATTTCTGGGTCCAACCCTTGCTGAAATCGTCGTGCCCGGATCTCAGCAGTAGGAATCAGGTATGCAGCGAACCTGCTAAGCATGGTAAACTCAGCATCGTATTCAACAACAGACTTGACCCACATCGAGCCTTGTTATAGATGAATGAACTGCTGCTCCATGTCAAAACGGGCAGTCTCAGGAAAGTACTTTGCATCTAACAGATCGCGAAAAATCTTCCACTCGATAGGTTGGGTGAGACGGCTTTCCTCATTCTTCCACCAGACTCTGGCATTGTCGGTTAGTTGCAACTTAGAAACTCCCACCCATGCAATATCTGGCACTTGAGCTGCTGCCAGATCATCTTCTATCGATTGAGTCCATTCTTCCGCCTCCAGTGGGCTCTCTTTTCCTGAGAAATATTTTGGACGCAGTGCCCGGAATTGCTTGACTCCGAATGCCTCGGCTTCAGGATGGTGCATGAGGATAGCAGACTGCTGCTGCTGACCCTCCAGAAGGCTCTTGATAGCCTCAAGCAGTACCGTTTTCTCGTTGATGGGATCTGCAACGGTAGTTGGTGGTGGTAGAGTAGGCGGTGGGGTATTGCCATTGACATTGGTGCCAGTGTTGTTCGGTGAATCCATGACCTTGATAGAAAATGAATGGTTATGATAGATTCAAGAAATTTGAAATGTAAGGAATGTATAGGTGATGATTCTTATAATTCTTGTGATATATTGCTTAAGACTTCATGCGGAACTGTCCTGCATGGGCCACCAACAAAACATGTCACGCCTCACTTCCCAGTAGACGGAAACGGTGACATGGCAAGACGCAACGCATTTACTAAGAAATAAACACGTTAAGCGTAATTAAGCAATATATAAAATGAACAAGAATATCAAGAGTATTAAAATAAAATAGCAACATTATTTACATTCATATTTACATACAACTGTTTGAAAATGAAAAGATACCATGATATAAAGAAGTGCCTAAACAATGGCATACAGAAAAGTAAGTACAAGGAACTAGAAGTCAGGCTGTGCCGCAAGCTGGTCCAAGTCCTCCTGTCTAGGCCCGATCTCCTGAAAGTCTGGTCTTCCTGACAAACATTCCAAAGAAAGAAACAGAAGGAATGTTGTCAGCGAACTAATACTCGGTAAGTCTCAAAAGAAGAAAGAGAAAACAGTATATGAAATGAATTGTGAATGATTGATTACTGGTATATGATTGTTATTCTAACGTGGTTTTTTGTACCTTGATACAGAAGGTATTCATGTATACGAGAGGAGTCCATCTTATCCCGTGGACTATGGTAACATGTAGTACAAGGCCCCGTCATAACCCACGGGACAACGACACGTGAATTCATGTAGGTGTCTTTAAGTGACCTCTCATGCCATGATATACATTCCGTACCAATCTACCACTTTATCCCCGCATAATATATTGTATAGGTTATATTTACAAGTTTTGTCGAAACCATGGATACAAAATGTTTAAGTATTCATATTCAGGATATAGTCAAGTATTCAAGTAGTCAAGTCAAGTTATAACCATGGTTCGGTCAAGTCAAGCATACATATTTGATATTGATATTTGGATTCAAGTATTCATGTTCATGATCAAGTATTTGGGTTTGATTGTGGATTCAGGATTGAATTAGACTCAGACTGAGTCAGACTCGTGTAAACAGATTTAGCTCTTAAGTTAGGTTCGGGAGTTATCGGTAATTGCTGTACATGGAAGGCAAGATTTATGTCTTTTTCTAAGACAATTACCATTGATAAATTTGGTAAGTTGTCTATCTTAAATAGGCAAGCACTCACTTTCTCCGGCTCCCTGGGGCTCAAGAGAATTGATCCCGCTTAAACCTTTATTTACTAAACTCCTTAAATATTATTTTTATATAACTCGAGGGGTTTTATGAAAAATATTTTAATATAGTTAAAAATAAAACCTCGAGGGTTATTAGTATTATTTGGGGTTGTCATGAGCATGGATTTTAAGTATTGGGGTATTTTAGTGATAAATACTTATCCTTGGAAAGTTCATGGTCTTTTATTGAAAAACTTGTCTTTTTTGGTTCCTTGATGGTGTTTTATTGTCATTTGTTAATCTTCTCAATTTTGAAAAAAATATAGATTTATTATATTTTGAAAATAGGTATTTATAATTTTATACAATTTTAATTTTAAAAAATAATTTTATTTTATTTTTAAAAATTCGTATTTCTTAAAAACCGTATTTAAATCCTTTCGAGATCGAATGCTCTGTGAGGAGGACTGCATCTCGTTCTACTAGCCCAAGGATATGCGATAATCCGCAACATCCATTAGCGAGACCCCTAAAGAGAGTTTTAGATGCGTAATCACAAATGATAGGAAATACCGCTTTAAAAGAAACCCGGTTTTTAAAGTAGGTGGTATTTTATTGTAAAGTTTTCTTCATAACAAATATTCATACAATGAGTATCGTGCTATGAAACCAAGTGTGCGTGTGGGGTAGGTCATTACCTCGTGAAGTTTTCCTAAGATATTGTTAAGCAATTACTAAAAGAGGTGTTTATGAAGTTCAATGTAGTTTAATGAAAAAGTTCTATATTGTTGTTTCACATGAGAATTTTGATGAAATTTGATTCTAAATATTAGTGTTTAAAGTTACAAGTGATATAGTAAAATTAGATTGACTAAATTGTAAAGGAAAAGGGAGTTATATGTTTTAGAAAAGAAGATATCAGTATTAACTCCACTTTTACCAATATAAAACTTAATGGAAATTTCTGTAGAAAGGAGGAGATTTGGAAGGGACTTACTGTTTAGAAAACTTAAAGAGTGGTTGAAGAAGAGTGGATGAACTTCATGGTGTCACGGGAGCTTCGGAATAGGCTTTGGTCTTCGCCGGAACCAACTTGCTTCCTAACTCCTCTTTACTTCACTTGCATTAGAAACGTTTTAGAGAGTTTTAGTTAGAATTTTCAGAATGGTGTCGAGCCAAGGCAGGGGGTGGTATTTATAATGGAGAATTAGGGTTTGGGAATTAAAATTGTGAATTAAAAGTATTAAAATTGTAATAAATTGTGAATTGAAAGGTCTCTGTTTGATTGCAGGGAAATAAAATAGTGCAGAGAAGTTAGGGGTAGGTGAAGAGACAAGTGTGCAGAGCACGTGGCTATTTGGCCACCATCGACCCGTCCCCGCCGGCCTCAAGCCCAAATCCGCCGGTCGTTTTGTGCCATCTGGCATCGAGATTCTTGCTAGCTGATTAAATCCCTGTTTACTCCATTTTCCACATGTTTGATTTTTCTTAACTTTTCATTTCCCGTGTATTGCACGTGCAATCTTTTGGGCTTCTAAAAAGTTAAAGAAAAATTCAGAAAAAATAATTGTGTTTGATGGGATTCGAACACAAGGGCTACGTCACAGTAGTGCAAGGGCTTTACCAGTGAGATACAAGTTGTTTCTTGCTGTTATTTAAAAAAAGTAACTTATAACTCAAGCTCAGGCTGTAAAACTCATTTCATGTATATTAACAGTAAAATTTCCGTACAAGATTTTTGAGTCGTTTACTGGAGCTTGTCGAACAGTTTGTTCCCGCTTCACTGGAGCTATTTACAACGCGGCAACTGTGGATTTGCTCCCTTTTCTTGGACCGAACGTATCTGAGCCCGGTTGTCTCCATCTTCCCATTGGGCATCTTTCGCTGAGTTCCGGGAATATCCCAAATCTTTTTGTAGAATTGGGCTTGTCGAACAGTTTGTTCGAGGGGTACACCTTGGCATCTTAACAGCCTTTTCAATCCTTCCGCGTAGTATCTTGGTAGAAAGATTGGTTGAAGCCTGTCGAGTGCAAAATCGACACCATGCTAGACTTCTTTTTCTACTTTATATTCCGTAGATTGGTAGAAGAGGATCGCCTTTTCACCTCTTCGCCTGGGAGTTACGTAGAAAGTTTGCAGTTCTTGTACGCTGTGTGTATGGAGTGCATCAAGTTCCTTGTACTTCCGAAGCAGAGTTATTGTAATTTGTAGACTCTGATCTGTTCCTGCAAAAGTTTACATTGACGGGCGGACGGAGAACACTGCATTGGCCTCGTCCTCAGAGTCGCTGCCAAAGAACAAAATAAGAGTAGATGGTCCGGGCTTACTGTTTCCTTTTTAGGGTTTCCCCGAGTAGACTATTTCTTCGTCTTCCTTGGTGTCGTTCCTAAAGATCGGGATAGTGGCGATGGATTTTTTTTATCCTCCGGCTTGTAGCACCTTTCAGTATCCTCGAAATCTTGTAGGAAGTACTTTGCATCTTCGTATTTCTGGACTTTGGTTACGGAGAACAGATTTAGCTCTCCCATGACGGTGTACTCCGAACCATCCTTAAAGTACTTCATACACTGATGTTGTGTAGAAAGGATGACGTTGTACTCGTATAACCAAGACCTGCCGAGCAAAGCGTTGCAGCAATTCTTGGCGTCAATGACATGAAATTTGATGTCAGTGATGAGTAGCCCAAAACGCAGCGTCATTATTACGGACCCAAGCTTCCGTGATGATTGTGAGTTGAACCCGGAGATGGTAATTTTATCTCGGACAAGGTGCTGAACGTCCATGCAAATTTTCTTCAGCACTCTCACGTTGTCGACAAGGATTTTCCCTATCTTGATGTCGTGGAAGTATCCAGTGATGTATAACGGGTGATTGTGCTCGCATGTGCCAAGGAGGAGATCTTCATCACTGAATGTAATGTCAGCCGTGTGGACCTCTGCCAGTTCATCTTCTCTTCCATGAAGAAAGCTTGGAACTGATCGGGCTATTGTAATGCCTTGATTAGAGAATTCCGTACCTCTTTGGACAGGAGGAGAGAATCCAATATACTCAGTTGCTAGGGTATTTTCCTCAGATGTGCCAGTACGTTGTAATCCACCTTGTTTTTCTTAGGCGGATCTTTTGCTGTGAGTTCTTTGATTGCTTCTTCATCGAGGGCGATCTCCTCGGGGATTTTTCCTTTCCCTTTGTCCTTTTTGTTCGAACCTTTATTTGTAGGTCCGAGATTCCTCTCAGGCAGTGTGTGGTTACGCAGTTGAATATTCTCGCAGTTTTTCTCCTTCTCTTCTTTTTTGAAGCCAGAATCTTTGAAGAGGGGGCTGAGGGGTATTTCATCCTCAGAATCGCTTCCGAAAGTAAGAACTTGGGGTTTTTCCCCTTTCGAACTGGTACCAACCATATGATAGTTGCCAGTCATTTCTTCATAGGCGTTTGTCGCCTTATTTTGCCGTCAACGAGCACGAGCTTCGCGCTTCATCCTTTTGAAGTGTTTTTATGGGAAACGTATCTTTGCCACCACTTCTTGAAGGCACTGCATTCCTTAGTGGGGTGAGAGACCCTTCGATGATATAAGCAGTAGTCTGGATGTGATCCTTCTCTATCGATGCTTATGATCCCGGGAATGTTCCTTATGAGAGGTGGCAGCTTTATCCCTATTGACAGGGCTTTGGCGAACCGCTTCTCTGTTTTGATCCTGCTCTTATTTATAGCAGGTATACTTTGGTTTGGTCGGAATACTTTACGACTCTTCCTCGCCACGGCTTTTTTATCCTGACCCTAACGCTTAGCCTTTTCATATACGGCTTTCTCGCGTTCTCGGTCAACTTTGCTTGTTTGAAAGTCTTCGTTTAATAGCCTCTCGATCGGGTCTTCTGGCAGTTCCAGAGACTTTAGCACCAATTCGGCCCCCAATTCGTCTGTGTTGTTTTCTGATGCTGAGGGAGATTCTTCGTCATATAACGACGAATGGAAGACCATCTGGAAACTTGCTACACGGTCTTCGGTGTCTTCTGATGAGTCATTTTCCTCATCATTGTCACTATGTTCGTCCTTAAGAATATGCTTGAGGAATTCTTCGAGCATGACCGGTGTCCCCGTCTTCTGGGTGTACTCCTCCAGCACGTCAATATATTTTTGTAGATCTGTGTGTTTTTCGTCATACTCGTCAGGCTGCACCGGCTTCTTGGTCATCTTTTTTTTCTTCGAAGACTTTGAAGGCTTGACCTGGGGGTTTATCCCCTCGTCAACAATTTTCGGTGTGGAACGAGGTTTTTAACATCCCTTCGATTATTTTGAGTTCAAGTGGGCTTTTCCACCTGACTGCTGGACATGCCTGTAGATCCTTCAGCATTCTTTTGGTTTTTTCTTAAAGAACGATTTCCCATGGAGTTTCTTCTACGTGTGAGCTTGATGCACCCTGCACATCTACCTTTTTGGGAGTGTGCTTTTGGGGTGGGTTTACCCTCCAATTATTAGACAGCACGAATTTTCCCTGTTGATACCGGTCCTCGACCCAGTTCTTGAAGACGTAGCAATCTTCAATTGGGTGGCTCACCATTCTATGATAGGAGCAGTGATTAGGGTTGTTGACGTCACCGGGTTGCGGTGGACGCCGCTGTTGGGGTCGAAATTTACACCCCGGTTGACCAAGTCGAAATCAAAGTTAACCCCAAGCCAAGTGGGCCCAAGCCCAGGTTAAGTAGGCCAATACCCGGGTCGAGCCCGAACACGAAGCGTCCGGCCTTCCGCCATGCCAAAATAAAAATTTTGTAATAAATAATTTTGGTGTATTTACTTTTTTTATTTTTTGAATAAATGTAAGAAAAATGGGCATAAAACCAAATTTTTGTAAAGCCCATGACTTATGTGCAAAAAGAAATGGCACATGAGGCCTGAGATGAGCAAAATGCCATTTTTTCTAAAGCCCAAGGGGCTATATGTAAAGTGTATAGCCTATAAAGGCAAAGAGAATGAAAATATCTCTACAACTTTTTCTCTCCCCCAAAAAGCATCAAGATCTGTGATCTTATTCCTTCCTCAAGGTTCTAAAAACTTTCTTCTTTCTTTTGAATTAAATCAAGAGTTTTACACTTCCTTTTCCAAAACTAAATAGTTTTTCACCACAAAACCCACAAAGGGGAGCTCGGATCTTCCATCAGATCTTAAAAAGGAGAGATTTTTAAATCCCATCCCTCTTGTTATCCAAGAGCCAGCCGACCAAGGGAGGAAGAAGGAAATCCATCTCCAAAGACCCCACTTTAGGGAAGATCCAGGGCTCAAGGGGAGAAGCCTTTTCGTCAGCTTCAAAATATCCTAGGAGTTTAACTCCTCACACACACACACACACACACACATAAATATCCTAGGAGTTTAACTCCTCACACACACACACACACACACACACACACACATATATATATACAAAATAATAAGTATTTCTTTCTGGGAGTACAACTCCCAGTGCAAGGATCAACTCCCTTTTGCTTCCAGGCGCCCTAGTGCCCGAGCGCCCACATGCCTACCACGTGAGGCGCTAGCGCCCTGGCACCCAAAGCACTAGCACTAGAAGCTCTAGCGCCCGAGTGACCACGTGAGGCGCTAGCGCCCAAAACGCTAGCGCCCAAAAGCCCAAGGCGCTAGCACCCAAAGCGCTGGTGCCCAAGACGCGAGCGCTAGCGCCCGAGCGCCCACGTGCTTGGCACGTGAGGCGCTAGCGCTCAGAGCACTAGAGCCCTGGCGCTAGCGCCCAAGGCAATAGCGCCAGTGCCCTAGCGCCCGCGTATCGCGCACGTGAGGCGCTGGCGCTTTCTCCCACGCATCCTTTGGATGCCCTTTTCCCTTATATATATATATATACATACATACATATATGTATATATACATATATACACACACATACTCTACAACACTGTCTCCCGTTAGAAAAAATTTCTAACGGGACGCTGCCTCGCACCCCGCACCCCGCACCCCGCAAGGTGGCCGCTAACCCCCTTGACCCCCAGCCCGCTATCCGGGTACCGAGACCCTGTAAAAACTCTGCGGGCCCCCCGATATATCCAAAACCCCTTTTAAAACACAACACGCGTACACTGCACATTGAGTTCGCATGACCTGTTTGACCCGTTAATTTGAGGTTCTCTCGCTCCAAAGGCGAGAGGTAATTAACGGCAGCTTAGTCCGCGGCTGCCGGAGTTTTGGATCCCCGCAATCAATAAACCCCAGCCTACCCTAGGCAGGGAGAATCTGTAATGCGCCTGACAAGCGCGCGCGCATTCCCATCTCAATGGGGTGACGAAAAACACCCTACAGATTCTAGCACGCCCGGTGAGACCTTTCTCTCCTCCCATATCTCGGGTCAAGTGTTCATGCGAACTCATTTAACATATATGCCGATGTTTGTACTGAAATAATGTTTTTTTTTCGTGCAGCAATCAACTTTCAACGACAATGCTTCCCAAGATGAATTCAGCTTCCAACGCGACCCCGACCTCGTACATGGTCAAGATCAATGCTCGTGTGGTTCTTCCCGCAAGCCTCAATCGACAGTAGGAGGAACTGCCCCGCCAGTTTGGTTCCGTCATCATCTACCCTGCCGGAAGCACTCATCTGGAAGAAATCCCTGCAAAACAGGTGGCCAAGCCGGTCTTAAGGGGAAAGATGCCGAATGTTGTGATCGCTAAGGCACCACAACCGAAGCTTAAGACGGTGTCTGAACAACTCTCTGGCGCTCCGGCTGGGGGCAAGACTAGCGGTACAAAAGGCAACATCAAATGTTGCGGACGAGCTCAGGCGATAACTCTAATAAATGCACAATCGAGCGTATCTCCAAGGTCCTCCATCGTCCGGTCTACGACGTCTTCCCGAAAAGCCAAAGTCTGCCAAGTGCTTTAAGCAGAAAAGTTAAGGCAGAAGCGGCTCAGGTATCAAGCCAACAAGAGGGCCATGACTTCGGCCAAGTGGAATCTTGTGAGGTTCCAAGAGCAGGGTTATTCTACAACGACGGCTGAGTCGGCCGTAAAAATCAGCAATTCCTTCGAACCTCTGAAGTGGGTTCAGAAAAATGCTATGACCGCAATAATCAAGAAGACAGCGGTCCGAACGTTGCTACAATGAGTCGTGTCCCGGCCCCAACAGAAGAAGTATGACACTGTCTCTTCAAGAGTCTATCAGGCGCTCTGTGCTGCGCGAAAAAAGCGGGGCAAAACCGAAAAGGAAGCATTAGCACCATTCAAGAATCCGGCCAGGCCAGCCGCCTTCAGTTGACTGCCTGTCACCGAAATAGGAGGGTCAAGACAGCGATCCGTGAAATCAGTCGCTGATAATAAAAATACAGCTGGATATGTTATCCATACGGTCTATATGGCGGGTGGGCGCCCCAGCGACAACCTTCGCAGCAAAAGTAAGGATGGGGCCACCACATCCCAAGCCCAATCTGGCTTGAATGTGGTTGCCACTCCCCAAGAACATCCGCCCCCGCTGGATGATGAAAAGGCTCTCGACGAGGATGATAGGCAGAAGGACCCCTCAGTCCATGCAGAATCAAGCTCGGACAGCAAGGAAGAGCCGACTTTCCGCCCCAGGACCGTAGAGCAAGAGCTGCTTCAAGAGCTTCAAAAATAGCTCAGGAGCAAAGATAAAGAGATGGCCAAGCTCTATTCGAAAATTGACGACCTAACGAACGTTGTGATGCAGCTTACGGCTCAAATTGCTCGAGCGCCTCCCAAACAAGCATAAGTCTCTACTCATGAGCCGGATGATGACAATCCGAAGTGACCGATGCCTGTCCTTTTAGGTCAAAGATTGGTCGAGCCGCATGAAAGCCAGCCACATTCCGCTTCTGGGGACGCCTTGGACCTAGATGGCACTATCCTGCTAACACAAGATCGGATAATGGATTTGATCACCAGCAAGGTTAAAACTTTGGTAGCCGAAGCTGAAGCTCAGAAAGAAATTAGCAGTAGTGGGCGGCCATATCCCGCACAGTACAATCTGATCGAGTTCCCGAGCGGCTACGTCATTCCTAAGTTTGGAAGATTTGACGGGACGGGAAATGCAAATCAGCACGTCGCCCACTTTAAAGCATCGTGCGGAAATACAAGGGGCAATGATGCGCTCCTTCTTCATCAGTTTGTCAACAGCCTGACCAGTGTCGCTTTTGATTGGTACGCGAGTATACCAGAAGGGTCCGTCATTACCTTTTCCCAAATGGAGTCTCTGTTTCGGCAAAGGTTCATGAGTGTCAGTGATAAAATCTCCATTGCTGACCTTGTGACGACCAAGCCAGGAAAGAATGAAAGCAACACCGACTTTATCGCCCGATGGCGTAATCTCACAGTCAAGTGCGAACCGCCGCTGGAGCAGGACCAGTCCGCCAGCCTTCTCATTGGGAACCTCAGCAATTGGATGGTCCCATTCTTGTGTACAGCAGGCCTCAAGACGTTTCAAGAGCTAACCAAGAAAGTACAAATGCTAGAACGCTCGAAGCAAGAGTCTACCCCGGACTCTCAGAGAGACAAGAATTGGAAAAGAAAGCGGGACGACAACCGTAGAAGCGGGAGATCCAGCAGTACCAATGTATTCAATGCATCTGACAATGAAAAAAGCGAAAGGCGCGCGAATCCAAAACCAACCGGTCTCGAAAGCCAGTGCTGGGAGGAGAGGGGCCTTCCCTAGAGGAGAAAAAGAAAAAGGTTTACTTTTTCAGGATGGACAAGGTCCGAAAGATATTTAAAGATGCCTTGAACAACGGTCTACAATTGCCAGAGTCGAAAAGACCTCAAGAAGCAAAAATGACCGACAATCCCCTGTATTGCCCGTACCACCGAGTATTGAGCCACGTGATCGAGGATTGCTATATCTTCAAAGACTGGGTCGAGAAGTAGTACAAGGCTGGAGAGATTGAGCTGTCCAAAAGTGTGTTGGTGAACAATCAAGTTGCAGCCACCAACCTTATACAGACAGAAGTTGAAGCCTTCTGGGAGCAAACAGCCGAACCCGCTGCCGTGAGAAATGAAACCGACTCACCGCAACCTCCTTGAAGTAAGCACATATCTACAAAGACGAAGAAGATGCTAAAGCTACTTCGGAAAGAGCCCAGAACGGAATGGGAAGGGCAGAAGAAGCCTACCGTACCAGCTGCCAATTCGGCTCCATCAGGCTCGAAATCCAAAAAGCTTCTCGAAGAATGGGAAGGGAACTGGAAGAAAAGGTCATCGAGGAAACCAAGAAACTCATCGATGCCGGCTTCATCAGGGAAGAGAAATATGCGGACTGGATCGCATGCATAGTCCCAGTGAAGAAAAAAATAGGCAGATCCGAGTTTGTGTTGATTTTAGGGACCTCAACAAGGCATATCCTAAAAACGACTTCCCGCTACCGGTCATGGGAATGATGGTCGATGACACCTCAAATTACGAGCTGTTCACTTTATAGATGGCTCGTCTGGGTATAATCAGATCAAGATGTCGCCTGAGGATGAGAAGCACATAGCATTTTGAACCTCGATCGGAATATACTACTACAAAGTGATGTCGTTCGGACTGAAGAACGCAGGTGCTACATATCAAAGGGCCATGACCAATATCTTTGATGACCTGATCCATAAAGTCGTCGAATGTTATGTTGATGATCCGGTCGTCAAGACTAAAGCCAAGGTCGATCACATCCAAGATCTTAGGACCGTTCTCACGAGACTGAGGGAATACGATCTGAAAATGAATCTTCTAAAGTGTGCTTTTGGCGTGTCATCGGGAAAATTCCTGGGCTTCATAGTCCGACATCGAGGGATTGAAGTTGACCCATCCAAGATAAAGGCCATCATGGAGATGCCCTCTCCGAAGAATCTGACGCAGCTAAGATCTTTTCAAGTCTAGCTTGCTTATATACGAAGGTTTATCTCAAATTTATCGGGGAGATGTAGGCCATTCCCAAAGCTCATGAAGAAATGAGCTCCTTTTGTCTGGGATGTTGAATGTCAAGAAGCGTTCAAAATCATCAAACAGTACCTGTTGCACCCTCCAGTACTTGCTGCTCCTATTCCAGACAAACCGTTGATTCTTTATACTGCCGCGCTAGATGAGTCACTAGGTGCGCTCCTTGCCCAGAACAACGAGGAGGGAAAAGAGAATGACCTCTACTACCTCAGTCGAACTTTAGTCGGGGTGGAACACAACTATTCCCCGATCGAAAAGCAATTCCTGGCTCTGATGTTCGCTGTGAGGAAGCCGAGGCATTATCTGCTCGCTCATCGGGTTATGCTGATTTCTAGGGTCGACCCGCTCAAACACTTAATGACCAAAGCAAGCCTAGACGGTAGAATGTCAAGATGGGCTGTCATGCTGCTTGAGTTTGACATAGTTTATACTCCTCAGAAAGCAGTAAAAGGGAAAGCTCTCACAGACTTCCTTGCTGCTCATCCCGTATCAGAGGGGTCACCGCTTAATTGCGAGCTACCCGACGAACAAGTGCTGCACCTCGAGAAAGATGAGCCATGTTGGGAGCTCTACTTTGATGGAGCCTCATCAATGAGGACCTCCAACAAATCAAGTGTCCCGGAGGTAAAAGCAGGGATAAGATTGGTGTTCATCACACCATCAATGGGAACCTTATGGCGTTCTTTTGCTCTCACCGAGCCTCGCACAAACAATGACGCCGAGTATGAAGCTCTGATAGCTGGTTTGGAGCTCGCCATAGAAATGGAAATCCTTCGGCTATGAGTCTACGGTGATTCCCAGCTTGTCGTCAACCAAGTTAGCGGCGACTATAAGATATACAAACCCGAGTTAGCTCGGTACAGAGGCTGAGTGGTGGAACTCATGAAATGGTTCACTCACATTGAACTAATGAGAGTCCCTAGAGCGTTGAGCGGAAAAGCCGACATACTCGCTCGCCTAGCTAAAGAGCTGGCTGATCGTGACATTGATGAAATTCTAATCACAGTTAGAAGCCGGCAAATTCTGCCTCCAGTCTCTTTGCGTGAAGAAGAAGCATAGAACAAGAGAACAATCCTTCCGAAGAAGCTTCGATCGTTCAAGACGAACCCGACTGGAGAGAGCCCTTCATAGGGTACCTCCGATACGACAAGCTGCCCGAAGGAAAATCTGCGAGGGTTCAACTGAAGAAGAGAGCTTTTCGATACGTGTTTCTAAATGATACGCTATACCGCAGATCATATGACCAACTCTGGCTCAGATGTCTGTCATCGGCCGAAGCCCGAAAAGTCATGAAAGAAGTTCACTCGGGCGTTTGCGGTGCCCACCAATATGGCCCCAAGATGCGACTTCAAATTAAACGGCTTGGGTATTACTGGCCCACCATGATATAGGATTGCAGAGAGCATGCAAAGAAATGTCATATCTTCCAAATTCACGGTGATTTCATTCACAAGCATACCAATCCGTTGCATCCTACGGTGTCGTCGTGGCCCTTCGAAGTCTGGGGCACCGACATTGTTGGCCCAATTGATCCTCCATCATCCAAAGGCTACCGGTTCATATTGGCCGCAACTAACTATTTCTCCAGATGGGCTGAAGCTGTCCCACTAAAAGAAGTCAAGACAGAAAATATTCTGACGTTCTTCCAGCATAATATTCTATACCGCTTCGGTACACCAAGAAGAATCATATCTGACAATGGGCCTTCTTTCAAGAGCTTCAAAGTCGCAAGGTTCGCTACTCAACACAAGATAGATGTTTCCCCCAATCAGAGCAAAGCTCTGTTCTGAATTTCAAAATTCAAAAATCGAAGCAACGCTTCATATCCCGTGCGCTGCGTGCCACGTGTCAAAAATAGACACGCCAGCGCCAGGAGCGCTGCGCCCTAGGCAGCGCACCCCAATCAGAGCAAAGCTCTGTTTCAAAATTCAAATTTAAAAGTTGAAGCAACGCTTCAGATCCAGCGCTCTGCGCTGCGCTCCATGTGTCAAACACGGGCGCGCTAGTGCAGTTGCGCTGCGCTCTGCGCTGTGCGCCACGTGTCAAACGTAGGTGCGCTAGCGCAAGGTGCGTCAGCGCTGGAATTAAAAGAATTCCCCACCGTTAGATCAAAAGATCTAATAATAATAAATTATTAATTAATCAGAATTAAAATTCTGCTATGGAAAGATATTTCCAATATTATTAAAACAAGAAGATTATCTTTTGTAAAACAGAAGCCTTAGGATCAAAGATCCAACTGTGGGAAATATCCCCAAATCAATCAGAGAAAGATCTCTTCAACTGATTCAACAAATCATTTGGTCCTATATAAAGGCCCCTAGACTTCAAGTCTAAAACACACAGAAGAGAGAGAGAAAAACCCTCTGCAAGCTTTGAGAAAAAACTCAAAGAGAAAGAAAGGAAAGCCTTTGAAAGAAAGAAGATCATTTCTTCATCTTTAAAGGTAAAGAATTAATTCTTGAACAAGAAGGATGAAATCGTCTCGTAAAAAGAAGAACCATCTTCTAAAGAGATCTTAGATCTATAAAAATACTAAGGTCTTTGATTAAAAGAAAGAAGAAAAGATCAAAAGATCCTATCATAAAAATATAAAAAGAAGTACTTTACTTCATTCACAGATCGTTTGATCTATAAAGGCAGAGCCTTTTATAAAAACAAGAACTTTTGTTCTTGATCTTGAGGCAAAGCCTCCTCTGAAGAACATAAATTTGTTCTTTGATCTTAAAATTAATCAAAATGCGCTTTGCGCTATTAAAAAGTGCCTTGCACTCATGAACTGCGCCTTTGCGCTCTTTGGACTGGCGCTCAGCGCCATAACATGCCACGTGTCAACCCATAGACACGATCTGCGCTTTGCGCTCCTGAAAACAGCGCACCACGCTCTTGGGTTGGCGCTCAGCGCCAAGCGCGCCACGTGTCACTCACTGGTGCATCCATAAACTAGCGCAGCGCGCTCATAAATTAAAAGCGCAGCGCGCTAAGAAACTAGCGCTTAGCGCTAAGTGACACGTGTCCTCCTTGTGCGCGCTAACCGACAGAAGCGCAATGCGCTCTTTGACTGGCGCAAAGCGCCTAGTGCGCCACGTGGCGCGCTGTCAGAACATACTTTGTTCTGATAAATGCTATGCATTCAATATAAGACAAAAGATATCTGAGCCCAATTGCTCTCTTGTCCTTAAACTAATTATCGACCACAATGTTATTAAACTAAACAATAGAGCCCAATTGCTCTCTTGTCGGATCTAAACGATCCCGTTAAGTCGATCTTAGTCTGAAATTAGACTAACGTATCCTTAACAAACGTTTAAGTCGATCTTAGTCTCAAATGAGGCCAACGTATCCTTAAACCCAAACCCCCCAAACCCAAATCTAAGAAAGATACGGATTTGGACTAGTCCACGCCTTACGGGCGACAACATAACTTAGTCTCCGTATACAATCCACGGACAACCAAACACAAAACAAACACCCACGACACGAAGTGACCATATGGAGAAGGAGAAAGTTGTTACCGCGATGCGGTAGCGTAATTAACTGCAGGGGCTTGCGCCTGCAGGGAAGAGCGTCCCCACAATCAAAAACCCTCAGACGAGGGGGAACCTGACGAAGTCTGCTACATCGGCCGCATCCGTTTAAACCTTCGATACATGGTGCCATAAATCAATTTGGCATCTTTGGAGAGGTGGACGGATAGCACCAATTAGCATCTGCCCCGAATTTCAGGCAAGACGGACCTACACGGTCGCGTCTCTGTGTTCGGAGGGGAACAGATTCTGGCATGCCCGGTGGGACCTTTTCCTCTTTCCACTCCACACTACGTGTGTCGTGTTCGCGAACCAATCGCGGTTTGCTAATGGTTGCCCTTGGGTTTCGAGGTACAAAGATTTGGCGTTTTGCTTGGTGCAGAAAGCAAAGGATCAATGGCGTTCACCTTCTCAAAGTGTTCCACATGCAACTGCAACCCACACTCTGCCTCAACTGGGGGCATAGCTTACGGGCCCCAGGCGGCTTCCCTGTTCACGATGCCAGTGGAACAGGTCACCCAGGCTACTACTGGATTATTTTTCGGGACCATGCTCCCGCCAACGAGCTTCACTGCTCCTGTGCCAACGCCGGAAGCTCCCAAGAAGTCGGTCTTTGATCGGCTTACAGCTACTGCGGCCCCTCTCAATGGGTCGTCCAGCTCCAGCTCCTCGGTCTTCGGCAGACTGGGCCAAAATTCATGTGGGCCTACAATGAAGCCTACAATCCTAGAGAAGGTTATTCCGAAGAGGATAACCATCTCTGTTCCTAAAGTCGTTAAGGCGGCTTCTCTTTCCAAGGGGTCGGTCTTTACAAGACTGACTGTCCCAACTCCCACTCCCGCTCCTGCTACTCAAAGGACATCAGTCTTTAACAGGCTGACACCAGCAGCAGCCCCTTACCTGAACAGGGGGCAAGATGAAGCCATCCCCGTCACCGATCCAACTCCATCGGCTCGACGCACTCGACGTTGCTACTGGTGCCGGGTAAGGAAGGCCGGGGGCAACTCCCCCTCTGGGCTAACCCCACCAACCCCAACGGCGGAAATTAATGCTGCTGTTCCAACCGAGAACAGCTTCGAGCTGCTGAATAAGGTGCGTAGGAATTCTCCTACCGCCGTATTGAAAAGATCTCCTCCTCCGGTGGAGAATGTTGCGGAAGCAAAGCCATAACAGTCCCCTCAGCGGCTGTCCTCCAGAATCTACAAAGTTTGGCGGCAGGCTCGGAACTCAGTAGTTGATCAAGATTACCCTCGCCGATAGAAAAGGGCGAAGGTTCAACAAGAAGGAAGCTGTCCTGTCAAAACACAACGGACAACCACCACCTGGGTGCCCACTGCGACGGCCCCCTCAATTTCGACCGCTCATAAGAAGAGAAGGCCGGAGAAGATCCCCATGCCTGCGATAAATGTCAAAGGCACTGAGTCCAAACGCCCTAAGTCTGGGGGCATAACGGTCCATACTATTTACATGGCATCCGTGAAAGAGGATAGCCGCGCTTCTATGGTCCACCGACCACTCACCCGATCCATCACAAGGGCTCAGGAACAGCAACAACAGAAGCTCCAGGAGATGCTGACTGCAATGGCCACACTCACCGGGCCAAAAGAAAGCCCGGAGGCGTCATCGGAACAACGTTACGAATACGAGACTGATGTTGAATTCTTTCGGAGAATACTCGAAAAGACGGACAAAGAAGCTGCGGAGCAAGCGGCTAACATAAAGCGAATGGCACTTTTCTTCCAAGACATGGTCGGGATGATGATACAGCCGGATCCTCCAGCCGAAGACCCTCCGATCATTATTGAAGATGACAGAGGAGAAACATCAAATCCCCTGCCGGCTCTTTTAGCAGCCAAGGAGGAAACCATTTCTAAGGCCGCCCTGGATGATTATATTGCTCAACAAATACGAGTTCACCAGGCAAATGAAGCGGCCGGTCAAGTTGTCAAAACTGGGCGACCGTATCCAGGTTGGTATCATCAGATAAAGTACTCGCCGGGCTACACAATCCCCAAATTCAATGTGTACAAAGGGACAAGCAATCCCCATCAACATGTCGCTCAGTTTAGAGCTCTGTGCGGCAACACCGGGGGCGATGATAAGCATCTGCTTCGCCAATTCGTCGGTAGCTTGTCGGAGACGGCGTTTGAGTGGTACTCCGAACTTCCAAACGACTCCGTCAAAACTTTCACAGAAATGGAGTTATTGTTCACCCAGCGATTCGCAAGCGCTAGTGAACGCACCCCAATAATGGCATTGATCAATGCCAGGGTGAAGCCGGACGAAACTTGGGTTCAATACGCAATCCGATGGCGAAATCTGTGGTCAAAGTGCGAACAGCGCATCGAAGAAGCACCAGCGGTAGGCATGTTTGTGGGAACCCTAGACCCTCATGCAACTATTTCACAGTTCATGATATTCTTCAAACCGACCATGTTCCAAGCTTTAATCGATAAGCTAGCCCTGATGGATCAGATGGGTCACAGACCGTCTCCTCCGAAACCGGAACCGCAGAACGAAAAGGGTACAGGGAAGGCCACCTTCGTTGCGAACACCCAACAGCAGCCCAGTGCTCCGCCTAGTGCTCCAAGACTAACAGATCAATTGGAGGAGAGACGGCGCTATTACAATAAGAAGATGAAGCGCCCTTACTCATTCCCGTGGGATAAAACGAAGAGGCTGTTCGAGCTGGCTATGCGCAACAGGCTTATCAATTTGCCGAATCCAAGGCGATCGCCGCAACCCAGCGAAGTGAATAATCCCAATTATTGCCCTTACCACCAAACGGTAAGCCATCCGATCGAAGATTGCTTCGTCTTTAAGGGATGGATCGAGGATCAGTACCTACAAGGTAAGTTTGCGCTGTCTAAGAAGTGGAAAGTAAACCCACCACAACTGCACACTCCTAAAAAGACGGATACACGGGGGGCAACGTGCTCTTTTATTGAAGAGACTCCATGGGAGGTCGTTCTTTCGGCCAAAACCAAAAGAATGTTGAATGATCTCCAGACATGCCCGGCAATCAGGTGGAAGAATCCGCTGAAGCCCCAGATCATCGAAGGGATGCTGAAGCCGCGCCCAACTCCAAAGATTGGTGGTGATAGCCAAAGTGCTCACACCCAGCCGTCGAAATCTTCGAAAAAGAAGAAGAAATCCAAAAGTCCTGTGAAGCCTGGTGACAAGCGCACGGACCTACAGAAACAGATTGACGCGCTGGAAGAGTATAACCAGAAGGCGCGAACCCCAATCACGCTTCAAGAGTTCCTCTGCCGCGTCCTTGAGGACGAAGATGATGGCGAAGACTCGTCGGATGGATCTGAGGATTACGTAGCAAGCTGCCATGTGATCTCTCATTCATCGCTAGACAATGAAGAAGCTCCCTTCACAGAGAGACTGGAGGCAAGTTCTGAGCCCGAACTTCTATGGCCGTCAGACGAAATGATCGACGCCTTCCTGAATGAGATTCATCTGAAAAGTAAAGCCAATCGGGAGCGTGAGATGGCCATATTTGAAAGAGCCAAACGCCGACGTCTAGACGAAAAAGTCGAGACACTCCCGCCGAATCAAGGAACATCCGTTGCGGATAAAAACAAGTTCAAGACAAGGAAAAGGTTTTCTAAAGCCATATCAATGGGAATGAAGCTACCACCCTCTGAAGGAAACACTCCTGGTGAAACAGAAACACATCCTAGCTACTGCTTATATCATCGAAAGATTTCGCACCCTGCCGAAGAGTGCGACGCTTTTAAAAGATGGTGGCAGGGATATGTTGCTCACCGGCAACATTTTAAGCGGATGAAACGCAAAACTCGTCAGGAGCAAAGAAGTGCGACCGATGAGCATAAAAGAACTACCAGTAACTGTCGCATGGTCAACACCGGGGGATCGCAGGTTCTCACCTTCGGAAGCGACTCTGACGAAGAGATGGCTCTTGGCCCTTTATTTAAAGAATCCACCTTGGGGAAGGAGGAGGAACCGAAGGCCTGTGAAAACATTCAGCTGCGCAATCGCACGGTTCCAGAAAAGAATCTCGGACCCACGAGTAGAAAAGATAAGGGAAAGGAAAAGGTCTCTGAGGATACGTCCTGGATGACCAACTCATGAAAGAGCTGACTGCCAAGGACCCGCCAAAGAAGAACAAGGTGGACTACAACGTTCTGGTACACTTGAGGAAGTTACCTTCGCAACTCAGCGTTCTCGATGCCCTTTTACTATCCAAAGAAGCGAGAGATTCATTGATCAAGGCGCTACAAGAACCAGAGCAATTCCAAGCCTTTCTTACCGAAGAAAAGATAAAGGACGAGCTGGAGGAAGTACATACAACCAATGTCACCTTCGGCGACGAAGACCTCCTCCTTGGGACGTGCGAGCATAACCGTCTCCTCTATGTCTCAGGGTACTGCCACGATATAAAGATAGGCAATATCCTGGTCGACAATGGGTCTTCCGTCAATCTCCTCAACGTGCGAGTGTTGAAGGAAATCTGCATGAGCGTCCAGCATCTCGCTCGTGATAAGATCACCATCTCCGATTTTGACTCCCAGTCATCACGGACTCTCGGTTCCGTAATACTGACGTTGCGCTTTGGGCTGCTTTCCACGGATATTAAATTTCACGTCATCGACGCTAAGACCTGCTATAACGCTTTGCTCGGCCGACCTTGGTTACATGAGTACAACATCATCTCTTCTACACAACATCAGTGTATGAAATACTTCAAGGAAGGTCTCGAGTACACTGTAACAGGAGAGTTAAACCCATTCTCCGTAAACGAAGTCCGCAAGTATGAAGATGCAAAATATTTCTTGCCAGATTTTGAGGACACAGAGAGATGTCACAAACCGGAGAACAAAGCTATCACCACCATTCCAGTCTTCGGGAGTGATACCGAGGAAGAGAAAGAGATAGTTTATTCAGGGCTACCCTAGTACAACAAGCCAGGACCGTCCGCTCCTATGTTAATCTTCGGTGGTGACTCGGAAGATGAAGTCCATGCCATATTCTCTGCTCGGCCTTCAATACAAACATTCGCTGATGAAGAGAAAAGTTTGCAAATTGCCATGGTTCCGCCCGAACATCATAAAGAACTAGATGCGCTTGATACCTACAGTGTGAAAGAGCTGCAGACGTTCTATGTCCCTCCCAGGCGAGAAGGTGAAAAGGCGATCCTATTTTACCGATCCTATTTAACCAAAAGGGAGAAGAAAATATGGCACGGCACGGATCCCACACTTGACAGGCTCCAGCCCATCCGTTTGCCTAGATATTACACGAGCGGACTAAAAAGGCTATTGAAGCGCTAAGGGATACCCTTCAAACAGACTACTCGAAAAGCTAAGTTCTATGACAGGATCTGGAACGTTCCCGGAACTCAGTGCAAGTTGCCCAATGGGAGAAATGAAACGATCGGGCTTGGATATGTTCGGTCCAAGAAATGGGAGCTACTCCGCGACTGCTATGTCATACATGACTTTGATAAAGAAGGGGATGCTCAATGGGAGAATGCTAACCTTGAACCAGAAAGAGCCCCCAACGTGAAAATGCCCAGTCCGTCGTTCGAAGAGCAAATGAACAAGCTTATAAGGGAAGCTGGCCAAAAAGTTAGAGACAACCATAATCACGAAATGGTCATCTACGAGAAAGCCAGGACGCAATGCCTTCTTCAACAAGCTACGAAAGATGAAAATGCTCCTCCCTGTCAACCCGTCATACAAAAGGCCCAACGCAGAGGCAAAAATAAATCAAAGAGCGGGAAAAGTGTTCGAGAGCGACAAAGTAGGACCAAGAAGCCACATGATCAGGAATCGAGTAACCCAGATTCGTCTCTTATAAAGAAGATGAGTCGAGCATACTCTTTTCCTCAGAACAAAACATGGAAGATACTTGATCTCGCCATAAGACATCAACTGATTATACTTCCGGAGTCCAAGCACCCCGAACAAGCTGGCGAAGTCTCTCATCCGGACTATTGCTCCTATCATAGAGCAATAGGACATCCTCTCGAAGACTTCTTCACCTTCAAGAACTGGGTCGAAGACCAATATCAGCTCGGCAAGTTCGCTCTATCCGACAGTTGGAGGATAACTCCGCCGCAGAAGCATGAACCCAAATCCATGAGGGTAGACTCAGATCCACATCGGTCTTGGAAGCGAACTCGTACTTGTCATATGATAACAATATCAAAAGAAGAACCCGAGAATATGGATGGCCTCCCCTAGTGCTTCGAAAACAATGATGACGAGGTAATCTCAGAGTTTCCACCGGCGCCAAAAGAGCTAGAAGATGGGATACATACTACTGCAGATAACCTCAAGAAAATTGATTTGGAGACAGCAAGTGACCCACGGCTGACGTTCGTCACTGAGCTATTGTCTGAAGAAAGGGTGGCTACGCTGAAAGACGTGCTCATGCAGCATAAAGATTGCTTCGCATGGAACTATTCCGAGATGCCATGATTAGATTCAGAGATTGCTGTACACAAGCTGGCCATATCCCCGGACGTCAAGCCAACCAAACAAGCGCCGAGAAGAATGCGGCTCGAGCTTGAGATGAGCATCAACGCCGAGGTCAAGAAGCTAATCGACTCCGGCTTCATCCAAAAGGTTCAGTACCCTGACTGGATCGCCAACATCGTCCCAGTGATGAAGAAGAATGGGACGGTGCGCATCTGCGTAGACTTTCGGGATCTTAATAAAGCCTGCCCGAAGGACAATTTCCTAGTACCGGTCATTGAGCTGATGATAGATAACACGTCCACTCACGAAGTTTTCTCCTTCATGGACGGCTTGTCAGGATACAATCAGATAAAAATGCATCCCGAGGACCAGAAGCATACCGCTTTCCGAACCCCTTTGGGCATATTCTACTACAAGGTGATGCCTTTCGGTCTAAAGAACGTCGGTGCCAACTATCAGAGGGCCATGACGAAGATCTTCGATGACTTCATACATGAAATTGTCGAATGCTATATCGACGAACTAATGGTTAAAATCAAATCATACGAGGAACATCTCGAACATCTGAAGATCGTATTTCAACGCCTTCGGCAATACAACTTAAAGATGAACCCTATCAAATGTGCGTTTGGGGTGTCCTCAGGTAAATTCCTAGGATTCATCGTCCGACACCGAGGTATCGAGATAGATCCGTCAAAGATCAAGGCGATCGTGGAAATGCCTCCACCAAGAACTCTCAAACAGTTGCGGTCTCTCCAAGGGAAGCTCGGGTATATCCGGCGATTTATAGCCAATCTCTCTGGCAAGTGTCGTCCTTATAGTCACCTGATGAAGAAGGGAACCCCGTTCGTCTGGGATCACAAATGCCAAGGCGCACTGAACGAAATCAAGCAGTATCTGCAGAACCCGCCAGTGCTGGCCGCTCCGGTCAAGGGAAAGCCCATTATTCTTTATACAACAGCCCTCGAAAGTTCCTTGGGCGCATTATGGGCACAAGAGAATGACCAAGGGAAAGAAAGAACTCTCTATTACTTGAGTCGAGTTCTCCTGGGGGCAGAAAGCAATTACTCTCCCATTGAAAAACACTGCCTGGCGTTGATCTTCACAATAACGAAACTCATGCACTATGCGTTGGCGCATGAGGTCCATCTCATATCAAAAGTGGATCCTCTCAAATACTTGATGTTGAAGGCCATTAATAGGACGGCTTGCTAAATGGGCCCTACTCTTGATGGAATTCTCGATAACTTATCGGCCTCTTAAGGCAGTGAAAGGCCAGGCCATCGCCGACTTTCTCGTTGAGCATCCGATACCGGCCGATTCCCCTTTGAATTGCGAACTGCCAGACGAATATGCGTTTGACGCAATCGACGGGGGTGATACCCGATGGGAACTTTATTTTGATGGAGCGTCTTCCAAGAAGAAGCGCAAACAAAACACACCCATAATCAAATCAGGGGTAGGCCTTATCTTCATGACCCCACAAGGAGGGATAATGCGCTTTGCTTTCTCCTTAACAGAGCCAAGGACAAACAATGAAGCCGAGTATAAAGCTTTGATAGCAGGCCTCGAGATCGCCATCAACATAGGAATTGAAAACCTCCTCATATACGGAGACTCCCAACTGGTCGTCAGTCAAGTAAATGGCGACTGCCGAACATGCAAACCAGAGTTGGTAAAGTACGGTGAGAAAGTACAGCAGTTGCTGACTCAAATCCCTTCCTACACCCTGGAAAGTATACCGCGTGCGGAAAATAGCAAGGCGGACGCATTAGCCAAGCTCGCTAAGGAACTGGCTGACGAAAACCTCGATGACGTGAGGATCATTGTACAAAGCCGTCAGGTTCTTGCACCGGCAAAAATATCTCCGGAATCATCCGAAGAAAAGGGAGCGACCGAGCAAATGGCTCTGCAAGTAAAAGACTAGGAAAAGGCTGAGGATTGGAGAGAAGTCTTTATAGACTACTTCAAATCCCGTCGAACGCCTGAAGACGCGTCCTCAAAACATCAGCTCATGAAGCGAGCCTTATCTTTCGCCTTCGTCAATGATACTCTGTACAAGAGGTCATTTGATTCTATGTGGTTGAGATGTCTGGGACCTGAAGATGCAAAAAGAGTCATCCAAGAAGTTCACGACGGACTCTGCGGTTCTCACCAAGCAGGCCCGAAGTTGAAGTTGAAGATCAAACGGATAGGTTATTATTGGCCTACGATGATCCAGGACTGCCTCGAGTATGCGAAGCAATGCCACTCATTCCAGATTCATGGGGACTTTATCCATCAACATCCAAATCCACAACATCCAACGGTGGCTAGCTGGCCGTTCGAAATGTGGGGAACTGACATAATCGGCCCCATCGAACCGGCATCGTCCAGTGGACATCGTTTTAGTTTAGCGACAACTGATTACTTCTCCAAATGGGAAGAAGTAGTACCGCTGAGGGAAGTGAAGACGGAGAATATCCTCCACTTCTTCAAGACACACGTCATTTATCGGTTTGGAACTTCGAGACGGATCATATCCGATAGCGGGCCAGCCTACAGAAGCTACAAAATTAGCCGCTTCGCACAACAACATAACATAAACCAGAGATATTCATCAGTCTATAATCCCCGAGCCAACGGTCTAGCGGAGGATTTCAACAAGACCTTAACGAAGATCGTGAAAAAGACGGTGTCCCAAAATAAGAAGGACTGGCATGGGAGACTACATGAAGCTCTCTGGGCGTACCGGACTACGTTCAAGACGGCCACGAACACAACGCCGTACGCATTGGTATTCGGTACAGAAGCGGTACTCCCCCTCGAGATAGAGTTACCCTCCTTACGTGTGGAAGTTCATTACGAGCTAACGGACGAAGAGAATGCTCACCTTCTCCTTGAGGAGCTCGATGCCCTTGATGAAACCCGGCTCCTGGCACAGCAAAATTTGGAAGCTTATAAAGCAAAGATGACGCGCTCATATGAAAGATTGACCAGGCCGAGAACATTCCGCCAAGGTGAACTCGTGCTAGTGGTCAAAAGACCTATGATCCCCAATCGTGCCAAGCGGGAAAAATTCGAGCCGAACTATGAAGGCCCATATATCATGGACAAGGTCTACCAAGGTAGGGCTTATCTACTCATGGACATGCATGGTGAAAGACCTTTCAGGCCAATAAACGGTCGCTTCCTGAAGAAGTACTACGCTTAACGAGACACGGCCTAGGTCAACGATAGATGACGACGACTATGTCCGCTCTCTATCTTCCTAAGCCCAAACTCTATAAGTAGTAACCGACTTCCTTTACGACGGACCGAAACGTCCTTAAACTAACGACGGACCGAAACGTCCTTAAACTAACGATGGACCACTATGTCTTAAAACTAGCCGTTGACTGAGATGTCGATAAACTACGGTGGATTGCAGCATCCCAAAGCTGATACCAAAAAAAAATGAATAAAAAAAAGAAGAGAAAAAAAGAGAAAACGGTATGTCCATAAGCAAAATGGGCACGGATGAAAACCCAAAAGGGCTCTGTGAGTAAAAACAGCAGGGCTACCGGCGAGTTTTGTGAAAACCCGAGAGGGCACAACCTCGTTAAAAGACACTTATGGGGCCCTCTCGACCTTGTGAGGAGAAATCACCCGCGTGAGATCCTTACGAATCACAAGGAAGCAACACACTTAGGGATCCCTACGATTCCTAAGGAGAAATTACACTTGCGAGATCCTCACGACTCGTAAGGAGAATCCTCTTATGAGACCCTCACGGCTCATAAGATTTGAAAGTCTTAAGCTATAGAGACCTGAACCTGTTCTTAAGCAACCCCCAAAACCTCCGATGTTGCCCTACAAGCGGTGAAACACTGACCCTTGTATACAATTCACGGGCATGAATAAACATTTCCCTAACCAAGTCCCACCCGTGACTAGGGATATGTTCGCACGGTGAACAACCCTTGTGAGTCCTCTCGACTTATAAGGGGAAAACTCTCTTGTAAGATCCTTATGACTTACGAGAAGCCATAAACTTAGGAGTCATCACGATTCCTAAGGAGAAAACACACCTACGAGATCCTCACGACTTGTAGAGAGAAATACCTTTGTGAGACCCTTACGGCTCATGAAGTCAAAAGCCTTAGTCGAAAAAATCCTAACCCTGTTTACTAAGCCACCTTTGTTCGACATCGACAGAGGCAAATGATGATTCGCTCCCGGTAATATCCCAGTTGTAGCGTTGCTGATGCCAAAATCGGTGTCTGATTCCAAGCTTGCAGCGAAAAGCCAG
This sequence comes from Agapanthus africanus, assembly GCA_030015575.1. Lineage (NCBI taxonomy): Eukaryota > Viridiplantae > Streptophyta > Magnoliopsida > Asparagales > Amaryllidaceae > Agapanthus > Agapanthus africanus. The sequence continues at coordinate 341,006,816 of JASDDO010000024.1, read as the reverse complement.
CAAGCCACACATACATACGAAATGGCCGAAATGATGGGGCAACTTGCGACAAAATCAGCAAGTAAAAATGTATGCATGCGAAATAGCCGAAATGATTGAGCAACTCGCAATAAAAAGCAGCGAGTAAAAATAAAACAAATAGCCGAAATGATTAGGCACCGCGAAAAATAGTCGAAATCATGGGGCAATCGCGACCTTCGCGATATAAAAGCTGAAATGATAGAGAATCGCGGAAAGAAATAAAATAAAAATAAAAAATGAAATTTATGCCCTACAGGTGATATTACATCAATCCCTGTATACAATCCAGGGGCGCAAACAAAGAAGGAATCACACTCCTCCTCCCCAGGTTTCATCAGAAGAAGAAACTAAACCTCGACGGCTCACAGATAACCTGGAGATCATCTCAACATTAATCTCATTACAACAGACACAACATCAAGCAAAGCAGAACAACGGCAACTTCCAGTTCCATGACTCGGCGGCGTACAGATGACCGAGAGACAAATTCTGACTCCGTGAAATGCGGATAAAGTCAAAAATTCCTGGCTACGTGGAACGCGGATTATGTCACTTCTGACCCCGTGGAAAAAGTCCAGAGCGGAGCCTGGTCCTCGCAGAGCACGGCAGTGAACCCGTGTGAAGCATCCAGAGCAGAGCCTAGTCCTCGCAGCACACGGCAGTAAACCCGTGGGAGGCATCTAGAGCAAAATTCCTGGCTACGTGGAACGCGGATTATGTCACTTCTGACCCCGTGGAAAACGTCCAGAGCGGATCCTGGTCCTCGCAGAGCACGACAGTGAACCCGTGTGACGCATCCAGAGCGGAGCCTAGTCCTCGCCGAACACGGTAGTGAACCCGTGGGAAGCATCTAGAGCAAAATTCCTGGCTACGTGGAACACGGATTATGTAACTTCTGACCCCGTGGAAAACGTCCAGAGCGGATCCTGGTCCTCGTAGAGCACGGCAGTGAACCCGTATGAAGCATCCAGAGCGGAGCCTAGTCCTCGCCGAACACGGCAGTGAACCCGTGGGAAGCATCTAGAGCAAAATTCCTGGCTATGTGGAACGCGGATAATGTCACTTCTGACCCCGTGGAAAATGTTCAGAGCGGATCCTGGTCCTCGCAGAGCACGGCAGTGAACCCGTGTGAAGCATCCAGAGTGGAGCCTAGTCCTCGCCGAACACGGTAGTGAACCCGTGGAAGCATCTAGAGCAAAATTCCTGGCTATGTGGAACACGGATTATGTCACTTCTGACCCCGTGGGAAGCATCCAGAGCGGAGCCTAGTCCTCGCCGAACAAGGCAGTGAACCCACGGGAAGCATCTAGAGCAAAATTCCTGGCTACGTGGAACACGGATTATATCATTTTTGACCCCGTGGAAAACGTCCAGAGCGGATCCTGGTCCTCGCAGAGCACGGCAGTGCACCCGTGTGAAGCATCCAGAGCGGAGCCTAGTCCTCGCCGAACACGGCAGTGAACCCGTGGGAAGCATCTAGAGCAAAATTCCTGGCTACGTGGAACACGGATTATGTCACTTTTGACCCCGTGGAAAACGTCCAGAGCGGATCCTGGTCCTCGTAGAGCACGGCAGTGAACCCGTGTGAAGCATCCAGAGCGGAGCCTAGTCCTCGCCGAACACGGCAGTGAACCCGTGGGAAGCATCTAGAGAAAAATTCCTGGCTACGTGGAACGCGGATTATGTCACTTCTGACCCCGTGGAAAACGTCCAAAGCGGATCCTGGTCCTCGCAGAGCACGGCAGTGAACCCGTGTGAAGCATCCAGAGCGGAGCCTAGTCCTCGCCGAACACGGCAGTGAACCCGTGGGAAGCATCTAGAGTAAAATTCCTGGCTACGTGGAACACGGATTATGTCACTTCTGACCCCGTGGAAAATGTCCAGAGCGGATCCTGGTCCTCACAGAGCAGGGCAGTGAACCCGTGTGAAGCATCCAGAGCGGAGCCTAGTCCTCGCCGAACATGGCAGTGAACCCGTGGGAAGAATCTAGAGCAAAATTCCTGGCTACGTGGAACGCGGATTATGTCATTTCTGACCCCGTGGAAAACGTCCAGACCAGATCATGGTCCTCGCAGAGCACGGCAGTGAACCCGTGTGAAGCATCCAGAGCGGAGCCTAGTCCTCGCCAAACACGGTAGTGAACCCGTGGGAAGCATCTAGAGCAAAATTCCTGGCTATATGGAACGCGGATTATGTCACTTCTGACCCCGTGGAAAACATCCAGAGCGGATCCTGGTCCTCGCACAGCACGGCAGTGAACCCGTGTGACGCATCCAGAGCGGAGCCTAGTCCTCGCCAAACACGGCAGTGAACCCGTGGGAAGCATCTAGAGCAAAATTCCTGTCTACGTGGAACGCGGATTATGTCACTTCTAATCCCGTGGAAAACGTCCAGAGCGGATCCTGGTCCTCGCCGAACACGGCAGTAAACCTGTGGGAAGCATCCAGAGCAAACATCGGACTGTAGAGTCCTTAAATCCACGGACTATGATGTCTTTAACCTCGATCGTGATGTCTTAAAACTAACATCGGACTGTGAGGTCCTTAAGCTCACGGACTATGATATCCTTAACCTCGACCGTGATGTCTTAAAACTAACAGTGGACTGTAATGTCCTTAAACTAATTTTACTTTGGTTCAAGGGTACATCTCTTCACTCATTTGATATTTGTCGTTGTAATTCCTCAACGTCTTCAAAGAGGTGACGGGTCCTGACAACCACACATTTCATGGACTGTGAGGTCCTTAAACTCATGGACTATGATGTTCTTAACCTCGACCGTGATGTCTTAAAACTAACATTGGACTATGAGGTCCTTAAACTCATGGACTATGATGTCCTTAACCTCGACCGTGAGGTCTTAAAACTAACGACGGACTGCCGAGTCCTTAAATCCACGGACTACGATATCCTTAACCTCGACCGTAATGTCTTAAAACTAACACCGGACTGTGGAGTCCTTGAATTCATGGACTATGATGTCCTTAACCTTGACCGTGATGTCTTAAAACTAACATTGGACTGTGGAGTCCTTAAATCCACGGACTATGATGTCCTTAACCTCGACCGTGATGTCTTAAAACTAACATTGGACTATGAGGACCTTAAACTCATGGACTATGATGTCCTTAACCTCGACCGTGATGTCTTAAAACTAACGACGGACTGCCGAGTCCTTAAATCCACGGACTATGATGTCCTTAACCTCGACCGTGATGTCTTAAAACTAACATCGGACTGTGAGGTCCTTAAACTCACGGACTATGATGTCCTTAACCTCGACCGTGATGTCTTTAAACTACGGTATCCTAGAAAACATCCAGAGAGGAGCCTGGTCCTCGCCAAACACGGCAGTGAACCCATAGGAAGCATCCAGAGCAACCCTTAACTCCGTGAAATGCGGATAAAGAAAACTTCACCCATCACTTGCGGGTCCTCACGACTCGTAAGGAAGTATATTCTCTTGTGAGATCCTTATGACTTTCAAGAGAAAACGCCCTTGGGAATCCTCACGATTCTTAAGGAGAAATTACACCTACGGGATCCTCCCGACCGGTAGGGAGAAAATTCTTTATGAGACCCTCACGGCTCATAAAGTTGAAAAGTCTTAGGTGACAGATTCTAACCCTGTCTTCTAAGCCACCACCGCTCTACAAAGAATCCAAGATTGATAGCTATATGCTACCTACAGATCGCACTCGCTAAAATCACATGGCAACAATACAGCAAAAAAAAAAGAAAGCAGATAGATGACACAAGACATTACGAAGAACGTGTATCTTTTATTCATGAATGCGATTGGGTACAAAATACATCATATGAAAGAATAAAAGAACAAATACATTTTATTCAAAATTACAAATGGTGCAAAATTTTAATTGAGAAGAAAACGCTTTCAATAATCCAGTCAGTCGCTCGCGCACTTCCCTCAGCCCCTCTTCTTGATTAGCTGCCGTGGCCAACTCCGCTTCGACCTGGGCTCGTTGCTGCAAGTAAGACGAGAGTTGTTCTTCGACGGCCCGCTGAGCTGCTTCACAATCTCGTGCATCCCACTCGACGATGTCGAGCTTCTGCCTCAATGTTAACCCATCAGAGATACATTGCAGAAGACCTTCGAAAATAACTTTTAACTGGGCAGCGTTAGCGTCGACCTCAGCATGCAGTCGAGTGGACTCGCTCGAAGTCTCTTTACATTCTCTTTGCTTTAAAGCCACTTCTTGTTCAAGATGGCGGAAGTAAGAAGCGCTCTGCCCGATCCATGCAGCCCGTTGAGCGCTCATAGCCAGAATCTTTGGTGCGGGACGCCTAAGCTCAAGCTCATGCAAACAAGCCTCGATCTCCCTGCAGCGATTAACTCAAGACTCAACGACGCCCTCACCATAAAAGTTCATGAGCGTCTCCAGCATAGGGTTAACCTCTGCGGCAAAATCCGCAGCAGATATGGGAATCTCTGCGTCAAACTCCTCGATATACTCGCTCAGTATGCGTAGACTGGTCACAGCACCTTTGGATGATGGACGCCTGGAAAAAGGCCCTGCCGGCATTATAATACGAGACTCGAACGGGGCTGGAGTCGATGTGATTGCTGCAAAATAGATCATAATCAGATATCATCTCAAGAAATAACGAAAATACACAAAAAGTAGAGTCTACTATACCGGCCGCAGCAGGGGGCAGAGCTGGGAGTACTGGGGGCGCAACGACAACATCGTTTCCCCCTTCAATTCGTAAGGCTACAAGCAATATGAAGAAGAGTTAGCGGTAATGAGACTGCCCGTTGAAGAAAAGGACGTCGTTTAGAAAAAATACTCACCTATACCAGCAGGGGGACTAATCTTCGACAAGAAGGAGAAATGTGGGTGCAGCACCTGGTACAGGTGGTCAAAAAGGACTCCTGCAAAAATGTGATGACGCAATGTCAGTACAGGAATTATATAGCCGAGAGACAAGATTGATGGGTCACAAATCCATACCTTCCGGCATCTGCGACGACACGAGAGAAGGCAGAGAGGTGGTCACCGTCAGGGCGGTAACTGACGGCGCTGTCTCGAGTAGCGCGACATCAGCACTAGCCGTACCTGCATTAGAAACAAGATAAACCGAAGAAGGGCGGTGACCCAAAATTTACCTGATGAGTCGCCAGCCGGTGCCGCGACGAGAGCGTCACTTGATACAACGGTGGCGTCTCCCTCCTCTATCGGGATGGTCGCACCTCCCATCGCCTCATCCCCTGACTCTACAGGAGACGTCGTCACGCTCGTGATGCCGGGAGACGATAAGGAACCGTAGGCAGGAGAGCGGTGCCCGACTCTTGAGAAAGAGCGGCCATCTCGTGCCCAGCGATCGTACCCAGCGATCGTACCCGTTTCGCCCGCTACCACTTCAGGCTCAGTGGTCATAGCCGTCTCGTCCACCGCTGCCTTAGGCTTGTCCGTAGCAGCCTTTTCGTCCACCATTGCCTTAGGCTCGGCCGTGGTAGCTGTCTCACCTGCCGCCGCCTCGGGCTCGGTAGTGGTAGATATCTCTGGCATAGCAGCCGTGACTGTCTCGTCAGCCACCATCTCGGGCCCGGCAACTATGGTTACATCGCCTATCATCGCCTCGGGTTCAGCAGCTACCTCCTCCACCGCCCCCTCAGGTTCAACGGTCACCGCCACTCCTTCAGTAAGGCTCAGCCCTGCAGGACAAGATATATAAGAACTGATAGTTTAAAGTTTTGACAACGAAGTCTCAAAACACATTACCTGAGTTTGATTTACCGTTGGCTTCCCGAGCTGCACGTGCCAGCCGTCTATGAGCAGTAGACAAGGCAACCGGGAGCTCCTCTAAAGGAGTAGCAGCGGGAGTAACGGCGCTTGAATCTGCTCCCGCAGCAAAAGCAGCACTACGCTCCTTTGCTGCGCGCCTCAGGTGCTTCCTTTCCTCCCGGGCCGTCACGACAGACCTTTTAGAAGCCTCCTTCAGCAAGGCATTGTCGTCCGCAATAAGGGTTACCTCCAGAGCCGTCAAGGCTTCCATCATCGGTTTTTTAAGCAGGGCCTCTTGCTGCAATGCCGAAGAGGCCGGGACTTCGGTATCTGGCCCGGGGAGAATTTCCATATCTGCTTGCGGGATAGGCCTTGTGGTCCCTGCGATAAGACAAAGAGAGGGTCAGATTACTCATAAGAAATGGAAGCAGAAACATAGCGAACCGAAATGTACCAAGGCCTAAGGATGCTCTAAGTCGTTCCTCCTTCTCGAAAATCTTGAGAGAAGCAGCGGGAGCTTATTCGGTAGAAATGCCTATTAAAGAAAGAAAAACGTTAGTCAAAAAACAATGATAGAGGTATGATGCAATGACGAAAAATACAACTAATGATTACCTGATCGCGCGAGTTTAGCCAACCACTCATCGCACCTTGCTAATCGCTCGTAAGCTGCGATGGCAGCCGCCAGATCAGTGTCATCTGGCGGCATAAATAGGCTGTCGTTGGTCCCGTACTCACTCAAGCCCTCGCTATAAGGAGCATGAGGTTCCTGACCAAATACAACGTCAGCAGAGAGGATCGACTTCTTCTTCCTCTTCTACGCGCGAACTCCGGTCGCTGCCAAAATCAGCTTACGCTTCGTGGGCACTTTGGGACGGCGGGTCCCGATATCCGAGCCCACGCCGGATTCGGGTGAAACCACGTTTACCATCTCTACGGGAGCACGGGGCGCTGATGGCACGTCCACAGGATCACGGGGCAATCCACGCATGGGGCATAGCATATGTGGAAGCTCAACTAGAGCATCTCCTCTTAGTGGAGGATGGACAGGGGTCCTCCGCTTTAAAGGGATGTTGTGATCGCTGGCGGGGGGCGCACTCTTGCGATCGAGCAGCAGCCGCTTCTCTTCCCTGATGACAACGCCCATCGCATGTTGATACCAGGTCCCGTATACGTTGAGGGCCCTTGGAATGCAACTCGGCTCGCTAATGAAGAAGTGGGAGCCCGTATTTAACCGCATAAAGTAATGCAGTGCACTCCGTATTCCCTCTCTGGTGGCCGCATGCTCTTCCAAAAACGCCTCCAGTGGGACCCCCTGGTTATAACTTAGCTGCTGGGCAAAACGATGGGGGTAGTATCTCATAAAAAGTGCCGTATCATTTTGCCTGAATACGAGGAAGCCCGGCCTGATGGAGTATAGATGTAGAATCTCTCGAGCTTTCAATACGAAGGCCCCGTCCTTAAAATTGTCCCGTAGCGCCAACACCGTTTTGGAAGTTTCCTGACCGATTGTCAGGACTTTGTCCGTGAAAGACATACCCGCTCTGACCGTGTGCGGATGAAGAAGCAACCCCCTAGCCTCCCGCTGAGACGGATTCACAATAGAAGCGTCGATCAGCCGCATAATTCTCGGGAATCTCCACCTCTCGTAAAACGAGGGTCTGTTTTGAACACCAAACACCCCGAGCACGTACATTTCCATCCACAAAGTAAAGTAGTGCATCGGGAAATTGGCAGCTTGCACCCCCGGTTCAGTTGTGTACACCACCACGCTAAGACCATGGTACAGGTGGGCCAGCCCGGCAATCCCGATGGCCAATTGTATGCCAGCCACCATTCGATGTGCTGCGTAAAAGACTGACGGCCTCATATAGCGAGGGTGAATGGGGAGCGCGAACTAGCACAACCATAGCCCCAGAAACCCGAGAAAGAAAGTCTCCTCGTCGATACCCGGAGCAGCGATTTCTGATAGAGAGATGATCGCGGCATCGGGGAGATAAAAGCCTTTTTGATCATCTTCCAGTACTGGTCGACAGTCTAAGCCAAAGCCGAAGGGATCGTCGAGCTTGGCAAATTTTTCGCCCCGTTGCGATAGAATCTCCGTTCGAAGAAAACGGGCAATGAAGTCTGCGAAACTAACTCCCCGGCCTCCGGATTCCAAGAAAAGACTCTCGTACATATTCAGCACCTTTATCAGACTCGGAAACTGGTGCTGAATAGCATTCTCTGGCGTTAGGTCCATCACCAACGGCTTGGTGGCAAAAATGTATTCATCCGGAGGAAGCAGCTCCTCATAGTGCTCCCCCCACCGGCAGACCGGAAATCTCAGCAAATTCTTCTAGAGAGATGGAAACTTCTCTGTCCATTAGAAGAAAGGTATGAGTGGGGATGTTCCGTTGCTCCATGAACGCCTTAACCCACCATGTCGGAGGAGCAGAATACTGGAACAGCGAAGCGTAAACCACAGGGTATAGACCGATCTTCAGCAGGTGCTCCTTCTTCGCTGACAAAATGTACCTGGCCCACTGCAAATACCCAGCCGAATGTCGAGGGGTCAACCCGATGTTGTAGGGTTGTCCCCAAGGGCGCGACTCGTCCTAACATATGCGCCGCCCTAAAATATCCAAAGTTGTCGGCAGCTGCATGGGTATGGCGGCAATCAAAGGTTGAAGAAGACCCTCCGAAGTCTAATGAACGACCTCCACGGCATAGTTCACCGGGGGTACATCTGCATACGAGATCGATGAGATCGGCTCTGACGGCGTCGCACAAGAGAAGCTTCGGCGACCTTTGATAATTTGGTCGTACCACCTGCCCCACAGGTGAAGGTTTTTGTATTCCGGTTCATAGTCTCTAATGAGCGCAAGAACCTCCCGGTCCACCGGTGCTTCAGGGAACCCTACTTCTGAGCGGAAAAACGGGAAAGAAAGATCAGAAGACATGTCGCCTGCAAGAAAGAACGAAATTCAATTATCAGTGTCATAATTTAATTTTAAAAATCCCGACGCTCGGTACTTTAAAAAATTTTACCACACTGCAATGCAGTGGAGAAGGGACCAAAGGGGGACCCACAAAATCCAGATGACAATGCATCAATTAATAAGACACCCTCATCATTGGATGAGAATATCAATTAATGAGGAAATCCTCAAAGAATATTCTCATTGAATGAGAAATCCCTCGGGAGAAGGAGAAAATCTCCCTTTCAGAGCAAAGCTCTATAACAGAGTGACACTTGTCAAACTCTGGTCATGAGGGAATAAAATTCCTTAAAGAGCTTAGCTCTATAATGATGATGGAAAATCCATCAAAGATTAATGAAAATTAATTCTTGAGAATTAAAATTCTGGGATCTTAAAGATCCATGAAAAAACTCTTAAGAGTTCTTCATCAAAAGATCAAAAGATCTACACGTTATCAAAAGAGCAGAGCTCTGACTCATGGGCTAAGAAACCCTAAGAAAAGATATGTTTAGATCTATGGGATCATAAGAGAAAGGCTCTGATTATGAAACCCTAAAGGGGTTTTCTTTAGATCAGAGATCTATGAAGAGCAAGGCTCTGTTAATGGGTAAAAACCCTAATTTATTAAAATTAATTTAATTTAATTTTACTTAGATTTAGTAGAGTTTTAACACTTGAAAGTTCTTGAACAAAAGAGCAAGGCTCTGAATAAAATTCTTAAGAAGAGATGAAAATCATCTGAGGACCAAAAGGTCCTATTTATAGGCGCTGAACCGTCTTCTCAACTTCTGAGTTGATCCAAAGGCTCAGATGTTGCCACCGATGCACTCACGTATGCGTCATGTGAGCGCAACGGTGGGAGGGCATTTGTTTCCCCCAATCAGAGTAAAGCTCTGTTCTGAATTTCAAAATTCAAAAATCGAAGCAACGCTTCAGATCCCGTGCGCTGCGCGCCACGTGTCAAAAGTAGACACGCCAGCGCCAGGAGCGCTGCGCCGTAGGCAGCGCACCCCAATCAGAGCAAAGCACTGTTTCAAAATTCAAATTTTAAAAGTTGAAGCAACGCTTCAGATCCAGCGCTCTGCGCTGCGCGCCACGTGTCAAACTGCGCACCACGTGTCAAGCACGGGCGCGCTAGCACAGTTGCGCTGCGCTCTGCGCGCCACGTGTCAAGCACGAACGCGCTAGCGCAGTTGCGCTGCGCTCTGCGCTGCGCGCCACGTGTCAAACGTAGGCGCGCTAGCGCAAGGTGCGCCAGCGCTGGAATTAAAAGAATTCCCCACCGTTAGATCAAAAGATCTAATAATAATAAATTATTAATTAATCAGAATTAAAATTCTGTTATGGAAAGATCTTTCTAATCTTATTAAAACAAGAAAGTTATCTTCTGTAAAACAGAAGCCTTAGGATCAAAGATCTAACGGTGGGAAATATTCCCAAATCAATCAGAGAAAGATCTCTTCAACTGATTCAACAAATCATTTGGCCCTATATAAAGGCCCCTAGACTTCAAGTCTAAAACAAACAGAAGAGAGAGAGAAAAACCCTCTGCAAGCTTTGAGAAAAAACTTAGGCAAGCCTTTGAAAGAAAGAACATTTCTTCATCTTTAAATGTAAAGAATTAATTCTTGAACAAGAGGGATGAAATCGTCTCGTAAAAAGAAGAACCATCTTCTAAAGAGATCTTAGATCTATAAAAAGACTAAGGCCTTTGATTAAAAAAGAAAAGAAAAGATCAAAAGATCCCATCATAAAAATATAAAAGGAAGTACTTTACTTCATTCACAGATCGTTTGATCTATAAAGGCAGAGCCTTTTATAAAAACAAGAACTTTTTTTCTTGATCTTGAGGCAAAGCCTCCTCTGAAGAATATAAATTTGTTCTTTGATCTTAAAATTGATCAAAATGCGCTTTGCGCTATTAAAAAGTGCCTTGCACTCATGAACTGTGCATTTGCGCTCTTTGGACTGGCGCTCAGCGCCATAACATGCCACGTGTCAACCCATAGACACGATCTGCGCTTTGCGCTCCTGAAAATAGCGCACCGCGCTCTTGGGTTGGCGCTCAGTGACAAGCGCACCACGTGTCACTCACTGGCGCACCCATAAACTAGCGCAGCACGCTCATAATAAACTAGCTCTTAGCGCTAGGTGACACGTGTCCTCCTCGTGCGCGCTAACCGACATAAGCGCAATGCGCTCTTTGATTGGCGCAAAGCGCCTAGTGCACCACGTGGCGCGCTGTCAGAATATACTTTGTTCTGATAAATGCTATGCATTCAATATAAGACAAAAGATGTCTGAGCCCAATGCTTAGCATTATTAAAAGGGCAGAGCCCAAACAAAGGCCTAACAGGCAAAACAAAAAGAAAATGTTAAACAATTTTTTAACCGGACTTAGCCCAATTCTGGCCATAAGTCTTCAATTTAAATTCAACTGAGCTCATCTGCTCTTCCAATAAATTTACACCCGGTTCGAGGGTACATCTCTTTACTTTTCTGATATCTGTCGTTGTAATCCTTCAATGTCTTCAGAGAGGTGACGGGTCCCGACAACCACACATTACTACGGACTGTGGAGTCCTTAAGTCCACGGACTATGATGTCCTTAACCTTGACCGTGATGTCTTAAAACTAACGTCAGACTGTGGAGTCCTTAAATCCACGCACTATGATGTCCTTAACCTCGACCGTGATGTCTTTAAACTAACCTCGGACAGTGGAGTCTTTAAATCCACAGACTATGATGTCCTTAATCTCGACCGCGATGTCTTAAAACTAACACCGGACTGTGAGGTCCTTAAACTCACGGACTATGATGTCCTTAACCTTGACCTCAATGTCTTAAAATTAACAATGGACCGTAATGTCCTTATACTAATTATCGACCACAATGTCATTAAACTAAACAATAGAGCCCAATTGCTCTCTTGTCGGATCTAAACGATCCCGTTAAGTCGATCTTAGTCTGAAATTAGACTAACGTATCCTTAACAAACGTTTAAGTCGATCTTAGTCTCAAATGAGGCCAACGTATCCTTAAACCCAAACCCCCCAAACCCAAATCTAAGAAAGATACGGATTTGGACTAGTCCACGCCCTACGGGCGACAACATAACTTAGTCTCCTTATACAATCCACGGGCAACCAAACACAAAACAAACACCCACGACACGAAGTGACCATATGGAGAAGGAGAAAGTTGTTACCGCGATGCGGTAGCGTAATTAACTGCAGGGGCTTGCGCCTGCAGGGAAGAGCGTCCCCACAATCAAAAACCCCTCAGACGAGGGGGAATCTGACGAAGTCTGCTACATCGGCCGCATCCGTTTAAACCTTCGATACATGGTGCCATAAATCAACTTGGCATCTTCGGAGAGGTGGACGGATAGCACCAATTAGCATCTGCCCCGAATTTCAGGCAAGACGGACCTACGCAGTTGCGTCTCTATGTTTGGAGGGGAACAATAGACTAGAGGTATTCCTCCATCTATAATCCAAGGGCCAATGGGCTGGCCGAAACCTTCAATAAAACTCTGTGGAAGCTCCTGAGGAAAAATGCTTCAGCCAACAAGAGAGACTGGAATCTCAAATTTCATGAGACGTTGTGGGCATATCGTACCATGCACCGCACTCCAACTCAGTCCACTCCATACTCACTACTCTTCGGAGTGTAGGCGATCCTCCCCCTCGAAGTCGAAGTTCCAAGCTTAAGAATGGTCGTCTAGCATGAGTTGATGAAGGAGGAAAATGTGCTCCTTCGGCTTGAAGAGCTCGACACCCTCGAAGAAAAGAGACATGCAGTACAACAAAATTTGGACCTGTACTAAGCCCAAATGTCACAGGCCTATGACAAGATGACTCATCTCCGCGCTTTCAAGAAAGGCGAATTGGTGTTGGTCCTCAAAAGACCGATCATCCCCAATCAACATGCCAAGGGAAAATTCGAGCCAAACTGAGAAGGACCATACGTCATCGAGAAAGTGTTCGACGGAGGATCCCACCAACCAATAAGTGCCGAGGGAGAAAGGCCCATGCCACCCATCAATGGCCGATATCTCAAGAAATACTACGCGTGAATACTCCAAGCCGCAGGCGAATTGAGCACACCAGCCCTATGGTCTAGATCATACATCCTGTAAAACCATATACAATCCACGGGCGTAAACAACCCATATCTCTCCCAAGTCCTTCTGGTGAGACTACTTTCAAAGTCCCACCAGCGCGAAGAAAAAAAATGGTATGTCCATAAGCAAAACAGGCACGGATGAAAACCCGAAAAGGCTTCGTGAGTAAAAAAAAGCAGGACTGCCGACGAGTTTGTGAAAACCCGAAAGGGCGCAAACTCATGAAAAGAGATAAAATACACTCGCAAAGTCCTCTCGACCTTGTGAGGAGAAAATCCCTGCGTGAGATCCTTACGACTCATAAAGGGGCAACACACTTAGTAATCCTCACGATTCCTAAGGAGAACATACACCTGCGAGATCCTCTCGACTCGTAGGGAGAAAATGCTTTTACGGCTCATAAAATTGAAAATTTTTAGGTGACAGGGACCTAAACCTGTCTCCTAAGCCATCGATCCCCAACGGGAAATGGCAAATGATGAGTCTCTCCTGGCGTTACGCTTCAGTGTTAGCGGTGCTGATGCCGGCCCAAAAACCAAATCCCAAGTCATCCCGGGGCAAATGATGAGTTGCTCCTGGCATTATTCCAGTGCAGTAATACTGATGCCAAACAAGATCCAAATTCCGAGTCTCTAAACGGTGAATGATGAATCGCTCCTGGTACCATATTCCAGTGCAGTGATGCAGACGCCAACCAAACTCTGAATGCCCCGACGGCGAATAATGAGTCGCTCCTGGTACCATATTCCAGTGCAGCGATGCAGACGCCAACCAAAATCCAATTTTCCAAAATCCCCCCGGCCCTATGGTTGGTCCCCAAACTAGCTACCGTATACAATCCACGGGCTCAAATAATTCTCATCATACCCATGCCCCATTGCAATCACCCGACCAGCGGCCGGTCTCCGCCCTTGGAATTATGCTCCATTTGGGAAGACCCACTCATGCGTCCTCACGATGCATGAGGAGAACAAACCATACGGGATCCTCACGACTCGTAAGAAAACACCTTCGTGGGATCCTTACGACTCACAAAGGAAAAACACACTTGGGAGTCCTCATGACTCCTAAGGAGAAAATACACCTACAGGATCCTTTCGACTCGCAGGGAGAAATGCTTTTATAGGACCCTTACGGCTCATAAAATTGAAAAGCCTTAGGTGATAGGGACCAAAACCTGTCTCCTAAGCCATCGCTCCCCAACAGGAAAAGGCAAATGATGAATTGCTCCTGGCACATGCGCTTCAGTGTTAGCAACGCTGATGCCTACCCTAACCCCAAAATTCCAAACTCCAATCCAAATGACCCCTAAGTCTTTAAACTGGGAATAGATGACCTCTTAGTCGTTAAACTGGGAACAGATGACCCCTAAGTCGTTAAACTGGGAACGAGGGAAATCTCCTCATGGCAGATGATGATTCGCTCCTGGTACCATATTCCAGTGCAACGGTGCTGATGCCAAACCAAAACCAAAATCCCCAAATCCTCTCATGGCAGATGATGATTCGCTCCTGGTACCATATTCCAGTGCAGTGGTGCTGATGTCAACCCAAATCACATCGAATCAGTAAAATAACCAATGACCTCCCTAGCAGAATCAAGCTCCACCTCGAAAACAAGTCAACTTCATCCCTGACACCGTAAGAAGTGGAACAAGTCAAATCAAGTATCGACCGTCCACATCGCTAAATGGGAAGCATCGACCTTCCAAGTCGCAAAAAGGGCAGAACAGACCATCCACGTCGCTAAAATGTCAGCACCGACCGTCCATGTCGCAAAAAGGGCAGTATCGACCGTCCACGTCGCAAAAAGGGCAGCATCGACCGTCCACGTCGCAAAAAGGGCAGCACCGACCGTCCACGTCGATAAAATGGCGGCATCGACCATCCAAGTCACAAAAAGGGCAGAACCAGCCGTCCAAGTTGCTAAAAGGGCAGCACCAACCGTCCAAGTCGCAAAAAGGGCAGAACCGACCGTCCAAGTCACTAAAAGGGCAGCACCGACCGTCCAAGTCACAAAAAGGGCAGAACCGACCGTCCAAGTCGCTAAAAGGGCAGCACCGACCGTCCACATCGCTAAAAGGGCAGTATCGACTGTCTACGTCGCTAAAAGGGCAGCACCGATCGTCCACGTCGCTAAAAAGGCAGCAACAACCTCCTTGTCGGAATTATGCTCCGCCTTGGAATCAAGTCAACCAGACACTCCATCTCGGAGACACGTCAAGCATCGACCGTCCATGTCATAAAAAGGGCAGTGCCAGCTTCCCAAAATGCGGGAGCCAAATCAAGTCGCCTCCACGTGAAAAAAGATCCATCAATTTCATCCACACGTCCTACATATGCTGTGTGCATTTATTGATGGGGGCCCCTTTGTTGGGGTCGAAATTTACACCTTGGTTGACCAAGTCAAAATCAAAGTCAACCCCAAGCCAAGTGGGCCCAAGCCCAGGTCAAGTGGGCCAATGCCCGGGTCGAGCCCGAACACGAAGTGTCCGGTCTTCCGCCATGACAAAATAAAAATTCTGTAATAAATAATTTTGGTGTATTTCCTTTTTATTTTTTGAATAAATGTAAGAAAAATGGGCATAAAGCCAAATTTTTGTAAAGCCCATGGCTTATATGCAAAAAGAAATGGCACATGAGGCATGAGATGGGCAAAATGCCATTTTTTGTAAAACCCAAGGGGCTATATGTAAAGTGTATATCCTATAAAGGCAACAAGAATGAAAATATCTTAACAACTTTTTCTCTCTCCCAAAAAGCATCAAGATCTTTGATCTTCTCCTTCCTCAAGGTTCTAAAAACCTTCTTCTTTCTTTTGAATTAAATCAAGAGTTTTACTCTTCCTTTTCCAAAACTAAATAGTTTTTCACCACAAAACCCACAAAGGGTAGCTCGGATCTTCCATCAGATCTTAAAAATGAGAGATTTTTAAAATCGCACCCCTCTTGTTATCCAAGATCCAGCCGACCAAGGGAGGAAGAAGGAGACCCATCTCCAAAGACCCTACTTTGGGGAAGATCCAGGGCTCAAGGGGAGAATCCCCTTCATCAGCTTCAAAATATCCTAGGAGTTTAACTCCTCATACACACACACATACAAAATAATAAGTATTTCTTTCTGGGAGTACAACTCCCAGTGCAGGGATCAACTCCCTTTTGCTGCCTGGCGCCCTAGCGCCCGAGCATCCGCGTGCCTAGCAAGTGAGGCGCTAGTGCCCAAAGCGCTAGCTCTCTAGCGCCCAAAGCACTAGCGCTCGAAGCGCTAGCGCCCGAGCGCCCATGTGCCTAGCACGTGAGGCGCCAGCGCCCTAGTGCCCAAGGCGCTAGCGCCCGAGTGCCCATGTGCCTAGCACGTGAGGTGCTAGCGCCCAAAGCGCTAGCACCCTGGTGCCCAAGGAGCTAGCGCCCAAAGCTCTTGCGCTCGAGCGCCCACGTGCCTAGCACGTGAGGCGCTAGCGCTTAAAGCTCTAGCACTCGAGAGCCGGCGTGCCGCGCACATGAGGCGCTGGCGCTTTCTCCCACGCATCCTTTGGATGCCCTTTTCCCTTGTGTGTGTGTGTGTGTGTGTGTGTATTTGTATGTATGTATGTATGGATGTATGTATGTATGTATACATATATGCACACACACACACACTCTACAACACTGTCCCCCGTTAGACAAAATTTCTAACGGGGCGCTGCCCCGCACCCCATAAGGGGGCTGCTAGCCCCCTTGATCCCCAGCCCGCTATCCGGGTAGCGGGACCCCCGTAAAAGATCTGCGGGGCCTCCGATATATCCAAAACCCCTTTCAAAACACAACATATGTACACTGCACATTGTGTTCACATAACCTGTTTGACCCGTTAATCGGAGGTTCTATCGTTCCAAAGGCGAGGGGTAATTAACGATAGCTTAGTCCGCGGCTGCCGGAGATTTGGATCTCCGCAATCAATAAACCCCAGCCTACCCTAGGAAGGGGAATCTATAATGCGCCTGAAAAGCGCGCGCATTCCCATCTCAATGGGGTGACAAAAAACACCCTACGGCTGCTGGTCTGGTAATGTGATGAGTTTATTACGCATTTCCAATTCAAACAGTCTCCTCGTATTGTCGCGGGGAAACGAGTAACCATGTCCTAGTCTTTCCTCCAAGGATGGGCACGGACGCATGTTGTTTCGGCGAGCATCTAGTTTTAGGCCACTCGGCTGTTGTTACATATTGGCAACGACGGCCACTTTCCTTTTACCCTTGCTATTTCGAGGGTCCTCATTTGAGGAGGAAAGCATGTGGCCCATCTAGTCCATTTAGGCCAGTTTATCTATCAGAGCCTGGAAGGTGGTTGGTTTGAAGAATGTCATGAACTGCGACACAGTCGTTTGAGGATCAAGGGTCCCGATGAACATGCCCACGGCAGGGGATTCTTCAATGCGTTGTTCGCACTTAGACTACAGGTTACGCCACCGGATCGCGTATTAGACCCATGTTTCTCCCAGATTTACCATAGCATTGATTAATGCCATGATTGGGGTGCGTTCGTTCGCGCTGGAGAAACGCTGTGTGAACAGCAGCTCCATTTCCGCGAATGTTTTCACGGAGTCATTTGGGAGCTCCGAGTACCATTCGAAAGCTGTTTCTGACAAGCTGCCGACGAACTGGCGTAGCAACAATTTGTCTTCGCCTCCGGTGTTGCCGCACAAAGCTCTTAATTGTGCGACATATTGATGAGGGTTGCATGTCCCTTTGTATACATGGAACTTGGGGATCGTATATCCCGGCGGGTATTTGATTTGATCATACCAGCCTGGATATGGTCATCCAGTTCTGACAATTTGGCCGGTGACTTCATTAGCTTGATGAGATCTTATTTGTTGAGTAATGTAATCATCAAGGGTGGCCTTGGAGATTGTTTCTTCTTTGGCTACTGATAAAGCCGGAGGAGGGTTTGATCTTTTCCCTCTGTCATCGTCGATGATTATCGGTTGATCTTCGGCCGAGGGTTTTGGCTGGATCATGATTCCAACCATGTCCTGGAACAAGAGAGATATTTGCTTCATGTTAGCAACTTGCTCAGAGGCTTCTTTGTCTTTTCTCTCAAGCACCCTTCGCAGGAACTCTGTATCGGTCTTCTGCTCCTGACGCTATTTGGCTTCTTTATCCGGACTTTGTGTTTTGTCCAGTGAGTGCCGCCATCTTGTTCAGCATTTCTTGGAGCTTTTGATTTTGCTCTTAAGTTTTTGTTAGCGACCGAGTTTGCGGTCGGTGACTCACCGAAGCACGGCTTTCTTCTTTTCCCTAAGCCATGTAGACCGTATGTATTTTTATGCCCCGTCCTTAGGGCGTTTAGGTCTATCGCCTTTGGAATTTGCCGTGAGCGGTAGAGTTTTCTCCAGCCTCGTTCTTTTATGATAGGTTGGAGTTGAAGGATCCGTTGTGACAGGCACCTGTTTAGGAGAAGTCCCCCGTTGCATGGTGGAGGAGTGATCCTTTTCTTGTCGGCCCTTGGATTTCTCAGGCCGACGAGAGTAATTTTTATCAATCACAGAGTCTTGGACTTTCCGCCAGACCTTATGAATTTGCGAGGAGAGCCGCTGATGAGTCCACTCCAGCTTTTCCTGCACAGGGACCTCTACTGGCAGAGGTGATTTCTTCAGCACCGCTGTCTGGGGGTTCTTACGTGCCCTCCTGAGCGGATCAAAGTTGTTCCTGCTTTGAACAACAATGTCAACTTCCACCATTGGAGCTGGTGGGGTGAGTCCGGATGGGGAGTTTCCCCCAGCTTCTCTCACTCGGCGCCAGTGGCGACATCGAGCGTGCCTCACAGAAGGGACCGCCTCAGATTTGGAAGCGACTTCATCATGCCCCTGGTTTTGCTGAGGAGATTCAATCAGTGTCAGCCTGTTGAAGACCGACATCCTTGTTAAAGTTTGAGGAGGAGCGGCCAGCCTTTCGAAAACCAACTGTCTGGTGGGGGAAGAGCCTTTAACGGCTTCGCCTGTAGGAGGAGTTAGGAGGGCTATCCGTTTTGGGGTAGCCCCTTCAGGTATCACAAGCTTCTTTACGGGCCTGTTCGTTCTTTTGCTCAACCTGTTGAAGACTGAGACGCCAGATTTGGACGGCCCATTGAGAGGGACCGTTATGCTTGCCAGTCAATCGAAGACCGAACTTTTAGGAGCTTCTTTTTGCGGCACTGAGGCACCAAAACTCATAGATGGGAGTATGGTCCTAAAGAACAATCCTATAGTGGCTTGTGTAACTTGCCCCACTGGCATTGAGAAAATAGAGACCGCATTAGGCCCGTAGGTCACTCCTCCAGTTGGGATGGAGCGGGAGTTGCTGTTGCATAAAGTGCGGTTGAGATCTATTGATTTTCTACATGAGAGAAAGACACCAAGTTTTAGTACCTCGAATCCAAGGGCAACCATAGCGAACCGCGATTTTGTTCGCGAAACACGACACATGAAGTGTGGGGTGGAAAGAGGAAAAAGTCCCACCGGGCGTGCCAGAACCTGCTGACCGTCGAAAGACCGGATCGAGACGTTGGAACGTCTAGCCTAAACTTTAGGGGCAGATGCTATTTGGACTTTTCCATCCACCTCTTCGAAGATACCAAGTTGATTTATGGCACCGTATATCAGAGGTTTGGACAGATGCGGCCGTTGTAGCAGATTTTATAAGATTCCCCTTCGTTTTATGAGGGGGGTTTTATTGTAGGGACGCTCTTCCATGTAGGCGCAAGCCCCTGCAGTTAATTACGTTACCACGTTGCGATAACCACTTTCTCCTTCTCCAGCAGTTCACTTCGTGTCGTATGTATTTTTGTTTATTTTGGGTTGCCCGTGAATTGTATACGGAGACTAGTTTATGTTGTCACCCGTAGGGCGCGGATTAGTCTAAATCCGTATATTTTAGATTTGGGATTTTGAACTTAAGTTATGTTTTCCTTTGGTTCAAAATATTTTGTTTGGTTTAAGAACCGTTAATCTAGTCTGGGATTAAGATCAACTTAAACATATGAGCATTTGGGCCTAATTTATTTTGACTAAGGAGACATTATTCTTATTTGAGACTAAGGTCAACCTAGCAATATTTTCATAATCATTAAATTTTATTAAGATCCAACAACAGAGCATTTGGGCTCGGCTGCAAGAGACTTAGCCAATTTAGCCTTAGTTTGCTCAATTTTCTTTTTTTGTTCAAAAGTGCCAAGCACTTATTTGGGCTCTGTTTGTTCAGCCCTCTTTTTTTATTCAAATATGCTAAGCACTTGTTTGAAGCTCTGGCGCTCATATGGGTATCATGTGAAGCCTTCAGTTATGGGCGCTGCCCAATCAGTGCTAAACACTCAGTTTTTTTGACTGAATATATATATAGTGCTAAGAACTTTTTTTATATGGCGTCCATATGAGGAGCATGTGCGGCGCTATCCCATATATTTTGTTGATCGCCCATGTGTGTTTCACGTTAGACGCTGGGTGCTGCCCAATCAGTGCTAAGCACTTAGCCGTTTTGGCTGTATATGAAGTGCTAAGCACTTTTTATCCAGCGCTCGCGTGTATTTCACGTGAGGCGCTGGCCTTTTGCTTTGGGCGCCCGTGTGTTTTTCACGTGAGGCGCTAGACGCTGTTGGGGCACCCACGTAAGAAGTACGTGAGGTGCAAAGTTCTTTTCTTTTTTCAGAGATTGAATCTCTGTTAATGGCATTTTGACCACTAATGCTCACCAAAATCTTTGTTTTGAAGAACTACGATCATGTTTTCTTCAAGAACTAAGTTCTTATTTTTTTTAAGAACTAAGTTTCTTTTTAGGGTTAAACCCTATTTTCAGGGGAATTGAATTCCTATAGGATAGGCTCTTTTTCTTTTTCATAGTTCTTTTCTGAATCTTTTGATTCTCAAGAACAAGATCTTCCCGATGAGAATTAAATTCTCAACTTGTGGGAGACTTGTCTTGTGGATCTTAGATCCAGAGAAAGAACTAAGTTCTTGAGAAGGGTTAAACCCTTAGATATGCTATGATAGGTAAAAAAAAGTTGTTTTGATCTCTGTGGTTTCTTTATCTAGGGTTTGAGAGGAAAAAGATCTTCTTTTCTATTGAGAATTAAATTCTCTGTTGTTTTTTAGAGCATTCTGTATTTTTTGCAGAAGCTTATGGGGGTTCCCTCTATATATACCTGTGTGTGTGAGACTTAAAGTCTCGGATCCTTTATATAGAAGAGGCAAATTGTTAATTAATTTTGAGAAAATCTCCCATTGAGAGATACCAATTGATTTTATTGGTCTCAAAAATTATTTGGGGAATTTTATCCACCGTTGGATCTTTGATCCTAGAATTTCTGTTTTACAGAATATGTTTTATTTTTTTTTAACAAGATTGGAGAAGCATTTTATTCTGTAAAACGGTGATTTTTAGTCACCATTGGATTTTTAATCCAAGAACTCTCTGTTTTACAGAGAACAATCTTTTTTGTTTGTAAAGATTGAAAAAATATATTCCCAAAATAGAATTTTATTCTATTATTGGATCTTTGATCTCACTTAGAAAGATTTGGGAGATATTTTCTCCTAATATAATTTAATTCTATATTTTGATGATTTATCATCTCCATTGGATCTTTGATCCAATGGCTCTTTGATCCAATGGCTCTGTTTAACAGAGAGTATCCCAGTTTTTAGGGAAATATCCCCCTGTAGAATTTAATTCTACTAATTTTAACTTGGGCAACGGCGCTCACGTGTCATGCACATGAGCGCCACTTAAGAATTTAATTCTTATATATTATAGGCGTTCATGTGCTTTGCACATTGGTGCCCACGCGAGCTTCACGTGCGGCGCCAACATAAGATTTAATCCTATAAGGTTGTCGCTGGTGTTGGCGCCCTCATGGGGAGCACGTGAGGCGCTGCCTTATTATAATTTAATAGAGCTTAGCTCTTTTATTATTTTTAAATATTAGGGGAACAATAACCATGAATCCAAGGAATTTCCCGCTTGTGACGCCGAACACACATTTAGCTGGATTCAGCTTCATCTTGTACTTCCGCAGGATGTCGAATGTTTCGCCAAGATCTGTTGTATGCCCGACTGATGAGGCGGATTTTACGAGCATGTCGTCGACGTAGACTTCCATGTTTTTCCCAATTTGTGGTTTGAACAGCTTGTTAACCAGTCGCTGGTACATGGCTCCGGCGTTCTTGAGTCCGAAGGGAATTACCTTGTAGTAGTAGACTCCACGGTTAGTCGTGAAGGTGATCAACTCTTCGTTGGCCGGGTTCATCCGGATCTGATTATAACCAGGAAAAGCGTCCATGAAGCTTAGTAATTCGTGATCGGCCGAGCTGTCTACTAGCTGATCTATCCGAGGAAGTGGATAGTTGTCTTCGGGGAAAGCCTTGTTCAGGTCAGTGAAATCGACGCACATGCACCATTTCCCGTTCGCTTTCTTGACCATGACCACGTTCGCCAGCTAATCCGAGTAGTCCAGGTTCCTAATGAAGTCAGCCGCGAGCAGTCAATCCACTTCCTCCTCTATCGCCTTTTGTTTCATTGGTGCCAAACTTCTTTTCCTTTGTCGGATTGGCTTGGCTTTTGGGTCTACCCCGAGCTTGTGGGAGATCACCTCGAGGTCGATCCCGGGCATATCTGCTGGTGTCCAAGCGAACACATCCGAATTGTTCCAGAGGAATTGGATCAGGTCTTCGCGAACGCCCCCTGTCAAGAGAAAGTCGATCTGGACAGTCTGGCCGTCAACTCCCTCTATGAGGGGAACTTCTGCTAAAGCTTCCACTGGGACGCCTCGAATTTATTTTTGATCGTCGTGTATGTCCAGGGACCCCTGAGGATCGTGTGCATCTCCAAAATCGTCGCCCTGCTCCCTGGCGGGAGATGTTGAGACGAGATAGATCCTGGCGGTTTGCTGATGTCCTTAGGCCCGGCCCATCCTTCCGTTATCCAAAGGGAACTTGAGCACGAGGTAGTAGGTTGAGATCTGAGCTCGGAAGGCGTTTAAGGTGGGGCGTCCCAGGAGGATGTTATAGGACGACGGAATCTTTGCAACGACGAAGTTCATAGGTACGGTTCGCGTTCTGCCTGCTTCCCCAATGTTGAGAAGGAGGGTGACCGATCCCTCAGCCAAGACGAAATGGTTGGTGAATCCAGAGAGGACATGGGAAGTTGGTTGGAGGTCGGATGGTTTAATCCCAAATGCTGGAAACAGTCGTAAAACAGGATATTCGCTGAGCTCCCTTAGTCGACCAATATCCTCCGGAGCCCGTAAAGGTGAACCCGAGCTATTTTCACAAGGAGTCATTGTGTGGCAGTGATATGCCGTGAAGGTCTTCTTCGGTGAAGGTGATCGGATTATCCTTCTTTCACTTCTTATGGGGCGGATCACTCATGGCCATGAACGGTCGGAAGCGGCGTTCCCCCTGATGTCCAGAGCCTAACCTACTGAAACGACCATGATCTGCCCGATCGTCAACTCCCCAAGAGGGGGTTAATCCTTTTGCTCCTTCTCCGCCTGCCGCTTGTATTGCAAGTATTTCGCCAGGTGACCAGAGCGGATTATTTCCTTAATATAGTCATGGAGTTGTCTGCAACTTTCGGTCGGTGCCCCTGCGACCTATGGTAGGCGCAGTACGGGCCGTGGAGTTGCTTGCCCATCCTCTAAGTAGCCGGCGGGAGCTTAAAAAACCTTTCGCCCTTAGCCTCCTCTAGCTGCTCGGTCCGGGAGACGTTCAGAGGAGTGTACTCATGAAACCTCGGAGAATAAGGGTTCGGACGGTCGGCTTTCTTTTTCTCCTCTCTGTCCCGTCTTTTTCGGTCTGTTTGGTCGCCCCGGGGTTGGTTTGTGTTCACCTCCGACTCAAGTTGGATTTCTCGCTCGGTCCATATTTTCACTTTGGCCATGGTCTTAGGTTGCGCTAATGCAAAAGAGCGAAGCCACTCTCTGTGCCTAAGACCCGACCTCGGGGCGGTGATAATCGTTTCGTCGTGGTGCTCGGGGACTTCTAGGAGGGCATTGTAGAAGCGGGTGACGTATCCCTTGAAGGATTCCTTGTCTCCACTCTTGATGGAGAATAGGTAGTCGACCGTCCTATTCTGTCGTCGATTAACGACGAAATGACCGAGAAATTAGGTCGCCAGCTCGTCAAAGGTCGAGATCGAGCATGGCGCAAGCCCCCGGAACCAATACCGGCCGGCCCGGATGAAGGTGGTGGAAAAAGCTCGGCATTAAGCCGCATCTGAGTTGTCTTGGAAGCTCATTCCCGCTGTAAACACGTCCAAGTGGTCCTTCGGGTTAGACTTCCCGTCGAAGAGGGCTACTTTGGGTGGTTTGTTCCTAAGTGAGACCCGCTCAGCTAGTAGCTTCTGTAAAGGGCCTTGTGAGCGAATCAGTGGAGTACTTCGCCCCCTCCCCCCGACCGTATGGGCGTCCAGTCGTATGTCTTCAATTTTCTTTTCGAGGGCCTCGATTCGTTATTGGTACCCCGAGGATTCTTCATAGTCGGAGTGCCTGCTATCTCTGCTTCGGGCTTGCGTGATGGAGCGGTTTCGGTTTCGCTCAATCACGTTCCTCAAATATTCGAGGTGGACCCTTTGTAGGTAGTCCCGACGTTCGCTGTATGTGTGGCCTCGACGGAGGTAGTGGCATGGGTCTTGCCTGGAATCAGGCGATCTGGCCGAAACCTCTTCAAGAGGCGAGAGAGCGCAGAGGGTGTTGAAGTGATAGCCTGGTCTCCCCTGAGATCTAAGTGTCGAGTTGTCCGGTGCCCAACGGGTCATGAAATCATTCCCCTCATGCGGGTCATGACTTCCAGAATCGGCATGTCGATGTTTGGTGACATCAAGATGAGCGTGAGTGAGGCCGAGGGCCAGAGCATGCCCTTCCGGCTTCTTGCGTATGTCGTCATTTCGGGGGGTGGGCACTGCGGTTTTGCGGGTATGGCCGGACGTTTGAACGCGGACGCATCAACCATTGCGGTGAGCCTATCGATCCGAGCGGATAGGGCGTTGATGACGTTAGGAGGGGGAGTAGGACCGCTCCAGCCTCCGTTACGGAGAACGGGGCAGCTCGTGCTGGGCTCGTCGCGGTTATCGCTTACCATTGAATCTGTTTCCTTACGGAAAATAAATAGATTAATAAAGCAACGGGAGAAAGTCCCAAAGTGGAGCATCACGTGCCCATACGTGATAGGCGCTGCGCTTGGAAAAACTAAACTAAAACTGGGCCTCACGTGCAGACACGTGACCTCTATAGACAAAGTATATAGGCGTCTGAATAAAGCTAACAATTGGACAAAAGAAAGACGCTCACGTGATAGCACGTGACACCTTTTGGTGGGCTTAATTTGGTGGGGTCACGTGCTACACGTGATAGACTCCTATGCCTTCTGAACCGATAGAAGTAAATTCTAATTAAAGGGGACCAAAAGCCTTATTTGGAAAATATTTCCTTGGATCTTTCTAAACAAGAAAGATTACGCTTTGTAAAACAAAGCGCCGTTGGATTAAAGATTCAATGGTGATTAAAAATCACCAATCTACAGGAAAATTCCGTGCAAGGAAATATCTTCCTAAACTTGCTAAGAACAGCAAAAGAAATATCTTCCGTAAAACATAAGTCCTTGGATTAAAAATCCAACAGTAAATAAATTTCATCGAGTGATCTAAAAAGATCATGTTGGTTGATTAGAAAATCAATCAAAACCTCTCAATGAGAGATTTTCTAAAACAAATTGATTTTTTTCTTTCCCCTATAAATAATAGCAAAGGCACAGAGAAAAAAAAAGAAGAGAAGTTTTCAAGTTCTCATAAAAAAGCAGAAATAGAGAAAGAGAACCCCTCACAAAATTCAAGTTAAAAAAGAGAAAAAAAGAAAAATCCGAGGTAAGAGAAGGAACAAAACTCAGAGAATATCTAATCTCTTTTTCACCTCCATAAGAGTTTAACTCTTCTAAAAAGAACTTAGTTCTTCCTCTGGTTGAGATCTGCAGAAGCAGATCTCCCCACAAGTTGAGAATTTAATTCACATCGGGAAGATTTTGCCATGCAGATCCAAAACCTAGGGGGAGATCGAGGTTCAGAGAATTTAATTATCCCATAAAATTATATAGGAATTTAATTCCTCTGATAGAACAAGGGTTTAACTCTTCATATGAGAACTTAGTTTTTCCTTATGGTAAAAGATCTGCAGAAGCAGATCTTCACACAAGTTGAGAATTTAATTCTCATCGGTGAGATTCTGTCATACAGATCCCAAACCTAAGAGAAAAACTAAGTCCTAAAAATTCAATTCTTACAAAACAATGGGCTTGAAAGTCTCGAAACTCAGGATCTCCATGCACGTAAAAGGATTGGTACCCAACATGACAACAGCCGATAACATGCTCCCACGTGAGCGCCTTTGAGGAACAAAAGAGATTGGCTCACGTGATCACACGTGACCCCATAGTAGTGCTTGGCACTTACAAAGCAAAAAAGGAATAAATCAAAGGAAGTTTCCACTTTTTGGGCGCGTCACGTGATCTCACGTGACCCAATAACGCTTAGAGCTCAGAAAAGAACAAAAGAATAAACCCGCAGAAGCAGCGCCTCAAATTCTTGAAGTTTAATACTACTTCAAGCGCCTCACGTGACTCCACGTGAGCGCCTCTGAATTTTAATGTTTAACACTATTTTGAACACCTCACGTGGGAGCACGTGAGCGCTGAATATATACTAGTGTTGAACACTATGAAAGGCTAATATTATCCAGACTCAGACCAAATTTTCCAAGGACCATCAATCGAGCCCCTCATGCTCAGGGTCTCCAAAACCGATCTCAGCCCCGAAAACAGCTAATGAGCTCCCAACAAAAGTCATCTAAACTGTTGTTTATCCCATTCCCCCCAGTCGGGACATTGGTTCGAGGGTACATCTCTTCATACCCCTGATACATGTCGTTGTAATCCTTCAACGTCTTCAGAGAGATGGAGGGTCCCAATATCCAGTAACTTTTGGCGCATTCCCAAACTGGTTAAACCAAAACCCCATGGATTATGAGGTCCTTAAACTCATGGACTATGATGTCCTTAAACTTTATGGACTATGTGGTCCTTAAACTCATGGAATATGATGTTCTTAAAAGTTATGGACTGTGAGGTCCTTAAACTCATGGACTATGATGTCTTTAAACTTTACAGACTATGATTTCTTTAAACTGTCATGGACTATGATGTCCTTAAACCCAATAGACCGCAACGTCCCTAAACTAAAACGATAGAGCACAAATGCTCTGTCATCGGATCTAAATGATCATGAACCCTCGTTGAGTAGATCTTAGTCTAAAATTAGACTAACGTATCCTTAACAGACGTTTAAGTTGATCTTAATCTCAATGTGATTAACGATCATTAAACCAAACCCAAACCCAAATCTAAGAAAATACGGATTTGGACTAATCCACGCCCTACGGGCGACAACATAAATTAGTCTCCGTATACAATCCACGGGCAACCTAAAACAAAACAAACATACACGACACGAAGTGACCATCTGGAGAAGGAGAAAGTGGTTACCGCGATGCGGTAGCGTAATTAACTGCAGGGGCTTGCGCCTGCAGGGAAGAGCGTCCCCACAATCAAAAAACCCACATAATGAGGGGGGATCTGACGACGTCTGCTACATCGACCGCATCTGTCCAAACCTCCGATACACGGTGCCATAAATCAACTTGGCATATTCTTAGAGGTGGATGGATAGAACCAAATAGCATCTGCCCCCAAATTCAGGCAAGACGTCTGTCTTCCCGGTTTTCGGTGGTAAACAGTTTCTGGCACGCCCGGTGGGACCTTTTCCTCTTTCCACTCCACACTTCGTATGTCGTGTTCGCGAATGAATCGCTGTTTAATGTGGTTTTCCCTGGATTCGAGATACTAAGATTTGGTGTCTTGCTCCCATGCAGAGAAAATGGCTTCCAACTGCACCAGCTGCAACAACAACTCCCACTCCGTCCTCGCTGGAGGAGTGACCTATGGGCCCCAAGCGACCTCCATCTTCGCCATGCCAGTGGAACAGGTGACTCAGGCCACCACTGGACTCTTCTTTGGGATCATGCTCCCACTAATGAGCTTCAACTCCCCGATGCCACCACAGGAATCTCCATAGAAGTCGATCTTTGATCGGCTCGCTACTATCACGGACCCTCTCAACGGGTCATCCAATTCCAAGTCTACTGCATCAGTCTTCGATAGGCAGAGCCTGAGCACAAGTGGGCCCGTGAAGAATCCTGCAATACCCAAAGGGGTTATCCCGAAGCGGATAGCCATTCTGGCTCCAATAAACGAAATCATCAGAGAGACTTCTCCTGCTAAGAGGTCGGTCTTCGCAAGGATGTCCGTTCCAACTCCCGCTCCAGGAAAAGTCACCAAAGATGCTTCCCCTGCCCAAGGGTCAGTTTTCAACAGGTTGGACGTTTCTTCTCAGCGGACGTCAGTCTTCGATAGGCTGGCACTGGCAGCAACCCTTCACCAGAACAGGGGGCATGATGAAGCTACCCGAAAATGGAAGTGATCCCATCTGTAAGACGCGCTCGACGTCGCCACTGGCGCCGAGTGAGGAAAGCTGGGGGCAGTTCCCCTTCTGGACTGACTCCACTAGCTCCAATGGTGGAAATTGATGTTGTTGTTCCAACTGGGAACAGCTTTGAACCACTTAGGAGGGTGCGCAAAAACTCTCCTACTTCTGGGTTAAAAAGGTCTCCTCCACCTGTTCAAAATGTTACAAAAGCGGAGCCAGAACAGCCTCCTCAGCGGCTATCTTCCAATCCATAGGGTATGGCGAAGGTTCCAAGACTCCGTGATTGATCAAGAATACCCCCGCCGTTCAAAAAAAATGAAGGTTCGGCAAGAAAAGGACCACCACATCGTACCACAGAAGGTATCGTCTATATGGGTGCCCGCTGCAATGGCACCCTCAAATTCAACCACTCATGAAAGGGGAAGGCCAGAGAAAATCTAGGAAGTGGCGGTAGTGATGGAAGTAGTGCATCGGGAAATCGGAGAAACGACAGTCCCTGCGTCTGCAACGAATCGCAAAGTCACTGAATCCAAATGCCCTAAGTCTGGGGGCATGGTACTGCACACTATCTACATGGCTTCCGGGAAAGAGGATAACCATATCTCCATGGGTCATCGACCACTTACACGGTCTATGACAAAGGCTCAGGAGCAACAACAGCAAAAGCTTCAGGAGATGCTAATGAAGATGGCCGCGCTCACTGAACCGAAAGAAAGCCCGGAGAGGTCATTGGAACAGCGCCAGGAACAGGAAACCGACGCCGAGTTCCTCCGAAGAATGCTCAAGAAGAAAGACAAAGAGGCCGCGGAACAAGAGGCCAACATAAAACAAATGGCGCTATTGTTCCAAGATATGGTGGGCATGATGATCCAGCCGGACCCTCCAGCCGAAGATCCTCCAGTAATAATTGAAGACGATAGAGGGGAGACATCAAACCCTCTTCCGGTCTTTTCAGCTGCAAAGGAGGAAATAATCTCGAAAGCTATGCTCGATGATTATATAGCTCAACAGATACGAGCTCATCAAGCAAACGAAGCCACTAGCCAAGTCATCAGAACTGGGCAACCATATCCAAGCCAGTACGATCGGATTAAGTACCCGTCAGGATACACGATTCCTAAGTTCCACGTATACAAAGGGACAGGCAATCCCCATCAACATGTCGCTCAGTTCAAGGCTCTGTGCGGCAACACTGGAGGTGACGATAAGCTACTGCTTTGCCAATTTGTCGGCAGCTTGGTGGAGACGGCGTTCGAATGGTATTCAGATCTTCCTACCGACTCCGTCAAAACTTTTACGGAGATGGAATTGCTATTCACCTAGCGTTTCGCAAGCGCTAGAGAATGCACCCCAATCACGGCATTTATTAATGCCAGGGTGAAGCTGGGAGAAATATGGGTTCAGTAAGCAATCCGGTGGCGGATCTATGGTAGAAATGCGAACAACGCATCGAAGAAGCTCCTGCAGTAGGCATGTTCGTGGGTACCCTCGATCCGCAGGCGACCATATCCCAGTTCATGATGTTTTTCAAGATGACTACTTTTCAGGCCTTGATTAACAAGCTGGCCCAAATGGAACAGATGGGTCATAGACCGTCTTCCTCGAAAATGGAGCCTCGAAACGAAAAGGGGAAAGGGAAAGCAACCTTCGTCGCCAATGCTCAGCAGTAGCCTAATGGCCCAAAACCATCTGATTGCCAAAATGATAGACAGTGATTCTTCAACGAGAAACTAAAACGCCTTTATTCGTTTCCCCGAGATAAAATGAGGAGACTGTTCGAGCTGGCGGTGCACAAACAGGCTCATCAATCTGCCAGATCCAAGACGTCCACTGCAGCCGGGCGACACCAACAATTCTAATTACCGCCCCTACCACCGAGCAGTAGGCCATCCAATCGAAGATTGCTTCATCTTCAAAGGCTGGATTGAGGACCAATACCAACAGGGCAAATGTGCAATGTCTGAGAGTTGGAAGGTAAGCCCGCCGCAGCCACACGCTCCTAAAAAGATAGATGCGCCAGGGGCATTGTGCTCTTTTGTAGAAGAAGCTCCATGGGAGGTCGCTCTTTCAGCCAAAAAAAAAAGAATGCTGAAGGATCTCCAAACATGCTCGGCGATCGTGGAAAAGTCCGTTGGAACCCGAGGTCATTGAGAGACTGTTGAAGCCGCGCCCGACGCCAAGAATTGGTAACGATAGTCAAAATGCTCATGCCCAGCTGTCAAAGTCTTCGAAGAAGAAGAAAAAGACCAAAAAGCCCGTGAACCTGATGGCAAGCGCACGGACATGCAAAAACATATTGACACGCTGAAGGAATACAACCAAAAGGCGCAAACCCCGATCACACTCTAAGAATTTCTCAACAATATCCTTGAGAGCGGAAATAACGACAATGACGACGGAGATGACTCGTCAGAAGAATCTGAGGATGATGTGGCAAGTTGCCACATGATCTCTCATTCGTCGCTAACTAACGAAGAAGCTCACTCGGCGTTAGAAGACAACATAGAGGAGCTCGGGGTACGATCGGAGCCAAAACCCTTAGAGTCGTCTGACGAAATGATCGACATGCTGCTGAACGAAACCCGTCAAAAGAGCAAGGATGATCAAGAACGCAAAATGGCCATATTCGAAAGAGCCAGGAATTGTCGTCAATTTGAAGGAGTCGCGGTAAGGATGGGTCACAAAACACTCCCACTAGATCAAAGCACATCCGCCGCAGACAAAAGAAAACATAAAACGAGGAAATGGTTCGCCAAAGCCTTGTCCATGGGAATGAACATGCTACCTTTCAAAGGGAATACTCCCGGCAGTATGCACCATGACGAAGCGGATGTACATCCCACTTATTGCTTATACCATCAGAGGATTTCACATCCTACCGAAGGATGCATGGCCTTTAAAAAATGGTGGCAAGGGTATGTCACTCACAGACAACACTTTAAGAGGATGAAGCACGAAGCTTATCGACAGCGAAAAAGTGCGATGGACGAACGTGGAAGAACTACCGACAACTGTCACATGGTTGAATCCGGGGGATTACAAGTTCTCACCTTCGGAAGCGACTCTGACGAAGAAATAGCCCTCGGCCCCCTCTTCAAGGAATCCACCTCCGAGACAGAAAAAATGAAGAGCTGCCAGAATATTCAGCTGCGCAGCCATACATTACCTGAAAAGAATCTCGGACCCACAAACAAAGGGACGAACAAAAAAGATAAAGGGAAGGAAAAAGTCCCTGAGGATATCGCTCTCGATGGTCGAGTCGTCGAAGAGCTTGCAACCAAGGACCCATTTAAGAAAAGAAAGGTGGATTACAATGTCCTAGCACATTTGAGAAAGATACCCTCACAATTGAGTATCTTGGATGACCTCCTCCTATCCAAAGAGGCGTGAGTTTCCCTGATCAAGGCGTTACAAGAGCCCGACCAGTTTCAAGCCTTCCTTACCGAAGAAAAGATGAAAGACGGGCTAGAAGAAGTGCACACAGCTGACATCACTTTTGGCAATGAAGATCTCCTTCTCGGAAGGTGCGAGCATAACCGTCCCCTGTATATCACCGGATACTGCCATGACATCAAGATAGGGAAGATCTTAGTTGACAGTGGGTCCTCAGTCAACCTCCTAAATGTAAAGGTGCTAAAAGAAATCTGTATGAGCGTCCAGCACCTCGCTCGGGATAAAATCACCATCTCCGGGTTCGACTCCCAGTCATCACGGATGCTCAGGTCTGTGATACTTACATTACACTTTGGGCTGTTCGTCACTGATATCAAATTTCATGTCATTGATGCCAAGACATGCTACAACGCTTTGCTCGGCAGGCATTGGTTACACGAGTATAACATCATCCCTTCTACACAACATCAGTGTATGAAGTATTTTAAAGATGGTCTCGAATATACCGTGACAGGGGAACTGAACCCATTCTCCGTAAATGAAGTCCGCAAGTATGAAGACGCAAAGTACTTCCTGCCAGACTTTGAAGACACGGAAAGATGCCATAAACCAGAGAATAAGTAAAAAGCTATCACCACTATTCCGGTCTTCGGGAGCGATACCGAGGAGGAAGAGATAGTCTATTCAGGACAGCCCCAATGCAGCAAGCCGGGACCATCTACCCCTATTCTGATCTTCGGCAGTGACTCTGAAGACGAAGTCAGCACGGTGTTCTTGGTCCGTCCATCAGTGCAGGCCCTCACTGGAGATGATCAGAATTTGCAGATCGCTATGGTTCCGCGGCAGCACTACAGGGAGCTTGATGCGCTTGAGACATATAGTGTACAAGAGCCGCAGACATTCTATGTCCCTCCCAGGAGAAGAGATGAAAAGGCGATACTATTCTATCGGTCCACGGAGACTAAAGTCGAAAGAGAAGTCTGGCATGGTGCTGATCCTACGCTTGACAGGCTCCAACCCATCCGTCTGCCCAGATACTACACAGAAGGATTAAAAAGGCTATTGAGGTGCCAAGGTGTACCCTTCAAACAGACTGCTCGACAAGCTCAGTTCTACAACAGGATCTGGAACGTCCCCAAAACACAGTGAAAATTGCCCAACGGGAGAATGGAAACGATCGGGTTTGGATACGTTCAATCCAAGAAACGGGAGTGATTCTATAGCTGCTACGTTATACATGACTTCGATGAAGAAAGAGATTCTCTGTTAGAAGACACTGCAATTAAACCAAAACAAGATCCTGTCGTAAAAATGCCAAGTCCGTCGTTTGAAGAATAGATGGACAAGCTAACAAGGGAAGCGAGTCAAAATGTTCGGAACGACTAAAGCCGTGAAATGGCCATTTACGAGAAGGTCAAGACACAACGTCTCCTTTGGCAGGCTACGAAGGACGACAATGCCCTTCACCGTCAGCCCGCCATGCATTCCTAAGACAAGAAAAAGGTCCGACGCAGAGGCAAAAACAAGTCAAAGAACGGAAAAACGTTCGACGGCAGCAAAACGGATCCAAAAGGCTACG
The DNA here is from genome assembly GCA_030015575.1 of Agapanthus africanus. NCBI lineage: Eukaryota > Viridiplantae > Streptophyta > Magnoliopsida > Asparagales > Amaryllidaceae > Agapanthus > Agapanthus africanus. Next base: position 340,973,446 of record JASDDO010000024.1, on the reverse strand, counting down.
CGATCAAAAAAAGGTCAGCAGGAATCCGTCTCTAACGAAAAAGATGGGTCGAGCATATTCTTTCCCTCGAGAAAAGACAAGGAAAATCTTCGATCTCATCATGAAACATCAAATGATGACACTCCCGGAGTCTCGGCACCCCGAACAAGCAGACGAGCTCTCTCACCCGGATTATTGCTCCTATCACAGAGCGATAAGACACCCACTTGAAGACTGGTTCACCTTCAAAAGCTGGGTCGAAGACCAATATCAACTCGGCAGATTCGCTCTGTCCAACAGTTGGAGGGTAGTCCCACCGCAAAAGCATGTGCCAAAAGCAACGTATATGGCGAGAGTAGAACCAGATCAACATCGGTCTTGGAAACGATCTCCTACCTGCCATATGATAATGCTGTCAGAAGAAAGAGAGCGCGAGAATATGGATGGCCTATCCCGGTGCTTCGAGAATGAGGATGAAGAGGAATTGATCTCAGAATTTCCACCAGCGCCAAAAGAGTTAGAGGATGGGATACACATCAGTGCAGACAACATAAGAAAGATCGACTTGGGTACGGCAAACGATCTGCGACTAACGTTCGTCAGTGAGCTGCTATCTGAAGAAAAGGTGGCTACGCTAAAAGATGTCCTTATACAATATAAAGACTGCTTCGCATAGAACTACTCCGAGATGCCGGGACTAGATCCAGAGATTGATGTGCACAAATTGGTGATATCTCCGGACGTCAGGCCAGCCAAACATGCACCGAGAAGAATGCAGCTCGAACTTGAGATGAGCATCAATGCCAAGGTCAAGAAGCTAATCGACTCCGGCTTCATCCAAGAAGTTCAGTACCCTGACTGGATCGCCAACATTGTCCCAGTGATGAAGAAAAATAGGACGATGCGCATCTGCGTGGACTTTCGGGACCTTAACAAAGCCTGTCCGAAAGATGATTCCCCCGTACCAGTTACCGAGCTGATGATAGACAACACGTCCACTCACGAAGTCTTATCCTTCATGGACGGCTAATCATGGTACAATCAAATAAAGATGCATCCCGAAGACCAGAAGCATACCGCTTTCCGGACTCCTCTAGGCATATTTTGCTACAAAGTGATGCCTTTCGGTCTGAAGAACGCCGGTGCTACTTATCAGAGGGCCACGATGAATATTTTCGATGACCTCATACATGAAATCGTTGAATGCTATATTAACGACCTCGTGGTGAAAAGAAAATCGCACGGGGAGCATTGGGAGCATCTGAAGATAGTGTTCTAACGTCTTCGGAAATACAACCTGAAGATGAATCCTCTCAAATGCGCGTTTGGAGTTTCCTCGAGCAAATTCCTGGGATTCATCGTACGACATCGGGGCATTGAAATAGACCCGTCAAAGATCAAGGCGATTATGGAAATGCCTCCACCAAAGACTCTGAAACAACTGCGGTCTCTCCAAGGAAAGCTCACGTATATCCGACGGTTCATAACTAACCTCTTCGGAAAATGCCGCCCTTACGATCATCTAATGAAGAAGGGGACCCCGTTCGTTTGGGATCGCAAATGCTAAAGCGCACTGGACGAAATCAAGCAATACCTACAGTATCCGCCGGTACTGACCGCTCCGGTCAAAGGAAAGCCCATCATCCTGTACACAACAGCCCTTGAAGATTCTTTGGGTGCGCTATAGGCACAGGAAAATGATCAAGGGAAAGAGAGAGCCCTCTACTATTTGAGTCGAGTTCTCCTGGGGGCAGAAAACAACTACTCTCCCATCAAAAAACACTGCCTGGCGTTAATCTTCACGATAACGAAGCTTCGACACTATGCTTTGGCGCATGAGGTCCATCTCATATCAAAAGTGGATGCTCTAAAATATTTGATGTCAAAAGCCATACTAACAGGACGGCTTGCCAAATGGGCCCTCCTCTTGATGGAATTCTCGATAACATATCGACCCCTTAGGGCAATAAAAGGCCAGGCCATCGCCGACTTCCTCACTGAACATCCGATACCTGCCGACTCACCCTTAAATTGTGAATTGCCAGACGAGCACACGTTTGACACGATCGACAGGGAGATAGGAGGGAGTGATACCCGATGGGAACTCTACTTCGATGAGGCATCTTCCATGAAGAAGAAAAAGCATAGCTCCCCCATAATCAAATCTGGGGTAGGCCTCATCTTCGTGACTCCGCAAGGAGGGATAATGCGCTTTGCATTCTCCTTAACAGAGCCGAAGACAAACAATGAAGCAGAATATGAGGCTTTGATAGCAGGTCTTGAGATCGCTGTCGACATGGGAATCGAAAACCTCTTCATATATGGAGACTCCCAGCTGGTCGTTAATCAAGTAAACGGCGACTATCAAACGTGCAAACCAGAGTTGGTGAAATATGGTGAGAGAGTGCAACAATTGCTGACTCAAATCCCTTCCTACGCCTTGGAAAGCATACCACGTACAGAAAATAGCAAGGCAGATGCATTAGCCAAACTCGCTAAAGAATTGGCTGACAAAAACCTCGATGACATAAGGATCGTTGTACAAAGTCGTCGGGTCCTGGCACCAGCGAAAATATCTCCGGAGCCGCCTAAAGAAAAGGAAGCGACCCAGTAAACAACCTTCCAAATAGAAGACCAGGAAAAGGCCAAGGATTGGAGAGAAGTCTTTATAGATTACTTCAAATCCCGTCGAACACCTAAAGATGCATCCTCAAGACATCAGCTCATGAAACGAGCTTTTTCTTTTTCCTTTGTCAATGATACTCTATATACGATATCATTCGACTCTCTGTGGCTAAGATGCCTAGGACCGGAAGAAGCAAGGAGAGTCGTTCAAGAAACTCACGACGGACTTTACGGTTCTCATCAAGCTGGGCCAAAGGTGAAGCTGAAGATCAAAAGAATGGGCTACTGTTGGCCCACGATGATTCAAGACTGTCTCGAATACGCGAAGCAGTGCCACTCATGCCAAATTCACGGTGACTTCATCCACCAGCATCCAAACCCACTATATCCGACAGTGGCTAGCTGGCCGTTCGAAATGTGGGGAACCGACATAATTGGGCCCGTCAAACCAGCGTCATCCAGAGGACATCGGTTCATATTGGCGACAAATGATTACTTCTCTAAGTGGGCAGAAGCCATACCACTGAGAGAAGTGAAGACGGAGAACATCCTCCATTTCTCCAAGACACACGTCATCTACCGGTTCGGCACTCCGCGACGGGTTATCTCTGATAACGGACCGGCCTACAGAAGTCATAAGATCAGCCGCTTCGCACAGCAGCATAATATAGACTGGAGATAATCTTCGGTCTATAATCCTCGAGCTAACGGTCTAGCTGAGGCTTTCAACAAGACCTTGGCGAAGATCATAAAGAAGACGGTGTCCAAAAATAAAAAGGACTGGCACGAGAGACTGCATGAAGCTCTCTGGGCATATCGAACCACGTTCAAGACGGCTACGAATACAATACCGTATGCATTGGTATTCGGTACAGAAGCCATACTCCCCTTGGAAATAGAGCTATCCTCTTTACGAGTGGCGGTTCATTACGAGCTAACAGATGAAGAAAATGCTCATCTTCAGCTCGAGGAGCTTGGTTCCCTCGATGAAACTCGTCTCATAGCGCAGCAAAACCTGGAAGCTTACAAAGCAAGGATGACGTGCTCATACGAAAGGTTAACCAAGCCGAGAACATTCCGCCAAGGAGAACTTGTTTTAGTCGTAAAAAGATCTATGATCCCCAATCGTGCTAGACGCGGGAAATTCGAGCCAAACTATGATGGCCCGTACATCATAGACAAAGTCTACCAAGGTGGGGCTTACTTGCTCGTGGATATGCATGGCGAAAGACCCTTCCGACCAATAAATGGTCGATTCCTGAAGAAGTACTACGCCTGACGAGTCACGACTCAGGTCGATGACAGATGACGACGCCTATGTCCGCTCGGTATCTTCTTGAGTCGAGACTCTGAGAGTAGTATCCAGCTAAACCGTTGTCTCCAAAACAGCAATGACGGACCGAAACGTCCTTAAACTAACAACGGACCGAAACATCCTGAAACAAGCGACGGACCAAAACATCTTTAAACTACTAAAAACCGCAGCATCCTTGGGCTAATGTAAAAAAAACGGTACGTCCATAAGCAAGATGGGCACGGATGAAAACCCGAAAGGGCTCCGTGAGTAAAAACAGCAAGGCTACCAGCGATGTTTATGAAAATCCGCAATGGCGCAGACTCGTAAAAAAAATTCATACACACTTGCAAGGTCCTCTCGACCTTGTTAGGAGAAAATACCTGCGTGAGATCCTTACGAATCACAAGAGAGCTACATACTTAGGGATCCCCACGATTCCTGATGAGAAATTACACTTACGAGATTCTCACGACTCGTAAGGAGAACCCTCTTATGAGACCCTCATGGCTCATAAGATTCAAAAGCCTTAAGCTACAGGGATCTGACATGTTCTTAAGCCATTATATTTCCCAGAATACCCTACAAATGGTTCAATATCGACCCTTCTATATAATCCACGGGCACAAATAAACGCCTCCCCCATCAAGTTCCGCCAATGGAGTGAAATCCCCCTATTTGGTGAACAGACACTTGTAAATCCTTTCAACTTACAAGGAGAAAATATTCTTATGAGATCCTTACGACTTATAAGAGAAAACACCACTTAGAAGTCCTCCCGACTTCTAAGGAGAAAACGCACCTACGAGATCCTCACGACTCGTAGAGAGAAACACCTTTATGAGACCCTTACGGCTCATGAAGTCAAAAGCCTTAGTCAACGGGATCCTAACCCTGTTTGCTAAGCCACCTTTGTTCAGATCGACAGAAGCAAATGATGATTCGCTCCTGGCAATGTCCCAATGGTAGCGATCTGATGCCTAAATCGGTATCAACTTCCAATTCCTTTCACGACAAGTGATGATTCGCTCCTGGCAATATTCCAGTCGCAGCGATGCTGATGCTAAGATGGGAATCAGGTCCCAACTTCCATACACACGGCGAAAAGTCAGCGAGCCATAAATGCATATAAAATAGCTGAAATGATTGGGCAACTCACAATAAAAAGCAGCGAGTAAAAAGAAAAATAGCTGAAATGATTGGGCAATCGTGAATTTCGCGATATAAAAAGCTGAAATGATAGAGCATCGCAGAAAGAAATTAAAAAAAGAAATGAAAGAATGAAAATTTTGCCCTACGGGCGAGTCCCTACTGACCCCTGTATACAATCCATGGGCATAAACGAAAAAGGGAACCACATGTCCCAACAAACTCTGTCAAAGGGAAAGTCAGATCTCGACAGCAACATCTGCATCCCAGGAGACCAACAACGGCGTCCCTCCTCATGCCAGCAGGGTACGGACGCGACACCATCAATCGGAGCCATGGCAAAGTCCCCAGTTCTAAGGTTCTACAGTTCACAAACGACATAGAGTCAACCTGACCCCGTCGCGGAAATACGTCGGCAAATGACCCCGTCTCGAAAATACGTCATCCAATGACCCCGTCGCGGAAATACGTCACCAAATGACCCCGCCTTGAATACATGTCAACCCCTGACTTCCCTATCGTCAAGCAACGCTTCGACTTGGATACTTGTCAACCCCTGACCTCCTTGTCGTAAAGCAACGCTTCGACTCGGATACATGTTAACCCCTGACCTCCCTGTCATCAAGCAACTCTTCGACTCGGATACATATCAACCCCTGACCTCCCTATCGTCAAGCAACGCTTTGACTCGGATACATGTCAACCCTTGACCTCCCTGTCGTCAAGCAACGCTCCGACTCGGATACATGTCAACCCTTGACCTCCCTGTCGTCAAGCAACGCTCCGACTCGGATACATGTCAACCCTTGACCTCCCTGTCATCAAGCAACGCTTCGACTCAGATACATGTCAACCCCTGACCTCCCTGTCGTCAAGCAACGCTTCGACTCGGATACAAGTCAACCCTTGACCTCCCTGTCATCAAGCAACGCTTTGACTCGGATACAAGTCAACCCCTGACCTCCCTATCGTCAAGAAACGCTTCGACTCGGATACATGTCAACCCCTGACCTCCCTGTCATCAAGCAACGCTTCAACTCGGATACACGTCAACCCCTGACCTCCCTGTCGTAAAGCAACACTTCGACTCGGATACATGTCAACCCCTGACCTCCCTGTCGTAAAGCAACGCTTCGACTCGGATATATGTCAACCCTTGACCTCCCTGTCGTAAAGCAACGCTTCGACTCGGATACATGTCAACCCTTGACCTCCCTGTCGTAAAGCAACGCTTCAACTTGGAAACATGTCAACCCCTAACCCCCCGCCGGAGCAATGTCCATCTCAAAAATACATCAACCCGTGATCTCCCTGTCGTAAAGCAATGCTTTGACTCGGAAATAAGTCAAAACACGAACCTATCAACCCATAAAAAGAAATTTCTCTCGTGAGATCCTTACGACTCTCACAAGAAAATTCACTTAGGAGTCCTCACGACCCCTAAGTAGAAATTACACCTACGAGATCCTCTCGACTCGTAGAAAAGTCTTTATGAGACCCTCACGGCTCATAAAGTTGAAAAGTCTTAGGTGACAGATCCTAACACTATCGCCTATATCGCTACCCTGCAAGAAGATCAAGATAAACTACATATGGACCACATCCATCGGAGCTACATGAAAGCACGAGATAAAAAAAAAATATGTCTTTTATTCCTGAATTCAAAATGAATACAAGATACATATCATAAAAAGAATCAAAATAAATATAAAATACCCTCTCATTCAGGAGTGGATACAAGAAAAAGAGAATATACAAAAATTCTTTAAACCGGCGGATGGTGCAATAAGTTCTTCAGTTCGTCCTTCTTCCGCTGGGTCTCGGCTTCAAGTTTTGTTATTGCTACTAGACGGGTCTCCGCCTAAGACTTTTGAGCCTGATACAAGGCGAGCCGGCTCTTAAGCTCCTTTTCAGCAACTTTATGAGCTTCAACCATCTCGCGGCAATGAGTTGAGCTTGAAGTTCCCCCAAAGCATTCGAAGCTAACTCTCTCTCCGAAAACTTCCGATCAAGCCTCGTCTCGCACGACTGCAGATTGGCCGTGCACCGTTCGATCCATCCTCGCAGACTTGATTTCATGATTAAGATGTCGGAAGGAAAGCGGATGCACTCAAGGACTATGTAAGCAAGTCTCCTCTCGACAACAGTACTTAATTCAAGACATGCACAAGCCATGCGCTATGTAAGGAAATAAGGAAAGTCTTTGGTATACACCTCATTAAGCGCGCATTCACGGCTATATACCTGTTTAAAGGGGAAGGGTATCCAAAACATGCTGATTTGCGGGCAACATGACGATAGTGTTCGCACTTAAAGAAAATTCCCAAGGGTAAAGTATAAAGCTCATGTACGCAGGCAGGATGCACGTACGAATACATGACAAACAGAAAAATTCAACAGAAAGCATTCAACAGTTAATAATAAGAGAAATACAGTGATCTAAATATACTACTCTACAGGGAAAAGATCACCAAATATGGGATCAGAGATACAAGGGTTAACAAAACAAAATACAAAATTTTCCAGTTCCCTCTCTGCCCTCTCCACCACATCGAAGCGGCGGTCTTCGCAAAGGGTTGAGCCCTACCGATTAGCGCCATGCTCATCAGCAAAAGCAGACATGACAGCCTGCCGGGCTCTTATCTGACCCGGTAGATGAACCGAGCGATCCTTCAGAGCCTGGGTAATCAAATGCTTCGTGGAAACACTCAATCTTATCCTCCGCCATATCAAGAATTGCCAAGGTCATCTCTGCCGGATGAGAAGGGATATCGGCGAGCACGGCTAGAAAAATCATCCGGAGCCAAATGGAGCCTATAGGAAAAGGAGAGCCCCTACGAGTCAGAAGCTCGTATATCACCGCGTCACATTGAGCGTTGGTGAGTAGGGGGTCTGCTAGCCGCGCAGCAAGGAGAGGAACCATCTCCTCGATGGGCACTTCCCATGGTTGCCGACGAGCGTGGGGGCGGTTGCAAGCCATAAATTGTGATTTGTTTCTCATGATGAACATCCTAAGGTCTTAATGGTTTTCTCTTTAGAGAAGAAGAAAGGCCTTGGCTTCAAGTTATAAAGAGATGCATTCAATGCTATGCACAGAAAATGCCATGCATGGTGAAACTATTCCCAAGACCTAGAAAAGGGGAAGAACATCGGAAATGAATGAGGTGACTCATTGAAATCAGAGTAGGGAGATGAAACGACCTCACTAGCAGAGTCTCACGTGCATAGCACGTAAGCACCAGCCTCGATCCTTATTGGAAGTTAAACCGGCATCGCAAATGCATAACACGTAAGCAGGCGCTAATACAAGATTGAAATTCCCCAACAGTACCTCATACGCAAAACACGTGAACACCAACAATAGTATGACAAAACTTCATACAGAACACATGTAAACATAAAAAAGAGGGAGAGGAAAGTTTTGTCATTCATACTCCGAAAATTCATACAAAAATAAGAGAAAATGTTTACAATGGTAAAACATTAAATCCAGGACATGGATTGAGAAATTCAGAAGTAAGGCCGTCTAAAATGCTTCTGGCCTCTCGGACCATTCTCGTATGCATCCTCTCACGATCGCAAGCATTAGGGTCCTTACCGATGTCATCCGTCCTCCGATAACCAGAGATTATCATTGTCTGTTGGAAAATTTGATACAAGATATCAATGAGATTATCTCGCCGCTTCTTCGAGATCAGGCCCATCAGATATACTGAGTGCACCTTGTCTTTGGCATCATCCAATGCCTTAAGCGGCATGGCTTCATAAAATCCAGGAAGTGCTTCCCAAATCGCTCTCACAACGAGCTTCAAAAGAGAGGAGTGACGAGGAAGCAGCTGACCGTTGTATTCGTTAAAGCGACTCATAATTTCAGCGCACTGTGCGTTTGTAAACTTTTGGTTTTGGCAGTGGCCTTGTGCGCGAATGTCTTTATAAGAAATAATTTCGTCAAGATCGTACAGATGAGCGGCCATAGTGTCAGAAAAGAAAAACCAGTGAGAGTTTAGTGGTCAAACTGATCCTCATTAAACAGGCATTGGAATTCAAACAAATTCTTAGGAAAACAAGTTCTGTTAAGCACGCGACAAATTCAAAATTTATGCGAATAAGGGTAAAACCCTATGAGAACACAAGGGGATAAAATTCCGGAAGGGTCCCGTTGATCTTTCAAGAGCTAAGCTCTTCACCAGAGGAATTAAATTCCTTTTATGGAATTAAATTCCAAAAAATCATAAAAACATGTGAGAAACAAAATCCCATGAAGCCTCAAAAAAGAATCACAGGGGAGTGCCCGAGATATGAAGGTTTATTGCTCAAAAATCACATCTTTGGATCTCTAAGAGATGGGTTTCAGAGAAGAGAAAAGCTCTCATAATGGATTTAAAATCCAGAAGTTTTGTTCAGAAAGGAAAGTTTTCTGATGTACAAAAGCTTTACCTAAAAAGGGTTCCTTTTTACAGAGTTTAACTCTGGAATTACAATGGCAGAGAACTAAGCTCTGAGGAAGAGAATTAAATTCTCAAATAAAACGAAGAAGGAAGAAGACGAAGGAAACAGTGGCTGCGTAAGAAACTAAACCCTGGCATTTATAAGACGTGAGAAGGACGGTTCATCTCCCCGTTCCCCTAGGCAATCCAACGGCTATAAAGGTGACAGCGTTGCACCCACGTGCAAACCACGTGAGAACAACGCTATGGGGGCATTTGTTACCTTACAGAAAATAAATAGATTAATAAAGCAACGAGAAAAAGTCCCCAAGTGGAGTATCACGTGCACACACGTAATAGGCGCTACGCTTGGCAAAACTAAACTAAAACTGGGCCTCACGTGCAGACACGTGACCTCTATAGACAAAGTATATAGGTTCCTGAATAAAGCAAACAATTGGACAAAAGAAAGACGCTCACGTGATAGCAGGTGACACCTTTTGGTGGGCTTAATTTGGTAGGGTCACGTGCTACACATGATAGACTCCTATGCCTTATGAACCGATAGAAGTAAATTCTAATTAAAGGGGACCAAAAGCCTTATTTGGAAAATATTTCCTTGGATCTTTCTAAACAAGAAAGATTACGCTGTGTAAAACAAAGCGCCGTTGGATTAAAGATCCAATGGTGATTAAAAATTACCAATCTACAGAAAAATTCTGTGCAAGGAAATATCTTCCTAAATTTGCAAAGAACAGCAAAAGAAATATCTTCTGTAAAACATAAGTCCTTGGATTAAAAATCCAACGGTGAATAAAATTCACCGAGTGATCTAAAAAGATCATGTTGGTTGATTAGAAAATCAATCAAAACCTCTCAATGAGAGATTTTCTTGATTCTTTTCTTTCCTTTATAAATAAGTGCAAAGGTATAGAGAAAAAAAAAGAAGAGAAGTTTTCAAGTTCTCAGAAAAATACAGAAATAGAGAAAGAGAACCCCTCACAAACTTCAAGTTAAAAAAGAGAAAATAAAAATAAAAATCCGAGGTAAGAGAAGGAACAAAACTCAGAGAATATCTTATCTCTTTTTCACCTTCATAAAAGTTTAACTCTTCTAAAAAGAACTTAGTTCTTCCTCTGGTTGAGATCTGCAGAAGCAGATCTCCCCACAAGTTGAGAATTTAATTCTCATCGGGGAGATTTTGCCATGCAGATCCAAAACATAGGGGGGATCTAGGTTCAGAGAATTTAATTCTCCCATAAAATTATATAAGAACTTAATTCCTCTAATAGAACAAGGGTTTAACCCTTCATATGAGAACTTAGTTCTTCCTTATGGTAAAAGATCTGCAGAAGCAGATCTCCCCACAAGTTGAGAATTTAATTCTCATCGGGGAGATTCTGTCATACAGATCCCAAACCTAAGAGAAAAACTAAGTCCTAAGATTTCAATTCTTACAAAACAATATGCTTGAAAGTTTCGAAACTCAGGATCTCCATGCACGTAAAAGGATTGGTACCCAACATAACAACAGCCGATCACGTGCTCCCACGTGAGCGCTTTTGAGGAACAAAAGAGATTGGCTCACGTGATCACACGTGACCCCATAGTAGTGCTTGGCACTTACAAAGCAAAAAGGGAATAAATCAAAGGCAGATTCCACTTTTGGGGCGCCTCACGTGATCTCACGTGACCCAATAGCACTTAGCGCTCAGAAAAGAACAAAAGAATAAACCCGCAGAAGCAGCGCCTCAAATTCTTGAAGTTTAATACTACTTCAAGCGCCTCACATGACCCCACGTGAGCGCCTCTAAATTTTAGTGTTTTACACTATTTTGAACACCTCACGTGGGAGCACGTGAGCGCTGAATATATACTAGTGTTGAACACTATGAAAGGCTAATATTAGTCAGACTCAGACCAAATTTCCCAAGGACCATCAATCGAACCCCTCATGCTCAGGGTCTCCAAAACCGATCTCAGCCACGAAGACAGCTAATGAGCTCCAAACAAATGGCATCTAAACTGATGTTCATCCCATTCCCCCCAGTTGGGACATTGGTTCGAGGGTACATCTCTTCATACTTCTGATACATGTCGTTGTAATCTTTCAACGTCTTCAGAGAGATGGAGGGTCCCAATAACCAATAACTTTTGGCGCATCTCCAAACTGGTTAAACCAAAACCCCATGTACTATGAGGTCCTTAAACTCATGGACTATGATGTCCTTAAATTTTATGGACTATGAGGTCCTTAAACTCATGGACTATGATGTCCTTAAATTTTACAGACTATGATGTCTTTAAACTGTCACGGACTATGATGTCCTTAAACCCAATGGACCACAACGTCCCTAAACTAAAACGATAGAGCCAAAATGCTCTGTCATCGGATCTAAATGATCCTGAACCCCCGTTGAGTAGATCTTAGTCTAAAATTAGACTAACGTATCCTTAACAAATGTTTAAGTTGATCTTAATCTCAATGAGATTAACGATCCTTAAACCCAACCCAAACCCAAATATAAGAAAATACGGATTTAGACTAATCCACGCCCTATGGGCGACAACATAAATTAGTCTCCGTATACAATCCACGGGCAACCTATAACAAAACAAACATACACGATACGAAATGACCATCTGGAGAAGGAGAAAGTGGTTACCGCGATGCGGTAGCGTAATTAACTACAAGGTCTTGCGCCTGCAGGGAAGAGCGTCCCCACAATCAAAAACCCCTCACAATGAGGGGGAATATGACGAAATCTGCTATATCGGCCGCATCTGTCCAAACCTCCGATACACGGTTCCATAAATCAACTTGTTATCTTCGGAGAGGTGTACGGATAAAACCAAATAGCGTCTGCCCCCAAATTCAGGCAAGACATCTGTTTTCCCGGTTTTCGGCGGTAAACAGAATCGAAGGCGGAAGATCAAATTTTGTGGTGGAGAAGCCTCACGGTTTCCCACAGACAGCGCCAACTAATAAAGGTCGAGATCTCCCTCAGATGTTGTCCTCCGTCGATCTTGCTACCAGCGGTGCTTAACGGTTGAGATTTGGTGTGAGGGTTGAATGTGTAGATCTCAATGGGTTGTCGGTTGCCGTTGACGCCGAGCTACCTGCAAGGGAAGTCCCAGGGTGGGAAATCACCGTAGGACCCTTCGACGATCAAGTAAGTACAGAGGAATAATAGCAGGGTAGCGGGGTATTGGAATGAGTTCGAGTTACCCGAGTCGTCTGGAAAAGAGGGTTATATATAGCGGTCGCATGGAGCGAACCGGCGTGAGATTCTCGCCGTCCGTTACGCAACTGCGTCTCCTTCAAGTTGATGTAGGGGTACGTCCATTAATAGTGGGATACACTCATTAATGGAGAAACGCGCCGGCGTGGGACGCGGGATGTAGAGCGGCAGAAATCTCGATTTGGTGAGATACACAGAGCCGGGGCGCTCGGGCTCTGTGCTCTCGGTTGATAATGGAAGCCGAGGAAGCTCAGCTCGGTGGATAGCTCAGGGACTAGCAATGAGGCTGTGAAAGCTCGGCTGTAGGATTGCTCGGAGGTATGCTGTTGGATGGTTATTATGTGCGCATGGGAGGTACTCCAGAGCGATCTTAAAAAGGTTAGGCACAATCTCGAAGACGCGGTACCGAGGTAAGTCCCCAAGGTATCATTCTTACTCCAGCTTCATAGTCCCTCAGGAATCTAGCGAGCTTACGGGGGCGACACATCATCTGCCATGTGTCGTGATCTGGGGAATTCCCATTATAAGCCTCATCAAGAAGAAACAAAACTTACAAAACCAACGGCGAGAACGCTGCAGCGACTAGCCAACAGTGTATCCTATGATTGGAAAATACCTACAGCAAATGGGGCAAGTGGCGGTATTATCGTTGGAGTCAACTCGAATAACCTACAAATCATCGACGAGTACATTGGGAATTTCTCTATTTCGGTTGTTACCAAGCATATCTCGGATGGCTGAACACAAATTTTTACGGCGGTTTAGGGACCATATCGTCCACATGGGCGGGATCTATTCTGGGAAGAAATACTGCAAATCAGAGGCAAGTGGATCATTCCCTAGATTATTGGCGGGGATTTTAATGTCATCGGATTTCCAAGTGAAAGACGAGGGAAATTTGATGATCGGATGGATAGCCATAAATTTAACTCTCTCATCACCCAGCTAAATCTAATGGAAATCCCGATTAAAGATAGGAAATTCACTTAGTCCAGCCATGGCTTTCAAGCTAAACTGACCAAGTTGGATCGTATCCTACTTTTCCTAGATTGGGAGAAAAAGTTTCCTCTAGCTTTTGCTTCCTTTGAAGCTAAGCCTACTTCGGACCATATTCCAATAAAGCTCTCGACCAATACTGTGAACAAGAACTTCGACAAACGCAACTTTCGGTGGGAGAAAATCTAGCTGCATGAGGAGGAGATTATAGCTATGGTTAAGGAAAGATGGATTCAGCCGTCGAATAAAGTCGATGCCGCAAGCAACCTTGTCTCCAAGTTAAGCCGGTTGCGGAAAATCATGAAGAAATAGGACAAGAGACGTAGAAATCTAGAGGTTACCCGAAAAAGAGAATTGGTTGATTACATCCATAAACTCAAGTTGCGAGAGGAAGATAGAGACCTCACGTCATATGAGGTGGAAAAACTCAAACTTTGGCGACTTGAGCTACACCAAATCTACAACAAGGAAGAAATGTTTTGGGCACAAAAGGCCAAGGAGAAGTGGATGAATGAAGGGGATGAGAACACCGAATATTTCCATCAGATAGCAAACGGCAAAAGAAGAACGAATTGTATTCAAAGCATCTCTGATCAAGGTATTACCATCACTAATATAAAGCAAATAGAAGCTATTACGCTGCAACACTTCCAAGATCTTATTGGGGTGGCAATAAAGGATATATGGACAGCAACCGACAGCTTTTGGGAAGCGGAGGAAAAACTGTCAAATGATGAAAATAGGGGTTTGGAGGGGGAATTCTCAAAAGATGAAAACAAAAGGGCAGTATTTGAGCTCGATGGAGATAAGGCTCTAGGCCCAGATGGATTCTTAATGATGTTCTATTAGTTCTTCTTGGAGATGGTGAAAGAGAATGTTACTCGCATCTTCAAGGCACTACATGAGGGGGAGCTGAGCTGGGAACGCTTCAATTCTGCGGCCATTGTACTCTTCCCAAAGAAAGAAGGTGAAAAATCTTTGAAAAACTACAGATTGATTAGCTTACTTAACTGCTCGAGAAAAATTGTAACCAAAGTCCTTACAAATTGACTGAAAGTTGTAATTGACAAAGTAGTAAGCCAATCACAAACTGGCTTCATTCCTAGAAGAAACATCATGGACAAGGTTGCAACTGCGTAAGAGGTCCTTCAGGACGCCAAAAGACGACGACGGGATGGATATCTACTGAAATTAGATTTTGTGAAAGCATTTGACACTGTGGATTAGAGTTTCATCCCTGAAACGTTGCCGCTCAAGGGGTTTGGCCAAAAGTGGATTGCGTGGATTACAAAATGGTTGTCGTCTTCTTCCTCCTGTGTCTCAATCAATGGCAGGACTTCTAAAGAATTTAGATGTAAAAGAGGTCTAAGGCAAGGATATCTGGTATCACCTCTTATTTTTAATTTGGTGGTTGATGATCTCTCCAACATTATATGAAGATGAAAATCATAGGGGCAATTGCAAGGACTAGGTCTTGGTGAAGATAATATATCAATCATAAATCTCCAATATGCAGATGACATGATGATCTTCGGACGAAACAGTATACGACAGGCTATTACTATAAAATGGATCATGTACACCTTCTAAATGTGGTCTGGATTGCGCATCAACTACGATAAAAGCACACTGACCTTTTGGAATGGACAAGAAGACACAAATCGAGTAATTACTAAAGTTCTAAATTGTCGAACTCAATATTTTCCCATCAAATATCTTGATTTGCCAATTCCAAGGAACCTTAAAAGGTTGGACTGGATGCCCTTAATCGAATGTTTTCAGAAAAGATTGAAAGGGTGGAAGGCCACATGCCTTTCTATTGGAGGTCGGTTAACTCTCTTAAATTCAGTGTGATGGCCCTACCGATCTACTATATGTCATTTTATCGACTACTAAGTTGGGTCGTTCAGAGAATCGATAACATTAGAAAATCCTTTCTGTGGAAAGGAAACAATGCACAACGGAAAGGTTATAATCTAGTTAAATGGAAGTTGGTATATCGTCCGAAGGAGGAAGGAGAGCTTGAAATAAAAGACATAAATATTATGAATAAGTCCTTGCTTGAAAAGTGGTGGTGGAGGTTGTCGGAAGGAAAGAAAACAGGATGGGTTCACACAATAAACGCGGCTTATATAAATCGAAAGGGAGGACTAAACTCTACTAACAAGAATACGAACACGGGATCTGGTTTCTGGAAAGGGATTATCGCTGTTAAAGATTTATTCTTCAAGGGGATTTCATTTACATTAGGAAATATGTGTTCCATTAACATTTGGAAGGACTATTGGTGCGGCAAAACCTCCCTACAGGAAGAGTTCCCAACTCTGTTCGATCTAGCAAAAAATCGCGAAGCTTCGGTAGAAAGTCAATGGAAAAGAAAGAAATGGTGGACATCATTCAAAAGAAGACTTACATGACATGAGCTTCAAAAGAGAAGTAGGTTTATCAATTACCTAGCGAACTGGAAGCCTATGACAGAAAACCATTGATGCCCCGATATGGAGATGGTCCTCTTCGCACAAATTCATGGTCCGCTCACTGTATAAGATCTTACACTATGGTGCAATGGAGGATATTGGCCTACACCGAATTTAGAAAGCCCGTATTCCACACAAAATCAAGATTTTTAACTGGTTGGTGTTGGAGATAGTGCCCTCAGAGTCAATTATTGGATCACAGGCACGTGATTGCAATGATTGAGGGAGGACCTATCCCGGTAGGACAGTCTTACTCGAGATGATAGTATGCTATCTGGTTTATCTTTATCATCGTGTACTGCTTTAGGTGACCTGACAGGTCGCTATTACACGTTGATAGAGCCCCTAGGATTCTTGCTTGACGACCAGCAGTATGATGGCGATCATATACGTGGGAGCTGTAGTCTATAAGCACATCCTTAAAAGGTCCCTAGTCGTAGGAGTTTCGAGACAGGGCATCGATACTCCATTAGTAGACTAGTGTATACAGTCGAGACCCCGACGAGGGGCGGTGGCCGGTCTCACAAGCCACTGGTGTCAGTTGGTTCACCTAAGATGTATACAGGTTCTCATTGGGTTATGAGTACACCGGACAGGACTCGCCGGGAACATGCTAGTTGGTCTTATACCAGATGTCAGATAGCAGTTCCCTGGTGACATGTGTACAGGTTAGTTCATCGACCTGAGATCGTCATTTGTCTTGTGTGAGTTCCCACTGTGCTTTGATTACTACCCTACCACGGCTCAAAGGAGTCGTGCAAACAGGTTTTAGTTGGGTACAGTCCCGAGCCACATGGAGGCAGTGAGCGGATCTGCAGGGGTTCGTCTCTCCCGGTATTGGGGGTGAGGTCGCGCTGTGTCTAGGAGAGCCATTACACAAAGCCCTCGGCCGAGGCAGGAGATTTACTGGTAGGTATTCCAGTAGTATCTCAGGGTGTTCTGGGCTACGCTCCGACACGACTTGTACCGCTTTTGAGAGTCTGACTTTTACCAACCCCCTAGGCCCGCCATGCGATACTCATAGACGAACGGACCGGACTATACGGATATTGTCACTGACAGGCTCAGTAGGGTGTCAGGATGAGTTCGCTCATCGACGTCCCTTTTGGTCAATAGCTGGTGGCCCGTCACGTATTGGCTTATACCTCTGACGTGCTAGTGGTTAAATCCACAGCCATAGTATTGACGAGTCTTTAGAGTCCACCACACATTCAGTTACTCAAGTTTCGGGCGAAACGCTGTAGAAGCCGTATGGAGATATGGCAGGGTTCGATCAGATACGTACGGTATTGCACGGATCGTGATTGGACGGATTTTACTAGCCGGCTTTGGTTTAAGCCGGATCCTAGTATTAGACAGTGTAGATTTTGTCTCATTGCATTTGTATCCGGTCGGAATACAGATGCGGGTGTGTATGCAAAGTATCGGGGTTTTCCTGTAATTTATTACGGGACCAGTTTTCTGGAGTTGCCAGTTTGCATTCCGTTCCTGCCGGTTTTCCTTTGTTCTTTCCCGGCCGGACCTTTTGATGGAGGGTGTTATTTGCAAGTTTGCAAATAACACATTGTGGAGGGGTTTCATGCAAATGGTTTGATTATGAAAGCATCTTTCTATTCCTTTCTTTTCTATCATCATTTCTTGCATAAAGGTGATTAGGATTGATTTGTGTTTGGATGTGAGGTTTGCTTTTGATATGGTCACCTCTTGCCTTTTACTACACTCACCTCCCTTTGTATTATGTTTCATTCCCTCCACAATTTCCATGAGAGAGAGGCCGTCCACTCTTTTGAGAGAGGAGAGAAAAATGAGAGAGTTCTCATTTTGTGAGGGTGTGGGAAAAATTATCATTCATATCATTTTTCCATTGCCACAAAAATCCCTAAGTTCATATCTTGTTGATTCCTCCATCAAGGCAACTTCACAAACCCCATGAGGCAAAGTGATTCTACACTACTTCTACAGCAAATCTTGGATGCGTCGGCCAGCCAACTTCACGCCTGAGTTGCCTCGGTATTGAGGTGGGAGCCCGTAAAAGATGCAGACGATGTGGTGCCCTTCCGGCAAGGATGCGACGACCGGAGTTTCCGCGGGAGATCGGAACGACGACGAGAAGACCGGAGGACTCGGATCACTCGGTATATCTCTCACCCTTTCTCTTGTTAGCTAGTATCGGTTAATGGTTACGATCCGGGTATATTGTCCGCGGTGGCGCCAGTTTGAAAGTTAAGAAAATTTTGATTCCGCATTTTGGCCTCGGTAAGACAGCCGGGGCGCTGCCATGGCGCAACATGGTATCAGAGCCACGCCATTAATCTTGCCTAGCTTGTTCTAATGTGTTTTACTTATCCGATCGACCAAAATTCCAAAATCCGGGTTTTGCATGCATCAGTTTTCTGTCGAATTTTTCCGGGCTCTAAAAATTTTTTAGGTTGTAGAAAACTAATGCACTGGAAGTTCTAAGAACACTGGAAAAATTTGATGACCTGATCCCTCCGTACGACCGCGGAACCGCGGCCATAACCCCCCTTTGGCCGCGGTTCCGCCGCAGTAATGTGGGTTCATGTCATCGTTTCTTTGCAGCGGGCTTGTGGGCTGGAAATAGGGGTTTTGGTTTATTCTTTTTGGGCCCAGATTTTCTTGATGTGCTACAGTAGTACTTGGGGGCCCACTTGGTAAATTTGTTCGATCGGAAATTTTTAAACACATTATTTCACAGTATTTACATTATATCTGCGACCGTGAATATCACTTGATCGGTAAATCCTGTCTAACTGCTATAGCCCGGTTAGACGGATTTGCAAACGTGATTTTCACGTTGATGTTCCGTGTTTATGCTGTGATGTTGCGGATCGGTCGTGGGGGATAGCCTGGATGCAATGCTAGTACAGTTTTGTTTTATATGTACATTTGATATTGCGGGGCGAGCGTCCGACATGTAGACTGCCGTCACTGCCTGTTTGTATTATTCTTTTGGGGCACGACCTGGTAGCAGTCGATGTACCCATTGTATGTATATTTTACTTTCTGTACTAGGATTACCCCGCGGAGGGGTGCACGGATAACCGGGTTCTAGAGGGCAACGGGCCCGCATCTCATGGCATTGAGACGGAGGGGGCTTCACTCTAGGATTGGCGGGCCATTCGCCGCACTCGTAGGGGGTACAGGTTGGCCCAGGAGGGGTGCCCAAGTTACCGGATTCCGTGAAGTGCTGGGTGGTCCATTCACGGGGCTGAAGGGGGCTGCCTCGCTTCAGGTCTTGGCGGGTGACTTGCCGCGCCCGTAGGGGTCTAGGATTTCATTGCACAGGCTATCCACACGACCAGGGGAACGTCGGGTTTCAGCAGCGGCTCTGTGAAACCCGGGGCTTCCAGATATCTGTATTGTTCTGTGATACTGTACATTTCTGTGATGTTGCATTCTTATCACGCCTTGAGCGAATATAATATATTGGTATATATATTAGTAGATGTTGTATATTTTTTGCATCCGCGCTATTCCAGTCCCCGCTCTGTCGTTAGTTAAGTAACCTAACGGGTGATGACGGGACCCAGTGGCGAATGCGGATGGCATATACGTACATCATTATTTTCGTTCTTTGTGGTGTGATTAATTGATGGGACTGCGTTGATTCGGATCAATGCAAGTTAAAAACAAACCTATTCTGATGTTGTTGGAACAATTTTTCAAAAAGCTGTCATTGCAAGGACGTTCACTTTTGTTTTGCATCGTGGTATTCAGTTGGAATATCCTGCTCCTTAGTCGACGAGGTAAGGGCCTAGATCCCTTCACCGGGAGTGACCCCTTGGACAAAAGTTTGCGTCAGGGCAATAACTTCACTATAGCCGATTGCCTTTTGCTTTGCATCGTGGTATTCATTTGGAATATCCTGCACCTCATTCTACGGGGAAAGAGCCGAGATCCCTTCACCGGGAGTGACCTCTTTAGCAAAGGTTTTCGTCACTATATTTTTATAAAAGGCTATGCAGTTCCTTCAACGATATCAAGTTCATTACGTTAAAGGTTTTTCGCCAAAAACCAGTCGTAGCCCTCCGTCATTTCTTATGGGTATTATTTAGTATTCGTGCTGCGTTTGTTGACTCCGTCAAGGCGTAGTGTACGGTAGCTAAGTGGTGCTTGTTTGTTGCATAAATGGGATTGGTTAGGACAGTCGTGCGGCCTTGTTGACTCCGTCAAGGGCACGTACGGGTGGGTTTAACGCAATCCAGAAAATGACGGGTTGAACTTGACTAGGACTCTTTGATTTTTTGACTCCGTCAAGGTCACTTGGGTCCTAGGGGTAAAAACTTACATCGGGAGTTTCTAAAGAAACTGAAACTTGCCAGGCATGCGCATACCTTCTGGAGTGTGGTGACTTGAGTGGATTCCGTCAAGTTATCATGCGATGATAGTTGGATTCTGATTCCCACTGATGAGTTGGTTTACTCCTCGGGTGATCCCGGCTAATTCTTCTTTCAGGTTTGGGGAAGAATTTGACGTTACAGTGGGAGGTTTCCTGATTAGACAAAGTGATAACCATTCTGATCTAGGTTAGAGTGCACGCTGAGTGTTTCTTTTCTCTCTCTCTTTGGCAGCGACCATTGACCCGACCCTGGACTATAACTCAGTGACCAAGTTGACCGAACCTTCTTTAACACTGGCTTTTGGATTTTCAGAGTTGCAAACCTCATTGCCACTCCTGCTTTTACCCTTTTCTCCGGGACACCCCGTATTATTACGAACGTCCACTTCCATTGGACAAAACCATCGTATGGTTATATACGAACTCGAAGGACCTCGAGGATGGTTTCTGGTTCTGGAGAAAACGGATAGGACTATTCAGTTGTCTTTTCTTTTCACCTTCTCTCAGGTTGCGAGTACTCCTTGGTTTAGGAGTAGTACACCTATTACGCAAATTGGATAGTCTTCTTCCAAACCTTAGGCTGGTGCCGATCGGTAGGGAATGAAGAAAACCAGTTAGCCTAAACGGTGTACAGAAGGTATTAAGTTAAGACAAAGCAAGGGATTAGTAAGAGGGCAAAGTAAAGTGCGACTACTATTCACGAACAAACCAAGTATTTCTTCGCCAATTCTAAATCACCTTTGTATTTCTCCAGGACACTCCGTATTACTACGAAGATCCCAGTTTATTGGATAATCCATCGTATGGTTATATACGAACTCGAAAGGAACTTGTTCCAGTTCGGGGATGGATCCTGGTTCAGGAGAAATAGGAATAAAGTACATTCAGGTGTCTTTTATCTTCACCTTCTCTCGCGTTGCGAGTGCTCCTAGGATTAGGACAGTACACCCATTATGCTTATTGGATAGTCTTCTTCCAAACCATAGGCTGGTGCCGAACGGTAGGGAAGGAAGAAAACCATTTGGCCTAAAGGGGTGTACAGAAGGTAATGACTAAAGACATATAAAGGGATTTGGAGAAATGGCAAAGAATTACAAGGTTACAGTTGTGAATCTGGATAATGGAAGAGGCATTACTAGGAATACCAAGATACCCCAACGAAACATTTCAATGTTTCGGTTTCACTGTGTACTGTTAAAGGAAAACTGATTTTCCGATTAGACACTTACTCCAGGGTATGTATTTACCAGGTATGATTCTCACATCTGTATGGTTTTACAGATGATGAGTGGGAGTAAGTTATTGGGAATTGGGTGATCATCCTCATTATATCGGGATTCGTTGTAATCGGTGATATTTGAGGAAGTCACCTGGGTTGTTTGCCGGACGGCAATTATTTGGTTTTGAATATCCGCTATTATGCACCAATTTCAAATTAATATATCTGTACGTCTATTTTTATAGAGTGAGATATACCTTTTTGAAATTATGTCTACGACATTTACCTATATCAGTGGATGGTTAGGTAAGGAGCATTAAACAGCGGTGTAATTCTTCTTAACCATAAGTACAGTTTTCAACCTACGACACACAGTGAATGAGTTATCAGACTCAAGGGACTTATACAGAGTATTGTATGTTGTCCAGGGTCCATCAGGACAGAGGGGTAGGTCCTCGTACTATATTCGGTTTACTTATGACTTCTCTAGTTTTTAGACAGGTGTTTCGTGGAAACACAGGGTCCGAATTTTGAGAAGTTATAGGTATTTGAATAAAGTAGAGAACCAGGAATTGCAAGTATCGGGATTCTTCATGGTGATCGAAGATGTAGATACTTGTATATGGTATTCAGTTGATTAAGAGAACTTGCTTCTCTTTCAGGTTACTCATAATTGGAAGTATTCCTAAGTTGAGTAACGCTGATCGGCCTCTTTCCATTTAGTTGACATGCACTGGAGACAGCTGCATGATTTGAATCTGGTTCCAATTAAATCAGTGCCTCTGTTTCTATATTGGATATAGAACAGTTCATATCTTGACATTGTTAAGGTATAGGGAGTTGTCCGGCTTATGCTTAAAACCAGACTCTGGATAACTCAAGGCACGTTTCTGTAATGGCTGTTTGTGGGTTGACCCAGGCTATGACGAGGGTTGACTTTGTACCATCTGTAAGATCAATAGTGATATTGTTCTTGACTCGCCACAGTTTTATTAAAAATGGATTTTTTCAGAAAACAGTAGTGGGAGTATGGTAGAATTGGAAGTGATTCCAGAACCGCAAACGATTACTGAAGATTTGATAAGAACCTAAAGATTCAATCTAGTTTGATATTCCATTGGCCACTCCGCAGATATGATGGGTAACCTCAGGCACTCGAGAGGTACTTCGGTATGCTCAAGGACGGTGGCAGGGAGGTTCTTGTTTACCCAGACTTACCATTGCTGTTGTTCCAGACTGTGAGACCCGGCAGGAGGATGAGTATAGCGTCGTTCTAAACTAGCTTTAGAAGTGCACGTCTATATGACTCTGGCAGAGGGTTGTCGTAGTCAGTGGGAGCAGCGGAAGCATTGGTGGTTATCAGGCTTATGTCTATTTATAGACTAAAACAGTTACAGCGGAGATAGATCATCTATTTCTGATGTGACAGTCATAGGTTTGACTTCATCAGAATAGGGGATGGATCTGTTAAGAAGGTAGTAGGGTGTGATTTCCTGGTATTTGGATGACATACACAGAGTAGGAAGTGATATTCCTATACTACGATCGGTTACGCTTTGGTCGTCACACAGTAGTTTCTCCACATGGGACTTGGACATTATATCAGACATACTGTTTACTAGATCTATGGTTTTAGATCTAGATTTGGGTGGTTTCCCAATCTGGGTACCTTGACAGCATTCTATGAATATTTAGAATGGACGACTCCTGGCACGGTAGTGTACCTGCAGTTGATGGAGTCACCCTCTCTAAAGGTGTCTTACAGACTAAAGGGGAGAGGGATACTCATGATTGGCAGATCACTTGCTTAGGCAATTGAGTCAATCATGAGATGTCAAGTACCACACCAGATGTTGTTCTTGTAGTAGGTGCAATAAGTTGATATTAATCCAATCCTGGAGAAACAGTCGGAAGCAGTTTTAGAACGTAAGTTGATGTTCTAGGGATGTGATAACGACAGCCTTTTTTAGGAGACGGTTATCATTCCAGGCTTCCAAGGTGACATGGACGACAAGGAGGTTGTCAGTGTTATAGTTTTTCCTTCTTACGAGGGGCAGTATTTTGGACAGATAGTCCAAGG
The DNA here is from genome assembly GCA_030015575.1 of Agapanthus africanus. NCBI lineage: Eukaryota > Viridiplantae > Streptophyta > Magnoliopsida > Asparagales > Amaryllidaceae > Agapanthus > Agapanthus africanus. Next base: position 340,949,598 of record JASDDO010000024.1, on the reverse strand, counting down.
CAATACTGAGGGAGGCATGGCGCAGCATACTGATTAAGTTCAGTTGTCGATACAATCTAAGAAGTTTGGATTTGGAGTTCATTTATGAGCTAGGTCCCATCAGATATCCAGACACACTCTAAGACAGGTATTGCTCATTTCGGGAGATGGCTTTCTCTGCGAACTTGAGATATAGAGAGACATAGAAAGAAACATCCAGGCGGATCCACTCACTGAGGCTATTCCTCGAACGCAATAGTTTCGCAAACGAGTTTTGTAAGACTGACTTGTAGAGGAGTTGGGTGTTCGGTATCACACGGGCTGTGAGTATGCGACATCGCAATAATTAGCCTTGAGTGCAAGTGGGAGATTGTTGGAGATAGTGCCCTCAGAGTCAATTATTGGATCACAGGCACGTGATTGCAATGATTGAGGGAGGACCTATCCCGGTAGGACAGTCTTACTCGAGATGATAGTATGCTATCTGGTTTATCTTTATCATCGTGTACTGCTTTAGGTGACCTGACAGGTCGCTATTACACGTTGATAGAGCCCCTAGGATTCTTGCTTGACGACCAGCAGTATGATGGCGATCATATACGTGGGAGCTGTAGTCTATAAGCACATCCTTAAAAGGTCCCTAGTCGTAGGAGTTTCGAGACAGGGCATCGACACTCCATTAGTAGACTAGTGTATACAGTCGAGACCCCGACGAGGGGTGGTGGCCGGTCTCACAAGCCACTGGTGTCAGTTGGTTCACCTAAGATGTATACAGGTGCTCATTGGGTTATGAGTACACAGGACAGGACTCGCCGGGAACATGCTAGTTGGTCTTATACCAGATGTCAGATAGCAGTTCCCTGGTAACATGTGTACAGGTTAGTTCATCGACCTGAGATCGTCATTTGTCTCGTGTGAGTTCCCACTGTGCTTTGATTACTACCCTACCACGGCTCAAAGGAGTCGTGCAAACAGGTTTTAGTTGGGTACAGTCCCGAGCCACATGGAGGCAGTGAGCGGATCTGCAGGGGTTCGTCTCTCCCGGTATTGGGGGTGAGGTCGCGCTGTGTCTAGGAGAGCCATTACACAAAGCCCTCGGCCGAGGCAGGAGATTTACTGGTAGGTATTCCAGTAGTATCTCAGGGTGTTCTGGGCTACGCTCCGACATGACTTGTACCGCTTTTGGGGGTCTGACTTTTACCAACCCCCTAGGCCCGCCATGCGATACTCATAGACGAACGGACCGGACTGTACGGATATTGTCACTGACAGGCTCAGTAGGGTGTCAGGATGAGTTCGCTCATCGACGTCCCTTTTGGTCAATAGCTGGTGGCCCGTCACGTATTGGCTTATACCTCTGACGTGCTAGTGGTTAAATCCACAGCCATAGTATTGACGAGTCTTTAGAGTCCACCACACATTCAGTTACTCAAGTTTCGGGCGAAACGCTGTAGAAGCCGTATGGAGATATGGCAGGGTTCGATCAGATACGTGCGGTATTGCACGGATCGTGATTCTACGGATTTTACTAGCCGGCTTTGGTTTAAGCCGGATCCTAGTATTAGACAGTGTAGATTTTGTCTCATTGCATTTGTATCCGGTCGGAATACAGATGCGGGTGTGTATGCACAGTATCGGGGTTTTCCTGTAATTTATTACGGGACCAGTTTTCTGGAGTTGCCAGTTTGCATTCCGTTCCTGCCGGTTTTCCTTTGTTCTTTCCCGGCCGGACCTTTTGATGGAGGGTGTTATTTGCAAGTTTGCAAATAACACATTGTGGAGGGGTTTCATGCAAATGGTTTGATTATGAAAGCATCTTTTTATTCCTTTCTTTTCTATCATCATTTCTTGCATAAAGGTGATTAGGATTGATTTGTGTTTGGATGTGAGGTTTGCTTTTGATATGGTCACCTCTTGCCTTTTACTACACTCACCTCCCTTTGTATTATGTTTCATTCCCTCCACCATTTCCTTGAGAGAGAGGCCGGCCACTCTTTTGAGAGAGGAGAGAAAAATGAGAGAGTTCTCATTTTGTGAGGGTGTGGGAAAAATTATCATTCATATCATTTTTCCATTGCCACAAAAATCCCCAAGTTCATATCTTGTTGATTCCTCCATCAAGGCAACTTCACAAACCCCATGAGGTAAAGTGATTCTACACTACTTCTACAGCAAATCTTGGACGCGTCGGCCAGCCAACTTCGCGCCCGAGTTGCCTCAGTATTGAGGTGGGAGCCCGTAAAAGATGCAGACGATGTGGTGCCCTTCCGGCAAGGATGCGACGACCGGAGTTTCCGCGGGAGATCGGGACGACGACGAGAAGACTGGAGGACTCGGATCACTCGGTATATCTCTCACCCTTTCTCTTGTTAGCTAGTATCAGTTAATGGTTACGATCCGGGTATATTGTCCGCGGTGGCGCCAGTTTGAAAGTTAAGAAAATTTTGATTCCACATTTTGGCCTCGGTAAGACGGCCGGGGCGCTGCCGGGGCGCAACAGTTGGTAATTAGGAACTCTATTCCCACTAAAGATAACTTACTTAGCCGTAAATGGATTGGTCCAATGGAATGTGACTTGTGTGGTAAGTTTATCGAAACGGTCGATCACTTGCTCCTCAATTGCGAGGTGACATCACAAATTTAGGTTAAATTTTTAACAAGGTCAACATGATGGGTTTTGCCTTCAACCATTCTAGATTTAAGGGGGCTTTGGAGACTTAAAAACTTTAGAAAAGAAGATCATCCGGCTTGGAATATCATTGTTAGTGTTGTATGCTAGATGGTATGGACGGAACACAATAATAGGATCGTCAACTCAAATATCAAATCAATAGCTAGCATGATATATAGCACAGATATAATCATTATGTTATGGGCAGGAGGTGCAGCAGGTAGGAGCCGCAAAAGACTCAAATTGACTCTAGGCGGGGTCGACGAGCAGGGAGGACGACGATAGGATATGGAAACATAGATGGGTCTGATGGAGTGGGGAATGATTGGAGCATTTACTCTTCGTGTTCTTTTATGACCGGTGAGGTTGCTTTGTTTTATCTGGGCTTTTTGGCGCTGTTTGGGGATTGTCCCCCAATTTTTGGCTTTTGATATGTATAGGATTTTTTCCTCAATTTTTGTTTTTTGTCATGTATGGGGTTTGTTCCAAAATCTGCTCTTTTTCTTTTTGCTTTGCTTCCTTGGATTTTTCATGTTTATGTTCTTCTTTTGTTTCGTTAAAATATCTTTACTGAAACGCGGAGGCTTGCTAGCTCTCGTTTGACTCAAAAAAAGATCTCAAGGGTAATTATAGTGGTTATTAGTAGAGACAAATGACAAAATTGCAAAGATGTTGCATATTAATCTTATCCCACAATACGGCCATTATTTTGTTAAGATACGTGGGATTAATAGTGCCATATTGGAAAAACTATAAGAGGTTCATAGGTATAAGACATAAATCCCCTCCTCCCAAATAAGGTTTAAGTCTATTCGACCACATTTATGTTGGAAACCTGTGAACACTCCTATAAATAAAATAACCGATATCTCTTGTATATTAAAATTAACAGTGACCCTTAAATTAATCTCATGACCTCTTGAAACCTTGCTTTTTTATTACATCTTTGATACTTATCAAAACTCCGAAGTTGAAGTTACGATGAGAGTACAACTATATTTTTAAAGAGAAGTTCCAAAAAATTCTAACAAACCTCATTGTTAAGGGGAAATAACAAAATCTTAATCTGAAATGATTTCTTTGACTCTACCTATAAAGTTTATGTGAATCAAAACTTGCAGTATATATTCAGAAAAATAGTTGTTTATTATAAATTGATAGAAGGTTGACTTTATTTTAGGGCCTAAACATGCCCTTTTGTGTGTGTATAACGGGTTAATTATCATCCAGTAGCATATTAAACTGTTAGCTAGTATTTAGATTATACCCAATCCAACTGTTAAATCAACGATCCGTTCTGACTATATTGTTTTACACATGTAGAGATATATGTGTATGAAATTTTGATCGATTTGACATCTTCTATGCCATCGATCAAGTGTACCCGTTAGATGATATTTTTATTGTGTTTACAAACCATCCATTTTTCAAATGCTTGATCCATCACTTATAACACATTATATCATGCAATCAAAATATCATACGCATAGTTCACTTCATGTGTTGAACAAGATGGCCGGAATGAATCATCAATTTGACAGTCAGATCGAACTATATCAAGCACAAGCAGACTGTTGTTTTATCGGCTATTAGAGAGAGGACAAAGGCCCTAGAAAGGAAACTCTTCTAGCATTGAAAAAAAGTATACCTTCCATCGTAATTTTTCGTCGATCGGCACCGTCCATCTTGATCCTTATCATCTAAAATGTAGAAACATCAAATTTCATTTGATTATAACACTCTCACCATTGATCTAGAGATGTGAAAATTCTAAAAAGGTTTTTTTATCGGAAAACCACTAATTTTGCACTCACTAAAATAATGGTGAAAAATGTTAGAATCGCATGAAAATTGGTGTATCTACATCTTGGCCGATGAAGATAAAGATAGTGGGTGCTGATCGTCAAAACAAACAGTGGAGAACAGAGTTTTTTCAAGGCCGGGGGGAAATCCTCTTCTAATGACTTTATCCTCCATTATATATATATATAATCGGTAGAATGTGGGAACAAATCTTATCCATTTTTAACCATTGGATATTTGGATTAGATTTGGAATGTGTGCTGGCAATTATGGAGAGAATCTCTTATGTTTCTCATTAATCACATCATTTATATCACACATCCCAAAGCAAATTCAATGGTTAAGAAATAGGTAGGATTTGTTTTCAAATCCTACCGATATGAGCATATATATATAGTGCGGATCTGTTAGGGCGGGTTTGTGTTTTTCAAATTCACGAACTTTTTTTTAGACTTCTGATCGATGATCCATTCCGCTGAAGTTGATCAGCACACCATAGATTGCATATATTCACAATATCAAAATATTTGCAAAACATTTTACATATGCTACAAATTGTTTTAAAATTTTAAAAATTCAACGGCGGATATGATTTCACATGTTTATGCATATTTATACACTTCCAAACAAAATGATTTTGTAAACACACACTATCTAAGATGTGCTGATCAGCTTGATCGAAATGGATCATCGATCGAAAGTCTCACAAATATATATATATATATATATATATATATATATATATATATATATATATATAAGAGAGAGAGAGGCCATAGGAGTAGGAAATTTTCTGCTATGGCATAAAAATTCATACCCTTTCTCATTTTTTCAATGATCGGAACCCATAATTTTCATCGTTATCATCTTAATATATGGGTACACCAAATTTTACGTGATTCTACAACTTTTTCAGTTTTAATTTAGCAATGTAAAAAGTTCTGTTGTCGGTAAACCGTTAATTTTGAACCCACTAAATCAACGGTGAAAATGTTGTAGAATCACATGAAATTTGGTGTATCCATATTTTAGATAATAATGATGAAAATGATGTGTGCCGATCGTCGGAAAAAATGAGGGAATGGTATATTTTTTCAACGCCATAAAAGAAAATTCCATCCTACAGCCCCTTCCTTCCATTTTTCCGATGATCGGCACCCATCATATTCATCATCTAAGATGTGGATAAACCAAATTTCATTTGATTCTAACACATTTTCACCATTGATTTAGTTTGTGCAAAATTAACAGTTTACTGGCATTAAAACTTTTACAACACTAATTCAACGGTGAAAAAGTTGTATAATCATATGAAATTTGGTGTATCCACATCTTAGATGATAAAGATGGAGACGATGAGTACCTATCGTCAGAAAAAATGGGGATGGTGTATTTTTTCCACGGCATAAGAGGGAATTCCCTTCTATGACACATTTCCTCCATTATTCTCTATATACACCATAAGGGCTACATTAGATTGTCTCTACTATTACCACCGTAGGGGCAAAAGGGGCATCTCTAAAAAAAATGGCAAACTTGAGTTGTCTCTACGGTGCAGGCAGAGAACCCCTAACGTGGAAACTGCTGTGGGGAGCGCAGGGGTAATGTCGGTTTCTTTCTTTAAAAATTAAAGTTTTTTTTTAAAGAGGGTATTTTTAAATTAAAATTATTAAATAAAATGATTTAGTTTTAATTTATAGAAATAGTACGGTTTGTGACGACCCCTCCCCCCCCCCCCCTCTCCACCAAACCCAGTTTAGAGGACGGGTTCCTAGAACCCACCCCATACACATTATAGGAGAGGACGGGTTCTAGGAACCCGCCCTCTCCCATAACATGAAGAAGGCGGGTTCTCAACCCGCCCTCTCTTATATAAAGCAGAGGGAGAACCCGCCCCATTTTTTTAAAAAAAATTAAATAAAAAATATTTTAATAATGAAATTAATTAAATATCCAATAAAATAATAAAAATTGTATAATATTATTGTTGTTTAAATATGAATCTGGTATACACTCTAATAACAAAATGAATCCGTCAAATTTATAATACAAAAAAATCATATCTGTTTGTAAAATCTATATAACTATCGCTTTCCCTTTCCCTTTCCCAATCCGAGAAGGCTTGACATAAGCCTATGCCTCTTGGGATGACTGGAGGACCCTCCCGTTTCTTGGGTTGGCGGTGGCGGCGTCTGCTCTTCTGCTTCGGCTTCGGCTTCGGCTTCGTCTTCAGCAACGTCTTGGACAGGCTGTTATTCCGCAAATCCTGAATGTGTGACAGGTGTCGGATATGTGCTGCCTCCCAACAACTGTATGTACGATGAAAAATCCGTCTCCCAACTGGGCAGTTGTTGCGAAGAACCTGTCCTGGTTTCATGTGGTTGCCGTTGCACAAAACCTGGGCCCCATGGCTGCACAAATTCTGACCCCCAAGAGTGCTATTGTTGCGCAAAACCTGACCCCAAGACGGCTGTTGTGCAAAACCTGACCCCCAAGACTGCTATTGTTGCGCAAAACCGGTCCCCCAAAACTGTTGTTCCTCCGGTTGTTGCGCTTGTCCTGTATGCCAGGGTTGCTGCTGGCAGTATGGTGATCCAAACCACTGATCCTGCTGCTCTGGATCTCCCTGATGCTGCGGCTTTGGTGCCGGCTCATGATGCGGCTCTGGTGCCGGTTCATGCTGCTGCTCCGGTGCCGGCTCATACTGCTGCTCTGGTGCCGGCGATAAATGTGGAAGCATATTATATGAACCGAATATACCACCAATATATGAGTCTACATTTGAAAATAAAGTCTGAGTTTCCGGATCAGCATCAGTCGGATATGGATCCTGCATCATTGATTGTATATGATGCAACCCATGGGTTACATTAGAAATAAGAAATAAGTATGGACTCATACCGCCGGATGTTAAAAAGTAATATAATTTAAAGAATTCAACTTACCAATTTTCGTTCCACGTGGCCTCTAGCTCATACCGCTGGATGTTTGGGAAGTCGTTAGGGGGAGCAGAAAGATATCTTATGGTGATACGCTTATACCGCTATAGATCTACTTCGGTAGCATCGGTGGTTGTTTGGTCACCTATTTGCTGTAAGGCAATATTACGCTGCCTATCCTCCCATTTCAGCTAATATTGATGATGATACTCCCTCCAATCACGCTCCGCCTTTCCTCCTCACATGTCTCCCTCTATTGTCATAGGCGCAGGCGGAGGGACAGGAGTATGTTGCAATCAACTGAACTGTCGCAACACCCGGTCCAGTAGGTACATGACAACGATATTAATGCAGAGGAGTGGGCATCGAGCCCTCCAAACCGGCTCTCCTTCGATACAGATGCCGGGTAATCCGTGCAGACGATCTGCTGTATAAGGCGTCCACGTGAACTGCGCAAATAATATAGTACAAAAATTGTGATGAAGGTATTTCAAAATTTTAAAACAAAATTAATTACCTAAGTTATGGTTAACTGAGTCGCCTCCATGCGATCCAACCCATCTCTATAGTACCAAGTACTCGACGAGGAGCCTTATAAGCTTTCTTGCCATTCCACCAAGAGCCGAGAGGCTTTCCAGAGGTATCCACGGCAGTGATTTTAATTTGATCCGGTCTTCCCATACACATGTGCTCTCATGACCAAATCTATAAATAAAGTGTCAGATGATAAGAGAAAGAACCAATATTACAATTTTGCAAATGTCTAGCTGTTAAAAACAAGGAATGTACCTGAAGTAATTTAATGCAGCCACAAATTTTATTTTTCGTTGGAACACATGCCTTATCGAGTTTCTTGTAAAGATAGGCCAGGACCCCTGCTCCTCAAGCATATTGGCCACACATATCAAATTCCGTAAGGAACCCAAGGTATAAAGGATGGACATGCGTTGCCGATTGGTCCGGCATTAACCAAGAACCGATCATGTACAGAATGTAGGCACGTGCATATCTATCCAAGACTTCATCGGTGGCTTCATCAGGGATATTAGTAAATATATCTTTCAGCCAGTTTAAACTAATCTTATACCCCCTTACTATAGCATTCTGGTGCCTGATATTAGCATCTTTTGTGAAATATTAAACCTAAAAATAATGTACAAAATGTCCATGCAATAGGTACACTAAAGAGGGGAACCAATAAGAGAGAATCTGAATCTGAATATTAAATATAAATAATTTACTTAGCTAAAATTAAAACTTTATAATTATATTAAAAATAAGATCTAGTTTTTAATAAGATATAAAACAATATTTGGTGTTGAAAAGATATCGAGAGTTTATTGACATTAATTTTTTTACGTGTCCGAGAGCATGCTTGGCATATGTATCCTAGTATGGGTGGTCGGTATCTGGACTAACAATTTTTCCTCCGACCAATCCAAGTCCATTGACCCGTAAACCGAGTAAGAGGCCAATATCCTAGAGTGTGATAGTGGCCTCACTCCATCTTAGATGAAAAGTGTGGGTCTCTTTTCTCCAACGCTCAACAAGAGAGGTAACGAGACTATGCTCGATTTGGATATAACGAAGCAATGAAGCTTCATAAAATCCGTTCCTTCGAATCCGCTCGATTATTCGCTGATCGGTAACTTTCCACTTGTCAGAACTATGGCCGATGACTGTGAGATTATTTCCACCCTGCAAAATTAAATCATTTTATTTTGAACTATTAGAATTAAAAGAAATGGGGAACTAAAAAAAATTGAATAAGTTTTGAATCTTTCCTCTCCGTGTAATATATTGAAAGATCTGTGTTCGTTTTGATCTACGAGCAGAGATCTGTCGAATAGTTGATTCTCCATTGAGACAATTTTGATATTTTAATCCCTGAAAAATTGAGATAAGAGAAGGGAATTTGGACACAGAGTTAATTTGACTTGTGAGTCGCGAAAACCATACTGAAGAGGGCGGGTTTTTATAAGGAAAGGAGGGCGGGTTCACGGAACCCGCCCTCATCTTTGCAGTGAAATGTTTGTAGTGTTGTCACATCATGTATAGTGATTTGGTTTATGTTGGACGCACTGATATATTTTTATTATGTAGAGTAATTTGTTTTTTTTATGTGTTGTCACATCAGTTGTTTAATTTAGTGTTAAGTCACATCATGTTTTTTAAATTATTTTTTTATCATATTGAAGAGGGCGGGTTCTTAGAACGCGCCCCCTTCAATAATTTAAAGAGAGCGTGTTCCAAGAACCCGCCATCATCTTTTATTATTATTGTTTTACAGTGTGTTGTGAAATCAAGCAGGACCAATAATTAAAGACGTGAAACGAAGAGGGAGGGTTCTTAGAACGCGCCCCCTTCAATAATTTGAAGAGAGCGTGTTCCAAGAACCCGCCCTCATTTATTATTATTATTTTTTTTCAGTGTGTTGTCAAATCAAGCAGGACCAATAATTAAAGACGTGAAACGAAGATGGCGGGTTCTTAGAACGCGCCCCCTTCAATAATTTGAAGAGAGCGTGTTCCAAGAACCCGCCCTCATCTTTTTTTATTATTTTTTTACAGTGTGTTGTCAAATCAAGCAGGACCAATAATTAAACCGTGAAACGAAGAGGGAGAGTTCTTAGAACGCGCCCCCTTCAATAATTTGAAGAGAGCGTGTTCCAAGAACCCGCCCTCATATTTTATTATTATTTTTTTACAGTGTGTTGTCAAATCAAGCAGAACCAATAATTAAACCTGTGAAACGAAGAGGGCAGGTTCTTAGAACACGCCCCCTTCAATAATTTGAAGAGAGCGTGTTCCAAGAACCCACCATCATCTTTTATTAGCGTGTTCCTATAAATACAGCTCCCTCCTATCCAGCAACTCTCCATTCCGCTCCAAGTACCCTTATTTTGTTCAAGTGTGCAGGTTATGAAGAAGGTCAAGTTCAATGCCATAGTCGTGGGGAGTTAGACTCATATCTCGCAGCTACACCGCGACGGATCAAGACGGAACCATGGCTTGCTGTAAAATTCTGGAGAAAATTCAATGACCAAACCAAGATTCAGGGGCTCTAAACAGGAAGAGGAGACCAAAACAAGCACAGGGAAGAAATTTGAAGTTACAAATTCTCTGTGAGTATTTCAATTCTCTTCTCCCCTCCTCTGAACTCCTCTGAACTATTCTTCCTGCAGCATTCTTTGCACAAACTCTCTTCCCCTCTCCAATAAAACTGTTTTTGTACAGGATTCTTTGCGGCGCCGCCAAAAAATTTTTTTGCAAGTGTTTTCGATTTTTGTTTGTTACTATTTTGCATAAATAATACGGACTTTAAGAGGCTATAACACCAATTCAGATTGGGTGGGGATTTCATCACCCTTCCTAAGACCCTAAAAATCACTAAAAGCATACGCATTACTGTTCAGACCATAATATTGCATTTTTCATTCCCCTTTTCTTATCCTTTTTATAAATAAACAGGTACTCTTGACGCACGTTTGTTGCATATTATAGGATACAGGTTTCTGGAGCAAATACAGTGAAAAAGACACAAAACAACAGAAAAAGGGACTTTTGACCAATAATTAGACGGATCCTAGTCAAGCCTAGACGAAGAACAGTGCAAGGTCCAAAATGTCAAAGTGAACGGTCAAAAGATATGAACAAGTTTTCACTGAAGATCTGGAGAAGACCCAGAAGCCAAACAGAGAAAAGTTATGAAGAACTAAGAAGCCCTAACAACCAAGATGCAGCACAGAAAATATGGCGGCCCAAGACCACCAAAGGGCCGCGGATCCGCGGCCCAAGCCAACATTTGCCGCGGATCCGCGGCCGTTTATTGCACGTGTCGGCACCGACTTCTTGTGTCGGTGCGACGGTTCGGGTGTTGGGATTTTTAGAGGTCAAATATGTAATTGCGCATGTGCGAGACTCTGAAACCCTAATTCTCCTGTTTACTTATAAATTGTAATCTCAAATCTGTAAAACCCTATGCCTCTTTTCAATCAATAAATTTCAGAATTTCTGGGAGATAAATTCAGATCTGTTCTATATTGTTTGGGGGGAGCCGTCAACTTAGAAAGGTAAATTATGTCTTTCTTTCTTTTAATTAGTATGCCTTATCATACCCTAATGAGCGAGTAATCTCCTCGCTTGTTAGGGTTAGCCTTAGGGAAAGGGTTGAGAGATGAGATCTCTCACCCCTTTCAATGCCACCTTCACCTAATGAATTAGAACTCCATGCATACGCGCACAACCGCTCCCTACGGCATCCTACCCCTCGAGGTAACGATGAACCGTAGTATAAAGGGCCGGTTGCGTGCGTTTTCCATGGGGGTTAGGGTAATTATCAACAAAGGAAGGATACGAATCTAGAGGAAGAACATCTTCCCAAAAGATTCGGATCCACTTTATTGATAACTACCGTAACATCTAATAGATCTAAAAAAAAGAATGCATTGAAAGCGGTGAGGAAAACGTTAATCTCCAAAACTCCCCCTAAGTCTAACCCTAGCAAGACTCTTAATTAGATTAATTAGATCCAGTTTTTATAGATTTTTATAAACCAACCAAAACGACATTTTGAATCAACTCGTTAAAACACATAAAAGAAATTTACCCGTCTCTGTGGATCGACCCGTACTCACCGGCTAGCTGCGAAGCGACGCCGTTTTTTATTGCGGTAAGCTTATATTTTTGGACTTAATCAAATGGCGCCGTTGCCGGGGATGGCGTAATTTTTCTTTTTGTGAATTTTCGGGTTGATATAAATTTTAAAATTATAAAAATCTGAAAATATAAAAAAAATACAAAAAAATTATCAACTTTGATCTGTTTGAAGGGTGTATCTATTGAATCTTGCAGGAATAGCGAAGAATTGAGGATCTGAAAATTTTACAGAAGGCTGATCAGAAAAGTGCATATCAGAACAGAGGAGAAATATCACAACAGGGGGATAGAAATTTTCTGGAGCGACGATCCCACCAGACGACCGCGTTTCCACCGCAAATAGCCCATCAAGGCCGCGGAACCGCCGTGTGGCTGCCACGTCAGCACATCAAAATTGCAGGGTTTGTTTTCTTTTCCTCCCCTATGAAACCTCCATATCTCCACTGTAAAAAATTTTCTGCAGGAATTCTTTGCGTAAAGAGTCTTTCTCCCCCTTCTAAATAACAGATTTTCTGCAGGTTTCTTTGCGCCGCGCTAAAAATTGATTGCAACTGAAATTTTATTGTTTTGCATAATTTAACCGGACTCTAAGGGGCTAATTGACCAAACTCAGATTGGGTGGGAATTTCATCACCCTTCCCAGGACCCCAGAAAACACCTAAAACATTTTGCATCGACCGTAATTAATTAAAAAAAGATTAGACTCAGACCTAAGGACATCGAGCTCAATAGGAAGAGGACTAGTATAGGCATCGGCCGTTTATCCTAACCGACTTTGCGGTGTCTAGGCTAGTGGTTATTAATTAGGCCCACTGTAGTGGTGGTTCCTTCCCACTTACCTGGCCGTATTTGTCCGTGAAGAGGCGGTTTGTGGTCCTATTTCTAACCCTAGTTAGGAGCTGTCTAGCAGACCTAGGCGACCCTAGATCTAGGCCTGATTGTGCATGTGTGGTTGATACATTTTGTGTCACGAGTCCCACTTTTCTAAAACCTTTTTGCAAAACTCTCACATAAATAAAAAAAATAAAAGAAAAATCTTTTCAAAACTTGCAACTTGCCGCTAAGAAAACTTGCAACTCACTTCCACTCACTTTTTCTCATTGACGTTATCTTACCCCCACATTCTGTTTTTCTTTTTTTTTTGACTACACTACCCTTTTAGTGTATGTCACTTTGGACTAGGGATACTAACGCCCGATTAGTCCGTGTTTCGTTGGTACCGACCAACGAACCCTTCGACGAACCCTTCGTCGACATTCCGTCCATTTCCTTACCTCCACCTTCAAGTTCTTCTTTCGAAGGTATGTCGAGATTCAACCCCAACGATACCTTACCGACGGGAATGATTCCACCTCCGCCAGGTGCGAATAACCCGAATCTTCCACCTGTCGTAGCGCCCGCACGAGTTGCGCTCCAGGATCTCTTCTACCCCGTCCGCACTTCTTTACCTACATGTCTTTCACCCCCACCGGCAAATGGGGAAAACTTTGAAATAAAACCACATTTCATCAATATGCTGCCTAAGTTTCATGGTTTGGAATCCGAAGATGCATATATTTTCATTAATAAATTCCAAAATGTTTGCGCCATGATGAAGACAACCCAATTAAGTGATGACGCAATAAGGCTAAGGGTCATTCCTTTTACCTTATGTGACCTAGCCGAGAAGTGGCTATACAGCACCGCATCACATTCCATTAGGAATTGGGACGAGTTTGTGAGGGCTTTTCTGAAAAAGTTTTATCCTCATCACAAAACTGCTAGAATCCGAAACGAGATTATACAATTTTCACAGCTTCCTTCCGAACCATTCTGGAAGTGCTTCGAGAGATTTAAAAACCTAATTGTTCAATGCCCTCACCATGGGATAGAAAGTTGGCAACTTTGCCAAACATTATACGAGGGATTGAACGCAGCAACGAAGCAGTTGCTAGAAACAATATGTCAAGGTCATTTTCTCTCCAAGTCTAGCGACGAAGCATGGCAGTTTCTTGAGGACCTTAGTGAGCAAACAATTCAGTGGGAGAGTACCAAGACTACATCATCTTCTAGTGGTCAATCTGGGGCAGGCATACATCAAGTAGATATGTCGATTGCTATGAAGGCCGAGATGGCCTCACTTATGAAAAAGCTAGAAGCCATTGAGACAAAAATCTCATCGTCTTCTCCTGCCCCTACCTTACCCACACGAACTGTTTGTGCTTGTTGTTCGGCCCCATCACATCTCACCGAAGAGTGTCCTTATAATGCACCTATTCAAGGGCAGGATCAAGTCAATGCTGCATTCCAGCAACGACAAAGAAATGATCCGTACTCTTCGACATACAATCCGGGGTGGAGGTGTCACCCGAATTTCACTTGGAACCAAAATCAACAAGTCCAAGGAAATAACAATTTTCAAAAAGCTCCTCCACAACAACAAGCACCTCTAGAAACTCAAAACCAGCAACCTTTCCAACAACAACCTTATACAAATCAAACGAACAATTTTGGTCAACCAAATGATGATAAGGTTATCTCGCTAGAAAAAATTCTAGATGCATTTCTCAAGCAATCTACTTAATCCGCAGCAAGATTTGAAAATTATGTTCAGTCTTTGATGAATAATAATGCCTCACACGATCAAAGTATCAAATCTATTGAGGCACAAATTGCACAATTAACTGCTGCGTTAAGCGAGAGAGAAAAGGGAAAGCTTCCATCTCAACCATTGCCCAATCCCGGTCACACACAAAACGCATATCACAATCACAATGTAAATGCGGTGACCACGTTGAGATCCGGAAGAGAGTTACAAAATAATGTGGGAACTAATGATGACATCCCCGCCGGTGGTTCTTCTTCCTCTTCCCCTTCTTCATTTTCTTCACTTTCTTCTTCACCTTTTTCTTTAGAGCCTATTCTCCACCCTTCACATGGCTCTACTTCTTCTAGCTCGAACGGACCCATTTCTCACAACATGAACACATCTACATCGGGATCCGTTCCTACTCCACATTCTACTCCACAGACTTTTGACTCAACGAATTTTCAGAATGCTCCATTCCCAAACAGGTTGAGTCCTAATAAACCAAATGCACAAGCGGAGAAGATTGTTGAGATATTTAAGCAGGTTAGCGTAAATATACCTCTCTTGGATGCTATCCAACAAGTCCCTTCATACGCGAAAATCTTAAAGGGCTTATGCACCTCGAAGAGAAAGGCATCTCAAGTACCCAAGAAAGTGCTAGTGGCTAGTGCAGTGAGCAATGCTATTAACCACCATCAGACCTTACCCCAAAAACGAAAGGACCCCGGCTGTCCTACGATTTCCATCACAATTGGGGATAAGAAAATTAATCGAGCACTTTTAGATCTTGGGTCTAGTGTTAACCTGATTCCCTACTCCGTGTACGAACAATTAGGGGTTGGAGAGTTGAAACCCACTCGTTGTACTCTCCAAATGGCTGATCGATCAATCACCCATCCAAGGGGTCAGCTAGAGGATGTGTTGATTAAAGTTGGGGAGTTCATATTCCCCGTTGATTTTATCGTTATGGATACACAACCGGTTGCTAACCCAAGAAACCAAATTCCGGTGATCCTCGGTCGACCATTTTTGGCCACTTCCAATGCTGTAATAAACTGTCGCAATGGCTCCATGACTCTATCCTTTGGGAAGATGTCTAGTGAGTTCAATATTTATAAGATGGGAAGTCTGCCCCCCGTGCCTAAAACTAGTACACGAGAAGTTTGCTCTATTCACGAAATCATGCAGGAGGACTGCGAGCTTGAAAGATTTCTATTTGATGAAAACAGTTTTGAAGCTACTAGTGCGTCCCTCCTTGAGCCTACCACCGTTGACACAACCGAAATTGATTATGAATGTTTCACTTTTTCGGATGACGACGACTCACAGCCCGAATATGAGTCTTTTGAATTTTTGAATGAGTTAGTCGAACCATCCGAATCTGTTTTTTGCAGTGATTTCGAACCTGTGTTGGAGTCATTTGAGTTCGAGGTAGATTCCGTAATGATTCTTTCGCCTCAGAAATTCGAACTCATGTCCTTGCCACCTCACCTTAAATATGCGTACATAGGTGAGAATGAGACTTTTCCCATTATAATATCAGCCTCTCTAGCCTTCGAACAAGAGAACGCTATTTTAAAAGTCTTACAAGATAGGCGGCAAGTTTTCGGTCGGACTATGACGGACATCGAGGAGATCAGTTCCCTCATAATTGAATATCATAACAATTGATGGATGATGCGAGGTCACTAGAGGACCCACATGAACATCTTGGGGGTATTGTGGTGAGTCAACCTCCTCCTTTAGAAGTTGAAATACCCCCATTTCTTTTAATAAGCTACGAGAATGCCAACACTCCACTGATTGCTGATCATTTACATTCTCGTTTCGATGCATCACCATCACCTTTATATTTACCTCCACACCTCCCATACCACTACTTCTATCTTCCCCAATTCTTTGCGGACCACCACAACTTATTCTTCCACCAACCAATATTCTTTACTGATAAATTTTTCAACTGGTTGGTGTTGATTTTTGGCCGATGCAAAGTTTGGCAGTAATGTCTAACATAGTTTAAATGAAGTTTGGGGGAGGGCCTTTTTGTATATATTTTTGTTTTTCTTTACAATAAAAAAATTATAAATAAATAAACAGGGGAGTATCGGCATTTTGACCCTCTTGGTTTAGCATGACAGTGAGGACACTGTCAAGTTCAAGTTTGGGGGTATGCTCGGTACGTCTTCTTCCTTCGCATTCAATTCATTTGTACATACTTATTTGAAAACCCATAAAAAATGGCGAAAAATTTGAAAAATTATAAAATTATTGTATTCAATTTTGGCTTATTTGACTTGAGTTTGACAAATAGGTTAACTGGTTAGGAACAACTAGATCTTAGACTTAGTGAATTAAAAACCCTAAAAATAACATTCCTTAAAATTTAACGGTAGAAAGTATATGCCTTGTAGTTTATTTAGAAATAGGCAAATTTTGGGTTCACTTCTTAGGATAAGTCGAAACAAGGGAAGAGTATTGATGTTCTTATTAAAGTATAAGTTTGAAAAATAGTTCCTAGCTTAAGTCTAGATTCTGAAAACGTATACCCTACAAATTGCATAATCACGCACCTTGAAACTTGGAATAGTAGAGGAGACCTTGAATTGCTCTTGTCTAAAGTCCTTAGTACAATGAAAATAAAAAAATGTGTGAATGAAGAATTAAAAAAAAATGAACACTGGTTTTTGTGATTACTTAAGGCTGCAAAAAAAAATAGAAAAATATTTAGCGAGGGTGCTTCATCACCTAGTGCCTTAGACCAACTGGTTTGGGAGTCACTGCTAAAGCCTTGGGTGTTGCAAAGACTAGGAAGTGCGCTTTAAAGTGCAAACGCATTTTGTAATCGGTCGTTGGTACCTCAAGAAGTATTAACGGTCGCATGAAGGATGTGTAAGCAAATTTCATTCACCAACTAATTAGTACTTTGGACAATGGACGAAAGTACGATTGCTTGATTTGAATTTCTAAGTATAGGGGTGACTTATACACACAAGTAGGGGTACGAGATTGGAGTTTAAATGAGAAAAAGGAATGAAGATTAAAACTTGTATCTTTAAAAGAGTTGATAGAAATTCCTGAGTAGAGATGTAACCTTAGAAGGAAAACTTAGGAGATGCCGAAAGCTAAGTAAGTCTATAGGATATATATAATCTTAAGTTAAATGATGAGGAAGTGTGAAGAATGTGGGTGGATAATTTACAAGTATAAGATAATAGAATTCTTTGTTAGAAAACCTAATTGGAGAACAAAAGTTAATGGGCCAAGTTGATAGGATTTTGTGGGTAGTATCCGCTGAAAACCCTCAGGAGACAACACTCCTCCTACTAGGGACACCTAGAGGTTTAACGGCTTGTTGCACGTGCTCAGTGCAATCGCGTTTCCCTGCGAAAGTGTGGTTAGGATTTTAGTGAATAAAATAATAAGTTTGCTCGAGGACGAGCAAAAAGGTAAGTTTGGGGGTATTTGTTCAGACCATAATATTGCATTTTTCATTCCCCTTTTCTTATCCTTTTTATAAATAAACAGGTACTCTTGACGCATGTTTATTGCATATTACAGGATACAGGTTTCTGGAGCAAATACAGTGAAAAAGACACAAAACAACAGAAAAATGGTCTTTTGACCAACAATTAGACGGATCCTAGTCAAGCCTAGACGAAGAACAGTGCAAGGTCCAAAATGTCAAAGTGAACGGTCAAAAGATATGAACAAGTTTTCACTGAAGATCTGGAGAAGACGCAGAAGCCAAACAGAGAAAAGTTATGAAGAACTAAGAAGCTGTAACAACCAAGATGCAGCACAGAAAATATGGCGGCCCAAGACCACCAAAGGGCCGCGGATCCGCGGCCCAAGCCAACATTTGCCGCGGATCCGCGGCCGTTTATTGCACGTGTCGGCACCGACTTCTTGTGTCGGTGCGACGGTTCGGGTGTTGGGATTTTTAGAGGTCAAATATGTAATTGCGCATGTGCGAGACTCTGAAACCCTAATTCTCCCGTTTACTTATAAATTGTAATCTCAAATTTGTAAAACCCTATGCCTCTTTTCAATCAATAAATTTCAGAATTTCTGGGAGATAAATTCAGATCTGTTCTATATTGTTTCGGGGGAGCCGTCAACTTAGGAAGGTAAATTATGTCTTTCTTTCTTTTAATTAGTATGCCTTATCATACCCTAATGAGCGAGTAATCTCCTCGCTTGTTAGGATTAGCCTTAGGGAAAGGGTTGAGAGATGAGATCTCTCACCCCTTTCAATGCCACCTTCACCTAATGAATTAGAACTCCATGCATACGCGCACAACCGCTCCCTGCGGCATCCTACCCCTCGAGGTAACGATGAACCGTAGTATAAAGGGCCGGTTGCGTGCGTTTTCCATGGGGGTTAGCGTAATTATCAACAAAGGAAGGATACGAATCTAGAGGAAGAACATCTTCCCAAAAGATTCGGATCCACTTTATTGATAACTACCGTAACATCTAATAGATCTAAAAAAAAGAATGCATTGAAAGCGGTGAGGAAAACGTTAATCTCCAAAACTTCCCTTAAGCCTAACCCTAGCAAGACTCTTAATTAGATTAATTAGATCCAGTTTTTATAGATTTTTATAAACCAACCAAAACGACATTTTGAATCAACTCGTTAAAACACATAAAAGAAATTTACCCGTCTCTGTGGATCGACCCGTACTCACCGGCTAGCTGCGAAGCGACGCCGTTTCTGATTGCGGTAAACTTATATTTTTGGACTTAATCAAATGGCGCCGTTGCCGGGGATGGCGTAATTTTTCTTTTTGTGAATTTTCGGGTTGATATAAATTTTAAAAATTATAAAAATCAGAAAATATAAAAAAAATACAAAAAAATTATCAACTTTGATCTGTTTGAAGGGTGTATCTTTTGAATCTTGCAGGAATAGCGAAGAATTGAGGATCTGAAAATTTTACAGAAGGCTGATCAGAAAAGTGCATATCAGAACAGACGAGAAATATCACAACAGAGGGATAGAAATTTTCTGGAGCGACGATCCCACCAGACGACCGCGTTTCCGCCGCAAATAGCCCATCAAGGCCGCGGAACCGCCGCGTGGTTGCCACGTCAGCACATCAAAATTGCAGGGTTTGTTTTCTTTTCCTCCCCTCTACAACCTCCATATCTCCACTGTCAAAAATTTTCTGCAGGAATTCTTTGCGTAAAGAGTCTTTCTCCCCCTTCTAAATAACAGATTTTCTGCAGGTTTCTTTGCGCCGCGCTAAAAATTGATTGCAACTGAAATTTTATTGTTTTGCATAATTTAACCGGACTCTAAGGGGCTAATTGACCAAACTCAGATTGGGTGGGGATTTCATCACCCTTCCCAGGACCCCAGAAAACACCTAAAACATTTTGCATCGACCGCAATTAATTAAAAAAAGATTAGACTCAGACCTAAGGACATCGAGCTCAATAGGAAGAGGACTAGTATAGGCATCGGCCGTTTATCCTAACCGACTTTGCGGTGTCTAAGCTAGTGGTTATTAATTAGGCCCACTGTAGTGGTGGTTCCTTCCCACTTACCTGGCCGTATTTGTCCATGAAAAGACGGTTTGTGGTCCTATTTCTAACCCTAGTTAGGAGCTGTCTAGCAGACCTAGGCGACCCTAGATCTAGGCCTGATTGTGCATGTGTGGTTGATACATTTTGTGTCATGAGTCCCACTTTTCTAAAACCTTTTTGCAAAACTTCACATAAATAAAAAAAAAATAAAAGAAAAATCTTTTCAAAACTTGCAACTTGCCGCTAAGAAAACTTGCAACTCACTTCCACTCACTTCTTCTCATTGACGTTATCTTACCCCCACATTCTGTTTTTCTTTTTTTTTGACTACACTACCCCTTTAGTGTATGTCACTTTGGACTAGGGATACTAACGCCCGATTAGTCCGTGTTTCGTTGGTACCGACCAACGAACCTTTCGACGAACCCTTCGTCGACATTCCGTCCATTTCCTTACCTCCACCTTCAAGTTCTTCTTTCGAAGGTATGTAGGGATTCAACCCCAACG
The DNA here is from genome assembly GCA_030015575.1 of Agapanthus africanus. Taxonomy (NCBI): domain Eukaryota; kingdom Viridiplantae; phylum Streptophyta; class Magnoliopsida; order Asparagales; family Amaryllidaceae; genus Agapanthus; species Agapanthus africanus. Next base: position 340,928,940 of record JASDDO010000024.1, on the reverse strand, counting down.
ATACCTTACCGATGGGAATGATTCCACCTCCGCCAGGTGCGAATAACCCGGATCTTCCGCCTGTTGTAGCGCCCGCACGAGTTGCGCTCCAGGATCTCTTCTACCCCGTCCGCACTTTTTTACCTACATGTCTTTCACCCCCACCGGCAAATGGGGACAACTTTGAAATAAAACCACATTTCATCAATATGCTGCCTAAGTTTCATGGTTTGGAATCCGAAGATGCATATATTTTCATTAATAAATTCCAAAACGTTTGCGCCATGATGAAGACAACCCAATTAAGTGATGACGCAATAAGGCTAAGGGTCATTCCTTTTACCTTATGTGACCTAGCCGAGAAGTGGCTATACAGCACCGCATCACATTCCATTAGGAATTGGGACGAGTTTGTGAGGGATTTTCTGAAAAAGTTCTATCCTCATCACAAAACTGCTAGAATCCGAAACGAGATTATACAATTTTCACAGCTTCCTTCCGAACCATTCTGGAAGTGCTTCGAGAGATTTAAAGACCTACTTGTTCAATGCCCTCACCATGGGATAGAAAGTTGGCAACTTTGCCAAACATTATACGAGGGATTGAACGCAGCAACGAAGCAGTTGCTAGAAACAATATGTCAAGGTCATTTTCTCTCTAAGTCTAGTGACGAAGCATGGCAGTTTCTTGAGGACCTTAGTGAGCAAACAATTCAGTGGGAGAGTACCAAGACCACATCATCTTCTAGTGGTCAATCTAGGGCAGGCATACATCATGTAGATATGTCGATTGCTATGAAGGCCGAGATGGCATCACTTATGAAAAAGCTAGAAGCCATTGAGACAAAAATCTCATCGTCTTCTCCTGCCCCTACCTTACCCACACGAACTGTTTGTGCTTATTGTTCGGCCCCATCACATCTCACCGAAGAGTGTCCTTATAATGCACCTATTCAAGGGCAGGATCAAGTCAATGCTGTATTCCAGCAACGACAAAGAAATGATCCGTACTCTTCGACATACAATCCGGGGTGGAGGAGTCACCTGAATTTCACTTGGAACCAAAATAAACAAGTCCAAGGAAATAACAATTTTCAAAAACCTCCTCCACAACAACAAGCACCTCCACAAACTCAAAACCAGCAACATTTCCAACAACAACCTTATACAAATCAAACGAACAATTTTGGTCAACCAAATGATGATAAGGTTATCTCGCTAGAAAAAAGTCTAGATGCATTTCTCAAGCAATCTACTTAATCCGCAGCAAGATTTGAAAATTATGTTCAGTCTTTGATGAATAATAATGCCTCACACGATCAAAGTATCAAATCTATTGAGGCACAAATTGCACAATTAACTGCTGCGTTAAGCGAGAGAGAAAAGGGAAAGCTTCCATCTCAACCATTGCCCAATCCCGGTCACACACAAAACGCATATCACAATCACAATGTAAATGCGGTGACTACGTTGAGATCCGGAAAAGAGTTGCAAAATAATGTGGGAATTAATGATGACATCCCCGCCGGTGGTTCTTCTTCCTCTTCCCCTTCTTCATTTTCTTCACTTTCTTTTTCACCTTTTTCTTTAGAGCCTATTCTCCACCCTTCACATGGCTCTACTTCTTCTAGCTCGAACGGACCCATTTCTCACAACATGAACACATCTACACCGGGATCCGTTCCTACTCCACATTCTACTCCACAGACTTTTGACTCAACGAATTTTCAGAATGCTCCATTCCCAAACAGGTTGAGTCCTAATAAACCAAATGCACAAGTGGAGAAGATTGTTGAGATATTTAAGCAGGTTAGCATAAATATACCTCTCTTGGATGCTATCCAACAAGTCCCTTCATATGCGAAAATCTTAAAGGGCTTATGCACCTCGAAGAGAAAGGCATCTCAAGTACCCAAGAAAGTGCTAGTGGCTAGTGCAGTGAGCAATACTATTAACCACCATCAGACCTTACCCCAAAAACGAAAGGACCCCGGCTGTCCTACGATTTCCATCACAATTGGGGATAAGAAAATTAATCGAGCACTTTTAGATCTTGGGTCTAGTGTTAACCTGATTCCCTACTCCGAGTATGAACAATTAGGGGTTGGAGAGTTGAAACCCACTCGTTGTACTCTCCAAATGGCTGATCGATCAATCACCCATCCAAGGGGTCAGCTAGAGGATGTGTTGATTAAAGTTGGGGAGTTCATATTCCCCGTTGATTTTATCGTTATGGATACACAACCGGTTGCTAACCCAAGAAACCAAATTCCGGTGATCCTCGGTCGACCATTTTTGGCCACTTCCAATGCTGTAATAAACTGTCGCAATGGCTCCATGACTCTATCCTTTGGGAAGATGTCTAGTGAGTTCAATATTTATAAGATGGGAAGTCTGCCCCCCGTGCCTAAAACTAGTACACGAGAAGTTTGCTCTATTCACGAAATCATGCAGGAGGACTGGGAGCTTGAAAGATTTCTATTTGATGAAAACAGTTTTGAAGCTACTAGTGCGTCCCTCCTTGAGCCTACCACCGTTGACACAACCGAAATTGATTATGAATGTTTCACTTTTTCGGATGACGACGACTCACAGCCCGAATATGAGTCTTTTGAATTTTTGGATGAGTTAGTCGAACCATCCGAATCGGTTTTTTGCAGTGATTTCGAACCTGTGTTGGAGTCATTTGAGTTCGAGGTAGATTCCGCAATGATTCTTTCGCCTCAGAAATTCGAACTCATGTCCTTGCCATCTCACCTTAAATATGCGTACATAGGTGAGAATGAGACTTTTCCCATTATAATATCAGCCTCTCTAGCCTTCGAACAAGAGAACGCTATTTTAAAAGTCTTAAAAGATAGGCGGCAAGTTTTCGGTTGGACTATGGCGGACATCGAGGAGATCAGTTCCCTCATAATTGAATATCATACACAATTGATGGATGATGCGAGGTCACTAGAGGACCCACATGAACATCTTGGGGGTATTGTGGTGAGTTAACCTCCTCCTTTAGAAGTTGAAATACCCCCATTTCTTTTAATAAGCTACGAGAATGCCAACACTCCACTGATTGCTGATCATTTACATTCTCGTTTCGATGCATCACCATCACCTTTATATTTACCTCCACACCTCCCATACCACTACTTCTATCTTCCCCAATTCTTTGCGGACCACCACAACTTATTCTTCCACCAACCAATATTCTTTACTGATAAATTTTTCAACTGGTTGGTGTTGATTTTTGGCCGATGCAAAATTTGGCAGTAATGTCTAACATAGTTTAAATGAAGTTTGGGGGAGGGCCTTTTTGTATATATTTTTGTTTTTTTTAACAATAAAAAAATTATAAATAAATAAACAGGGGAGTATCGGCATTTTGACCCTCTTGGTTTAGCATGACAGTGAGGGCACTGTCAAGTTCAAGTTTGGGGGTATGCTCGGTACGTCTTCTTCCTTTGCATTCAATTCATTTGTACATACTTATTTGAAAACCCATAAAAAATGGCGAAAAATTTGAAAAATTATAAAATTATTGTATTCAATTTTGGCTTATTTGACTTGAGTTTGACAAATAGGTTAACTGGTTAGGAACAACTAGATCTTAGACTTGGTGAATTAAAAACCCTAAAAATAACATTTCTTAAAATTTAACGGTAGAAAGTATATGCCTTGTAGTTTATTTAGAAATAGGCAAATTTTGGGTTCACTTCTTAAGATAAGTCGAAACAAGGGAAGAGTATTGATGTTCTTATTAAAGTATAAGTTTAAAAAATAGTTCCTAGCTTAAGTCTAGATTCTGAAAACATATACCCTACAAATTGCACAATCACGCACCTTGAAACTTGGAATAGTAGAGGAGACCTTGAATTGCTCTTGTCTAAAGTCCTTAGTACAATGAAAATAAAAAAAATGTGTGAATGAAGAATTAAAAAAAAAAATGAACACTGGTTTTTGTGATTACTTAAGGCTGCAAAAAAAAAAAAATATTTAGCGAGGGTGCTTCATCACCTAGTGCCTTAGACCAACTGGTTTGGGAGTCACTGCTAAAGCCTTGGGTGTTGCAAAGACTAGGAAGTACGCTTTAAAGTGCAAACGCATTTTGTAATCGGTCGTTGGTACCTCAAGAAGTATTAACGGTCGCATGAAGGATGTGTAAGCAAATTTCATTCACCAACTAATTAGTACTTTGGACAATGGACGAAAGTACGATTGCTTGATTTGAATTTCCAAGTATAGGGGTGACTTATACACACAAGTAGGGGTACGTGATTGGAGTTTAAATGAGAAAAAGGAATGAAGATTAAAACTTGTATCTTTAAAAGAGTTGATAGAAATTCCTGAGTAGAGATGTAACCCTAGAAGGAAAACTTAGGAGATGCCGAAAGCTAAGTAAGTCTATAGAATATATATAATTTTAAGTTAAATGACGTGGAAGTGTGAAGAATGTGGGTGGATAATTTACAAGTATAAGATAATAGAATTCCTTGTTAGAAAACCTAATTGGAGAACAAAAGTAAATGGGTCAAGTTGATAGGATTTTGTGGGTAGTATCCGCTGAAAACCCTCAGGAGACAACACTCCTCCTACTAGGGACACCTAGAGGTTTAACGGCTTGTTGCACGTGCTCAGTGCAATCGCGTTTCCCTGCGAAAGTATGGTTAGGATTTTAGTGAATAAAATAATAAGTTTGCTCGAGGACGAGCAAAAAGGTAAGTTTGGGGGTATTTGTTCAGACCATAATATTGCATTTTTCATTCCCCTTTTCTTATCCTTTTTATAAATAAACAGGTACTCTTGACGCACGTTTGTTGCATATTACAAGATACAGGTTTCTGGTGCAAATACAGTGAAAAAGACACAAAACAACAGAAAAAGGGACTTTTGACCAATAATTAGACGGATCCTAGTCAAGCCTAGACGAAGAACAGTGCAAGGTCCAAAATGTCAAAGTGAACGGTCAAAAGATATGAACAAGTTTTCACTGAAGATCTGGAGAAGACCCAGAAGCCAAACAGAGAAAAGTTATGAAGAACTAAGAAGCCCTAACAACCAAGATGCAGCACAGAAAATATGGCGGCCCAAGACCACCAAAGGGCCGCGGATCCGCGGCCGTTTATTGCACGTGTCGGCACCGACTTCTTGTGTCGGTGCGACGGTTCGGGTGTTGGGATTTTTAGAGGTCAAATATGTAATTGCGCATGTGCGAGACTCTGAAACCCTAATTCTCCTGTTTACTTATAAATTGTAATCTCAAATCTGTAAAACCCTATGCCTCTTTTCAATCAATAAATTTCAGAATTTCTGGGAGATAAATTCAGATCTGTTCTATATTGTTTGGGGGGAGCCGTCAACTTAGGAAGGTAAATTATGTCTTTCTTTCTTTTAATTAGTATGCCTTATCATACCCTAATGAGCGGGTAATCTCCTCGCTTGTTAGGGTTAGCCTCAGGAAAAAGGTTGAGAGATGAGATCTCTCACCCCTTTCAATGCCACCTTCACCTAATGAATTAGAACTCCATGCATACGCGCACAACCGCTCCCTGCGGCATCCTACCCCTCGAGGTAACAATGAACCGTAGTATAAAGGGCCGGTTGCGTGCGTTTTCCATGGGGGTTAGGGTAATTATCAACAAAGGAAGGATACGAATCTAGAGGAAGAACATCTTCCCAAAAGATTCGGATCCACTTTATTGATAACTACCGTAACATCTAATAGATCTAAAAAAAAGAATGCATTAAAAGCGGTGAGGAAAACGTTAATCTCCAAAACTTCCCCTAAGCCTAACCCTAGCAAGACTCTTAATTAGATTAATTAGATCCAGTTTTTATAGATTTTTATAAACCAACCAAAACGACATTTTGAATCAACTCGTTAAAACACATAAAAGAAATTTACCCGTCTCTGTAGATCGACCCGTACTCACCGGCTAGCTGCGAAGCGACGCCGTTTCTGATTGCGGTAAACTTATATTTTTGGACTTAATCAATTACCCTTGAGCTTAATAAAAAAAATATCTAGACTCGGCCAACTAAGGACTATCGTGCTCAATAGGACAGAGGAAGGTTGTGGTCATTCGATCGTTTATCTAAACTTGAATTTGTGGTACGGAACTAGACAAGTGAGAAAGGTAATTTTAAAGGGTCCGTCTCACGGTGATTCGTGAGCGGAACCCTCATTTCCTCACTTGTGCTTAGCTGACCATAATTGGCAGTGAAGAGACGATTTGAGGGTTATCTCACAACTTGTCACTTTGGAACAGTTAGGAGCAGTCTAGTGGACTTTGAAGACCATAGCTCTAGGTATGATTGTGCATGTTTTGACTGTGATTGTATGAAGTTGTTAATGCTTTATAAAAAATGACTTGATATTGTTTGATGCAGATTATGCCTAGTTCAAGTTTATTTGTTGTATGTAAATACGATGGCCGGATTATCACAAGTGCACAAGGTCCCGAGTATATGGGCGGGTCCGCAAGAATCATGCGATTAGAACCATCAACGACTTATAATGAAATCGAGAATAAAGTGTTTAAAATCACGAAATACGATCCCCGTGAAATTAAGCTTAAGTTAAGTTGTATATGGCCTATGTTTAGTGGTAATGCATTGGATGAAATTATAGACGATGCATTAATATCTTCGATGATAGACTTCGGTTTGGCAAACACCCAGCATTCTTTTGAACTTTTGGTTCAGAAGAAACAATTGGAAGTATCAGATGTCGCTCCAACGGGTAATTTTGATGATAATGCTGGAGGTAGTTCCTGGGGGTACGGTCACATGGTTAATGATGATACCGTCAGTCTCGGTGGATTTGACTATACACAACATTATTCAAACCTTCTAATTCAAGGGTAAACATTTTATAAATCCACCTTTTGTAATATCAAAATACTAATATATTTTATATATTGAATACATGTTTTCCCAATCGACTGCTGCAGTTACATGCACCCCTGAAGAACAACAAGGATTACCATATTCAACCTTCCAAAAGTAAATAAATCTGAAACAAGTGGTGATTATGTTTATATTCTTCGTAATACGAAAATATTAAGGAGTAATTATTTAAGAACAATTTATATACTAGACGCGGATTTTCCCATACCTCCGCATCATTCCAACACGATTCAAGTAGCGCATTCTAAGTATGTCCGTCCACATCTTTCCGGTCTTTTCATCCGGAACCATCCACATTACACCGACCCCAACCATCATATATTGCACCCGAGCCTTATGTTGCTATGGGTGACATTGATATATGTGGCAGTGATGATGATGAAACTGGTGAGGGTCATCAAGGGGAGGATAGCGTGGAATATGCCGCTGGATTGAATAAAGTAGCATTATTTGATGATATGGCTGTGAATAATGATTTTGTCGAACTAGAAGATTCCGGCCTCGATCCCTGGAAGATGATAGTTGGGTATACATAGCCGTTGCAGAAGTAAATACGGAACCATATTTGGAAGCGACAGTAGCAAGCGAAGATTGCGTCACTGTTGGGGATATGTTTCAAGAAAAAGATGATCTTATTTGTAAGCTAAAGTCTTGGGCTATTCAAAAAAACGTTACATTTAACACCCAAGTGTCAAGTAAGACATACTATACCGTGGTATATACGAAAGCTCCTGAATGTAAGTGGAGATTGCATGCATGTTGTTCCAAAAGAGCTAAAGCTTGGAAGGTTACGAAATACAACCAAGAACATACTTGCATCAATTCTATTATGTTAAAAGATCATAGGAATTTCACTTCATCTTACATTTGCTCACTAATCCGTACAAATGTGGCGATGACTCCCCGAGAGATACGGCTCTACGCTAGCGGAGAGCACAAAATTCAGATTTCGTATGTGAAAGCATGGAATGCTCGTAGAAAGGGTTTATGCAAGATATTTGGGGATTGGGAAAGCTCGTACAACTCGCTAGTCCCTTTTATGGAAGCCATGAAAGCATCAAATATGGGGTCCGTATACCGGTTAAAAACCACAGAAACAGATGTCGATGGCTCTGTCAGGTTTCAAAGAATTTTCTGGTGCTTTGCTCCTTATGCGGCTGGTTTCACACACTGTCGGCCGGTATTGTGCGTTGAAGGGACGTATCTATACGGTGAGTACAAGGGTTGCATGTTAATTGCTACAGGTGTTGATGCTAATAACGGTTTATTTCTGTTGGAATTTTCTATTGTCGAGGGTGAAAATACATCATCCTGGTCATGGTTTTTCCGTCAACTCAAAAGTATTCCATCTGTTATAAATAAAACAGATTTATGCATCATATCTAATAGACATCTAGGAATACTAGCTGCAATGAGAGCTGTATTTCTGACGACCCCACATAGGTTTTGCCTGCGGCACTTCAGGCAAAATTTTGATAGAAATTCATATCTACATAAGTTTATGTACAAAGCCGGTAAAGCGTCTGACCCTAATATTCATGACATGTACATGACGAAAATTGGAGACATGAGTCAAGCCGCGAAAGCGTGGTTAGATGAGTATCCAGTACGCATGTGGTCACAAGCACATGATAATGGATGCAGATATCTACTAATGACCACTAATATGTCTGAAAGCTTCAACGGGGTCCTTAAAAGTGTTAGAGGCTTACCGATACAGGGTTTGATTGTTCGAACCTTTTTCCGGATGAATACTTACTTTGTGCAAAGAAGTGAAAAGTCCTTGGCGATGGAGACTCCACTCACCGCGTATTACGAAGATATATTCCGGAAAAGAGAGCGCATAGCACAATACTACAGATCTGAAAGGTTTGACACGGCGGAGTTTCAAATAACGGGGAGTAATGGGAATCAATATACCGTAAACTTTAGAGATGAAGGGCTCTCTTCGTGCACATGCGGTGTTTTTCAGCAACAACATTTACCTAGTGCCCACGCAATTGCTGCAGCGAGCAGCATGCATAACTCACATTACAATTTTGCTTCCCATTACTATACAGTTTCCAATTACCAAGACGCATACGATCCAAAATTTCATCCTATACCGGACAGTCGCTATTAGCACTATTATACTGGGAACAGACAAATACCGACTGTATTACCGCCGGAAAAAAATATAGGGCCCGGAAGACTTAAGGTGCGTCGAGATCGAATGCCAATGGATGTTAATCCTCAGCAAAGGCACGCCAGATATAGCCTATGCAAACAACCAGGTCATTATAGGACAAGATGTCCAGGATAGTCACCAGGGGTGGGACCTTCGAGATCATGACAAGTGCACCCGAAGATTTTTTGTATTATAAATTTGACGGATTCATTTTGTTATTATAAATTTGACCGTCGAGATAGAATTTACATTTTACAAACAGATATGATTTTTTTGTATTATAAATTTGACGGACTCATTTTGTTATTAGAGTGTACACCAGATTCATATTTAAACAACACTAATATTATACAATTTTATTCTTTTATTCGATTTTTTTACCATTTTCTGTTATTTATTTATTTATTTATTTTTTTAAAAATGGGGCGGGGGTGGGTTCTGAGAACCCGCCCTCTTCCTGTTATGGGAGAGGGCGGGTTCTCTCCTATAACGTATAGGGACGGGTTCTAGGAACCCGCTCTCTAAACTGTAGGGATGGGATCTTCACAAACCGTCTTATTCCTATAAATTAAAAACAAATTATTTTATTTTAATAATTTTAATTTAAAAATACCTTATTTAAAAAAAAACCTTTATATTGTCTCACGGCATAAGAGGGAATTCCCTCATATAACACATTTCCTCCATTATTCTCTATATACACCGTAAGGGCCACATTAGATTGTCTCTACGACTTCGGAGACCAACGATTTCTACACTCAGCTCATCCGCGTCCTCCTCAAGGTCGATCGCATCGATCGAGGCCGAGTCGTCTGCTCCCTCTTCGTCAAAGCCGCCATCACCGTAAAAATCCCTCTTTTTTCGTTTTTTTAAATCTAATTTTGGGGGCTTTTGGGGTTAATGTGGGGGAGAAAGATTGAAATTTTGAAGAAAAAAATTGCAGGACCCGTACAATACTTTGCAAGGGGGAGTGGCGGCGGCGGTGGCAGAGGCAGAGGCGTTGGAGCTGGCGTGCGCGAAGACGGTGGCTGGGGATAAGGACTTCTTTCTTGGGGAATTTAGCACTGCTTATCTCTCTGCTGCTAAACTCACCGTGAGGATCCTTTTCAAAATTCTTGCTTTTTATTTAAGTCTCAGTTTATTTATTTTTTGGAATGAAAAAGGTGGGGTTTTAAAAAAAATATATTTTGATTAATAATATCTTTGTGGGTTTAGAGAAGAGTTTGAGATTGGAAGTAACGAAAAAGAGTGTTTTTGGACCCTCTAATGCTTTCATGCCATCTCTGAATGTTTGAATCCTATACGACTTTTAATGTGTTTTTCATCGTTTTGACAGGACTTTAAAACCCACGTTTAAATACAAAACGTTGTACAAAAATCTTCTTGTGTAAATATCACAACTTTTTGTTTGATGTCGTTTCTTGACTAAGGGTTGTGAGGTGGTGGTCATAGATGTCAAAGAGACTTTGTAGACGAAATTTAAATGTGGATCTCTTTTACCGGGTAAAAAGATTTTGGAGAGGGTTAGGATTTTGTTTGGGGTGGGGGGGGGGGGAGGGGGGAGGGTTGAACGGAGCTTTGTAGTTTTTGGTGACTGATTGATGATATCGGACTTTAGAGACCTACTACATGTGGAATTCAAGCTTGAAATAGTTTGGTATGAAGAATCAAAGGTATGCGAAAATGGTGATCCTTGCATGTTATCCACATAATGAATGGTTCCAAATCCTCAAGGTCATCCTTCTCATTTAAGTTTAAATATGAAATTTGAATGCAAATTCCAAATCTGGATACCATTTAAAATCTGGATGTATAGCTTACTTCTTAATGCAAAATTTATAGTAGTTTTTATATTGTGGATTTGTAGGGGCTACAATCAAATTGAGCTTGAGCTTATGGCTGTGACAGATTGATCTTGAGTCATGTGAAATCTTATTTGCAGGTGAGGGTATCCTTCATTATCTCAATAGTTGTTTTGATTAAATGAATGGAAAAATTAATTAAACCTACTGCTGGGAATATTCGACATGCAGAGGAAAACAATGAGGATGAAGAGAATGATTTTGTAAGTTTCCAATTTTTAGTTTCGTTATGGCATAGTTACACTTGCATACATGTGAACATTCACTGCGGCCGATTGATACGGAGACTATAAACCTTCTGCCTTAATGTAGGTTAAATATTCATCTACAAATTCAAGGTGTCTGGGGTTAAGAACGTTAAGTACTTAAATGCAACATAAATACAATTTTAGATGGTCTTATGCGTTTTTTGAGATGATTTTGTCATCGCCTCCTTCTCCTCAATCTAGTGGAAAAATTCGCAGCATTCCTCTCTCTAGCTAGTTCTAGATACAAACTCATGTCGCTCGCTCTCTTATTATATGTTTATAAATTTATAGATCTATTTTGATTTTGTAGGGGGACCCCAAATTTAAGAGAACTTAACATGCTATTGGTACACAAATGTCTTGTTTAAATAAAGTTTATAGATTAATAACTTTATGACTGTATCTTGTTCATGATTTTAAATTTAAATAAAAATATTAGTTCTGGAGCATTTGAGGCGCATGGGCTGCAGTGCGGATCGGCTTCACCAGATATGCCAGATACTTGGAGATGGAGCACCTGGATCGAGCCAGCTGTGATTTTTCTTTTATATATATTTTTGAGATTTTTGTAGTATGTATGTATTATATTTGCGACATGTATATTTTGGATATCGGTTGTTGTATATGATGATTATGATCATGATTTTAGAGTGATTTTGTATTGTGTTTGTTTATTTTGTGTTTTTACATTTCTGTATTTCGTTATATATTATGCATGGGATGTTATTGATATATATTTTTGTATACAATATAGTGTGATATATTTTTGTGTAAATGGCGGACAAAAAATAGTAGGCATTATGTTTTTAAAAGAAATTTAAAATTTGTACCTACGGTTTCCATCATAGTGACAAACCAAGCCCCTACGGGTTCCATCCTATGGGGAAAGCACCAGAATAAATTGATACTATGCTCCTACGGTGGAAAATTTTCAATTCCATATTTAATTCTTCACAACATGTTGCAACCAAAATCAAAGATTATCATAAACTAACTTCACAGTTGCATGATTTAATTTTTTAAAAAATAATAATAGGAGTGGGGAAACCCTAACCTTGGACTGGATTTTGGAACGACGATGGTGATTACGAGCTCTAGCAGCAGCAGCAGCAACAACAGCTTAAAAAAAATTTGATAAGAATTCGGAAATTTTGGGGAAGAATTGGGGGAAGAAAGGGGGGAAAATTACCTCTCGGGATGAAATTCGGGACTGTGAATTGGGAAGAATGGAAGAGAGAAAGACCTTTCGCGGGTTAAAAGTGCAGGGGTATTACCGACCGTCACATAATAAACGGTCATCAATATATCGGCGACCGTTTATTAGCGGCTGTGTATTTTATACGGTCGTTGATACTTTATTTGTGACCGTTTAAAAATAAACGGTCGCTAATACCCGTCCCTAATACTCACGTTTTCTACTGGTGACTAATCCATGAACTTCAAAAAAGAAAAGAAAAACAAGAATCACAGCCTATTGTTTTGGACCTGCCAGAATTTTAGGTATTTGGAGCAGTGTTGGACTTTTATGAGTGTAAATAAGCTTTTATTACAGTTGAAGTCTGTCTAAAAGATTTAAGCCATTTGGCGGGATATTCATTTATATCTTATACAAATCTTTTGTCTTTCCTGCTGTTGGACTATTCCAACTTTCCTGTTGTTTCCCACTTGGGATTGTCCAACATTCTCTCTCCCCCATGTGTAATCAGGATCCTTTTTTCTATTTTTCCCCTTAATTTTTATTAAAAATAAATTTTCCATTATGGCTGCCACGTGGACTAATTGCGGCAGAACACTTGTAGAGATCATCTCGTAACTCATTACTTTCGATGCTAGTACTCAGAGGTAAATTATAAGTAATTTAAATGTATGAGTTATCTAGTTATATCCAGTACTTATAAGATATATGTAGTAACTGTTGTAAGGATTACATATCTATTGCGTTTTTAGAGTATTGAAAAAGACTATCCGACGTATACCAGATCATACGAAAAGAACACACCAACAACAACACACAAGATTTACCTATATAGGTTCGGTGCCACTAGCACCTAATCCTACAAACCGCGACGAAAACTTCCTCTATGCGAAAGAATTACAAAAGATTACACCGACTACTCATCCATTCTTTACAAAGAAATATCATCTCTTATAAAACCTATCTATCCACGACCGAGCTTGGCCGCCCTCTTTCGCTCTAATCAAACCTTTGGTTATTAGAGAATTATGTATTCATTAAAAACCTAGAGAAAACCTTATATTTATAGGGTAAATGGAGATAAATACATATTTAAATTAGAGATAAATATGAATTTAAACAAGATATTAGATTTAAATCTAAACTAAAAAGATTAAATTTAAATTCTAACTAATCCCTAACTAATCTGAATTTAAATCAAATTTCAATAATCTCCACCTTGAATCAAATTCAGCGTAATCGCTTCATTTTCTCAATACCTTGAAACTTCGTTCTCGTCGTATTGTGCTCGAATGCACCTCAACAATCAACTAGGCAAAGCTTGAATTTGTACCGGAACCATCTTAGGAACGGATCTGTCGGATTATTTTGAGTACTAATCTCCGTAAGAGACATCACCTTCTTCTCAACCTGCAAGAAGAACACTCTCATATCCTATGGAACATCCAAGCCCAACAATCTCCGCAAATCGATGGCCTCCCTAACTGCCTCCAAGACGATTGTCAATTTTTCCTTCATCATTGATACTGCGATACCGAACTGAAGCGTCAATCTTCCTGGCACTGCATCCATACCCAACATGTAACCCGTCGTCGACCTCCACATGCTACTATCACTAGCGTAATCTATACCTGATGATAACATCGTCGAAAACCTGAAGTGCACCTCTAAGTGAGAAGACAAGGGTCAAGTCTCCTCCATTCTATAACGGGTTAGAACATGCTCGATACTCTGCTGCAACCGACGCAACTCCCCATCCATGACACTCTCCATGTCATGAATCAAACATGCAGTCTTTCTGTCGAACTCCCGATCCTCTTACCTTGGAGACTCGTCCCTAACCATTCTTGTGAGTCGAATTATCCTCGACAACTGCACCATTGGCTCTACTAGACTCTCCACCTGAATCGAAGTATCGACCATCTCATCTTGTATAACCTGGACTGGAATTTCGAATTCCACCGTGCTTGGCGCCATACATGTTCTCCATTCACCATCTGATCGAGTCTGTCTTCTTCGAAGCATCACAGACTCAACGAATATCACTTGGCTAATTACTCCACTCTGGGTCTCAGAACACCACGACATGTACCCTTTGGCTCCGCATCCAAAGCCGACAAGAGAACATCTCTCAATCCTCGGCTCTTCGATGCATCGAATTTCATGAAACCCTGAGTAATTCCTAGCCCCTCCAGTCCATAACTTCTTAGAAATTCTCATATCTACCACTGTCAATGGTGACCGATCGATGAAGTGCTTGGTAGTAGATAGGGCTCTAGCCCGAAACTCCCTCAGAAAACCACCCGTAAGCCATAAAGTTTTGTTCTTCTCAACTGTCCGAACCATCCACTCTGCAATGCCATCCGACCGAGAATCTCCCAACGTAGTGTACTAATGCACGATCCTCTCCGCCCTGCACAATCCTGCGAACCACTATGAAGCGAACTCTCCACCTAAATAGGACCGAAAAACCTCTATGTGCTTCCCGAGCTACAAATCCAACACGGCCGTTCTGAACTTCTGAAAATTCTCGGCCTCAAGTTTGAAAACGTACACCCACAACTTCCTCGAAAAGTTGTCCATGAAGGAAATATAATGCCTGAATCCATCTCGAGAACAATCCGGTGCCAGAACCACCTGTATCTTCGTCTCACGGTCCTCATGAAAATATGTCCTGTCGATCTCTCCACCTCTAAGTAACTGCTTTTTCTGAGGCACCTCCAAACTTGTCTGTCTGATATGACCCAAATGTGAATGCCACATCCTGAACGAATTTGAACCTCCTGAACTGGTAGAAACATCGACAACATATCCTACAACAGTCTATCCCAGAAGAAAATATAAATTCCCGCCTTCATGACAATTAAAGCACCCTTGAAAATCCTCATTGAATATTTGTCACATACGCACTTGTAACCGAACTTGTTCAAAGCCCCCAAAGAGACCAAGCTCCTTCTCAAATCTGGCACGTGCCTGGCACCTGCCAACGTCCGAACTACTCCATCATGCATGCGAATCCGAACTGTGACTACCCCTACAACTTTGTTCGACATATCGTTTTCCAGGAAGACCGAGCCTCCAACAACGGAACAATATGTGGCAAACCAACTTTGATACGAAGTCACATGGAACGACCTTCCTGAATCCACCATCCAAGAATCATGTATGTCTGAAGTCTTACATATCGATAGAACCGAACAATCACTGCCCTGATCTGAATCCTCCTCTATGACTGTAGTGCAGGAAAAAAATTGCTTGCCTTTCTGTTTTTGTAACGACTCTGAAATCACTGTACAGAAATTTCTTGTTATTGTACAGAAAATGGTATTTCAGCCTGTGTAAGAGTTAAAAGTTATTTTTGTTAAATAAAAGCAAGAAGTAACTTGTAACTCACTGGTAAAGTCTCTACACTACTGTGACATATCCTGTGCGTTCGAATCCCATCAGACCCAATTTTTTTAAAGATTTTTCTTTTTAATTTTTCGGAAGCCCAAGAGTTGCACATGCAATTCACAGAGAAATGAAAAGTTTTAGAAAAATCAAACATGCACAAAAAGGAGTAAACACAGATATACATACGCGACACGAATCTCGAAGCAGACCACTCATATCTGACCGCCCATTTCCTTGATTGGGCCGGTGCCGACGGTCCAAGATGCCCAAAATCCCCTCGTTCTTTGCACACTTGTCCCTTCGACTCCCCTCAACTCCCATGCACTGTTTGATTTTCCTGCAATCAAATAGAGACTCTTCAATTCACCATTTAACACCTTTTTAATGCATTTTAATCCAAAATTTTAATTCCCAAATCCTAATTCTTCACTATAAATACCACACCATGCCCCAGCTCCCCTCTATTCTGAAATTGTTTAACAAAATCATCTCAAAAGTTCCTAAGTGCAAGTGGAGTCAAGTGGAGTTAGCAACCAAGCTCCTACCATCAAAGATCAAAACCGTTTCCGGAGCTTCCGCGACGCCACAAAGCCCCCTTCTTTTTCCTTACTCTCTTCTCGAAATTATAAAGCCGTAAGTCCCTCTCATCTCCTTTTCTTTTCATTTCAAATCATCTCCTAAAAATATATCGGTAAAGTGGATTTACCTCCGATACATTTTTTTGTTAAGAACTTGGAACTCCCTTTTCCTTAATACACAGGTCAAACTAACTTTACCATCCTACTTATAACTTAGATTACAATCTTTTAGTTTTGAGTTTAACCAAAACTTCCATGTGAAAACTATCGTATATGAACTTTTCATTAAAATACCATGAATTTTAGTATAACACCTCTCGATAATTAGTTTAAATACCTTTAGAAAAACTTCACGGGGTAACGACCTACCCCACACGTACACTAAGATTTCATAACACGGTCTCTAAACATATAGCTATTTTAAAGAATAAGCTTTTCATTAAAATACCACACTTTTCAAAACGAGTTTCTTTTAATCAGTATTTTATAATTTTTGGCAAATACGCATCGACAACTCTCGTTAGGGGACCCGCTAATGGATGGTTGGGATTATCGCACATCTCTGAGATAGTATAGCGAGATGCAGAACTCCTTACGGAGTATTCGATCTTGAAAAGAAATAAAATACGGTTTTTAAGAAATGCGACTTTTCTAAAAAAACTAATTTTTGAAAAATTATATAAAAAATATGAATCCGTATTTTCAATAAAAAAAATTAATAAACTATATTTTTAAAATGAAAAATTAGAAATTTTAAAAAAATACCATCAAGTTACCAAAAGAGCTAGTTTTCAATAAAATAACATAAACTTTTAAAGGCTAAGATTTTATCATTAAAATACCCAATAATTAAAATACATGCCCATGAAAACCCTAAATCTTGTAAATCACCCTCGAGATTACTTTTAAAACAATATTAACATATTTTTCATAAAACCCCCTCGAGATATGCAAACAATACTTTAAGAACTATAGAATTAACATAGGCTTAACCGGTATCATTTCTCTTGAGCCCTAGGGAGCTGGAGAAAGTGAGTGCTTGCCTTTTCAGGTTAGATAACTTAACGGAGTTTTCAATGGCAATTGTCTTGGAAAAAGACACAAATCCTGCCGTTCATGTGCAGCAGTTGCTGATTACTCCCGAACCGAAGAAAAATTCAAGAATTAAATCTGTTCACAAGTTTCTGACTCCAACAAGAATCCATATTCGACCCAGAATTCTAAAATCAAACACGAACTTGTATACTTGATCATGAACTTGAATACTTTAATTCAAATATCAAACTAAAACTTGTATACTTGACCCGGCTTAAACCATGATTATAACGTGACATGAACTTGACATGACTACCTGAACACATGATTACATTCTGAACATGAGCCTGAACATTTTATATCCATGGTTTCGGCCAAGACCAGTAATCTTAATCTATACAATACAATATGCGGAGATAAAGGGGTAGATTGGTACGGAATGTATATCGTGGCACGAGAGGTCACTTTAAAAGACACCTACATGAATTCACGTGCCGTTGTCCCGTGGGTTATGACGGGGCCTTGTACTACATGTTACCATAGTCCACGGGGTAAGATGGACTCCTCTCGTATACATGAATACCTTATCAAACTACAAATAACCACGTTAGAATAACTATCTTATACCTGTGAATGATCATATACAATTTTACCTGTCCTCTGTTCATTTGGTTTCTATTCACGTTGTATACTATCTTCTCTTACTTCTTTTGGGACTTACCGAGCGCTAGTTCGCTAACGACATTCCTCTCTGTTTCTTTCTCTGGGATGTTTGTCAGGAGGATTGGACTGTGAGGAGATAGAGCCGAGCCCGGAGGATTTGGACCAGCTTACTGCACAGCCAGATTACTAGCTCTTTCCAGCCCGCACTTGCTTTCTGTATGCCATTGTTTAGGCATTTGCTTTACTCATTGTATCTTTTATTTTGCATGTAAAGTTGAATATAAATAAAGTTGCTATTTCATTTTATTACTCTTGTCATTCTTGTTCATTATTATATTTCTTAATTACGCTTAACGTGTTTGTTTCATAGTAAATACATTGCGGGCTTACCATGTCACCATTTCGGTCTATTAGTAAGCGGGGCGTGGCATGTTTTTGTTGGCGGCCCATACAGGCCAGTTCTACATGAAATCTTAAGTAATATATCACAAGAATTATAAGAATCAACAACTATACATTCCTTACATTTCAAATTTCTCGAATCTATCCTAACATTTCCTTTTTTTATCAAGGTAATAGATTCTCCCAACAACACCAGTACCAACGTCAATGGCAACACACCACCACCTACCTTACCGCCTCGCCCTACCGTTGCTACTCCGATTAATGAACAAACGGTGCTTTTAGAAGCCATCAAAAGTCTTATGGAGGGCCAGCAGCAGCAAACTGCTATTCTCATGAACCGCCCGGAAGACGAAGCACCTGGAGTAAAGCAATTCCGTGCGTTGCATCCAAGTAATTTTTCAGGGAAAGAAAGTCCTCTTGAGGATGAAGAATAGGCCCAGAGTATAGAGGACGACCTTGTCGCAGCACAGTTACTAGACATAGCTTGGGTTCGTGTAGCCAGGCTCCAGCTCACCGACAATGCAAAAGTGTGGTGGAAAGCTGAGGAAAACCGTCTCACACAACCCATAGAGTGAAAGACGTTCCGTGATCTGTTGCGAGGTTCTTTCCCGAGACTTTCCGTTTTGAGATGGAACAACAAGGCTCTATGTGGGTAAAATCAGTGGATGAATATGATGCCGAATTCATTATGCTTAGCAGGTAAAGAATTCGTATCAAATTCTGTTTCGTAAAACACATCACTATCCTGGCATCATCATCTTATCAGGTTCGCGGCACACTTGATCCCGACCGATGAGATTCGGGCTAGACGATTCCAATAGAGCTTAGAACTGGAGATTCAGGTGGCATTAGCCAAAGGCGACTACCCAACTCATGAACTCGCCCTGAAGGCAGCAGGTCGTTACTAATTTGTGGTCAAGAAGAAGGGTAAGCCCCAAACAGCCAAAATCAAACGCCCTGCTACACAGATGATAGGAGGAGCCTCTTCTAGGTTGACTTTTGCACCCAAGAGGCTAAGAGGATCATTTAACCGGTCCATTCCAGATTTCTGTTTCTACTGCAAGAGAACTGGACACTTGGCGAAGGACTGCAGGCGTGCAAATGGCCTGTGTTTAATTTGTGGCGCATCTACTCACGCTATAGTAGCATGTCCATATCGTATTAACACACCACCAGCCCCCAGACCCGCAATCACAGCCCCGCAGAGACCAGCCATTCAGGTACCTGCACCCCGCCTAGCCCTTCTTACACCAGCTCCACGTAGACCACATGCACAGCCTCATCGTCAATTCCACCAGGCATAGAGAACCGTGCCTTAAGGGAAGAGAAATGTGCTTCCGACAAGGAGGAATGTACCGAGATGACAGACTTTTACAATGACGGCCGAGAAGGCCGAAGCCACAGGACAAGTCATCACTGGTAAATTCCCCCATCCTTTCAACCTTTCGATCCTTGTGTATCGCTATACTTTTCCTATATCTAAACACGATATCACACAACTTAGGTACTATACTAGTAGCCACCCTTACTGCACTCGCACTTTTTGACACTGGAGCTTCACACTGCTTCATGTTAGAACGATTCGTGAGAACGCACGCGATTCCCATGAAGCCACTCATTTCAAGATGGAATGTCAGTTCCGAAAATGGAGGTTTGAAGGCAATTTTGGGGTATGATCAGTTACCAGTTGTGGTTTGCGGTCAATAATTCTATGCAAATTTCAATGTACTAGACATACCAAATTTCAATGTTGTGTTGGGAATGGATTGGCTGGGAGTATTCTATGCTACTATTGAATGTCGTCAAAGGAGGGCAGTATTTGAGATACCAGATCACCCAGTCTTCTATTTTAAAAGTGGAGATAGAACCTTGGAGTCAGGAAGCTACCGTGCTAAACCGAAGAATGTAGAAGTGTTCCCTCTACTAGCTGAAGAAGAAAAACCTGAGGTAGTTCGAGAGTTCGAGGATGTGTTCCCTGAAGACATATCAAGTTTGCCTCCCGATCGAGCTCTTGAATTTAGTATTGATTTACAACCTGGTGCACAACCTGTAATCAAAGCTCCATATCGATTAAGTCTGGAGGGATTGAAGTAGATCCGCATTCAGTTGGACGAACTACTGAAGAAAGGTTGGATCCGACCCGGTACTTCAAGTTGGGGATCTTGGGTATTACCAGTGAAGAAGAAAGAATGTTCTTACAGGATGTGTGTGGATTATCGAGCTTTGAACGAAATGACAATTAAGAACAAGTATCCACTACCGCACATCGATGACCTTTTCGATCAGTTAAGTGGGTCTTGTGTCTTTTCAAAGCTAGATCTTCGTTTGGGTTACCATCAGGTGATGGTCAAGGAGTCCGACATTCCGAAGACGGTGTTTAGAACTCGTTATGGTCATTATGAATATCTCGTAAAGCTATTTGGAGTGACCAATGCACCTGCCATCTTTATGAACCTGATGAACCAAGTTTTCCGAGAGTACTTAGATAGGTTCGCTGTCATCTTCATCGACGACATCCTGGTGTATTCAAAGAATCGGAAAGAGCACGCTGAACACTTACGGATTGTCCTGGAGACATTACGACAACATCATCTCTACGCCAAGTACAACAAGTGTGAGTTTTGGCTAGATCAATTCGGATTTCTCGGACATATCGTTTCAGGCAAAGGAATCTCGGTGGATCCAGCTAAGGCGTCAGCTGTCAGCGAGTGGCCGACACCCAAGATGGTGAAAGATATAAGAAGTTTCTTAGGATTAGCAGGATACCACCGACGATTCATCGAAGGATTCTCAAAAATCACAGCACCCCTGACCAAGCTCACACATAAAGACGAAGCATTCGTGTGGTCAGAAGCATGTGAAAAGGCTTTTGTAAAACTCAAGTCGAGGTTAAGCTCTGCACCTATTCTTGTAATACCGGATCAATCTGGCGGATTCATCGTGCATTGTGATGCATCCGGTAAAAGATTAGGATGTGTTCTACACCAGCATGGAAAGGTTGTGGCTTTTGCGTCAAGACAGTTAAAGGTCCATGAACGCAACTATCCAACACATGATCTAGAATTGGCAGACGTCATCTTCGCACTCAAGATTTGGCGCCACTATCTTTTGGGAGAACGAGTGGATATATACACTGACCACAAAAATCTGAAGTATGTATTTACTCAGAAGGAACTCAACATGTGGCAGAGAAGATGGCTAGAACTCATAGAAGATTTCGACATCAACCTACAGTATCATCCTGGGAAGGTGAACGTAGTTCCCGATGTCCTTAGTCGCTGGCCATTAGCAATGAACCTCACCGCTCAGTGGAGACTACAGCAAGAACTGTATGGATTGGAGATTGAAGTAGTTGTGCCAGGTAACGCTTCATCTTTGATGAACTTACAAATTCAGTCCACTCTTGTAAATAAGATCAAGGCAGCTCAAGCAAATGATGCCAAGCTACAAAGGATCCGAGAATAAGTAGAAATGGGACTATGAACCGATTTCATCATCTACGAGGATGGATCCTTCCGATATGGAAGCCGTATAGCGTACCAGTCGGACCTATTTGAGAAGAGTTGATGAAAGAAGCTCACAACTCTCCGTATTCGGTATACCCCGGTGGTATGAAGATGTACATGGATCTACAGCAACACTACGGGTGGTATGGAATGAAGTGAGAAGTAGTAAGGAGCGTAGCCAAGTGTTTGGTGTGTCAGTAAGTGAAGGCTGAACATCACAGAACTGCTGGTCTACTTCAGCCATTACCAATCCCAGGATAGAAATGGTAGCATATTACCATGGACTTCGTGACTGCTCTCCCTCGCAGCACGAAGGGTAACGACGCAATTTGGGTTATTGTGGATCGAATCACCAAGTCGGCTCACTTTATTCCATTCAGAGTTGGCCAGTCAACTGAGACGTTAGTAAGGAAGTACATGGATGTCACGTCCCGCTTCCCAGTGTACGAAGAAGGAGACGTGACGGGCACGCGACGTATTTACTCAGAAATAAATACGTTAAGCGTAAATAAGCAATATATGAAAATCATAAGAAATGACAAGGGATATAATGTAAACAATAACTTTTATTAACATTCATCTTTACAATACAATTGATTTGAAAAGGAACTGTACAATGATAAAAGCAATGCCTAAACAGTGGCATACAAACTGGAAGGTAAGTACAAGTAAAGCTAGTAGTCTGGCTGTGCCTCAATCTGATCCAAGTACTCCTGACTGGGCTCGATCTCCTGAGGGTCTTGTCCTCCTGACAAACATTCCAAAGAAATAAAAGACATGAATGTCATCAGCGAACTAGCGTTCGGTAAGTCCCAAAAGAAAGGAAGGAATACAACAAGTAATGTGGAAGGAAACTGTTAAGTTATATAGGTATCTGTTTATTACTCTAACGTAGTTGTTTGTAGTTTGGTACAGAAGGTATCAGTGTATACGAGAGGAGTACAACTGTCCCGTGGACTATGGTAACATGTAAGTACAAGGCCCGTCAAAACCCACGGGACAACGGCACGAGAGTTCTTGTAGGTGTTTTTTAGTGACCATCATCGTGCCAGTTTGAATACATTCCATACTAATCTACCCTGTTAACCCCGTGTAATATATTGTATATATTATAATTATCAGACTTGCCGAGACCATGGATACAAGATGTTCATGTAATCAGGTTCTGGATGTAAACAAGTAGTCATGTAATCAAGTGAAGTTATAGCCATGGTTCGGTCAAGTCAAGTCATGTTTGCATGTTGATATTGCTCTGGTATTCAGGTTCAGGTTCAAGTATATGTTGGGTTACGATAGCACCCTGGCCATCTACCGTGGCCGATGCGGAACAAAAATGACGTTTTAAAAAATTTGGCGCTAACGAATCCGTCTAGATCGAACCATAAACATATATTAGCTAACTACAAAGAGCTAAACTATTGTGATAGAAGTGTTATACCGAACGAACCATGTCCTTCGGTCTTCTACCATCTTCATAAGCTCCTTGAGGCGTCCTCGACTGAACTTGGCAGCCGGTCTTCCTCCGTCGAAGATGATCCACCCGAGGGACGTAGTTCATGGCTCCAGCTCCACACCAATGATCAAGTCACGTAACTAAGGACTCTAGGTTTCTAATCTAGAGTGCTTAGGATATAGTGAAGTGATCCAAGTGTTTATCTATCTCACCCGCTCTCTTAATTCTCAACTCATGAGATTGTAGAGAGGAGGTTGAGGATGAAAATGGAGGAACTCATGGAAACTAGAGAGGAAAGTGAAGCATGATGGTGAGAGTGTTTTCTCATCTCAAAAATAATAAGCCATCCATGGAGAGAGAAATTATCATGCTAGGTTTTGTAAAACATATTTTTCCAATTTAAAATCAAGCCCATGCTTGAATAGTTTGCACAAATGAATTAACAATTCATTTGTGCAACACTATGCAAGCATGGTTCTCACCATACTTCCCTCTCTTCTTTTTCCACCTCATTTCCCATTTATAATAAATGGGTAAAATCTAAATGAGGTGTCCACCTTCTAGAATGTTATCCGTATAAATACGTATTACATTCTACTGTATACACACACCTGTATTAGTACCGAAATACGAATACCCGAAGAGATAGAATATCACAAAGAACATAATAATAGAATATACATATCGAAATACATATACGTAAATTATTAAATCAATACCTGATTTAATAATCCGGCACAAACCCGAGCCGGCTAGTATTATCAACTATCCGATCGAAAGTCCGGGTAGATAGTACAATCAATCGATCGGAACCCTGCACGTATTTAATACGGTTACTACATCATTTCACCAGAACTAGGAAAACCTTCTGTGTGGGACTCTAAAAACTCATCAATATGCTAGCAGTGGGTTTAACCACAAGCACGTCAGCGACACTGGCTGTACGTAATGGCTACCCAGGTATTGAGTGAAAGGAAGGCCGACGAGCAAACCCATCCGAACCTCAACCGATCCTGTCAGTGACAATCTCCGTACAGTCCGGTCTGTTCGTCTAAGAGTATCACATATCAAGTGGATAAAGTCAGACCCCTAATAACGCGATATTTCGTATTGGTATGAAGCTCATCACCCACTGAGATACTTATGATCCAAATCAGTAATTCTCGTCTACCTTAGCCAAGGATTTCTGGTGATGGCCACCCGTGCACCACGCGACATCAACCCCTAATATCGGGAGAGACGAATCCCCGATGATCTGCTCACTGCCTCCATGTAGCTCGGGACTATACCCAACTAAAACCTGTTTGCACGAATCCTTGAGTCGTGGTAGGGTAGTAATCAAAGCATAGTGTGAACTCACACGAGATAAATGACAATCTCAGGTCGACAGACTAACCTGTACACATGGGAACTGCTATCTGATAATATGTATAATACCAATTAGCATGTTCCCGGCGAGTCCGTCCAGTGAACTCATAACCCAATGAGCACCTGTATACTATCTTAGGTGACTGACTGACACCAATGGCTTGTGAGACCGGTCACCGCCCCTCGTCGGGGTCTCGAAAAGTATACACTAGTCTACTCCGGAGTATCGATGCCCAGTCTCGATACTCCCTCGACTAGGTACATTTAAGGATGTGCTTATAGACCACCCAGCTCCTACGTATATGATCGCCATCATAATGCTGGTAGTCAAGCAAGAATTCTATGGGCTCTATCAACATGTAATAGTGATATGTAATACCACATAAATCATGCACATGATGATAGAGACAAATCAGATAGCATACTATCATTTCGAGTAAGACTATTCTACCCGTATAGGTCCTCCCTCAATCATCACAATCGCGTGCCTGTGATTACAATAATTGACTTGAGGGCACTATAGCCAACAATCTCCCACTTGCACTTAAGGCTAATTATTGCGGTGTCGCTGTAGGGTGTTTTTCGTCACCCCATTGAAATGGGAATACACACGCGCTTGTCAGGCGCATTACAGATTCCCCCTGTCTAGGATAGGCTGGGGTTTATTGATTGTTGGGATCCGAATCTCCGGCAGCCGCGAACTAAGCTGCCGTTAATTACCCCTCGCCTTTGGAGCGAGAGAACCTCCGATTAACAGGTCAAACATGTCATGCAAACTCAATGTGCAGTGTTGTATTTTGAAGGGGATTTGGATATATCGGGGGCCCCGCAGAGTTTTTACGGGGGTCCCACTAGAAATTTTTTTCTAACGGGGGAGGTATTTTTAGTGTGGAGTGTATATAAAATGAGGGGGAAAATGGCGTCCAAAGGACGCGTGAGCACCAACGCCCCACGTGCCTGGCACACGGGCACTGGGCGCGAGCGCCCGGCGCCCCCCACGTGCCTGGCACGCGGGCGCTCGGCGTCAGCAGGAAAAGGGACTTTGTCCCTGCACTGGGAGTTGTGCTCCCAATTTGACTTCTGGAGTTAAACTCCTAAAAAGAGATTAATTTATGGAGTTGAACTCCAACAGATCTTGAATGGAGTTAAACTCCTAGAAATCTTTAGAAATGATCGAAGGGGGCCCCATTGTTTCTCTCCTCTTTAGCCATGGATCTTCCCAAGATGGGATTTTTGGAGATGGGTCTCATTCTTCCTCTTGGTTGGCCGGATCTTGGAGAAAGGGGGTGAGATTTAAAAATCTCCCCTTTTGAGATCTAATGGAAGATCCGAGCTCCTCTTTGTGGGTTTTGTGGTGAAAAACTATTTAATTTTGGAAAAGAAAGAGTAAAACTCTTGATTTAATTGAAAAGGGGAAGAAGGTTTAGAACCTTGAGGAAGGAGAAGGAGAAACAAAAAACCCTAGATTTTGAGAGAATGAAAAGTTTATGCTTTATTTCATTATCATGTTGCGTTATATAGGCTTACAAGATTACACATAGCCCCTTAGGCTTTACAAAATGGCATTTTGCCCATCTCATACCTCATGTGCTCATTTCTTTTGCACATGAGCCATGGGTTTTACAAAAATTTGGCTTTATGCCCATTTTTCTCACATTTATGCATAAACAATTACATCAAAATTATTTATTACAAAATTTTTATTTTGGCATGGGGGAGGCCGGCCGCTTCATGTTCGGGCTCAATTCGGGCATGAGCCCACTTGACCTGGGCTTGGGCCAACTTGACTTGGGGTTGACTTTGACTTTGACTTAGTCAACTGGGGTGTAATTTTTGACCCCAACAGTCGCATACTCACAGCCCGTGTGATACCGAACACCCAACTTCGCTACTAATCAATCTCGCAAAGCCCGTTTGTGAAACTATTACGTTCGAGAAATAGCCTCAGTGAGTAGATCCGCTCCAATGTTTCTATCTTTATCTCTCTATATCTGAACTTCGCGGAGAAAGACTATCTCCCGAAATGAGTGATACCTGTCTTAGAATTTATCTGGATATTTGATGGGACCCGGTTCACAAATGAACTCCAAATCCAACAAACTTCTTAGACCGTATCTTCCTCTGAATTTAATCAGTATCCTGTGCCATGTCTTCCTCAGTATCCGCTTGGACCACCTGTCCAACATACTGTCCCTCAAAAGAGGGAAAACTATAACTCTGACAGTCACTCTGTCATCCAGGTCACCTTGAAAGCGTGAAATGATAACCGCCTTCTGAAGAAGGCTGCAGTTACCATATACCAAAAACATCCACTTATGTTCATAACTGCTTCCCAACGTTTCTCCACGATTGGATTAATATATACTTATTGCAGCTAGTGCAAAATCAATATGTGGTGTGGTACTTGACATCTCATGATTGTCTCAATTTCCTAAGTAAGTGATTATGCCAATCATGCAAATCTCTCTCCTCATCAGTCTAGAAGACATCTCTTTAGAGAGGCTGACTCCATCACCGGCAGGCACACCACCACGCTAGGAGTAGTCTATTCTAAAACACTTTAGAATAGTGTCAAGTACCCGTATTGGGACACTTCCTAAATCTAGATCTAAAACCATAGATCTAGTTACCAGAATCCCCGATATTTTATCCAGATCTTATGTGGAGAAACACCTTGTGACAACCATAGTATAACCGATCGTAGTATAGGAATATCACTTCCTATAAAGTGCATGTCATCTAAATACCAGGACATCACTCCCTACTACCTTCTTATCAGGTCCATCTGCTGTTATGATGAAGTCAAACTCTATGACTGTCACATCAAAACTAGACGATCTATCTCTGCTATACTTGCTTTAGTCTATAAATGGACATAAGCTACTTGCCCACTATACTTCCGCTGCTCCCACTGACTACAACAACTCTCTGGCAGAGTCATATACACATGCATTTCTAAAGCTAATTTAGAACGACGTTATACCCATCTTCCTGCCAGATCTCATAGTCTAGAACATCAGCAGTGTCAAGTTTGGGTCATCAAAAACCTCCATGTCACCGTCTTTGAGGAGACTGAAATACCTCTCGGATGCCTGAGGTTACCCACCAAATCTACGGAGTGGCTTATGGAATGTCGAATCCAATTGAATTTTTAGGTTCTACTAAATTTTCAGTAATCGTTTGTAGTTCTGGAATCACTTCCAGTTCTACCATACTCCCATTAATGTTTTCGGAAAAGAATCCATTTTACTAAAAATGTGGCGAGTTAAGAACAATATAACTATTGATCTTCCAGATGGTAGAATATTAACCCTCGTCAAATCCCGGGAAAACCCACAAACTACCATTACTGAAACGTACATAGAGTTTATCCGGATTCTGGTTTTAAGCATAAGCCAGAAAACTCCATATACCTTAACATCGTTAAGATATGAATCCATTCTATATCCAAAATAGAAACAAAAGCACTAATTTAATTGGAACCAAATTAAAAATACATGCAGCCGTTCCCAGTGCATATCAACTAAATGGAAGGAGGCCTTGCAACATTACTCATCAAGGAATGCACCCACATATGAGTAACCTGAAAAGGAAACAAGTTCTCAAAACTAGTACTTACAACGGAATACCTAACACAAGTATCTACATTTTCGATCACCTTGAAAAATTCTGATACTTGCAACATATGGTTCTCTACTTTATTCTTATACCTATATTTTCTCAAAATCCGGACCTTGTATTTCAAAGAAATACTTGTCTAAAACTAGAGAAGCCATGAGTAAATAGAATATAGTACGAATACCAACCCCTTTGTCCTAACAAACACCGGACAACATACAATACTCTGTATAAGTCCACTGAGTTTAATAACTCAAACCCTGTGTGTCGTAGGTTGAAAACTGTGCTACGGTTAAGAAGAATCACACCGCTGTTGAATGCACCTTACCTAACCATCAACTGATATAGGTAAATATCATAAACATAATTTCAAAAATTTATATCTCACTTTATAAAATAAACGTACAGATATATCAGTTTGAAATTGGTGCATAACGACGGATATTCAAAACCAAATATTTGCCGTTAGGCAAAACCCAGGTGATTTCCTCAAATATCGCCAATTACAAAGAATTACGATATATAGAGGATCTAATCACCCAATTCCCAATATCTTACTTCCATTCAGCATCTGTAACGCCATACAGATGTGAGAATCATGTCTGGTAAATACATAGCCTGGAGACAGAATCTAATTGGGAAAAAAGTTTTCAATTAACATCGCACAGTAAAACTGAAACATGAAAATGTTTCGAAGGGGTAGCCGGATATTCCTAATAATGCATCTTCCACTATTCAGATTCATGACAGTAACCGTATACTTTCTTGCCCTCACTCCAATCCCTTTATATATCTTTACTTATTACCTTCTGTACACTATACTTAGGCTAATTGGTTTTCTTCCTTCCCTACCTTTCGGCACCTGCCTATGGTTTGGAAGAAGACTATCCAATAAGCGCAGTAGGTGTACTCTCCTAATACCAGGAGCCCTCTCAACCTGAGAGAAGGTAAAGAGAAAAGACAACTGAATAATCCTATTCAATTTCTCCAGAACCAGAATCCATCCTCGAACTGAAACAATTTTCTTCGAGTTCGTATGTAACTATACGATCGAATATCCAATCACTATGGATCTTCATAGTGATACGGGGTGTTCCGGAGAAATGCAAAAGGGAAGTAGGAGTGGCAGGGGTATACGCAGCTTCGTCGTGAATGATAGTAGTCGCAATTTCCTTTGCCCTTACCCTAATCCCTTTCTATGTCTTTACTTATTACCTTCTGTACACTACACTTAGGCTAATTGGTTTTCTTCCTTCCTTACCCTTCGACACCTGCCTATGGTTTGGAAGAAAACTATCCAATAAGTGCAATAAGTGTACTCTCCTAATACTAGGAGCCCTCGCAATCTGAGAGAAGGTAAAGAGAAAAGACAACCGAATAATCCTATTCAATTTCTCCAGAATCAGAATCCATTCTCGAACTGAAACAAGTTTCTTCGAGTTCGTATGTAACTATACGATAGAATATCCAATCAATATGGATCTTCGTAGTGATACGGAGTGTTCTGGAAAAATGCAAAGGGAAAGTAGGAGCAGTAGGGATATATGCGACTAAATGACAATCCAAAAAGCCAAAGTGTTTTAATAAGGTTCGGTTAACTTGGTTCATGAGTTTTTAAGGTCAGGCCATGGTCGCTGCCAAAGAGAGAGAGAAAAGAAACACTCAGCGTGCACTCTAATCTAGATTAGATTGGTTAATCAGTTTATCTAATCAGGATGGCTCCCACTGTTTCCTTGAATTCTCCTTCAAACCCTAAAAGAAGAATTAGTCGGGATCATTTAACATCACCCAATGAGTAACACCAACGCATCAGTGGGAATCAGGATCCAACTATCATCGCATGATAACTTGATGGAAGCCACTCAAGTCACCACACTTCAGAAGGTATGCGCATTCCGGGCAAGTTTCATGTATGTTTGAAACTCCCGATGTGGTTTTTGCCCCTAACGACCCATAACCTTGACGCTTGCCAACAAGTTATAGGACAATAGTCAAGTTCAACCCGTCATTGTCCTGGATTAACTTGAACCCACCTGCATAAACTCTTGAAGCTTGCCAACAAAGCAGTACGACTGTCTTGATCAATCGCATATCCATGCAACCGATAAATATCACTCAGCTACCGTTCACTATATCTTGACGCTTTCCAACAAACATAGCACGAATACTAGGTGGTACCCATCTGAAATGACGGAGGGCTACGACTGTTTTTTGGCGAAAAACCTTTAACGTAATGAACTTGATATCGTTGGAGGAACCCGAATGTTCTTACAAATATATAGAGATGTAAACTTTTGCTAAAGAGGTCACTCCCTGTGAAGGGATCTCGGCTCTTTCCTCATCGAATGAGGTGCAGGATATTCCTAACCGAATACCATGATGCAAAACAAAAAAATCGACTATAGTGAAGTTATTATACTGACGCAAACTTTTGCCCAAGAGGTCACTCCCTATGAAGGGATCTCGGCTCCTGCCTTATCGAATGAGGTGCTGGATATTTAGAACCGAATACCGCTGTGCAAAACAAAACGAAACGTCTGTAATAACAGTTTTTCAAAAATTGGTTCCAACAACATCTTATAGGTTTGTTTTTCCTTTCATTAATCAAAGTTAACGCAGTCCCATCAATTAATCCATATTACAGCAGAAAAGGAACGAAAATAAAATGTACGTATATGCTATCCGCATTCGCCACGGGACCCCGTCATGCATCGTTAGGTTACTTAACTAACGGTAGAGCGGGGGCTGGACTAGCGCGGATGCAAAACATATACAACATCTACTAGTATATATAAATATATATAACATTCGTCCCAGGCATGATATAAGCAACATCACAGAATATCAACAAGCAACACAGAATGGTGGATAATCTTGGAGCCTCGGGTTTCATTTGAGCCGTAAATGAGACCCGACGTTCCTGGTCGTGTGGATAGCCTGTGCAATGAAAACCTGGACCCCTACGAGCGCAGCAAGTTACCCGCCAATCCCAGAAGTGAGGCAACCCCAATTAACAAAGTGAATGGGCCACCCAACACTTTACGGAATCCAGTAACTTGAGCACCCCTCCGTGGGTTGTCCTATACCCCCTACGAGTGCAGCAAATATCCCGTCAATTCTAGAGTAAGGCCCCTCCGTCTCAATGCCATGAGATGCGGGCCCGTTGCCCTCTAGAACCCGACTATTCGAGCACACCACCGCGGGGTAATCCTAGTATAGAAAAGAAAAGCATATACACAATAGAGACATCGACCTCAACCCGGTCATGCCCTAATAAAAGAATATACAATCTGGCAGAGACGGCGGTCCACATGTCGGACGCTCGCCCCGCAATAATGAATATACAAATGAATCTGAACTGTACAACTACTATTGCACCACAGGCTATCCACCACGACAATCCAACCACAATATCAGCACAACTCAGAACATCAACGTGAATATCACATTCGCAAATCCGTCTAGTTGAACATATAGCAATTAGTCGGGTTGTACCGCTCAATGATATTCACGGTCGTAGATATTATAACATGTACTGATAAACACGTACTTAAAATTTCGATCGACTAAACTTTTCCAAATTAGCCCCCAAATGCAATCTAGCACTCAAACAAATCTGGGCCAAATCATACATCCCAAAAATCATATTTCCACGTGTAAGAGTGCCAGAAGAAATTTGGCACACAGTGGCTACAAAAGAGCCGCGGAACCGCTGCCAATAGGCTTGAAACACAGCGGTTCCACGGCCAATTTGTTGGCTCACGTGCCCAAATTTCTTATGGTTCTCTAAAAATGTCTGCACGTATTTTTAAGACACACTAAAATATTTTTTGAACAAGTTTGAAAATCGGCAGCAAGCAAGGCATATTGGAAAAATGATTCTATCTAGATCGAACCATAAACCTATACTAGCTAATTACGAAGAGCTAAACTATTATGATAGAAGTGTTATACCAAACGAACCATGTCCTTCAGTCTTCTACCATCTTCATAAGCTCCTTGAGGCGTCCTCGAATGAACTTGGCCGCCGGTCTTCCTCCGTCGAAGATGATCCACCCGAGAGATGTAGCTCATGGCTCTAGCTCCACACCAATGACACCAATGATCAAGTGAAGCAACTAAGGACTCTATGTTGCTAATCTAGAGTGTATAGGATGTACTGAAGTGATCCAAGTGTTTATCTATCTCACCGGCTCTCTTGATTCTCAACTCATGAGATTGTAGAGAGGAGGTTGAGGATGAAGGTGGAGGAACTCATGAAAACTAGAGAGGAAAGTGAAGCATGATAGTGAGAGTGTTTCCTCATCTCAAAAATAATGAGCCATCCATGGAGAGAGAAATTATCATACTAGGTTTTGTAAAACATATTTTTTCAATTGAAAATCAAGCCCATGCTTGAATAGTTTGCACAAATGAATTAACAATTCATTTGTGCAACACTATGCAAGCATGGTTCTCACCATACTTCCCTCTCTCCTTTGTCCACCTCATTTCCAATTTATAATAAATGGGTAAAATCTAAATGATGTGTCCACCTTCTAGAATGTTATCCATATAAATACGAATTACATTCTACTGTATATACATACATGTATTAATACTGAAATACGAATACCCAAAGAGATAGAATAACACAAAGAACATAATACTAGAATATACATATCGAAATACATATACGTAAATTATTAAATCAATACCTGATTTAATAATCCGGCTCAAACCCGAGCCGGCTAGTATTATCAACCGTCCAATCGAAAGTTCGGGTATATAGTACAATCGATCGATTGGAACCCTGCACGTATCGAATACGGCTACTACATCATTTCGCCAGAACCAGTGAAACCCTCTGTATGGGACTCTAAAGACTCGTCAATACGCCGGCAATGGGTTTAACCACATGCATGTCAGCGGCACTAGCTGTACGTAACGGCTACCCAGGTATTGAGCGAAAGGAAGGCCGACGAGCAAACTCATCCGAACCGCTACTGAGCCTGTCAGTGACAATCTCCATACAGTCCGGTCTGTTCTTCTAAGAGTATCGCATATCGAGTCTAGGGTGTGGATAAAGTCAGACCCCTAATAACACGATATTTCGTGTCGGTATGAAGCCCGTTACCCACTGAGAAACTCCTGATCCAAATTAGTAATTCTCGTCTACCTTGGCCAAGAATTTCTGGTGATGGCCACCCATGCAACACGCGATATCAACCCCAAATACCGGGAGAGACGAATCCCCGACGATCTGCTCACTGCCTCCATGTGGATCGGGACTGTACCCAACTAAAACCTGCTTGCACGACTCGTTTGAGCCGTGGTAGGGTAGTAATCAAAGCACCGTGGGAACTCATATGAGACAAATGACGATCTCAGGTCGTCAGACTAACCTGTACACATGTCATATGGGAACTGCTATCTGACAATAGGTATAATACCAACTAGCATGTTCCCGGCGAGTCCGTCCAGTATACTCATAACCCAATGAGCACCTGTATACTATCTTGGTAACTGACTGACACCAATGGCTTGTGGGACCGGCCACCGCCCTTCGTCAGGGTCTCAAAAAGTATACACTAGTCTACTCCGGAGTATCGATGCCCAGTCTCGATACTCCCTCGACTAGGGACATTTAAGGATGTGCTTATAGACAACCCAGCTCCCATGTATATTATCTCTATCATAATGCTGGTAGTCAAGCAAGAATCCTGTGGGCTCTATCAACATGTAATAGTGATCTGTAATACCACATAAAGCATGTACATGATGATAGAGACAAACCAGATAGCATACTATCATTTTGAGTAAGACTGTTCTACCCGTATAGGTCCTCCCTTAATCATCACAATCGCATGCCTGTGATTAGAATAATTGACTTGAGGGCAATATAGCCAACAGAATACAAGTTAGAGTTTGGATTTATGTTTGAATTCGATTCTGGTTTGCGTTTGGATTCAAGTTTGATTTAGACTCAAATTTGAGTCAGACACTTAGAACTGATTTGGATCCTGAATTAAGTTCGAGAGTTATCGGTAACCGCTGCACATGGACGACAGGATTTGTGTCTTTTTCCAAGACAATTACCATTGATAACACCGTTAAGTTTTTCTATCATAAATAGGCAAGCACTCACTTTCTCCGGTTCTCTGAGGCTCAAGAGAATTGATCTTGCTTAAACCTATATTTACTAAAGTCCTTAAATAATTTTATATAACTCGAGGGGGTTTTATGAAAAATAATTTTAATATAGTTTAAAAATAATCTCGAGAAATTATTTATATTATTTAGGGTTTCCATGGATGTGTATTTTAAGAATTGAGGTATTTTAGTGATAATTATCTTAAATTGAATAGTTCATGGTATTTTACTGTAAACTTGTCTTGTATTGATATCTTGTTGGTATTTTGATGAAACTTGTAATTCTTTTATTTGAAAAATTATAAGTTATTATATTTTGAAAATATATGGATTTTTAATATTTATATAATTATTAAAAATTTAATTTTGATTATTAAGTAGAAAATTTCGTTTTTCTTAAAAATCATATTAAAAACCTTTCGAGACCGAATGCTCCATGAGGAGGTCTGCATCTCGCTCTACTAGCCCAAGAATGTGCGATAATCTGCACCATCCAATAGCGAGTCCCCTAAAAAAGGTTGTAGAGGCTTATTTGCAAAGGGTTTTGAAATACAATTCAAAGAAAACCGTTTTTTTTATAGTTGATGGTATTTTGATGTAATATGGTAACAAAATATGTTCAAGGGATATCGTGCTGTGGAAACATGTGTATATGTGAGGGGTGGGTCATTACCCCATGATGTTTTCTAAAGGTATGTTCAAACAAAGGAATAAAAGATGACGTATATAAAGTTCATGGTATTTTCATGTAAAAATTAGATTAAAGTTATTTAGCATGATGTTTTTGAGTGAAAGTTGGTTCTAAATATTAATTTTATGGTTATAAACATAGGGTAAGAACTTGGATGAAAGTTATGGAAGAATAATGAAGTTTTAGGGTTTAAAACAAAAGATCGGTGTTAACTCCACTTACCGACATGTTTTGAAAAAGAGAACTTTTCAAAAGAAAGAGAGGGATAGGGAGGGACTTACTAGTGAACTAGGTTAAGGAAAAGTAGAGGAAAAGAGATTGGTAGTCGTGGCGTCGCGGGGTTGCTGGAATAACCTTGATTCCTCGCCGGAAGTTGGTCGTTGGCTAACTCCTATTTTACTCCACTTGTACTTAAGAAAAATTGAGGGTTTTGGCTAGAATTTTCAGAATGAGCAGGGGATAGGGCATGGGGTAGTATTTATAGTATGGAATTAGGGTTTTAGGATTAAAAAAGTGAATTAAAAAGCATTAAAATATAATAAATTAGGGAATTGAGGGGTCTCTGTTTGATTGCAGAGTAATTAAATAGTGCATGGGCGATGGGGGTAGGGGAAGAGACACTTATGAAAAGCACGAGCCTCATTCCCTATGGAGGGACCGTTGGCGCCGGTAATATTAGGGTTTTCGCCGGTCGAAATATGGAGTTAAGCCGGTGGATTGAAGACACGTGTCCCTCTCTGCATTTAAACCCTTTTCCACATGTTTATTTTTCCAGACTTTTCATTTTTATGTGCATTGCACGTGTAAACTTTTGGGCTTCCAAAAAGTTTGAGAGAAAAATCAGAAAAATATAATGTGTCTGATGGGGTTCGAACACAGGGGTTACGTCACAGCAGTGTAAGGCTTTACCAGTGAGCTACAAGTTGTTTCTTGCTGTTTTTAAACAAAATTAACTTTTAAAGTGTACTCAGGCTTGTAAACTCCTTTTTGTACATTAAATTGAAAATTTTTGTACA
The DNA here is from genome assembly GCA_030015575.1 of Agapanthus africanus. Classification (NCBI taxonomy): domain Eukaryota; kingdom Viridiplantae; phylum Streptophyta; class Magnoliopsida; order Asparagales; family Amaryllidaceae; genus Agapanthus; species Agapanthus africanus. Next base: position 340,892,729 of record JASDDO010000024.1, on the reverse strand, counting down.
GTAAATTCAGAGTCGTTACATTCTACCTTCATTATAAAAATTTCGTCCTCAAAATTTACAATTACATAAGGACTAGTTTACAAATAAGAAAGCGTATCTTGCACGCATGTCATCTTCTCGTTCCCACGTTAATTCTCCTGGTGAATCTTTTCTCTACATCACTCGGACTAAGTTTAATTTCTTGTTCCGCAGTGTCTTCACTTTTCTGTCCAGGATCTCAACGGGTTGTTGCTCACAAGTCAGATTTGTCTGTACAGTGAGCTTGGAGTGATCAAGGATGTGGCTGAGGTCGCTCACATATCTTCGGAGCTAGGATATATAGAGCACGTTGTGCACTCTTTCCAATGAGGGTGGTAGTGCTAAACGATATGCCACTTATCCGACTCGTTCGAGAATGTCGAACGGTCTTATATATCTCGGACTGAGTTTACCCCTCTTGCCAAAGCGGATTACTCATCGGTTTGGAGAGATCTTCAGGAAAACATGATCTCCAGGTTGGAACTCTAGGTGTCGACGCTTTGCATCAGCCTAATGCTTTTGTCGGTCTTGGGCTATGCCCATTCTTTTCCCGATCGTACGAATTACATCCGCAGTTGCCACAATCATCTCTGGTCCAAGGAGTTCACGATCTCCGATGTTGTCCCAACTTAATGGTGAAAAACACTTCCTTCCATAGAGAGCTGCAAATGGTGCCATTCCAATACTCTCCTGATAGCTGTTGTTGTATGAAAACTCCAAAAGGTGTAGGTGATCTTCCCATGAACCTCTGAAGTCTAACATAAAAGCTCTTAGCATGTCCTCTAGAATCTGAATTGTTCGCTCAGACTGTCCATCCGTTTGTGGATGGTAAGCTGTGCTGAAGTTCAGACTCGTTACCAGGCCAGCTTGCAGACTCTGCTAAAACGGTGATGGGAATCTGATGTCATGATCGGAGACGATGCAAACTGGTACTCCATGTAATCTCACAATCTCCTGCATGAGTTCATGTGTATCAAAAATATTACACTTTGAGGTTACATCTTACTTTAGATTCATGCTTGCCTCCATGTACTTCTTTGCTAACGTCTCGGTAGATTGGCCAACTTGAAATAGAATGAAATGTGCCGACTTGGTGAGTCGATCCACAATAACCCATACTGCGTCGTTACCCTTCATGCAGCGAGAAGGGCAGTCATGAAGTCCATGGTATTGTGCTGCCATTTCCATTCTGGGATAGGTAACGGTTGAAGTAGACCAGCAGTTCTGTGATGTTCAGGCTTTACTTGATGACACACCAAACACTTGGTTATGCTTCTGGCTACTTTGCGCTTCATTCCATGTCACAAGTAATGTTGCCGTAGATCCTTATATATTTTGGTACCACCTGGGTGTCCTGAGTACGGAGAGCTGTGAGCTTCTTTCATCAACTCTTCTCGAACAGAATCTTATGGTACACACAATCTACTTCCATATCTCAAGGATCTATCTTCGTGGATGATGAAGTCAGTTCAAAATCCACTTTCTACCTGTTCTCGGATCTTTTACTGCTTGACATTATTTTCTTGAGCTGCCTTGATCTGATTGAAAATAGTAGACTGGACTTGTAAGTTCATCAAATACGAAGCGTTACCTGACATAACTACTTCGATTGCCAATCTATGTAATTCCTGCTATAGCTTCCACTGTGCAGTAAGATTCATTCATAACGGCTGACGGATAAGTGCATCAGGAACTACATTCACCTTTCCTGGATGATATTGTAGGTTGATGTCGAAATCCTCCATAAGTTCTAACCATCTTCTCTGTCGCATGTTCAATTCCTTCTGAGTAAACACACACTTCAGACTCTTGTGGTCCATGTATATATCCACTCGTTCTCCTAGAAGATAGTGGCACCAAATCTTAAGTGCAAAGATAACGGCTGCCAACTCTAAGTCATGCGTTGGATAGTTGCGCTCATGAACTTTCAGCTGTCTTGTTGCAAAGGCTACAACTTTCCCATGCTGATGTAGAACACATCCTAATCCCTTACCGGAAGCATCACAATGCACGACGAAACCTCCAGATTGATCCGGTATTACGAGAATAGGAGCTGATGTCAATCTTGACTTGAGTTCTACAAAAGCTTGTTCACATGCTTCTGACCACATGAATGTTTCATCTTTACGTGTGAGCTTGGTCAGGGGTGCTGCAAGCTTTGAGAAATCTTCAATGAATCTTCGATAGTATCCTGCTAAACCCAAGAAACTTCGAATATCCTTCACCGTCTTTGGTGTCGGCCATTCGCTGACAGCTGACATCTTAGCTGGATCTACTGAGATTCCTTCGCCTGAAACAATATGTCCGAGAAATCTGACTTGATCTAGCCAAAATTCACACTTGCTGTACTTAGCATAGAGTTGATGCTGTCACAATATCTCCAGGAAAATCCGTAAATGCTCAACGTGCTCTTTCCGATTCTTTGAATACACCAGGATGTCGTCGATGAAAATAACAACGAACTTGTCTAAGTACTCTCGGAAAACTTGGTTCATCAGATTCATAAATATAGCAGGTGCATTGGTCACTCCAAACGGCATCACAAGATATTCGTAATGACCATAGAGAGTCCTGAACGCCGTTTTAGGAATACCAGACTCTTTGACCTTCACCTGATGACAACCTGAACGAAGATCTAGCTTTGAAAATATGCAAGACCCACTTAGCTGATCAAATAGATCATCGATGCGCGGTAGTGGATACTTGTTCTTTATCGTCACTTCGTTCAGAGCTCGGTAATCTATACACATTCTATATGAACCTTCTTTCTTCTTCATAAGCAAAATGTGAGATCCCCAACTTGAAGTACTGGGACGAATCAGACCTTTCTTCAGAAGTTCGTCCAACTGAGTACGGATCTCCTTCAATCCTTCACGACTTAACCGGTGCGGAGCTTTGATCACCGGTTGTGCACTAGGTAGTAAATCAATGATGAATTCAAGAGCTCGATCTAGAGGCAAACCTATTATATCTTCATGAAACACATCCTCGAACTCTCGAACTATCTCTGGCTTTTCTTCTTCCGCCGGTAGAGTAAACACTTCTATATCTTTCGGCTTGACACGGAAGATTCCTAGCTCCAAAGTTATGTCTCCACTCTTGAAGTAAAAAACTGGGTGATCTGGTATCTCAAATACTACTCTCCTTTGACGGTAGTCAATCGCATCATAGAAAACTCCCAGTCAGTCCATTCCTAACACAACATTGAAGTTTGGGATGTCCAGTACTTTGAAATTCGCGTAGAATTCTCATCCGCAAACTACAAATGGACACTGATCCAATCCCATAGTTGCTTTCAATACTCCATTCCCGAAACTAACATTCCAGCTTGAAATGAGTGGCTTCACGGGAATCGCATGTGTTCTCACAAAATGTTGGGACATGAAGCAGTGTGACGCTCAAGTGTCGAACAGTGCTAGTGCAGGAAGAGTGGCTGCTAGTATAGTACGTAAGTTGTGTGAGGTTGGTTTAGAGACAGGGAAAAATATAGAGATATATAAGGATTTGAAAATATGAAAGGATTGGGAATAACAGTGATAACTTGGCCAGTGGCCTCGGCTTCCTCAACGGTCATGGTAAAAGCCTGACGTCGGGGTACATTCCTCCTTGATGGAGGCACATTCCTCTAACCCTGGGGCATGTTCCTCTGCCCTTGAGGCATGCTCCTCTGTGCCTGATGGAACTGATGAGGAGGCTGTGCAGGAGGTCAGCGTGGAAATGGAGTAGGGAGAGCAAGTCGAGGTGCATGAGCCTGAATAGTTGGCCGCTGCAGAACGGTGATCGCGGTTCTAGGTGCGAGATCTGGGTTGAGACGATATGGACAAGCTCCTATGGCGTGAGTGGATGTGCCACAAACTAAGCACATGCCATTTGCAAGCCTGCAGTCTTTCGCCAGGTGTTCATTCCTCTTGTAGTAGAAGCAAGAGTCTGGACTGGGCCGGTTATAAGTTACTCCCAGTCTCCTGGGTGCAAAAGGTGGCCTTGAAGAGGCTCCTCCTGCCATCTGAGTGGCAGGGCGTTTCACACCGGCAGTCTGAGGTCTGGCTTTCTTCTTCACGACGGCCTCATAGCGTCGGGAAGCTTTTAGAGCAAGATCATGGGTTGGGAAATCCCCTGTAGCTAGTGCAGCTTGGATTTCCGGGTTCAACCCTTGCTGAAATCGTCTTGCCCGAATATCAGCAGTCGGGATCAGGTGTGCCGCGAACCTGTTATGACCTTGTGTTAGCAGTGTAGTATGTGATATCAGGAAATTGAATATTGAGACATATCTTAACTGCTAAGCATGTTAAACTCAGCATCGTATTCATCCACAGATTTGTTCCACATTGAACCTTACTGTAAGTGGATGAACTGCTGTTCCATGTCAAACGGGAAGTCTTAGGAAAATATTTCGCGTCGAACATATCGCGAAATGTCTTCTATTCAATCGGTTGGGCGTGTCGGCTTTTTTCAGCCTTCCACCAGACTCTGGCGTTATCTGTTAGTTGCAGCTTTGCAATTCTCACCCAAGCAATCTCTGGCACTTATGTTGCTGCCAGATCATCCTCGATAGACTGAGCCCATTCCTTTGCCTCTAGTGGGCTTTCTTTCCCAGAGAAATGTTTCGGGTGCAATGCCCGGAATTGCTTGACTCCGGGTGCCTCGACCTCTGGGCGGTGCATGAGGATAGCAGTCTACTGCTGCTGACCCTCCAAGCGGCTCTTTATCACATCAAGCAATACCGTTTGCTCGTTGATGGGAGATGCAACGGTAGGTGGTGGTGGTAGAGTAGGAGGTGGGGTGTTTCCATTAACGTTGGTACTCGTGTTGTTGGGAGAATTCATGTCCTTGATAGAAAAAGAAAGGTTATGATAGATTCAAGGAATTTGAAATGTAAAGAATGTATAGTTGCCGATTCTTATTATTCTTGTGATATATTGCTTAGGATTCCATGCAGAACCGACCTGCATGGGCCGCTAACAAAACCTGTCACGCCCCGCTTCCCAGTATACGAGGAAGGAGACACGACGGGAACGCGACGTATTTACTCAGAAATAAACACGTTAAGCGTAAATAAGCAATATATGAAAAGCACAAGAAATGACAATGGATATAATGTAAACAACAATTTTTATTAACATTCATCTTTACAATACAACTGATTTGAAAAAGAAATGTACAATGATAAAAGCAATACCTAAACAGTGGCATACAAACTGGAAGGTAAGTACAAGTAAAGTTAGTAGTCTGGCTGTGCCTCAATCTGATCCAAGTACTCCTGACTGGGCTCGATCTCCTGAGGGTCTTGTACTCCTGATGAACATTCTAAAAAAATAAAAGACAGGAATGTCGTCAGCGAACTAGCGCTCGGTAAGTCCCAAAAGAAAGGAAGGAATACAACAAGTAATATGGAAGGAAACTATTAAGTTATACAGGTATCGGTTTATTATTCTAACATAGTTGTTTGTAGCTTGGTATAGAAGGTATCAGTGTATTCGAGAGGAGTCCAACTATCCCGTGGACTATGGAAACATGTAAGTATAAGGCCCCGTCAAAACCCACGGGACAACAGCACGCGAGTTCATATAGGTGTCTTTTAGTGACCACCATCGTGTCACTTTTAATACATTCCATACCAATCTACCCCGTTAACCCCGTGTAATGTATTGTATAAATTATAATTATCAGACTTGCTGAGACCATGGATACAAGTTGTTCATGTAATCGGGTTCAGGATATAAACAAGTAGTCATGTAATCAATTCAAGTTATAGACATGGTTCGGTCAAGTCAAGTCATGTTTGCATGTTGATATTGTTCTGGTATTCAGGTTCAGGTTCAAGTATACATGTTAGAGTTTGGATTCATGTTTGAATTGGATTCTGGTTTGAGTTTGGATTCAAGTTTGATTTAGACTCAGACTTGAGTCAGACACTTAGAACTGATTTGGATTCTGAATTAAGTTCGAGAGTTATCAGTAACCGTTACACATGAACGGCAAAATTTGTGTCTTTTTCCAAGACAATTACCATTGATAACACCGTTAATTTTTTCTACCCTAAATAGGCAAGCACTCACTTTCTCCGGCTCCCTGAGGCTCAAGAGAATTGATCCCGCTTAAACCTATATTAACTAAAGTCCTTAAATGTAATTTTATATAACTCGAGTGGGTTTTATGAAATTATTTTTAATATAGTTTCAAAATAACCTCGAGAAATTATTTATATTATTTAGGGTTTCCATGGATGTGTATTTTAAGAATTGAGGTATTTTAGTGATAATTACTATAACTTGAATAGTTCATGGTATTTTACTGTAAACTTGTCTTGTATTGATATCTTGATGGTATTTTGATGAAACTTGTAATTCTTTTATTTGAAAAAATATAAGTTATTATATTTTGAAAATATATGGATTTGTAATATTTATATAATTATTAAAAAAATAATTTTGATTATTAAGTAGAAAATTTCGTTTTTCTTAAAAAATCGTATTAAAAATATTTCGAGACCGAATGCTCCGTGAGGAGGTCTGCATCTCGCTCTACTAGCCCAAGGATGTGCGATAATCCGCATAGCGGGTCCCCTAAAAAGGGTTGTAAAGGCTTATTTGCAAAGGGTTTTGAAATACAATTCAAAGAAAACCGTTTTTTATAGTTGATGGTATTTTGATATAATATGGTAACAAAATATGTTCAAGCGATATCGTGCTATGGAAACATGTGTGTATGTGAGGGGTAGGTCATTACCCCATGAAGTTTTCTAAAGGTATGTTCAAACAAATGAATAAAATATAACGTATATAAAGTTCATGGTATTTTCATGTAAAAGTTAGATTAAAGTTATTTAGCATGATATTTTTGAGTGAAAGTTGATTCTAAACATTAGTTTTATGGTTATAAATATAGGGTAAGAACTTGGATGAAAGTTATGGAAGAAATAGTGAAATTTTAAGGTTTAGAACAAAAGATCGGTGTTAACTCCATTCACCGACATGTTTTGGAAAAGAGAACTTTTCAAAAGAAAGAGCGGGATAGGGAGGGACTTACTAGTGAAGTAGGTTAAGGAAAAGCAGAGGAAAAGAGATTGGTAGTCGTGGCATCACGGGGTCGCCAGAATAGGCTCGATTCCTCGCCGGAAGTTGGTCGTTGGCTAACTCCTCTTCTACTCCACTTGTAATTGAGAAAATTTAAGGGTTTTAGCTCGAATTTTCAGAATGAGGAGGGGCTAGGGCATGTGATAGTATTTATAGTGTGGAATTAGGGTTTTGGGATTAAAAAAAGTGAATTAAAAACCATTAAAATGTGATAAATTGGGAAATTGAGGGGTCTCTGTTTGATTGCAGAGTAATCAAATAGTGCAGGGGTGATGTGGGTAGGGGAAGAGACACTTGTGCAAAGCACGAGCCTCATTCCCTACGGAGGGACCGTCGGCGCCGGTAATATTAGGGTTTCCGCCGGTCTAAATGTGGAGTTAGGCCGGTGGATTGAAGACATGTGTCCCTCTCTGCATTTAAACCCTTTTCCACATGTTTATTTTTCCAGACTTTTCATTTTTATGTGCATTGCACGTGTAAACTTTTGGGCTTCTAAAAAGTTTAAAATAAAAATCAGAAAAAAATATAATATATCTGATGGGGTTCGAACACAGGGGCTACATCACAGCAGTGCAAAGCTTTACCAGTGAGCTACAAGTTGTTTCTTACTGTTCTTAAACAAAATTAACTTTTAAAGTGTATTCAGGCTTGTAAACTCCTTTCTCTACATTAAATTGAAAATTTCCGTACAGTAAATTCAGAGTCGTTACAATGAAGGTGAGTAAAAATCTAAAGTAAGATTAAAAACCTTCAAGATGTACCATATTTGATACCCATAAACTCATGCAGGAGATCGTGAGATAACATGGAGTACCTATCTGCATCGTCTTCGATCATGATACAAGATTCCGATCACAATTTTGGCAGAGTCTATAAGCTAACCTGGGAATGAGTCTAAATTTCAGCAAGGCGTATTATCCACAAACAGATGGACAGTCCAAGCAAACAATTCAGATTCTGGAATACATGCTAAGAGCATGTATGCTAGACTTCGGAGCTTCGTGGGAAGGACACCTACACCTTATGGAGTTTTCATACAACAACTATATGGAAAGCATTTGGATGGCACCATTCGCAGCACTCTATGGACATAAATGTTGTTTCCCGTTGAGTTGGGACGACATTGGAGATCGTGAACTTTTTGGACCAGAGATAATCGTGGCAACTGTAGATGTGGTTCGCACGATCAGGAAAAGGATGCGCATAGCCCAAGACCGATAGAAGCATTGGGCAGATGCAAAGCGTCGGCATCTGGAGTTCCAACCTGGAGACCGTGTATTCCTGAAGATGTCTCCAAACAGAGGAGTGATCCGTTTTGGCAAAAGGGGTAAATTAAGTCCAAGGTACATAGGACCGTTCGACATACTGGAATGAGTTGGAGAAGTGGCATACCATTTAGCACTACCACCCTCATTGGAAGGAGTGCACAACGTGTTCCACATATCCCAGCTACGACGATATGTGAGCGAGCCCAACCACATACTTGATCACTAAGAGCTCACAGTACAAACCGACCTAACTTGCGAGCAACAACTAGTTGAAATCCTGGACCGAAAAGTGAAGACATTGCGGAACAAGGAGGTAAACTTGGTCCGGGTGATGCAGAGAAATGACTCGCCAGGAGAATCGACATAGGAGCGAGAAGACGATATGCGTACACGATACCCTCAGCTATTCGAAGATCAGTCCTTTATGTAAATTTCGAAGACGAAATTTTTATAAGGAGAGTAAAATGTAACGACTCTGAAATCACTGTACAAAAATTTCTTGTTATTGTACAGAAAATATTATTTCAGCATGTGTAAGAGTTATAAGTTATTTTTGTTAAATAAAAGTAAGAAGCAACTTGTAGCTCCCTGGTAAAGCCTCTACACTGCTGTGACATAGCCCGTGCGTTCGAATCCCATCAGACCCAATTTTTTTTAAAGATTTTTCTTTTAATTTTTTCGGAATCCTAAGAGTTGCACGTGCAATTCACGAAGAAATGAAAAGTTTTAGAAAAATCAAACATGCGCAAAAAGGAGTAAACACAGATATACACACGTAGTACGAATCTCGATGCAGGCCACTCAGATCCGACCACCCATTTCCTTGATTGGGCCGGCACCGACGGTCCAAGATGCTCCCAAATCCCCCCGTGCTTTGCAAACTTTTCCCTTCAAATCCCCTTAACTCTCCTGCACTGTTTGATTTTACTGCGATCAAACAGAGACACTTAAATTCACCATTTAACACCTTTTTAATGCATTTTAATCCAAAATTTTAATTCCCAAACCCTAATTCTTCACTATAAATACCACTCCATACCCTAGCTCCCCTCTATTATGAAAATTTCTAGCAAAATCATCTCAAAAGTTCCTAAGTGCAAGTGAAGTTAGCAACCAAGCTCCTTCCATTGAAGATCGAAGCCGTTTCCAGAGCTTCCGCGACGCCACGAAGACTCCTCCTTTTTTCTTACTCTCTTCTTGAAATTATAAAGCCGTAAGTCCCTCTCATCTCTTCTTCTTTTCATTTCAAATCATCTCCTAAAAATATATCGGTAAAGTTGAGTTACCTCCGATACATTTTTTGTTTAGAACTTGGTACTCCCTTTTCCTTAATATATAGGTCAAACTAACTTTACCATCCTACTTGTAACTTAGATTACAATCTTTTAGCTTTGAGTTTAACCAAAAATTCCATGTGAAAACTATCGTATACGAACTTTTCATTAAAATACAATGAACTTTAGTATAACACTTCTCGATAATTAGTTTAAATACCTTTAGAAAAACTTCATGGGGTAACGACCTACCCCACACGCATACTATGGCTTCATAGTACGGTACTCTAAACATATAGCTATTTTAAAGAATAAGCTTTTCATTAAAATATCACACTTTTCAAAACGAGTTTCTTTTAATCATTATTTTGTAATTCTTGGCAAATCGCCTCTACAACCCTCGTTAGGGGACCCGCTAATGGATGATACGGATTATCGCACATCCTTGGGATAGTAGAGCTGGATGCAGAACTCCTCACTCTGTATTCGATCTCGAAAGGAAATAAAATACGGTTTTTAAGAAATGCGACTTTTCTAAACAAAACTAATCTTTGAAAAATTATATAAAAAATATGAATCCGTATTTTCAATAAAAACATATTATGAAACTATATTTTTACAATGAAAGATTAGACATTTTAATAAAATACTATCAAGTTACCAAAAGAGCTAGTTTTTAATAAAATACTATAAACTTTTAAAACCTAAATTTTTATCATTAAAATATCCAATAATTAAAATACATGCCCATGAAAACCCTAAATCTTGTAAATCACCCTCGAGATTATTTTTAAAATAATATTAATATATTTTTCATAAAACCCTATCGAGAAATGCAAACAATACTTTAAGGACTATAGAATTAATATAGGGTTAAGTGGTATCATTTCTCTTGAGCCCCAGGGAGCCGGAGAAAGTGAGTGCTTGCCTATTCATGTTAGACAACTTAACATAGTTTTCAATGACAGTTGTCTTGGAAAAAGACACAAATCCTGCCGTCCATGTGCAACAGTTGCCGATTACTCCCAAACCTAAAAAAAATTCAAGAGTTAAATATGGTCACAAGTTTCTGACTCCAACAAGAATCCATATTCGACCCAGAATTCCAAAATCAAACACGAACTTATATACTTGATCGTGAACTTGAATACTCTAATTCAAATATCAAACTCAAACTTGTATACTTGACTCGACTTGACCGAACCATGATTATAACGTGACATGAACTTGACATGACCACCTGAACACATGATTACATCCTGAACATGAACTTGAATATTTTATATCCATGGTTTCGGCCAAGACCTGCAATCTTAATCTATATAATACAATACGCGGGGATAAATGGGTAGATTGGTACGGATCGTGGCACGAGAGGTCACTTTAAAAGACACCAACATGAATTCACGTGCCGTTATCCCGTGGGTTATGACGGGGCCTTGTACTACATGTTACCATAGTCCACGGGGTAAAATGGACTCCTCTCGTATACATGAATATCTTCTTTATCAAACTAAAAATAACCACGTTAGAATAACTATCTTATACATGTGAATGATCATATACAATTTTACCTGTTCTCTGTTCATTTGGTTTTTATTCACATTGTATACTATCTTCTCTTACTTCTTTTGGAACTTACCGAGAGCTAGTTCACTGACGACATTCTTCTCTGTTTTTTTTCTTTGGGATGTTCGTCAGGAGAATCTGACTCTGAGGAGATAGAGCCGAGCCCGGAGGATTTGGACCAGCTTACTGCACATCCAGATTACTAGCTCTTTTCAGCCTACACTTACTTTCTGTATGCCATTGTTTAGGCATTTACTTTACTCATTATATATTTTATTTTCAGACAGTTGTATGTAAAGTTAAATATAAATAAAGTTGCTATTTCATTTTATTACCCTTGTCATTCTTGTTTATTATTATATTGCTTAATTACGCTTAACATATTTGTTTCATAGTAAATATGTTGTGGGCTTGCTACGTCACCGTTTTTGTCTATTGGAAAGCGGGGCGTGACACTTTTAATTTCGGACAATCCATCTTCTAATGTCCTCTTTCTTTGCAATGTCTGTACTTGTCATTCACCCGACTTCTTGAGTCCTTAGAACTATTATCTGACTGCTCATCGAGCGGCCTCTAGCGAACATTGCGTTGCCTGAACTTCTCGTCACTGACCACCTTTTACCTCAACAGCTCACTATACAAATCTTCCTTGACATCTTCCAAAGATAACTTGTTTCGGCCATACACCATAGATTTCACAAAATGGCCGAATTAGCTGGTCAAAGAGCATAATAAGATCATCTCCTGATCTTCATCGTCAATATTCACCTCCATGTTTTACAAGTCCATCACAATCTAAATGAGCTTATCGATATAGTCTTTGATGAAAGTTTATACCTTCATCCTCAAGGTATGCAATCTCTGCTTGAGATAGAGATGGTTTATGAGAGATTTCTTATTGTAAAGGGATTCCAGCCTATTCTAAATAACTGCTGCTATGGGCTCTTACGCGATCTCGCAAAATACCTCGTCCGCTAGGTAAAGGTTCAACAAACTGTGCGCCTTATCATCCATCGCCTCTAACTCAACTGCTTTAGTCCCTATTGGAATATTATCTCTCGCGAAAACTAACTTGTGAATTCCCTGTTGTTTCAAAACTGCAGTCATCTTTAACTTCCATAAACTGGAGTTATTATGACCGTCGAACTTCTCTATCTTGTAGTCTGTAGTCATCATCTTCCCAAAATCTCCAAATCACCGAACCTGATGCTCTGATGCTACTTGTTGTAAGGATTGCGTATCTATTGCGCAGCGGAAATCCAAGACTTTTGTTTTAGTGTCACGCCCTGCTTCCCAGTGTACGGCGAAGTGGGCGCGACGAGATCCGCTACGTATATACTCAGAAATACATACGCTAACCGTATCTAAGCAATATAGAAATAAATACACAAGAGACAAGAGTATAAAAAGAACAACAACTTTTATTTATTAACATTCTTTGTACAATACATGAAAAGGAAATACAACTGAAATAAAAATGCCTAAACAGTGGCATAACAGGAAATGTAAAGTAATGGAAAGAAAATTGTACAATGAAATTATACTGCAGGGTCTTCAGTAAAGTGCTCCAAGTTTTCTGGTGATGGCTCAACTTCTGCCGGGTCCAAGTCACCTGACGATATTCAAAGAAGAGAGAAACAGAATGTCGTCAGCGAACAGATCGCTCGGTAAGTCCCAAAGGTAAGAGGGAAGTAGAGAAGACAGAATAAGAAGATGCATTTTTAAAGTGTAAACTATTGTTGTAATATTATGTCAACGCTGTTGTTTGTAGGTTGGTACAGAAGGATACCAGTGTATACGAGGGGGGTCTCTATATGCTAGAGACCAGAGCAAACGGAAAGTACAAGGAACCGTTAAACCACGGTACAACAACAACGGAATATAGGTTAGGTGTCTTAATCCGACCACCTCGTGCCACCTTTAACACCTTCCGTACCAATCTATCCCTTTAAACCCAGCGATGTCTTGTTTGTTTTGTTATATTGTAAATTGTGTTGGTTGTATGATTGATTGGCTGACTGACCGAAACCATGATATCAGGAAATGGTTATAACCATAGTGTCATGTAAATGGAATACTGGAAATCATGTAGAAGGAATATATCCATGGTTCGGTTCAGCCAGATTGTATAAACTGGTAATTGTATTAATGGATTCAAGTGTTCATATTGAGTTGGATTATTAAGAATATAGATTGACTTGAATCATATTCAAGTCAGAATTAGTCAGACTCTAACCCGAGTCAGACTAAAAGAAATGTAATTGAAGTTCTATAATTGTTAGGGTCCTTATTGTAAATTATAAAACTTGAGGGGGTTTTATGTAAAAAGTATTTTTGTATAGTTTTCAAAATACACCTCAAGTATTTATTATTCGTCTTTAGGGTTGTAATGAGGGTAAATTTTATTTGTGCTATTCTAGTGAATATATCCTAATAAAAGTATTAATTTATAATATTGATTTATTTGAAATTCATAGTATTTTAGTGTAAAATTTATTATTATGATTTTAGAAAAAAAATGGAATATTTATATTATAATAAAAATAGGTATTTAAAAGATAGTTATACATATGTTTATACAAAAATAATTTTAATAAATATTTTATATTTCAAAAATCTCATTTTCTTAAGATGTCGTATTTTAAACCTTTCGAGACCGAATGCTCCTTGCGGAGGTCTGAATCTCGCACTACTAGCCCGAGGGTGCGCGATAAACCGCACGATCCCGAACGGGTTCTCCAAAGATGGGTTGTAGCGGCGCACTGCAAAGATTGTAAAATACTAATCTTTTAGAAAACGGTTTTATAAATTAAAAGGTATTTATTTGAAAAGTGTAAATTTCCGTATTTTAGGTTCTAGGGTTTCCTAAGCCAACTAGCCTATTTCTAAATGGTCTAAACGACAAGTCGTTAGAAGCCTCAAATCGCCTCTTCACCTTCAATTGTGGCCAGGTAAGTACACGTGAGGAGGGAGGGATCCGCTCACGAATCGTGAGGCGGGCCTTTTAAAGTTACCCAAGCTCACTTGCCTAGCCTAGACACCACAAAGTCAGTTTAGATAAACGATCGATGTCCACAATTTATCGTATTTTCCTAGTAAGAACTATTTACTAAAAAGTGTAACAAATCTAAAATCTTTAAGAATGGTTTTATGAAGATTATGGTATTTTAATGTAAAATCTTGTATTTTCGTATTCTAAATTTTGATGATATCAATTAAGGTTGTATTTGTGTGTGTGTGGAGGTAGGTCATTACTTCGTGACTTATTTTAAGGTATTGTGATGTTTAGGGGTTAAACACGATAAATTAAACATGAGGGTATTTAAGTGAAAGAATACGGTATTTGCAAAAGTTATCATTTCATGTTTGAAAACTCATTCAAATTGATTTTTACGAGTTTAGTGATCAAGATGAACATGTTTAGGAATGATGGAATTGATTAGAAGAAGAAAAATAAACATTATGGTATTATTGTGAAAAGAATACGATATTACAAGAAAGCTATCATTTCATATGAGAAACTTTGTCCAAATTAATTGTTATGTGATTAATGGTCATCATGAACATGTTTAGGTATTATGGTATGGGTGACAAGTGAGATTTTGTAGAAAAACCGAATCGAAAATCGGTTTGTTCCGATTTCTGTCGGGTTTTAAAAAGTCGTATTTTTAAGAAATAGAAAGAAGAAAAGAACGGGACTTACGGGTTTCAAAATCTTCTAAAGAGTATAGAGGAACAAGGGAAATGGCCGAGATGTTGCTTCGTCGCCGGTTGTTTCAAAGAACGTCGCCGGAATCCGTCAGCGCTTCGCCGTGAACTCGGTTTTCAAAGCACACTTTCTTGTGGAAATTTCAAGAGAGTAAATCTAAGGTTTTCGAATGAGAGGGTAGGGGGTAGGGGTCTATTTATAGGGTAGCTAGGGTAGGGTAGGTGAAAGGTTTTGTTTATTAAAAAAAAATTGTAAAAATTTAAAGAAAATCCTTAAAATTTTGTAGTAATTAGGGTATATTAAGAATTCTGGAACTGATATAATAATTTGGAGTTAACAGGGGGTTATGGGAGACGAAAAGCCACACTTTTCGTTTTGGGACCCCGGCCGTCCGACCAACTCCGGCCGGCGGCGCCGGCCGATTCGGCCTGCCGGCCGGCCAGCCTAGTTGGCCGATCCCGGCCGGGTTCGGCGACGGTTGGGTGCGGGGTTCTCTGACTAAGACTTTGTCATACTCCGTTTTTGGGCTTCAGTTCAACATTTGGGAGTTATGGCGTGTGGACTGTTGGGCTTCCAAGAATTTTAAAAGAAAAATAATCTAAAAATAATGTGGGGCATGGGATTCGAACTCTGGTGGCTTGGTTCAGCAGTGCAAGGTATTACCAATGAACTACAAGCTCCTTCTTTTAATTATTGTAGGAAACTAGATACTTAAAGTGATATCAGCAACATTAAATACTCCAAGTATACTTTGAATTTAAATCAATTATTTGTACATAAAAAATGGAGTTATTTAAAAACAAAATAATTACTTATATATTGTGCTTCGGTTAAAATATTCCTTTATGGATTTTGAAAAAAAATTATATAGAAAAGTGTATAGAAAAATTAGGGTTGTTACATTCTACCCTCCTTATAAAAATTTCGTTCTCGAAATTTATAAAAGGAATGTGTAACAGTTTCAAGAAAGTTTTGTGATAGAACTATTGGTAGTGTATGAAAATATTTAGAAGAAAGAAATATTGCAAAATGTTTTGGTCAAAGTGAGGGAGTTACCTGGGTTACCTTGGTTCCTAGTCTTAGGTTCTAAGGCTGTTAAGGTGGGGGCTTGACGTCTCGACACCTTTTTCTGTGTAAGCCGATACATCGATGCCGGACTAGGTAGGGATGGTCCAGGTGGAGGGGGCGCTGGGAGTGCAGGAGTCTGGATAGCTGGCTGCTTCGCGTAGATAGTGGGTGTGTGGGCTGTGTTGCGTCTATAGGGACAGTGTCCAATTCTATGATCGGATGCGCCGCAAACTAGGCACAGGCCTTTTGCGCGCCTACAGTCCTTCCACAAGTGTCCATTCCTATGGCAGTAGTAGCAAAATCCTGAACTTGACTGGTTAATTGTTTCCTTCTGTCTCTTGGGTTTTGCAGGTTGTGTAGTGTAGGTTCCTCTTGCCATCTGAGTGGCAGAGCGTTTCTTGACGGTTGCTCCTGCTTCTGGTCGGTTCAATAATATAGCAGTCTGCTGCTGCAGTCCAACCAGGAGGCTTCGAATTTCCTCAAGCAGAACCGTTTGCTCGTTGAGTGGAACAGGAACGGCAGGTGTGAGTGGTAGTGGTGGAGGTGTGTTATCGACATCGGTGCTGGTGTTGGTTGGGGAATCCATAACCTTGAATGAAAAATTTAGGTCAGGACAGATTCAAAGTATATGATTCAAGAATAAGAAATGATGGGATTCAAGGAACATGATTGTAAAGAATGTTTTTAGTTGCTGGTTCTTGTGTTATATTGCTTAGGTTGTTCACGCAGACCAGAACTGCATGACAGGGATTCATACAGCTCAGACCTGCATGGGCCACCAACAAAACCTGTCACCCCCCGCTTCCCAGTGTACGGCGAAGTGGGCGCGACGAGTTCCGCTACGTATATACTCAGAAGTACATACGCTAAGCGTATCTAAGCAATATAGAAATAAATACACAAGAGACAAGAGTATAAAAAGAACAGCAACTTTTATTTATTAACATTCTTTGTACAATACATGAAAAAGAAATACAACTGAAATAAAGATACCTAAACAGTGGCATAACAGGAAATGTAAAGTAATGGAAAGAAAAGTGTACAATGAAATTATACTGCAGGGTCTTCATTAAAGTGCTCCAAGTCTTTTGGTGATGGCTCAACTTCTGCCGGGTCCATGTCACCTGACGACATTCAAAGAAGAGAGAAACAGAATGTCGTCAGCGAACAGATCGCTCGGTAAGTCCCAAAGGTAAGAGGGAAGTAGAGAAGACAGAATAAGAAGATGCATTTTTAAAGTGTAAACTATTGTTGTAATGTTATGTCAACGCTGTTGTTTGTATCTTGGTACAGAAGGATGCCAGTGTATACGAGGGGGGTCTCTATATGCTAGAGATCAGGGCAAACGGAAAGTACAAGGAACCGTTAAGCCACGGTACAACAGCAACGGAATATAGGTTAGGTGTCTTAATCTGACCACCTCGTGCCACCTTTAACACCTTCCGTACCAATCTACCCCTTTAAACCCCGCGATGTCTTGTTTGTATTGTTATATTGTAAATTGTGTTGGTTGTATGATTGATTGGCTGACTGACCGAAACCATGATATCAGGAAATGGTTATAACCGTAGTGTCATGTAAATGGAATACTGGAAATCATGTAGAAGGAATATATCCATGGTTCGGTTAAGCCAGATTGTATAAACTGGTAATTGTATTCATGGATTCATGTGTTCATATTGAGTTGGATTATTAAGAATATAGATTGACTTGAATCGTATTCAAGTCAGAATTAGTCAGACTCTAACCCGAGTCAGACTAAAAGAAATGTAATTGAAGTTCTATAATTGTTAGGGTCCTTATTGTAAATTATAAAACTTGAGGGGGTTTTATGTAAAAAGTACTTTTGTATAGTTTTCAAAATACACCTCAAGTATTTATTATTCGTCTTTATGGTTGTAATGAGGGTAAATTTTATTTGTGTTATTCTAGTGAATATTTCTTAATAAAAGTATTAATTTATAATATTGATTTATTTGAAATTCATTGTATTTTAGTGTAAAATTTATTATTATGATTTTAGAAAAAAAGGGAATATTTATATTATAATAAAAATAGGTATTTAAAAGATAGTTATACATATGTTTATACAAAAATAATTTTAATAAATATTTTATATTTCAAAAATCTCATTTTCTTAAGATGTCGTATTTTAAACCTTTCGAGACCGAATGCTCCTTGCGGAGGTCTGAATCTCGCACTACTAGCCCGAGGGTGCGCGATAGACCGCACGATCCCGAACGGGTTCCCCAAAGATGGGTTGTAGCGGCGCTTTGCAAAGATTGTAAAATACTAATCTTTTAGAAAACGGTTTTATAAATTAAAAGGTATTTATTTGAAAAGTGTAATTTTCCGTATTTTAGGTTCTAGGGTTTCCTAAGCCAACTAGCCTATTTCTAAATGGTCTAAACGACAAGTCGTTAGAAGCCTCAAATCGTCTCTTCACCGTCAATTGTGGCCAGGTAAGTACAAGTGAGGAGGGAGGGATCCGTTCACGAATCGTGAGGCGGGCCTTTTAAAGTTACCCAAGCTCACTTGCCTAGCCTAGACACCCCAAAGTCAGTTTAGATAAACGATCGATGTCCACAACTTATCGTATTTTCCTAGTAAGAAATATTTACTAAAAAGTGTAACAAATCTAAAATCTTTAAGAATGGTTTTATGAAGATTATGGTATTTTAATGTAAAGTCTTGTATTTTCGTATTCTAAATTTTGATGATATCAATTAAGGTTGTATTTGCGTGTGTGTGGAGGTAGGTCATTACCTCGTGACTTATTTTAAGGTATTGTGATGTTTAGGGGTTAAACATGATAAATTAAACATGAGGGTATTTAAGTGAAAGAATACGGTATTTGCAAAAGTTATCATTTCATGTGTGAAAACTCATTCAAATTGATTTTTACGAGTTTAGTGATCAAGATGAACATGTTTAGGAATGATGGAATTGATTAGAAGAAGAAAAATAAACATTATGGTATTATTGTGAAATGAATACGATATTACAAGAAAGCTATCATTTCATATGAGAAACTTTGTCCAAATTAATTGTTATGTGATTAATGGTCATCATGAACATGTTTAGGTATTATGGTATGGGTGACAAGTGAGATTTTGTAGAAAAACCGAATCGGAAATCGGTTTGTTCCGATTTCCGTCGGGTTTTAAAAAGTCGTATTTTTAAGAAATAGAAAGAAGAAAAGAACGGGACTTACGGGTTTCAAACTCTTCTAAAGAGTATAGAGGAACAAGGGAAATGGCCGAGATGTTGCTTCGTCGCCGGTTGTTTCAAAGAACGTCGCCGGAATCCGTCAGCGCATCGCCGTGAACTCGGTTTTCAAAGCACACTTTCTTGTGGAAATTTCAAGATAGTAAATCTAAGGTTTTGGAATGAGAGGGTAGGGGGTATGGGTCTATTTATAGGGTAGCTAGGGTATTGTTTATTAAAAAAAAATTGTAAAAATTTAAAGAAAATCATTAAAATTTTTTAGTAATTAGGGTGTATTAAGAATTCTGTAACTGATATAATAATTTGGAGTTAACAGGGGGTTATGGGAGACGAAAAGCCACACTTTTCGTTTTGGGACCCCGGCCGTCCGACCAACTCCGGCCGGCGGCGCCGGCCTAGTTGGCCGATTCCGGACGGGTTCGGCGACGGTTGGGTGCGGGGTTCTCTGACTAAGACTTTGGCATACTCCGTTTTTGGGGTTCAGTTCAACATTTGGGAGTTATGGCCTATGGACTGTTGGGCTTCCAAGAATTTTAAAAGAAAAATAATCTAAAAATAATATGGGGCATGTGATTCGAACTCTGGTGGCTTGGTTCAGCAGTGCAAGGTATTACCAATGAACTACAAGCTCTTTCTTGTAATTATTGTAGGAAAGTAGATACTTAAAGTGATATCAGAAACATTAAATACTCCAAGTATACTTTGAATTTAAATCAATTATTTGTACATTAAAAATGGAGTTATTTAAAAACAAAATAATTACTTATATATTGTGCTTAGGTTAAAATATTCCTTTATGGATTTTGAAAAAAAATTGTATAGAAAAATTAAGGTTGTTACATTTAGGGTAGATTGAAAAAGACTATCCGACAGATACCAAATCATACGAAAAGAACACATCAACAACAACACACAAGATTTACCCAGGTTCGGCGCCACTAGCACCTAAACCTGCAAACCGGGACGAAAATTTTCACTATCAGAAAGAATTGCATGAGATTACATCAACTATTCACCCCTCCTTTAGAAAGAAATACCCTTTCTTACAAAAGCTCCTCTATCCGCGACTGTGCTTGGCCATTCTCTCCCACTCCCATTAAACCCTTGGTTATTAGAGAATTATAGATTCATAAAAAAAAACCTAGAGAAAGCTCATATTTATAGGGTAAATAATTGCTTAGAGATAAATGCATAGTTAAATTAGAGATAAATATGAATTTAAGCTAGAGATTAGATTTAAATCTAAACTAAAGAGATTAAATTCAAATTCTAACTAATCCCTAACTAATCTGCATTTAAATCAACTTTTAACAGTAACTTCACTTTGCTAAATGTACCCGTTCTGTCCCTTTTTACTTGTCATTTTGGAGAGAAAAAAACGTTCCATTTTACTTGATATTTTTAGAATAACGAGGAAATCATTAATGATAAAGATATCAATAAATGATACAATACAAAAATATAGCATAGAAAGTTAATTGCTTATATTAAAAAGGTGATAATTCTTTTTTTAATAGTTGAGGACAGAAATGGTATGATTTTTTTAGTGGTGATGAGACAGTAAATTAATTGCTGATATTAAGAAAGTGATAACGTTTTCTTTAATCAGTATGTATTTATCTAAAATGACAAGTAAAAAAAGATGGAAAGAGTAACATTTTAGCTGAACCCAACCTTTTGTTATGAGAATGACGTGTACAATATAAGGACGGTACAGAGATGTTGGAAAATATACAAATGGTCCGGTGTTAACTAGAGACCTAAAACCAATGTATTTTTGGTCAAAGGGAGGTAGTCACAACTCTCTCTTTTTTGCCAGCGATCTAGACAGATTGCTTTTTGGATCGAAGGGCCTATACCCGTTTTTACTTTTAAATTATAGGTAACCAACAATATGATACATGCTTTCGAGAAAGCATGGTTAATTTATTATTATTATTATTATTATTTGGGGGAATAAATAGGGGGGTTAAATACAAGGAAGCAGTGTTGTTGATTTATTTGGAGTTAAATTATGTCCCTGTTATTGAGAGCAAGTGACCCCTACATATAGATCGATATGAACAAAGTAGTGGGGGGGGGGGGGGGGGCGTGAGTGGGGGGTGGGGGCCGGTATGCACTTGCTAGAGCGCATGAAAAGTCCATGTGCAATTTGGTGCATATATAGAGTTCACTTTATGTGAGCTAGAATTAGTTTAGCCAGGCATAGTAGCATGATATATTGTGTGGACAAATACCTCTTTATGCATTAATTTAAAGTCTGACTAATTTCAGGATTGATGTAATCTTAAGGACCTCTAATATTTAACTGGTAATATTGCGTGCGGATTATATTGCAACCTTTGGAAAAATTACGTAGGGTCCATTTGAGGGCGAATCCAAACTTATAGGATCAGTTTTCTTCATTGAGATAAGGGTGTCTGTTTTGGCGTTTTATTGAATAAAACTCCAATGCTATAATAAGAATTGAATATCCCCCCCCCCCCTCCCCCTCCCCCTCCTTTTTAAGTAATTTAGATGCAAAGATATTTCGATATGCACACATGCATGAATAGAGATTTTGACATGCATACATGAATATCCGAAAGCGTTAATTTGTTTCCCCTCTTGGGATTCCTCAGGTTCGAACCACACACTCTTGGTTTGTGACCACTTTCCCCTCTTGGAGTTTCTCATGTTCGAACCAGGCACTCTTCCCGAGAAGACAAGTGCCTAACCAGCTGAGCCATTGTTGTAGGATGACTATTTAAACTATCCTATATGGAAGAGTAATTTTAAAATTTTAAACTATCCTATATAGGAAATCTGGTTATGTGTACAGAAACTTTAAGGAATTTCTTTTTTCATTTTTTTTCCAATTTTTTTTCCGAATTGAAATTGAAATTGCCACATACGGTCTATGTTCTAGTTACTAGTTTTTGGCGCGTGCTATGCATGTGGTCGTAAGTAGAGGGTGATTATTTAAATTGAGAAGTGCAACACATCTTTTGTTTTTGCATTATAATAGAGCTCTAGCTTGTAATAAGGTTCAATTACTGAAAACTCTCAACCGGTTTGTGTTGGGTTACAGCAGCGTCCCGGCCATCAAACCGTGGCCAAATATGGAACAAAAATTTACTAAACTGGCGCTACCATTACGCGATGTCCGGATCTATCTTAAACCCTAAACAAGCAAGCTATGTATAAGAAGTTAGAATGTTATACCGAGTTGATCCGTATCCTTCGGTTTTCATTCCAAGCTCCTAGTGGTTCCTTGATCGTGTTTGGTTGCCGGTCTTCCTCCATCTACGATGATCCACCTGAAAGAAACGACGCAAACTTAAGTCTCGACAAAAGAGGCAACCGACGTTCCAAGGTTGGTAGCAAGGGAGAGTGGAGGTGTAGAAATGTGTCACTATTACTTTCTCTCATCTCATTTGCTCAAGGGAGAAACCATAGAAGATGAAGGAGGTGGTGACGAAACCATGGTATGAGCAACTAAAGAATTGGCTAAGTGTTGAAGTGAGAAAAATGAATGAGAGAGTGAGCTAGTGAAGAAAAAAACCAAGTCCACACCAATGGTTATAGCTGCCCTCTCTCTCTCTCTCATCCACAAAATATCTCCAATTTGCAAACAAACAATTCCAAGCCATACCTATGACCTATGCTTATGCCATCTCACTCCTCCATCTCATTTGTGAAACAAATGAATTTCCAAAAATGGAAAATCATACAAATGAGGTGTCCACTTCTAAAAGCTATTCCGTATAAATACAGAATACTTTCCGGTACATGTATCGAAATACATATACGCGTATTCGTACAGAAATACGAATAGCCAAGAGAGAAAATAAATAGTGAACAATAATAATAGAATACATATATATAAATACACACACACACACACACACACATATAAATTATTAAATCAAAACCTGATTTAATAATCTAGCTTAATCCTAAGCCGCTAGTATTATCAACCGTCCGATTAAAGTCTGTGCAGCATGTACACATATTTAATCGAACACCTGAATGCACCAACATACGTCATCTACACCATATTGCCTGAATCGTGAAAACCCTCTGTGTGGGCTTCTAAAGACTCGTCAATACGCTGGCAGTGGGTTTAACCACAATCACGTCAGCGACACTAGCTGTACGTAACGGCTAGCCAGGTATTCAGCGAAAGGGAGGCCGACGAGCAAATTCATCCTAAACCCCTACCGAACCTGAAAGTGACAATATCCGTACAGTTCGGTCTGTTCGTCTAAGAGTATCGCCTATCGAGTCTAGGGGGTGGATAAAGTCAGACCCCTAATAATGCGACATTTAGTGTCGGCATGAAACCCATCACCACCTGAGAAACTATCAATCCTGGATCGGTAATTCTCGTCCATCGTGACCACGGATTTCTGGTGATGGCCATCCGTGCACAACACGACATCAACCCCCAATACCGGGAGAGACGAATCCCCGATGATCCGTTCACTGCCTCCATGTGGCTCGGGACTGTACCCAACTAAAACCTGTTTGCACGACTTCTTTGAGCCGTGGTAGGGTAGTAATCAAAGCACAGTAGGAACTCACATGAGACAAATGACGATCTCGGGTCAACAGACTAACCTGTACACATGTCACCTGGGAACTGCTATCTGACAATATGTATAATACCAACTAGCACGTTCCCGGCGAGTCCGTCCAATGGACTCATAACCCAATGAGCACCTGTATACTATCTTATGTGAACAAACTAACACCAATGGCTTGTGAGACGTGGCCACCACCCCTCGTCGGGGTCTCGATCAGTATATACTAGTCTACACTGGAGTATCGATGCCTGTTCATACCAGAATATTGTATTTAATACCGTTCATTCATTATCTATTTTCTGTATATATCGGTACTATTAACCAGTGTCTGCTCAGTAATACAGATTACAGGTATCCGTGATATAATACTGGAAATACATTCAAAATCACGGATATATCATTTGTGAGCCGACACTGTAACCAGAACCGCAAACCGACCGATATCCCAAGAGTTTCTTTGTGCAACATGCTTGTGTACACACTTTTTATCTAAATGGACCAACACAATACAAGTGTGTACACAATACTTTTTGGCTTGCACTAGAACCTAGGGGGGCTGCCACGGCATACACTCATGATGGCTCGAGCAAGTGGGCATGGTGTGATGTGCATTCAATGCATAAAGTGTTATGTGATCCAAAGTTTCAAGTTTCCCTCCAATAACCCTGAGTGCGTCCAGTGCTTTTACTGAGAAAACAAACTGCACCAGAGTGATGTGGGGAACAACACAAGTCAACACACCAAGAACGAACCCCAAAGCTTGGATTAGGGCCGAGCTCATGCCCCTTGTGACCGGCCAAACAGTGCACAAATGCCCCCAGTTTCTCACAGTCCCTCCCTTTTTGCCATGTCAGCTCATTTTTATTGTTTGTTTAATTTTCTTTTGAGCCTATAAATACAGAACCAGTGAGCAAGGGAGAGGGGTCCAATTTTGTCTTTCATTTTACACTTCTACTCTTTTGTTTTCCATTTTGTTCTCTTATACATAGCTAACCTATTGAGTTCTTTGTCTTAATTTGATCTTGCAGCCTCTTCATTGAGCTTGCAAGGTTAAGCTTTGGTTATTGCACTTAAGGGTTGTATCATTCTTGAAGATTAATAAAGCTCTCTCTTTTGTGCTTCATTTTCTCTTGAGTTCTTTATCTTCACTTGATCTTGCAACCTCTTAATTGAGCTTCCAAGTTTAAGTTTATATATTTGAATCCATGGCTTGTATTGTGCTCTTTGGTTCCATGGTTCTTAATGTTTCTTTCTTGCCCTTTTTATTAGTTGCTCTTTCATTACTTATTCTTTACTTTCTTGCACTTTAATTACATGCTTTACTTACTTACAATTTACTTTCCATGCAATTTACTTTCTTGTAATGTGTCTTCTCTTTTCTCTTTATCTTTTATTTCTTCTTCTTGGTTTGTTCTTGAGATGGTTGTAAATATATGTTGTTAGTAAAAGAAACGATATTGTAAGTTAAGGTTTCTTTCCTCATTTCATTTTCCCGTATTTTCCAATTGAACTCCGTCCAAACGTTACGTAAGCGCTCCGTTAGGCACCCTACCTTACCAAGGTAAAGGTGATTCCTAACCGCGACCGGTTGCGTTCGGTTTGGCCGGAGGCGAAAGCAAGAGACTAGAACGGATGGACAAGGGTCAATAAGCCGGATTTCTAATACCGTGCTTAAGTACCCTAATCCACGTTGTTGGCGATTGCTCTAGCTTCAATCGTTAAGTTCGGCTCAAAGGTTTTAGTGCGGATTTTCTTAGCTTACACTATTGTATCTTTTCCTAACAACTTTATACTTTGCATATAACACATATGATAGATACGAACATTCCGTCCACACGCATTAACTCATAAGAACAAGAACTTAAAACGCCCCGTCTCCCTGTGGATCGACCCGTGCTCACCGCGGCTAGCTACAAAGTGACACCGTCCTGATCGCGGTTAAACTTTAGAACTCTTAAAACTCGACATGCCAAAAGCATGCGATCAAATAGCGCCGTTGCCGGGGACACGGTAACGTTTTTATTTTTGTTATTTCGGGTTAATCTTGTTAATACCCATCTAACACTTTTTCTAAAAACAACATAAAAATTTAAAAATTTCAAAAACCAAAACAAAAACTAACATCTATCACATTTTTGTTCTCTGGATTTTGTACCTGCAAGCACTCGGGATCTCAACTAAAACGATAAACAATACCAGTGAGATATTAGTAGAACAGTAGGATCACAGAAGAAATTTGGATCCCAAACTCAAAAGGAAGACCGGCGACACATCCCCAATTTTCGAGTTCGCCGACCAAAGCTCGCCTATTTGCTCCAAAATTTTGTCATGTGCTCCAGTGTTCTGTTTTTTTCCTATTTTTATTGTTTGGTTTTTATAATTTTTAGTGTGCAGGTATTTGGGCATTCGTATCGCTTTTTCGCACCAATATCCATTTTTCCGACATTTGTAGATTTTTGCGGATTTGCGAACTGCAATCGTAGGGAGCAAAGTGTACATTCAAGGCCAAGGTGATTGCGAAGTACAGTGCCAAAGATATGGGTAGTTTGACCCACGCAAGCGAACTTTTCAAGCTTACCGGATTTGATTCAACGGGGGTTTCTTAACCCACTACTTATCGGTACGTATTTCCTAACACCTTCTTCTCAAATCCGACGCATCCAATTTCATATCTTTGCAGAATTCTTTGCAAGTTCGCTTTCAAACACCAAAAAACGACTAACCCGTATTTGTTGCAGTGCCGTGCTTAACATAAAAAACGATTGTTTGATGTTTTGAACAGATTTTTTCCATTAAATTGCGCATTGCATACATTAATACGGACTTAAGGGCAAGCGAACCCCACAACATACGGTAAAGGATTTGATCCCCTTTTTCGTGGCCCATAAATCATGAAAATTGAGCATAATATTTACCCGCACAAATTTTAAAAGAATCTAGACTTTAAGCCTTAAGGACTTCGCGCTCACTAGGAGAAGTGAACTGTGTTTAGAACACCGCTTAACGGTATATCGTTTACGGGGTGTCTAGGAAAGTGTTCATGGCGAAACCGCCAAAAGAGAAAGGGTTATTTAATTAAGGACCTTCGCGAAAGCGTCGGAAAACCTCCCCTTATCTCTGCACTAACCTGGCCTCGTGACCAGTATATCTTGAGCCCGTTTCTCGACACAGTTTTACTTCAACAATCAAGTTCTTGAGCAGGTTTAGTTTACCTAGGTGAACCCTAGACCGATTAGGTGCGTGGTATTTTTGTGTTGTGATTGTTTTTGTTCAGATTCTTTTTGTGTATTTTTCATTCTTTTGTTGATAACTAATAAAAACTTTCCGCTCTTGCGCATTAACTCGTAACGACAAAAACCATAAACGCTCCGTCTCCCTGTAGATCGACCCGTGCTCAACCGGCTAGCTGCAAAGCGACACCGTCTTGATTGCGGTAACTAAAACTCTTTCAATCAAATGGCGTCGTTGCCAGGGACACGGTAACGTTTTTATTTTTGTTACTTCGGGTTAATCTTGTTAATATCCATCTAACACTTTTTCTAAAAACAACATAAAAATTTCAAAATTTCAAAAACCAAAACAAAAACTAACATCCCTCACATTTTTGTTCTCAAGATTTCGTACCTGCAAGCACTCGGGATCTCAACTAAAAAGATAAACAATACCAGTGAGATATTAGTAGAACAGTGGGATCACAGAAGAAGTTTGGAGCCCAAACTCAAAAGGAAGACCGGCGATACATCCCCAATTTCCGAGCTCGCCGGCCAAAGCTCCCCCATTTGCTCCAAAATTTTGTCCTGTTCTCCAGTGTTCTGTTTTTGTCCTATTTTTATTGTTTGTTTTTTAATAATTTTTAGTGTGCAGTTATTTGGCATTCGTATCGCTTTTTCGCACTAATATCCGTTTTTCCGACATTTGTAGATTTTTGCGGATTTGCGAACTGCAATCATGGGGAGCAAAGTGTACATTCAAGGCCAAAGTGATTGCGAAGTACAGTGTCAAAGATCCGGGTAGTTTGACCCGCGCAAGCGAACGTTTCAAGCTTACCGGATTTGATTCAACGAGGGTTTCTTAACCCACCACTTATCGGTACGTATTTCCTAACACCTTCTTCTCAAATCCGACGCATCCAATTTCATATCTTTGTAGGATTCTTTGCAAGTTCGCTTTCAAACGCCAAAAAACGACTAACCCGTATTTGTTGCAGTGTCGTGCTTAACATAAAAAAAGATTGTTTGATATTTTGAACAAATTTTTTTCATTAAATTGCGCATTGCATCCATTAATACGGACTTAAGGGCAAGCGAACCCCACAACATACGGTAAAGGATTTGATCTCCTTTTCTGTGGCCCACAAATCACGAAAATTGAGCATAACGTTTACCCGCACAAATTTTAAAAGAAACTAGACTTTAAGCCTTAAGGACTTCGCGCTCACTAGAAGAAGTTAACTGTGTTTAGAACATCGCTTAACGGTATATCGTTTACGGGGTGTCTAGGCAAGAGTTCACGGCGAAACCGCCAAAAGAGAAATGGTTATTTCATTAAGGACCTTCACGAAAGTGTCGGAAAACCACCCCTTATCTCTGCACTTACCTGGCCTCGTGATCAGTATATCTTGAGCTCGTTTCTCGACACAGTTTTACTTCGACAATCAAGTTCTTGATCAGGTCTAGTTTACCTAGGTGAACCCTAGACCGATTAGGTGCGTGGTATTTTTGTGTCGTGATTGTTTTTGTCCAGATTCTTTTTGTGTATATTTCATTCTTTTGTTGATAACTAACAAAAAAAATATATAAAAAAATCACATTCTTTTTCTTCTCCTTTCTCTTTTCATATCATGGGTACCCCACCTCAGAAAACTCTTGCCGAACTTTAGTAGCCACAACCAGACATTACTTCATACGGTTCTTGCTTTGGTCGAACGTTGAACGATCCCTCCATGCCCAAAATTTCTTTGAAAGATCGGATAGACGCGTCTAGGACGTACAACTGGACTCCGCAATCCACCTTGTATCAACCATTTCGACCTTCACCATCTTCTTACGTTTATATCTCTTTTGAGAGTCCAGTTGTAACACCAAGACCTATGTCTCTTGCTGAACGTATTGAACAATCTCGTAACCGATCTTTCACTCCTTTCACTACTGCGAATTCTTTGGATCAACAATTCCATTCACCTTCTTATCCGTATGTTGATCCTACCCCTGTCCAACCATTCAATTCCTATCCATCCTACCGAACTTTTGCACCTTCCCTAGATATTGCTTCTGAACAGCCTTTTGGGAGTTTCTAGTATCCACACAACTTCGAATTTTTTACTGAAACCCCTTCACAACCTATGTCTAGTCTGGAACAGTCGTTGGAAGAATTTAGGGTAGCGTCATACCAACAGATGATGGATTTGAATGCGTCCATGGCCGCCCTCATACAACCTAGTGACCCGGTAGCTAGTTTTCAACTAGCTCCAAATTTTCCAATGTATGATGAGGAGGTAGGACAGGTTGAGAATTTGAGTGGAGAGAGTGAGTTGTACACCCTTCCAAATCAAACCTACCCATTGCAAATTGAATCGCACAACTCCAGTTTTAAATGTCTATCAAATGTCCCAAATGATTTACCGATTGAAGATAGAATGTTTAATGAGTTGTGCAACTTTGTAGTGTTTGATTTACCTTATTGTGAAGGGTCCCTTTCGAATGAAACCACACCCAATCCTTTTGACCTCTACACCTCCACTATAGAACCTGAATTGATTAATATCCATGCTTTTGATGAGGTGTCTGAGAATATTGATTTTCACTTGATTGAGGATATTGACGCTGGGAATATTTTGGATGATGAACCCGCAGTTTTGGATGAGTTTTTCTCTCCAATTCATCATCCCGAGTTATTAACTGTTTTTCCCGAACTTCATATGCGTCTTGATTTTGATGAGAATTGCATGGATAAGCTGAATTTTGAGGAGAATTTTGAGGATAGCTTTGAGGATGAACCGGTTTTAATTGATGAGTCGGATTTTCCAATTCATCATATCCCTTTCATTGACTGTGTACACCCTCCGGAACCTTTAACCGATAACCTTCCTCAATCACTCCCCTCCATCCTTTCCATCGTTCCGACCTTATAAGAAACCGTATCATTTTCATTTCATATGTCTGGTTTACCAAGTTCGGCGTACCCATGTCTTCTCACGAATCTTAAGGGTTTGACCCCATCTCTCGACGGGTTGATAGATTAACACAAACGCTTTTTACACATTGGTCATCACAAATTGTGCTAATTTATTCACTCCATTTTCACCCTCAAGTTCTTATTCCACTTCTTTTTCCCTTCCGCCATTCTTCTCCTCTCATACCGAGAACGTATTCTGCTTCCATCCCCATACGGTCTCGTGTATTCCCCATTTTTTTCCTCTCCGCATTCTTTCACCAACCAATACACTACAGAGATAAATTTTTTGAATGGTTGGTGCTCACTTTTGGCCTGTGTAAGGCCTTGTATAGATTAATACTGTTCTCTTTCCCCCTAATCCTGAACTTCACCGCTTAACAGTGAAAACACTGTTTCACTTAACTTTGGGGGGATTTTTTGTGTATATATTTTTGGTTTTCTGTTTGTTTTGTATAAAATTTTCTTTTAGAGAGCGCCGACAATTTTGACCATCTTGGTATAGCCTGACAGTGAGGGCACTGTCAAGTTTAAGTTTGGGGTGTGCTCGGTAAGCTTTCTTCCTTCGCGTTCATTTATATATTCTGCATTTGCATACTTATTAAAACCCATAAAAATTGAAAATTTTCCAAAAAAATATAAAAACTTTGTCGTCAAGTTAGCTAATATGGTAACTTAGATTTTTATTCCGAAAGTTTAGTTGATACGTTAGAAATAACTAAATCCTAGGCTTAGGAATTGAAAACCCTAAAAATAACCCTCATTCTGTTTAACTTTGGCAAGTATACGTCCTTACAGTTTTTTTTATAGAAGTAGGTAATCTTGAGTTCAGTTCTTGAGTTAAGTCAAGATGATGGGAAAGTATTGAAGCTTTACTGAAGGATAAATCTGAAAAATTGTTTCTATTCTTGAGTCCAAATTTAGAAAGTATATACCCTACAACTGCACATACACACACCTTGAAACTTGGGATAGTAGAGGATACCTAGAAATACTCTTGCCTGAAAACCTAGTAAGAAAGAAAAAAACGGTACTTAAACCTAAACACCTAAAGAGCATCATTAAAAAATATATCCGGCCTTGAAAAAGAAAAAAAGAAAACGAAAGAAAAATAAATAAAATCAAGACCTGAAAACTGCTATTTACGCTTTAAGCTCGCACAAATAGTAATCGGCCGTTAGTGCCTCAAGAAGCATTAATAGTCGCATGAAAAGTGTGTGAGCAATCCCGTCCATTATTAATGAAAAGAAGTAATATTAGGTATTAGGACAAGGGTACTATAGCTTGAATTGAATTCTTAAGTGTAGGGGTGAATAATTTACACACACGTAGGGGTATACAATCGATATTTGGATGAAAGATAGAAATAAAGAATAAGACGTATGTTTTCCGTAAAACTGATAAAAATCCCTGATTGGAGACCTCACTTTAGAAGGAAAACTTAGAAGAGCCGAGATCTTTCTAAACTGTAAATCGTATAGAATCTGTGGTTGAATAAATATGAGGTGTGAAACATAAGGGTTGGATATTTCTAACTTAGGATAATAGAGTTTCTAATGTAGATACTAAACTGTAGGAGTAGAATCGATATTAACTTATGAAACTAACTTGACGGGATTTTGTGGGTAGTATCCACTGAAAACCCTCAAGAGACAACACTCCACCTACCAGGGACACCTAAAAGTTTAACGGCTTGTTGCACGAGATCAATGCAATCGCGTTCCCTGCGAAAGTGAGGTTAGAATTTTGTTTTGCTCGGGATGAGCAAAAGATAAGTTTGGGGGTATTTGTTCATACCAGAATATTGCATTTTAAAACCGCTTATTCATTATCTATTTTTTGTATATATCGGTACTATTAACCAGTGTCTGCTCAGCAATACAGATTACAGGTATCCGTGATATAATACTGGAAATACATTCAAAATCACGGATATATCATTTGTAAGCCGACACTGCAACCAGAACCACAAACCGACCGATATTCCAAGAGTTTCTTTGTGCAACATGCTTGCGTACACACTTTTATCTAAATGGACCAACACAATACAAGTGTATACACAAGACTTTTTGGCTTGCACTAGAACCTAGGGGGGCTGCCAGGGCACACACTCATGATGGCTAGAGCAAATGGGCATGGTGTGATGTGCATTCAATGCATAAGTGTGTAGTGATCCAAAGTTTTAAGTTTCCCTCCAATAATCCTAAGTGCATCCAGAGCTTTTACTGAGAAAACAAACTGCACCAGAGTGATGTGGGGGACAACACAAGTCAATACACCAAGCACGAACCCCAGAGCTCGGATTTGGGCCGAGCTCATACCCCTTGTGGCCGGCCAAACAGTGCACAAATGCCCCCGGTTTCTCACAGTCTCTCCCTTGTTGCCACGTCAGCTCATTTTTATTGTTTGTTTAATTTTCTTTTAAGCCTATAAATACAGAACCAGTGAGCAAGGGAGAGGGGTCCAATTTTGTCTTTCATTTTACACTTCTACTCTTTTGTTTTTCATTTTGTTCTCTTGTACATAGCTAACCACTTGAGTTCTTTGCCTTAACTTAATCTTGCAACCTCTTCATTGAGCTTGCAAGGTTAAGCTTTGGTTATTGCACTCAAGGGTTGTATCATTTTTGATGATTAATAAATCTCTCTCTTTTGTGCTTCATTTTCCCTTGGGTTCTTTATCTTCACTTGATCTTGCAACCTCCTAATTGAGCTTGAAAGTTTAAGTTTAGGTATTTGAATCCATGGCTTGTATTGTGCTCTTTGGTTCCATGGTTCTTAATGTTTCTTTCTTGCTCGTTTCATTACTTGCTCTTTTATTACTTTATCTTTACTTTCTTGCAGTTTAATTACATGCTTTACTTACTTGCAATTTACTTTCCATGCAATTTACTTTCTTGTAATGTGTCTTATCTTTTCTCTTTATCTTTTATTTGCTCTTTTTGGTTTGTTCTTGAGATGGTTGTAAATATGTGTTGTTAGTAAAAGAAACGATATTGTAAGTTAAGGTTTCTTTGCTCATTTCCATTTACTGTATTTTCCAATTGAACTCCGTCCAAACGTTACGCAAGTGCTCCGTTAGGCACCCTACCTTACCAAGATAACGGTGATTCTTAACCGCGACCGGTTGCGTTCGGTTTGGCCGAAAGCGAAAGCAAGAGACTAGAACGGACGGAAAAGGGTTAATAAGCCGGATTTCTAATACCGTGCTTAAGTACCCTAATCCACACTGTTGTCGATTGCTCTAGCTTCAATTGTTAAGTTCGGCTCAAAGGCTTTAGTGCGGATTTTCTTAGCTTACACTATTGTATCTTTTCCTAACAATTTTATACTTTGCATATAACACATAGGATAGATACGAACATTCCGCCCACGCGCATTAACTCGTGAGAACAAGAACTTAAAACGCTCCGTCTTCCTGTGGATCGACCCGTGCCCATCGCGTCTAGCTATAAAGCGACGCCGTCCTGATCGCGGTTAAACTTTAGAACTCTTAAAACTCGACACGCCAAAAGTGTGCGATCAATGCTCAGTCTCGATACTCCCACGTCTAGGGACATTTAAGGATGTGCTTATAGACTCCCAGCTCCCACGTATATGATCTCCATCGTAATGCTGGTAGTCAGACAAGAATCCTATAGGCTCTAATAATATGTACATGATGATAAAGACAAACCAGAAAGCATACTATCATCTCGAGTAAGACTGTTCTACCGGTATAGGTTCTCCCTCAATCATCATAATTACCTGCCTGCGATTACGATAATTGCCTTAAGGGCACTATAGCCAACAATCTCCCACTTGCACTTAAGGCCAATTATTGCGATGTCGCATACTCACAGCCCGTGTGATACCGAACACCCAATTTCTCTTGTAATCAGTTTCGCAAAGCCTGTTTACGAAACTATTGCGTTCGAGAAATAGCCTCAGCGAGTGGATCCGCTCCAATGTGTCTTTCTGTATCTCTTTATATCTCAACTTCCCGGAGAAAACTATTTCCCGAAATGAGCAATACCTATCTTTGAATTTGTCTGGATTTCTAATGGGACCTAGTTCACAAAAGAACTACAAATCCAGCAAACTTCTTAGACTGTATCATCCACTGAATTTAATCAGTACCATGCGCCATGCCATTTCTCAGTATCCGCTTGGACCACATGTCCAACATACTGTCCCTCAAAAGAGGGAAAACTATAACTCTGACAGTCACTCTGTCATCCAGGTCGTCTTGGAAGCCTGAAATGATAATCGTCTCCCGAAGGAGGCTGCCAAAATCATTTCCCAAGAACATCCATTTATGTTCAATAACTGCTTCCCAATGTTTCTCCAGGATTGGATTAATATATGTTTATTGTAGCTAGTGCAAAAACAACATCTGGTGTGGTGCTTGACATTTTATGATTAACTCAATTTCCTAACTCAATCGCCTAAGCAAGTGATATGCTAATCATCCGGACCCCTCTCCTCTTTAGTCTGTAAGACACCTTTAGAGATGACGACTCCATCACCTGCAGGTACACCACCATGCCAAGAGTCGTCCATTCTAAAATACCTTTAGAATCATGTCAAAGTACCCAGATTAGGATAATTCCCAAATCTAGATCTAAAACCATAGATCTAGTAACCAGAAACCCTGATATTATATCCATATCCAATGTAGAGAAACAACTTTGTGACAACCACAGTATAACCGATCGTAGTATAGGAATTTCTCTTCCTATCAAGTGTATGTCTTCCCAATAACTGGACATCACTCTATACAACCTTCTTAGCAGATCCATCTCCTATTCTGATGAAGTCAAAGACTATGATTGTCGCATCAAAAATAGATGATCTATTTCCTCTATACCTGCTTTAGTCTATAAATAGACATAAGCTACTTGCCCACTATGATTCCGCTGCTCCCATTGACTACAACAACCCTCTGGCAGAGTCATATACACGTGCACTTCCAAAACTAGTTTAGAACGACGATATACTCATCCTCCTGCCGAATCTTATAGTCTAGAACAGCAGCAATGACAAGTCTGGGTAAACAAGAACCTCCCTGTCACCATTTTTGAGAAGACCGATGTGCCTTTCAGGTTCTTGAGGTTACCCACCAAATCTGCGGAGTGGCTAATGGAATGTCGAAACTAATTGAATCCTTAGGTTCTATTAAATCTTCAGTGATCGTTTGTGGTTCTGGAATTACTTCCAGTTCTACCATACTCCCACATCTGTTTTTCTGAAAAAATCCATTTTACTAAAACTGTGGCGAGTCAAGAACAATATAAATATTGATCTTCCTGATGGTAGAAAGTTAACCCTCGTCAAAGTCCGGGATAACCCACAAAAAACCATTACTAAAACGTGCCTTGAGTTTATCCGGATTCTGGTTTTAAGCATCAGCCGGACAACTCCCTATACCTTAACGTAGTTAAGATATAAATTGATTCTATATATATCTAATATAGAAACAAAGGCACTAATTTAATTGGAACCAGATTCAAAAATCATGCAGCTGTTTCCAGTGCATATCAACCAAATGGAAAAAGGCCAATCAACATTACTCATCTAGGAGTGCATCCATATATGAGTAACCTGAAAGTGAAGCAAGTTCTTAAAACCATTACAATCAACGGAATACCAAACACAAGTATCTACATCTTCGACTTCATCGAAGAATCCTGATACTTCCAACAAATGGTTCTCTACTTTATTCTTATACCTATAACTTCTCAATATCTAGACCTTGCATTTCAACGAAATACCTGTCTAAAACTGGAGAAGTCATGAGTAAACAAAATATAGTACGAGTACCAACCCCATTGTCCTAATTGACACCGGATAACATACAATACTTTGTCTAAGTCCATTGAGTTTAATAACTCAAACCCTGTGCGTCGTAGGTTGAAAAACTATACTATGGTTAAGAAGAATTACACCGCTGTTGAATGCACCTTACCTAATTACCAACTGATATAGATAAATGTCAAAGACATAATATCAAAAAGTTATATCCCACTTTATAAAATAAACGTACAGATATATTAGTTTGAAATTGGTGCATAATAGCGGATATTCAAAACCAAATATTTGCCATCTGGCAAAATCCAGGTGATTTCCTCAAATATCACCAACTACAACGAATTCCGATATAATGAGGATCTAATCACCCAATTCCCAATATCTTACTCCCACTCACCATCCGTAATAACACATAGATGTGAGAAATTGATCTGGTAAACATATACCCTGGAGTTAGATTCCAATTGGGAAAACTGTTTTCAATTAACATCGCACATTGAAACTGAAACATGAAAATGTTTCAAAAGGGGTTAACTGGTATTCCTAGTAATGCCTCTTCCACTATCCCGATTCATGACAGTAACCATATACTTACCTGCTCTCACTCCAATCCCTTTATTATGTCTTTACCTATTACCTTCTGTACACCACACTTAGGCTAAATTGGTTTTCTTCCTTCCCTACCCTTCGACACCAGCCTAAGGTTTGGAAGAAGACTATCCAATAAGCGTAATAGGTGTACTCTCCTAATACTAGGAGCCTTTGCAACCTGAGAGAAGGTAAAGGGAAAGTACATTTGAATAATCCTATTCTATTTCTCCTAAACCGGAAACCATCCTCGAATCTGGAACAAGTTCCTTCGAGTTCGTATGTAACTATACGATGGCATATCCAATAGAAGTGGATATCCATAGTGATACGGAGTGTTCTGGAGAAATCCAAAGTGGATGTAGGAGTGGCAGGGGTATACACGGTTTTTGTCATGAATGATAGCAGTCACAATTTTTTTGCCGTTATTCTAGTCCCTTTATATGTCTTTACTTATTACCTTCTGTACACTACACTTAGGCTTAATTGGTTTTCTTCCTTCCTTACCCTTCGACACCTGCCTATGGTCTGGAGGAAGACTATCCAATAAGCACAATAGGTGTACCCTCTCCTAATCCTAGGAACCCTCACAACCTGAGAGAAGGTAAAGTGAAAAGACAAACGGATAATCTCATTCAATCTCTCCAGAACCAGAATCCATCCTCGAATCTGGAACAAGTTCCTTTGAGTTCATATGTAACTATACGATGGATTCATCTAATGGAAGTGGATGTTCGTAGTGATACAGGGTGTTCTGTAGAAATGCAAAAGTGATATAGAAGTGGCAATGATATATGCGACACCGTGACATTCCAAAAGCCAAAGTATTTTAAGAAGGTTCGGTTAACTTGGTTCATGAGCTTTAGTCAAGGGTAGAGCCATGGTCGCTACCAAAGAGAGAGAGAAAAGAAACACTCAACATGCACTCTAACCTAGATCAGAATGGTTAATCACTTTATCTAATCTGGATGGCTCCCACCGTTTCCTCGAATTCTCCTCCAAACCCAAAAGAAAAATTAGCTGGGATCATCTAAAATCACCCAAGGAGTAATCCTACTCATCAGTGGGAATCAGGATCCAACTATCATCGCATGATAACTTGATGGAAGCCACTCAAGTCACCACACTTCAGAAGGTATGCGCATGCCTGGCAAGTTTCCTGTATGTTTGAAACTCCCGATGTGATTTTTACCCCTAGGACCCAAGTGACCTTGACGAATAATCAACAAATCAAAAGGTCCTAGTCAAGTTCAACCCATCATTATCTTGATTGCGTTAAACTCACCCGCATGACCTTTGACGAATAATCAATAAAGTCGTACGACTGTCCTAACCAATCCACATATCCATGCGACAGAAAAGCATTACAGAGCTACCGCACACTACGTTTTGGCGAATAGCAACGACATACGTAGCACGAATACTAAGGAATACTAATATGAAATGACGGAGGGCTACGGCTGGTTTTTTGCTAAAAACCTTTAACGTAATGAACTTGATATCGTTGAAGGAACCAAGTGGTTTTACAAATTTATAGTGGCGAAAACTTTTGCTAAAGAGGTCACTCCCTGTGAAGGGATCTCGGCTCTTTCCTCATAGAATGAGGTGCAGGATATTCCAAACTGAATACCACGATGCAAAGCAATAGGAAACGACTATTATGAAGTTATTACGTTGACGCAAACTTTTACTCAAGGGGTCACTCCCGATGAAGGGATCTCGGCCCTTGCCTCGTCGAATGAGGTGCTGGATATTCATAACCGAATCCACTGTGCAAAGCAAAAGAGAATGTCTGTAATGTCAGTTTTTAAAAAACTTGGTTCCAACAACATCATATAGGTTTGTTTTATCCTTGCATTGATAAGAATCAATGTAGTCCCATCAATTAATCACACCAGAAAAGAACGAAAATAAAATGTACGTATATGACATCCGCATTCGCCACTGGGTCCCGTCATCACCCGTTAGGTTACTTAACTAATGACAGAGCGGGGACTGGACTAGCGCGGATGCAAAACATATACAACATCTACTAGTGTATATATAAATATATATAACAATCGTCCCAGGCATGATATAAAGCAACATCACAGAAGCATCACAGAAGCAATACAGAATGGTGGATAATCTTGGAGCCCCGGGTTTCACTTGAGCCGCAAATGAGACCCGATGTTCCCTGTCGTGTGGATAGCCTGTGCAATGAAACCTAGACCCCTACGAGCACGGCAAGTTACCCGCCAAAACCAGAAGCGAGGCAACCCCCTTCAACAACGTGAATGGGCCACCCAGCACTTCACGGAATCCGGTAACTTGGGCACCCCTCCGTGGGTCAACCTATACCCCTTACGAGTGCGGCGAATAGCCCGCCAATTCTAGAGTAAGGTCCCCTCCATCTCAACGCCATGAGATGTGGACCCGTTGCCCTCTAGAACCCGGCTATTCGTGCACTCCACCGTGGGGTAATCCTAGTACAGAAAAGAAAAAAATATACAAGGATGACAACGACCTCAACCCGGTCGTGCCCCAAATGAATAATATACAAACTGGCAGTGACGGCAGTCCACATGTCGGACGCTCGCCCTGCAATATCAAATGTACAAATGAAACTAAATTGTACTAACATTGCACCGTAGCTATCCACCACGACGATCCAACCACAACACAACACAATACATAACATCAACGTTAATGTCACGTTCGCAAAGTCGTTTAAAAGGACATATAGCAATTAGACGAGTTATACCGATCAAATGACATTCACGGTCGTAGATAGAAATGTATGTACTGATAAACATTTAAACAGACTTTGAAACACCCCGAATTGCCTCTGAACAAAAGACAACATTATATCCAAACTGGGAAAAACAAACAATACCACTGCACCAATATTCCAGAGACCAAACCACACCAAAAATTTCAAGCCCAGAATCTAAATTTGGACCGGCCTGTTCGGATTTTTGAGCAATGTGCTCAGGTCAATTTGGGTGGAAGTGGCTCGTATTTGGGGTGTGGTCTAGTGGTCATCTAAGTAGTCTTCTACAGTTGTTTTAAAATTTTTTTGAAAACTTTGAAAATCGACAAAGAATGGAATCTGCAGTGCATCGTTTTCGGGTTGTTTCGATTTTGATACATTAACATTGTCTAAACTAGCTAGGTTAGGATTTAAAGGTTGGCTCTGATACCATGCTGGGTTACGGCAGCGCCCCGGCCATCAAACCGTGGCCAAATACGGAATAAAAATTTACTAAACTGGCGCTACGGGGCTCCACGCTCTATCTGCTATCAAGTTAGTTGGCGCTACGCGCGACTTCAGTTGACAAAAGCATTATCCGATGCCCGGATCTACCTTAAACCAAAACTAGCAAGCTATGTATAAGAAGTTAGAATGTTATACTGAGTTGATCCATGTCCTTCGGTCTTCATTCCAAGCTCCTAGTGGTTTCTTGATCGAGTTTGGTTACCGGTCTTCCTCCATCTACGATGATCCACCTGAGGGAAACGGCGCAAGCTTCAGCCTCGACAAACGAGGCAACCAACGCTCCAAGGTTGCTAGCAAGGGAGAGTGGAGGTGTAGGAATGTGTCACTACAACTTTCTCTCATCTCATTTGCTCAAGCGAGCAACCATAGAAGATGAAGGAGGTGGTGAGGAAACCATGGCATGAGCAACTGAAGAATTGGCTAAGTTTTGAAGTGAGAAAAATGAATGAGAGAGTGAGCTAGTGAAGAAAAAAACCAAGTCCACACCAATAGTTGTAGCTGCCCTCTCTCTCTCTCATCCACAAAATATCTCATTTCAATTTGCAAATAAACAATTCCAAGCCATACCTATATCCCATACTTATGCCACCTCACTCCTCCACCTCATTTGTGAAACAAATGAATTTCCAAAAATGGAAAATCATACAAATGAGGTGTCCACTTCTAGAAGCTATTCCGTATAAATACGGAATACTTCCCGGTACATGTATCGAAATACATATACCAGTATTCGTACAGAAATACGAATAGCCAAGAGAGAAAATGAATAGTTAAAAATAATACTAGAATACATATATATATAAATACATTATATAAATTATTAAATCAAAACCTGATTTAATAATCTGTCTTAATCCTAAGATGCTGGTATTATCAACCGTCCGATTAAAGTCTGTACAGCCTGTACACATATTTAATCGAACACCTGTATGCACAAACATATGTCATCTACACCATATCGCCTGAATCGTGAAAACCCTTTGTGTGGGACTCTAAAGACTCGTCAATACGCTGGCAGTGGGTTTAACCACATGCACGTCAGCGGCACTAGCTGTACGTGACGGCTACCCAGGTATTGAGCGAAAGGGAGGACGACGAGCAAACTCATCTTGAACCCCTATTGAGCCTGACAGTGATGTTCGCCCCCGAAAGACGCGACCGAGACGTTGTGAACGTCTGGCCAGAATTTTGGGGGCAGATGCTATTTGGTTTTATCCGTCCACCTCTCCAAAGATGCCAAGTTGATTTATGGAACCGTATATCGGAGGTTTAGACAGTTGCGGCCGTTGTAGTAGACTTCGTCAGATTCCCCCTCGTTTGCGAGGGGTTTTTGATTGTGGGGACGCTCTTCTCTGCAGGCGCAAGCCCGTGCAGTTAATTACGCTACCGCATCGCGGTAACCACTTTCTCCTTCTCCAGATGGTCACTTCGTATCGTGTGTGTTTGTTTTGTTTTTTGGTTGCCCGTGGATTGTATACGGAGATTAATTTATGTTGTCGCCCGTAGGGCGTGGATTAGTCCAAATCCGTATTTTCATAGATTTGGGTTTGGGTTGGTTTAAGGACCGTTAGTCTTGTTTTAGACTAAAGTCAACTCAAACATTTGTTGAGGATACGTTAGTCTAATTTTAGACTAAGATCTACTCAACATGATTTTGGGATCATTTAGATCCAACAAAAGAGCATGTGGGCTCTGTTGTGTTAGTTTAGGGACATTGCGGTCCATAAGTTTAAGGACATCATAGTCCATGGAGTTTAAGGACATCATAGTCCATAGTTTAAAGACGTCATAGTCTATGGGGTTTTAGTTTAGGGACGTTGCGGTCCATTGGGTTTAAGGACATCATAGTTCATGAGTTTAAGGACCTCATAGTCCATAGAGTTTATATTAAGGACGTTGCGGTCCGTAGTTAGTTTAAGAACATTACAGTCCATTGTTAGTTTTAGGACGTTGCGGTCCATAAGTTTAAGGAGATCATAGTCCATGGAGTTTAAGGACACCATAGTCCATAGTTTAAAGACGTCATAGTCTATAGAGTTTAGTTTAGGGACGTTGCGGTCCATAAGTTTAAGGACATCATAGTCCATGGAGTGTCTGGTTGTCGGGACCTGTCACCTCTCTGAAGAAGTTGAAGAATTACAACGACACATATCAGAGAAATGAAGAGATGTACCCTTGAACCAAGGTTGGTTGGGAGATCTATAGTCAGACTTGGGACCAAGACCAATTGTGAGCACATGGGCTCAGCCGGTCTGAGCTAGGGACTTGTGGCCAACTTGGGTTCAGCCCATTCAGTTTTGATTAAACTGTTGAACATTTGTTTTGATGTTGAACATTTGTTTGGGTGTTAAACATTTATTTGGGCTTAGCCTCATTTGTTCAATAATGCTGAGCATTAATTTGGGTTCTGACACCCCTTTTTCTTTTGTCTTTTATTGAGTGTTGAACACTCTTTGTAGCGCAGAGCGCTTTATGTACAAAGCACTTAGCGTTGAGCGCCAGACTTGGAGCACGGAGGCGCTTCTTATGAAATAGCGCACACGTGAGGAGCACGTGGTGCGCTTGGCGCTGAGTGCCAGACCTGG
Organism: Agapanthus africanus; assembly: GCA_030015575.1. NCBI lineage: Eukaryota > Viridiplantae > Streptophyta > Magnoliopsida > Asparagales > Amaryllidaceae > Agapanthus > Agapanthus africanus. Next base: position 340,850,562 of record JASDDO010000024.1, on the reverse strand, counting down.
AGCGCTAAGGCACTTCTTATGAAATAGCGCACACGTGAGGAGCACGTGGCGCGCGTGGCGCCGAGGGCCAGACCTGGAGCGCTAAGACGCTTCTTATGAAATAGCGCACACATGAGGAGCACGTGGCGTGCTTGGCGCTGAGCGCCAGACCTGGAGCGCTAAGGCGCTCTTGATCAATTCTGTGCTCTGAGAATTAAGTTCTCGTATATAAGAGACTTTGTCTCGTGGATCTAAGAACTAATTTCTTATTTTAATAGAAGATGTTACAATCTCTTCTGTTTTTGTGAAAGACTTTGTCTTTGTTATAGAGATCTGTGATCTAAAGAGAACTAAGTTCTTCTCCCTCCCTTTTTTATGATGAGATGCTCCAATCTCTTCTACTTTTATGAAAGACTTCTGTCTTTATAGATCGATGTTCTAGAAAAAGAACTAAGTTCTTCTTTTTTGATGAGATGTTTTGATCTCTCTGTTTTATTTACCTTGAAGAAATTCTTCTTTTCAGAGCTTGCTCTTCTCTTTTTCTTTTTTGAGAACTCGAAGTTTTTAGGGGGATTCCTCTCTATGTAACTTATGGGGAGTTTCTTCCATGCAAGACTTGAAGTCTTAGGCTTTTTATATAGTGGAGGCTGATCAGTTGAGGAAATCTTTCTCTGATTGATTTGGGGATGTTTTCCCACCATTGGATCTTTGATCCAAGGGCTTCTGTTTTATAAAAGACATCTTTCTTGTCACTTAACAAGATTGGGAAATTATTTTCCCATACATAGATTGTTCTGTATCTTGGTGATTTTTAATCACCATTGGATCTTTGATCCAACGGTGCTCTGATTTACAGAGCACAATCTTTCCTGTTTGGAAAGATTTTGAGGAGTATTCCCTGAACAGAATTTAATTCTTTACTTTGGTGATTTTTAATCATCTCCGTTGGATCTTTGATCCAACGGTAAAGAACTTTTAGTTCTGGCGCTAGCGTGCTCGTGCCTTGCACGTGAGGCGCTGCCTCAGAGTCTTTGACTCTTAGCGCTTAGCGCTCTTGGCTCAAGCGCTTTCGTGCTTTGCACGTGAGGTGTTGCCTCAGAATCTTTGACTCTTAGCGTTGGCGCTGCTAACGCTCTCGTGCTTTGCACGTGAGGCGCTGCCTCAGAATCGTTGACTCTTAGCGCTGGCGCTGCGAGCGCTCTCGTGCTTTGCACGTGAGGCGCTGCCTCTTTACCGAAGGTGTCTTTTCGCCTTCATTCTTTGCATTTCCTGAGTCAAACATCTCTTTCCCAATGCAGAGCTTGGAAACAGTTTCATCATGCACAAAATTTTCTGTGCCTAGACTTAAATGTCTCTCTTTATAATTTGAAGCAGTGCTTCTCTTCTCTCTTACTTTCAGAGAATTATTTTAGCAGAGCTATGGCTTGTAATTGTCCACATGCTCGCCGGCAACCATGGGAGGTGCCTATCGAGGAAACCGTCCCTCGTTTTGCTGTACGCTTGGTGAACCCTGCTCTTACGGATGACCAATGTGATACTGTGATGTACGAGCTCTTGACTCGTAGAGTATTTCCTCTCCCCCTCGGCTCCATTTGGCTTCAGATGGTTTTCTTGTCCGTGCTCGATGGCATCCCTCCTTATCCAGCGGAGATGACTCCGGCAATGCTCGATGCCACAGAGGACAAGATCGAGTGGTTTCACGAGGCACTTTTGATTACCACAGCTCTGAGGGATCGCTCTGTTCAGCTGCTAAGCCAAATACGGGCTCAGTGGGTCGTCATGTCTGCCTTCGCTGATGGGCACGGTGCTGACCAATGGGAAGCGACTGTTCGTGAAGTCCGCTACTTTGACATGGTGGAGAAGGAAGAGAGAGAGTTAGATAATTTTATCCATAGTTTTGTCAATCCCTGTACTTTCGATCCCATATTTGGTAATCTATTTCCTGTAGAATAAAATGTTCAATCAAATGCTTTCTTTTTTTGTCATTGACCACCAAGTGCTCCTTTTTTAACTCCGGTTCTTCCTTTGATGTGTGCTTGTGCGTTTATGAATGAGCCTAGTTTCACACATTTCTGTAAACGAAACTTAAACCGGTATAAACAGGCACAAATAGCTCTTGGCCGAAGATTTTGGCGAGAACAAATTCCCCCCACTACTTTACCCATGTAAGTATGTACGTGGGTGAAGTAGTGCAGAGTTATGCATGGCCATAGAATTAAGGGATTAGGAAAAAAGTTTCGGGTCCTTGTAGCCTAAGACTTTTTTCATCTTCATGAGCCGTAAGGGTCTCAAGAAGGTTGTTTCTCCCAGCGAGTTGAGAGGATCCCGTAGGTGTAAATTCTCCCTAGAAATCGTGAGGATTTCTAAGTGTTCATCGCCTCCGTGAGTCGTAAGGATCTCACTCGGGTAATTTTCCTTACGAATCGTGAGGGCCCGTAAGTAACTTCTTTATTTCATTGGCGAATGTGGCTTAGGTAAATGTGACCTGTAGATAGTCCACCTTGACCTCCTCATAGGGCAGCGATGGCTTAGGAGATAGGGTTAGGATCTGCCACCTAAGACTTTTCAAACTTATGAGCCGTGAGGGTCCCATAAAGATTTTTCTCTCCACAAGTCATGAGGATCTCGTAGGTGTAATTTCTCCTCAGGAATCGTGAGGATTCTAAGTGCGTGTTTTCTCTTGAGAGTCGTAAGGATCTCACAAGAGAATTTTCTTCCTTATAAGTCGAGAGGACTCGTAAGTGATTGTTTCCCTCCTTGTCGATGTACGACTTTGGAGAGTGTGGCCCATGAATAGTATGCAATAGTCCATCTTAGACTGACTTGCAGGGCCTCAGTGCTTAGGAAACAGGTCCTTATCCCCATTGCCTAAGGCTTTTCCCTACGAGTTGAGAAGTTCTCGCAGGAACATTATTTTCCCCACGAGTCGAGACGAATTGAGAAGTTCTTGCAAGTATTTCCTAACGTCACAGTTAACTCCTGCTAATAGAAGTCTATTAGGGTCTGTGGTACTAGGGTTTTTTACCCGTCGCACCGTCGCGTTGGCCGATATATTCCCCAATATGCAATCTTGTTGTTCGGGTAGCCCCGTGACTGTCGTGTCTCTGATCCCTTCGGGGGATGGATAAGACGTCTTCAAGTAATCTTCCAGGTAATATTACCGTTGAAAGAGCAAGCGTTAGGGATATTCCATGTCGCTTTTTACTTGAGGTTAGGCTCAGTTTGGGAGCCCCGATGAGTCATGACCACTCCGCGTTGGTGTGGGATGATCTCCGATAGTCTTTTCAGGTCTCATTTGAGTTGCCGTCAAGACCCTGAAGCGAGGGATTTTCCTTGGCTTCGTTGGTTGACATTGTGTCTACAATATTGCGTCGAATGTCGAGGTTGTCTCTGGGTAGTCTGTGAACCGTCGAGATTTGGAACTAAGGGACTTTGCGGTGGCTCCGTTTGTTGATGTCGTGTCTGCATCCTGCTGGAGGAAGAACGCTGTTGTTGATCTCGAAGCTGTAGATGTTGCCGTCGAGACTTGGAACTAGGGACTCTGCCATGGCTCCGAGGTAGTCTCTAGGTTGTCTGTGAAACATCGAGATTTGGAACTAGGGGACTTTGCCGTGGCTCCGTTTGTTGATGTCGCGTCTGCATCCTGCTGGAGGAAGAAGGCTGTTGTTGATCTCTAGGCTGTAGATGTTACCGTCGAGACTTGGAACTAGGGACTCTGCCATGGCTCTGAGGTAGTCTCTAGGTTGTCTGTGAACCGTCGAGATTTGGAACTAGAGGACTTTGCCGTGGCTCCGTTTGTTGATGTCGCGTCTGCATCCTGCTGGAGGGACGTTGCGGTCCATAAGTTTAAGGACATCATAGTCCATGGAGTGTCTGGTTGTCGGGACCCGTCACCTCTCTGAAGACGTTGAAGAATTACAACGACACATATCATAGGAATGAAGAGATGTACCCTTGAACCAAGGTTGGTTGGGAGATCTGTAGTCAGACTTGGGACCAAGACCAATTGTGAGCACATGGGCTCAGCCGGTCTGAGTTAGGGACTTGTGGCCAACTTGGGCTCAGCTCATTCAGTTTTGATTAAACTGTTGAAAATTTGTTTTGATGTTGAACATTTGTTTGGGTGTTAAACATTTGTTTGGGCTTAGCCTCTTTTGTTCAATAATGCTGAGCATTAATTTGGGTTCTGACACCCCTTTTTCTTTTGTCATTTATTGAGTGTTGAACACTCTTTGTAGCGTATAGCGCTTTATGTACAGAGCACTTGGCGTTGAGCGCCAGACTTGGAGCGCTGAGGCGCATCTTATGAAATAGCGCACACGTGAGGAACACGTGGTGCGCTTGGTGCTGAGCGCCAGACCTGGAGCGCTAAGGCGCTTCTTATGAAATAGCGCACACGTGAGGAGCACGTGGCGCACTTGGCGCTCAGCGCCACACCTGGTGCACTAAGGCGTTTCTTATGAAATAGCGCACACATGAGGAGCACGTGGCGCGCTTGGCGCTGAGCGCCAGACCTGGAGCGCTAAGGCGCTGTTGATCAATTATGTGCTCTGAGAATTAAGTTCTCGTATATAAGAGACTTTGTCTCGTGGATCTAAGAACTAAGTTCTTATTTTAATAGAAGATGTTACAATCTCTTCTGTTTTTGTGAAAGACTTTGTCTTTGTCTTAGACATCTGTGATCTAAAGAGAACTAAGTTCTTCTCCCTCCCTTTTTTATGATGAGATGCTCCAATCTCTTCTACTTTTATGAAAGACTTCTGTCTTTGTAGATCTATGATCTAGAAAAAGAACTAAGTTCTTCTTTTTTGATGAGATGCTTTTATCTCTCTGTTTTATTTACCTTGAAGAAATTCCTCTTTTCAGAGCCTGCTCTTCTCTTTTTCTTTTTTGAGAACTCGAAGTTTTTAGGGGGATTCCTCTCTATGAAATTATGGGGAGTTTCTTCCATACAAGACTTGAAGTCTTGGGGCTTTTATATAGTGGAGGCTGATCAGTTGAGGAAATCTTTCTCTGATTGATTTGGGGATGTTTCCCCATCATTGAATCTTTGATCTAAGGGCTTCTGTTTTACAGAAGACATCTTTCTTGTTACTTAACAAGATTGGGAAATTATTTTCCCGTACAGAGATTGTTCTGTATCTTGGTGATTTTTAATCACCATTGGATCTTTGATCCAACGGTGCTCTGATTTACAGAGTACGATCTTTCCTATTTGGAAAGATTTTGAGGAGTATTCCCTGAACAGAATTTAATTCTTTACTTTGGTGATTTTTAATCATCTCCGTTGGATCTTTGATTCAACGGTAAAGAACTTTTAGTTCTGATGCTAGCGCGCTCGTGCCTTGCACGTGAGGCGCTGCCTCAGAGTCTTTGACTCTTAACGCTTAGCACTCTTGGCTCAAGCGCTTTCGTGCTTTGCACGTGAGGCGCTGCCTCAGAATCTTTGACTCTTAGCGTTGGCGCTACTAGCGCTCTCGTGCTTTGCACCTGAGGTGCTGCCGCAGAATCTTTGACTCTTAGCGCTGGCGCTGCGAGCGCTCTCGTGCTTTGCACGTGAGGCGCTGCCTCTTTACCGAAGGTGTCTTTTCGCCTTCATTCTTTGCTTTTCCTGAGTCAAACTTCTCTTTCCCAATCCAGAGCTTGGAAACAGTTTCATCATGCATAAAATTTTCTGTGTCTAGACTTAAATGTCTCTCTTTATAATTTGAAGCAATGCTTCTCTTCTCTCTTACTTTCAGAGAATTATTTTAGCAGAGTTATGGCTTGTAATCGTCCACATGCTCGCCGGCAACCATGGGAGGTGCCTATCGAGGAAATCGTCCCTCGTTTTGCTGTACGCTTGGTGAACCCTGCTCTTACGGATGACCAATGTAATACGGTGATGTACGAGCTCTTGACTCGTCGAGGATTTCCTCTCCTCCTCGACTCCATTTGGCTTTGGATGGTTTTCTTGTTCGTGCTCGATGGCATCCCTCTTTTTCCAGCAGAGATGGCTCCGGCAATGCTCGATGCCGCAGAGGACAAGATCGAGTGGTTTCACGAGGCATTTTTGATTACCACAGCTTTGAGGGATCGCTCTGTTCAGCTGCTAAGCCAGATACGGTCTCAACGAGTCGTCATTTCTGCTTTCGCTGATGGATACGGTGCTGACCGATGGGAAGCGTTTGTTCGTGAAGATCGCCGCTTTGACATGGTGGAGAAGGAAGAGAGGGAGTTAGATAATTTTATCCATAGTTTTGTGAATCCCAGTACTTTCGATCGCATGTTTGGTGATCTATTTCCTGTAGAATAAAATGTTCAATCAAATGCTTTCTTTTTTTGTCGTTGACCACCAAGTGCTCCCTTTTTAACTCCTGTTCTTCCTTCCATGTGTGCATGTGCGTATATGAATGATCCTAGTTTCATACATTTCTGGAAACGAAACTTAAACCGGTATAAACAGGCATAAATAGCTCTTGGCTGAAGATTTTGGCGAGAACAAATGACAATATCCGTACAGTCCGGTTAGTTCGTCTAAGAGTATCGCATATCGAGTCTAGGGGGGTGGAAAAAGTCAGATCCCTAATAATGTGACATTTAGTGCCGGCATGAAACCCATCACCACCTGCGAAACTATCGATCCTGGATCGGTAATTCTCGTCCACCGTGGCCATGGATTTCTGGTGATGGCCATCCGTGCACAACACGACATCAACCCCCAATACCGAGAGAGAAGAATCCCCGATGATCCGTTCACTGCCTCCATGTGGCTCGGGACTGTACCCAAATAAAACCTGTTTGCACGACTCCATTAGCCGTGGTAGGGTAGTAATCAAAGCACAGTGGGAACTCATATGAGACAAATGACGATCTCAGGTCGACAGACTAACCCGTACACATGTCACCTAGGAACTGCGATCTGACAATAGGTATAATACCAACTAGCACGTTCCCGGCAGGTCCGTCCAGTGGGCTCATAACCCAATGAGCACATGTATACTATCTTATGTGAACAAACTAACACCAATGGCTTGTGAGACCTGGCCACCGCCCCTCGTCGGGGTCTCGATCAGTATACACTAGTCTACACTGGAGTATCGATGCCCAGTCTCGATACTCCCATGACTAGGGACATTTAAGGTTGTGCTTATAGACCCCCAGCTCCCACGTATATGATTGCCATCATAATGCTGGTAGTCAGGCAAGAATCCTATGGGCTCTATCAACATGTACATGATGAAAAAGACAAACCATATAGCACCCGTGCTTTCCAATAGAACCTTGCTTTGACTATGTGATGCTCGCTTGAACTCATCTTTCTATCATCTCGAGTAAGACTGTTCTACCGGTATAGGTCCTCCCTCAATCATCATAATCACTTGTCTGCGATTACAATAATTGCCTTGAGGGTACTATAGCCAACAATTTGGACCGTCTTAATAAAACTATCATCACCTTTGAAATGATAAAAAAAACTATCAAATTTAACGGTGACATGTCAGCACCGTCCGTGCCACATCATTTAAGTTGCCATGTCGGCAATTTTTTTATAAAAACCCTAAAATACCCATATTCTAACCCTAACCCTCATTTCAAAAGATAAAACTAAACAACAAAACCATAACCTTCATCCTCCACCGTCTCACTATCTCCGGCGATGTCACGACCCGAAAGTACGGAACGTGACCGGCACTTAGATTACGAAACGTCTAGAGGCGCAACGTAACCTAAGTAAACCGAAGCCCAGAAATCTAAACCATAAAAGAAGAAGAAGAAGAAGAAGAAAACATGTAGAATACAAGTTTAAAAGCAACATCAAATTTTTCCAAAAATTTCGGCAGAGTCTCCTCTGTAAAAACTGGCCCCCAAACGGGCTACAACAGGTATAATATGCATAAACAATAAAAAGCATCTCCAAACGGGAGCTAGCTCAACGCCAACAGGCGGAAACAACCACAACAAGCACAATAATATACAACGCCAAAGGGCGTGGCTCAAAACTCAAAAGAAAACAAATCCACCAAATCAGAACAATACATGCGCGACTCTAAGGTCGAAATAAAAGACTGGTCCAATAAACTTATCAATTAATACAAGTATGGTTGATGGAGCTTTCTAGATACAAATGAAATAATACAGATACAATGGTGGTTCAGATACAAGTGAACCAACCTACCGTGCAAATCACCCGGAAGGAAAATCATGTGCCAGCAATCTGCCAAGAAAACCTGTACATCGAACCTGTAATAAAATTTGGCACAACGGGGGTGAGTTGCCAACTCGTGAGTAGAAGACATCTACGAAAAGAAATCGAATGCACGACGCTATCCTAGGTCATAGTAATACACCACTAAGTCCCAATCACCTAGTAATAGCAGGGTAATACTACGTGTAAAAGCAAATACTCCGTGCTCGTGTCAGTGCCTCATATAGTACTATGTCATATGAATGGATATGCATGCACCATAAATGTAAAATAACCAAATCCTGAAATCCAGATATGTCTGTATAAGAAATCTTTTAGCTGTTATCACAGTAAAATGTGTATAAGAATCTGAAATCTCAACAATGAAATCCATAGAAATCCGTGTCAAGCATCGACACAAACATGTAAATCTCAAGTCTCATAGTCTCAATATCTCGGGCTCCGTCAGTCCGGATCGGCCCATATCATCAAATCTCACGACAACGGTCGGTATCCTCCGGATATCCGCCGCGCCAGACATCACCGGTAGGTAGCCTTCCCCTGCCAGGCTCATCGTCTACAACTCGATCTTCTTGTCCCGGGGTACCATACCGGGCCCACCATGTACCCGAGACGGTTCATCCACTCCTCGAATCGGGTCTCGAAATCCATCAGAAAACACGAAATCTCATGGTGGACGACACATACATCACGAGAAAACCGCATCTTATTTTTAAAAAGAGAGGAGGAGAGAGAGAGAAGTTTTTATATATATTCTTGCGTTTTTCCCTAAAAATCCAGAAATCTCACAGAAATCCAAATCTCAAAACCATGAGTAGTATATGATAAATGTCGGCATATGCTCATAATACTGTGCGATAACATGAAAATATGAATGCAGGAATGTCTAAGTAATGAATATCATGTCTATACTAACATCAGAGAGTAATCACAATATTATATCGGTTTAGTTGTTAACTGATTTTATCAATAAAAGATAATATGATCTAAAGTGTACGTGACATAGCAATTACCGATGATGATGTGTGTGAGCCGGCAAATAAGTGTGCGTGGAATATGCGCATCATCGGTAATGGTGCTGGTGTCCTAACAGGTAAGGTTTATACTGTTTATAGCAACATATGTATGAACATGCAACATTATGATACAATGCGAAAGTAAATACGAATGTATATTACCTACTCATTTAATATACTAATACTACTACCACTATATGACTCGAACCTAACCTAGTGTCCATCTAACCTCCTAAGGAAAACTAAACCTAAGAACTAGTCAATAGAAATAAGAGTCTACCTAAGGTCTGAATCAATATCCCTAATAATCGGCGATCCAGCCTCAATAGCGTCATATACGTAGTACGGCTTCCTCAAATCAAGAGTGCGGATCAATCCTCATATCCATGCCTCGTACGGTAAAATCCATCGCACGGCATCCCAATATCGGGGTACGGGTCAAGTATCTCCTAAGTGCCTCATCATTCGTATAATGTCATCATCAACACATCTCATGATCAAGGTGCTAAACTGTAATCCCATACATCAATCATATATCATTGCCATCGTAATATGCATCATTAGTTTATCCTCAGAAATATTATGTCACATGTTTCATATTGTGATTAAGTCATACTGAAATCATGTCGTCATCAAGTCACACCTATATGATATCGACATCAGGTCACACCTATATAATATCGGCATCAGGTCACACCTATATAATGTCGTAATCAGGTTGTACATATATCATATCGTGATCAGTCACAAGTTGCAGTCCGGGTACTATTTTAGAGTCCCGTGTATCTCAATATTATCACTACCCATTATAATTTATATATACCTGTTCATCATCTCATTCTCTAACGATCCGCTAACACTTAATACGACTGTATAGTCAAGAATCACGGCATCAAGCCCAGTTATACTGTTTTATCATACATCAGATATCATATCGCATCAATGAATCCCATGTATGTGTTGTATATATATATACCTATACCTAGTTCTATATATATATACACATGCACGTATACACCATGACGTGTTCCAGTGTGTGCGTGTGTGTTTCTATCTGAAACCTACGAACTTCCTCCAAGGTATTCATCCTCTGGTATGCTTTTCCTCAATCGGTCTAGTCCAGCCTAGAGTCATTACTAGGGTCCTACTCATTAAGAATCTAGGGTCACAGCTGGTTTCCTAATGTCAATAAGTACTATTCCTATTCTATGTTGCGGGGGTGCTAAACGACATCCACCCGACTTCCCCCCGTAGATATACATCTACTCACCTGGTCCATGTCTGCCGACGACGGTGTCGCGATCCTCCTCTTCATCGCCCGTAGTCCACTTGAAGGGTACCTAAACGCAAACATACAAATAACATCTTAAACCGAATCACATACAAAAGTCAAACGATACAAGTAACAAGCATAGGTTAAAACCTATGTCCCGTCCACGCAAAAGAACCAAATACCGCTCGATATCGGCGTACAAACTCCGATGGATCGAGATAAACATCAACAAACAACTTGTAGTTTTAAAACACATTACTTATACTATAAAACATGATTAAATCCATCGAAACCCTAAAATCTATCAAACCGTCCAATTTCGTAAAACCCGAAAATGCCAGTTTACCGTTTTTCATCAAAACTTGACATTTAAATGAAACCAATGGTCATAAAACTCATTAAATAGCATAGCTAGACTATACAAACTATTACTATATTTTTATTACACAAATTTATATAGATTTGAAATTTCTAGTTTGCACCCTTTAACAATTTTCAACATTTTTCAAGCAAAACACAACAATTCCACCACAAAACATGATTTTGCATAAATTAGTGACTTAAACCACAATTCATGATGATAATGATATAATGAAACCATAATTATATTTTTAATCTCATTTATTTAGGAATTTCTAAAATCTAGTTTACAAAAATAACAATTTTTATCACAATTTATCAATTATCCATAGAAACTAGCAATCAATTTAAGTTTTCCATTCCACCAACAAGTTAAAACTCTTATTAAGACCAAAATATAGTATTACAAATATTAATTGAGATTTATTTCACCAATAATTAGGTTTTATAGAAACCTAGTTAGCAAAAATTCCTAATTTAAACAATTTTCAATGAAAATTTTACAATTCAACAACCATGCAATATTTTCGAATTCTAATAGTGTTAAACTAACTATTATAACCCTAAATAATTAACAAAAATCATAACTTGAATTTACAAACCCTAACTTGAATTTTTTAAAAAAACATAGAATTAATTCATTAAATCTAATTAAGCTTAATTGAACATCTAATAACAATAAATCAAAAGAAAGAAATTATACCTCCAAAAATATGAAATCCAAACAAGAAATGAGCCTCCAAAATGTATGCTATCCCACTCCAAAATCCATGTAAATATGAGCAAGAATAGAAGGGTAGAAAAATATATAGGATTTTATGGAATTTTAATTGAATTTTTGATGTATTTTGGATGATTTTTGAATAAAATTGAGGTGGAAAATGGGGGGGGGGGCAGCCATGGTGATGGGGAGGCCGGCCACAATAAGGGGAAGAGGGAGAAACACATGACGAATGGTGTAGAAACTTCTCCAAAATGTCATCATCTTAATGTCTTTTCATGCTTTATTCATTTTCTTTTAATTCTTTTCTAAAATAACTCAAGAAATATCCAGAAACAAGGAAAAATTTGCAAATAAATTTTGCATGATACACACTAAATTCTAATATGCCATGGTTCAATTTTACAAATTAAAACCATTTAAATTTGTAATTTACACTAATTTAGTGTAAAAATAAAGCTTATGTTAATATTTAAAATAATTAATTTAGGAAAAATATTTTATTAAACTAAAAATTTATAAGTGGATAAATAAACACCATTTACTAGTAATTTCATAATTAAAATAGATATTTTTAAAATTATAATGAAAAACAATCCCGGTTTGGTTTTACGAAAATTACATTTTACTTTACCGAAAATCCTAAAATTCACTTAAACACTTTTATTCATTTAATTATTTATTTAATTACTTTTAAAAAGTTACAATCTTCCCCCCTTTAAGAAATTCGGTCCCCGAATTTAAATTAAAACTCCCCTTCCAAACACTAAAACTTTTAGCAAACACTGAAATCGTCGGGGCTCCGAAATTATCAATACATAACAAAAATCAACTCCGTCAAGCATAATGCAATCATCGGAGTTATGGCGAGAATAAAATATCAAAACCCAATATGAAAACCATCTTAATATACCTCAATCTATAACTTATATATGGTGCGCATCATAGTAAAGCCGTTCAAATATCTGAATAAGGAAATATGCAAAAACCCCTTTTTGAAAATCGCCGTGTGATGCACGTGTCACGGCATAAGTAGCGGATGTTTATTTTAAAAAAATAGCTATATATATATATCCTTTATTTAACATACACGTCCCGCCTGGTTACTAAATCAAATAGTAATGGTTATGAAAACATACTGCTCAAACTAAAATCAATCCCAATCACATCAATAAAATATCATGTGCGTCCGGTGCGCACTGAAATCGAAACCAAATACAGATACCACGAATACACACAACAACAAAACTAAGTGCAACAGGTGTGCACCAAAAACATCTGTCAAGTGCATCGGGCATGCACGACTCAAAATCAGGTGCATCTAATCTGCACAAAACCCCGATTTAGTGCATCTGGTGTGCACAAAATCGCATCAAGTGCGCCAAGTATGCGCAAGAATCCTAATCAGGTGCACATGGTGCAAGAAAACATAAATCGAATATCAAAATCAAAATCACCGTACAAAAATGCATGAAAACTAGGTCGAAACATATGTAAAAATCATGTGTAACCCCTATGCACGAAATCAAATCAAAAATCTCAAAATATATAAAACCTAATCAAGTGTACTGGGTGTGTACTAAACACATCAATACAACTGATATATGAAACACAAATAGAATGAAATGAAGGTACACATATGAAATACAAATCGTAAAACGAACTCCTCAAAATGCCAAAATCCAATAACAGAAAATATGAAATTAAAATCACTAAATCACAATCGTAAACACGATCGTCAATGTCCGCCTCTTTCCTCTGATGTCGGCTGCTTCGAACTCGTCTCTTCGTAGCTGTGCTGACTGCGCTACCAACGGCAATACTCATATCTAGAGTCTCCCACGTAGTCGATCCCTTCACTTGATATCCGGACCACATTAAACTTTTCGATCGATCCATCAAAATCCCATAATTTCCCGAGAGCTCAACACTCAAGTACAGTTTAAAAATATCCGGTACATACCCCAGCATCGATGATCCAGCTGTAGAAGGGCAAACCCAAGCCTCACTAATGGCACTGCGAAACTGCCGTAAACCCTAAGGTTCAAGGGCGTTCTCGTGGTCATTATGTCGAGTTAGGGTTTCATTCTTCTAGAGGATCCATCGAAATACCTGCATGTTCTTCCGAATACTTTAAACTTGGGAAAACGGTTTCCTGATAATCGTTCGAACCCTTTAACTTCATCCGGACGGCATATGAATACCCTTCGTCCGCACTCTAAGCAATGCTTCAATCCTCAAGAATAACCAATACTCTAATGGTTATCGCATTCGAGCCGCAGCTCCCTCTGCCCGTGGTAACAGAAACCACCATCCGACATCGACGAAGATAGATCAAAGGAACGAATGAAATACGGTGCAAACAAATGTACATCCTAAGGCTCCTTAAGCAGAGTAGCGTATCGTAAGTATGCCGCGGACCATACCCACGGTACGTTACTCTACCTAAATCGCCTACTCCATCAACCAAGGTTCACCTAGATTTATACAAGGTTAAACCTAGCGCTCTGATACCAACTTTGTCACGACCCGAAAGTACGGAACGTGACCGGCACTTAGATTACGAAACGTCTAGAGGCGCAACGTAACCTAAGTAAACCGAAGCCCAGAAATCTAAACCATAAAAGAAGAAGAAGAAGAAGAAGAAGAAGAAAACATGTAGAATACAAGTTTAAAAGCAACATCAAATTTTTCCAAAAATTTCGGCAGAGTCTCCTCTGTAAAAACTGGTCCCCAAACGGGCTACAACAGGTATAATATGCATAAACAATAAAAAGCATCCCCAAACGGGAGCTAGCTCAACGCCAACAGGCGGAAACAACCACAACAAGCACAATAATATACAACGCCAAAGGGCGTGGCTCAAAACTCAAAAGAAAACAAATCCACCAAATCAGAACAATACATGCGCGACTCTAAGGTCGAAATAAAAGACTGGTCTAATAAACTTATCAATTAATACAAGTATGGTTGATGGAGCTTTCTAGATACAAATGAAATAATACAGATACAATGGTGGTTCAGATACAAGTGAACCAACCTACCGTGCAAATCACCCGGAAGGAAAATCATGTGCCAGCAATCTGCCAAGAAAACCTGTACATCGAACCTGTAATAAAATTTGGCACAACGGGGGTGAGTTGCCAACTCGTGAGTAGAAGACATCTACGAAAAGAAATCGAATGCACGACGCTATCCTAGGTCATAGTAATACACCACTAAGTCCCAATCACCTAGTAATAGCAGGGTAATACTACGTGTAAAAGCAAATACTCCGTGCTCGTGTCAGTGCCTCATATAGTACTATGTCATATGAATGGATATGCATGCACCATGAATGTAAAATAACCAAATCCTGAAATCCAGATATGTCTGTATAAGAAATCTTTTAGCTGTTATCACAGTAAAATGTGTATAAGAATCTGAAATCTCAACAATGAAATCCATAGAAATCCGTGTCAAGCATCGACACAAACATGTAAATCTCAAGTCTCATAGTCTCAATATCTCGGGCTCCGTCAGTCCGGATCGGCCCATATCATCAAATCTCACGACAACGGTCGGTATCCTCCGGATATCCGCCGCGCCAGACATCACCGGTAGGTAGCCTTCCCCTGCCAGGCTCATCGTCTACAACTCGATCTTCTTGCCCCGGGGTACCATACCGGGCCCACCATGTACCCGAGACGGTTCATCCACTCCTCGAATCGGGTCTCGAAATCCATCAGAAAACACGAAATCTCATGGTGGACGACACATACATCACGAGAAAACCGCATCTTATTTTTAAAAAGAGAGGAGGAGAGAGAGAGAAGTTTTTATATATATTCTTGCGGTTTTCCCTAAAAATCCAGAAATCTCACAGAAATCCAAATCTCAAAACCATGAGTAGTATATGATAAATGTCGGCATATGCTCATAATACTGTGCGATAACATGAAAATATGAATGCAGGAATGTCTAAGTAATGAATATCATGTCTATACTAACATCAGAGAGTAATCACAATATTATATCGGTTTAGTTGTTAACTGATTTTATCAATAAAAGATAATATGATCTAAAGTGTACGTGAAATAGCAATTACCGATGATGATGTGTGTGAGCCGGCAAATAAGTGTGCGTGGAATATCCGCATCATCGGTAATGGTGCTGGTGTCCTAACAGGTAAGGTTTATACTGTTTATAGCAACATATGTATGAACATGCAACATTATGATACAATGCAAAAGTAAATATGAATGTATATTACCTACTCATTTAATATACTAATACTACTACCACTATATGACTCGAACCTAACCTAGTGTCCATCTAACCTCCTAAGGAAAACTAAACCTAAGAACTAGTCAATAGAAATAAGAGTCTACCTAAGGTCTGAATCAATATCCCTAATAGTCGGCGATCCTGCCTCAATAGCGTCATATACGTAGTACGGCTTCCTCAAATCAAGAGTGCGGATCAATCCTCATATCCATGCCTCGTACGGTAAAATCCATCGCACGGCATCCCAATATCGGGGTACGGGTCAAGTATCTCCTAGGTGCCTCATCATTCGTATAATGTCATCATCAACACATCTCATGATCAAGGTGCTAAACTGTAATCCCATACATCAATCATATATCATTGCCATCGTAATATGCATCATTAGTTTATCCTCAGAAATATTATGTCACATGTTTCATATTGTGATTAAGTCATACTGAAATCATGTCGTCATCAAGTCACACCTATATGATATCGACATCAGGTCACACCTATATAATATCGGCATCAGGTCACACCTATATAATGTCGTAATCAGGTTGTACATATATCATATCGTGATCAGTCACAAGTTGCAGTCCGGGTACTATTTTAGAGTCCCGTGTATCTCAATATTATCACTACCCATTATAATTTATATATACCTGTTCATCATCTCATTCTCTAACGATCCGCTAACACTTAATACGACTGTATAGTCAAGAATCACGGCATCAAGCCCAGTTATACCGTTTTATCATACCTCAGATATCATATCGCATCAATGAATCCCATGTATGTGTTGTATATATATATACCTATACCTAGTTCTATATATATATACACATGCACGTATACACCATGACGTGTTCCAGTGTGTGCGTGAGTGTTTTCTATCTGAAACCTACGAACTTCCTCCAAGGTATTCATCCTCTGGTATGCTTTTCCTCAATCGGTCTAGTCCAGCCTAGGGGTCATTACTAGGGTCCTACTCATTAAGAATCTAGGGTCACATCTGGTTTCATAATGTCAATAAGTACTATTCCTATTCTATGTTGCGGGGGTGCTAAACAACATCCACCCGACTTCCCCCCGTAGATATACATCTACTCACCTGGTCCATGTCTGCCGACGACGGTGTCGCGATCCTCCTCTTCATCGCCCGTAGTCCACTTGAAGGGTACCTAAACGCAAACATACAAATAACATCGTAAACCGAATCACATACAAAAGTCAAACGATACAAGGAACAAGCATAGGTTAAAACCTATGTCCCGTCCACGCAAAAGAACCAAATACCGCTCGATATCGGCGTACAAACTCCGATGGATCGAGATAAACATCAACAAACAACTTGTAGTTTTAAAACACATTACTTATACTATAAAACATGATTAAATCCATCGAAACCCTAAAATCTATCAAACCGTCCAATTTCGTAAAACCCGAAAATGCCAGTTTACCGTTTTTCATCAAAACTTGACATTTAAATGAAACCAATGGTCATAAAACTCATTAAATAGCATAAATAGACTATACAAACTATTAATATATTTTTATTACACAAATTTATATAGATTTGAAATTTCTAGGTTGCACCCTTTAACAATTTTCAACATTTTTCAAGCAAAACACAACAATTCCACCACAAAACATGATTTTGCATAAATTAGTGACTTAAACCACAATTCATGATGATAATGATATAATGAAACCATAATTATATTTTTAATCTCATTTATTTAGGAATTTCTAAAATCTAGTTTACAAAAATAACAATTTTTATCACAATTTATCAATTATCCATAGAAACTAGCAATCAATTTAAGTTTTCCATTCCACCAACAAGTTAAAACTCTTATTAAGACCAAAATATAGTATTACAAATATTAATTGAGATTTATTTCACCAATAATTAGGTTTTATAGAAACCTAGTTAGCAAAAATTCCTAATTTAAACAATTTTCAATGAAAAATTTACAATTCAACAACCATGCAATATTTTCCAATTCTAAGAGTGTTAAACTAACTATTATAACCCTAAATAATTAACAAAAATCATAACTTGAATTTACAAACCCTAACTTGAATTTTTAAAAAAAACATAGAATTAATTCATTAAATCTAATTAAGCTTAATTGAACATCTAATAACAATAAATCAAAAGAAAGAAATTATACCTCCAAAAATATGAAATCCAAACAAGAAATGAGCCTCCAAAATGTATGCTATCCCACTCCTAAATCCATGTAAATATGAGCAAGAATAGAAGGGTAGAAAAATATATAGGATTTTGTGGAATTTTAATTGAATTTTTGATGTATTTTGGATGATTTTTGAATAAAAATGAGGTGGAAAATGGGGGGGGGGGGGGCAGCCATGGTGATGGGGAGGCCGGCCACAATAAGGGGAAGAGGGAGAAACACATGACGAATGGTGTAGAAACTTCTCCAAAATGTCATCATCTTAATGTCTTTTCATGCTTTATTCATTTTCTTTTAATTCTTTTCTAAAATAACTCAAGAAATATCCATAAACAAGGAAAAATTTGGAAATAAATTTTGCATGATACACACTAAATTCTAATATGCCATGGTTCAATTTTACAAATTAAAACCATTTAAATTTGTAATTTACACTAATTTAGTGTAAAAATAAAACTTATGTTAATATTTAAAATAATTAATTTAGGAAAAATATTTTATTAAACTAAAAATTTATAAGTGGATAAATAAACACCATTTACTAGTAATTTCATAATTAAAATAGATATTTTTAAAATTATAATGAAAAACAATCCCGGTTTGGTTTTACGAAAATTACATTTTACTTTACCGAAAATCCTAAAATTCACTTAAACACTTTTATTCATTTAATTATTTATTTAATTACTTTTAAAACGTTACAATCTTCCCCCCTTTAAGAAATTCGGTCCCCGAATTTAAATTAAAACTCCCCCTCCAAACACTAAAACTTTTAGCAAACACTCAAATCGTCGGGGCTCCGAAATTATCAATACATAACAAAAATCAACTCCGTCAAGCATAATGCAATCATCGGAGTTATGGCGAGAATAAAATATCAAAACCCAATATGAAAACCATCTTAAAATACCTCAATCTATAACTTATATATGGTGCGCATCATAGTAAAGCCGTTCAAATATCTGAATAAGGAAATATGCAAAAACCCCTTTTTGAAAATCGCCGTGTGATGCACGTGTCACGGCATAAGTAGCGGACGTTTATTTTAAAAAAATAGCTATATATATATATCCTTTATTTAACATACACGTCCCGCCTGGTTACTAAATCAAATAGTAATGGTTATGAAAACATACTGCTCAAACTAAAATCAATCCCAATCACATCAATAAAATATCATGTGCGTCCGGTGCGCACTGAAATCGAAACCAAATACAGATACCACGAATACACACAACAACAAAACTAAGTGCAACAGGTGTGCACCAAAAACATCTGTCAAGTGCATCGGGCGTGCACGACTCAAAATCAGGTGCATCTAATCTGCACAAAACCCCGATTTAGTGCATCTGGTGTGCACAAAATCGCATCAAGTGCGCCAAGTATGCGCAAGAATCCTAATCAGGTGCACATGGTGCAAGAAAACATAAATCGAATATCAAAATCAAAATCACCGTACAAAAATGCATGAAAACTAGGTCGAAACATATGTAAAAATCATGTGTAACCCCTATGCACGAAATCAAATCAAAAATCTCAAAATATATAAAACCTAATCAAGTGTACTGGGTGTGTACTAAACACATCAATACAACTGATATATGAAACACAAATAGAATGAAATGAAGGTACACATATGAAATACAAATCGTAAAACGAACTCCTCAAAATGCCAAAATCCAATAACAGAAAATATGAAATTAAAATTATTAAATCACAATCGTAAACACGATCGTCAATGTCCGCCTCTTTCCTCTGATGTCGGCTGCTTCGAACTCGTCTCTTCGTAGCTGTGCTGACTGCGCTACCAACGGCAATACTCATATCTAGAGTCTCCCACGTAGCCGATCCCTTCACTTGATATCCGGACCACATTAAACTTTTCGATCGATCCATCAAAATCCCATAATTTCCCGAGAGCTCAACACTCAAGTACAGTTTAAAAATATCCGGTACATACCCCAGCATCGATGATCCAGCTGTAGAAGGGCAAACCCAAGCCTCACTAATGGCACTGCGAAACTGCCGTAAACCCTAAGGTTCAAGGGCGTTCTCGTGGTCATTTTGTCGAGTTAGGGTTTCATTCTTCTAGAGGGTCCATCGAAATACCTGCATGTTCTTCCGAATACTTTAAACTTGGGAAAACGGTTTCCTGATAATCGTTCGAACCCTTTAACTTCATCCGGACGGCATATGAATACCCTTCGTCCGCACTCTAAGCAATGCTTCAATCCTCAAGAATAACCAATACTCTAATGGTTATCGCATTCGAGCCGCAGCTCCCTCTGCCCGTGGTAACAGAAACCACCATCCGACATCGACGAAGATAGATCAAAGGAACGAATGAAATACGGTGCAAACAAATGTACATCCTAAGGCTCCTTAAGCAGAGTAGCGTATCGTAAGTATGCCGCGGACCATACCCACGGTACGTTACTCTACCTAAATCGCCTACTCCATCAACCAAGGGTCACCTAGACTTATACAAGGTTAAACCTAGCGCTCTGATACCAACTTTGTCACGACCCGAAAGTACGGAACGTGACCGGCACTTAGATTACGAAACGTCTAGAGGCACAACGTAACCTAAGTAAACCGAAGCCCAGAAATCTAAACCATAAAAGAAGAAGAAGAAGAAGAAGAAAACATGTAGAATACAAGTTTAAAAGCAACATCAAATTTTTCCAAAAATTTCGGCAGAGTCTCCTCTGTAAAAACTGGCCCCCAAACGGGCTACAACAGGTATAATATGCATAAACAATAAAAAGCATCCCCAAACGGGAGCTAGCTCAACGCCAACAGGCGGAAACAACCACAACAAGCACAATAATATACAACGCCAAAGGGCGTGGCTCAAAACTCAAAAGAAAACAAATCCACCAAATCAGAACAATACATGCGCGACTCTAAGGTCGAAATAAAAGACTGGTCTAATAAACTTATCAATTAATACAAGTATGGTTGATGGAGCTTTCTAGATACAAATGAAATAATACAGATACAATGGTGGTTCAGATACAAGTGAACCAACCTACCGTGCAAATCACCCGGAAGGAAAATCATGTGCCAGCAATCTGCCAAGAAAACCTGTACATCGAACCTGTAATAAAATTTGGCACAACGGGGGTGAGTTGCCAACTCGTGAGTAGAAGACATCTACGAAAAGAAATCGAATGCACGACGCTATCCTAGGTCATAGTAATACACCACTAAGTCCCAAATCACCTAGTAATAGCAGGGTAATACTACGTGTAAAAGCAAATACTCCGTGCTCGTGTCAGTGCCTCATATAGTACTATGTCATATGAATGGATATGCATGCACCATGAATGTAAAATAACCAAATCCTGAAATCCAGATATGTCTGTATAAGAAATCTTTTAGCTGTTATCACAGTAAAATGTGTATAAGAATCTGAAATCTCAACAATGAAATCCATAGAAATCCGTGTCAAGCATCGACACAAACATGTAAATCTCAAGTCTCATAGTCTCAATATCTCGGGCTCCGTCAGTCCGGATCGGCCCATATCATCAAATCTCACGACAACGGTCGGTATCCTCCGGATATCCGCCGCGCCAGACATCACCGGTAGGTAGCCTTCCCCTGCCAGGCTCATCGTCTACAACTCGATCTTCTTGCCCCGGGGTACCATACCGGGCCCACCATGTACCCGAGACGGTTCATTCACTCCTCGAATCGGGTCTCGAAATCCATCAGAAAACACGAAATCTCATGGTGGACGACACATACATCACGAGAAAACCGCATCTTATTTTTAAAAAGAGAGGAGGAGAGAGAGAGAAGTTTTTATATATATTCTTGCGGTTTTCCCTAAAAATCCAGAAATCTCACAGAAATCCAAATCTCAAAACCATGAGTAGTATATGATAAATGTCGGCATATGCTCATAATACTGTGCGATAACATGAAAATATGAATGCAGGAATGTCTAAGTAATGAATATCATGTCTATACTAACATCAGAGAGTAATCACAATATTATATCGGTTTAGTTGTTAACTGATTTTATCAATAAAAGATAATATGATCTAAAGTGTACGTGACATAGCAATTACCGATGATGATGTGTGTGAGCCGGCAAATAAGTGTGCGTGGAATATGCGCATCATCGGTAATGGTGCTGGTGTCCTAACAGGTAAGGTTTATACTGTTTATAGCAACATATGTATGAACATGCAACATTATGATACAATGCAAAAGTAAATATGAATGTATATTACCTACTCATTTAATATACTAATACTACTACCACTATATGACTCGAACCTAACCTAGTGTCCATCTAACCTCCTAAGGAAAACTAAACCTAAGAACTAGTCAATAGAAATAAGAGTCTACCTAAGGTCTGAATCAATATCCCTAATAGTCGGCGATCCAGCCTCAATAGCGTCATATACGTAGTACGGCTTCCTCAAATCAAGAGTGCGGATCAATCCTCATATCCATGCCTCGTACGGTAAAATCCATCGCACGGCATCCCAATATCGGGGTACGGGTCAAGTATCTCCTAGGTGCCTCATCATTCGTATAATGTCATCATCAACACATCTCATGATCAAGGTGCTAAACTGTAATCCCATACATCAATCATATATCATTGCCATCGTAATATGCATCATTAGTTTATCCTCAGAAATATTATGTCACATGTTTCATATTGTGATTAAGTCATACTGAAATCATGTCGTCATCAAGTCACACCTATATGATATCGACATCAGGTCACACCTATATAATATCGGCATCAGGTCACACCTATATAATGTCGTAATCAGGTTGTACATATATCATATCGTGATCAGTCACAAGTTGCAGTCCGGGTACTATTTTAGAGTCCCGTGTATCTCAATATTATCACTACCCATTATAATTTATATATACCTGTTCATCATCTCATTCTCTAACGATCCGCTAACACTTAATACGACTTTATAGTCAAGAATCACGGCATCAAGCCCAGTTATTCTGTTTTATCATACCTCAGATATCATATCGCATCAATGAATCCCATGTATGTGTTGTATATATATATACCTATACCTAGTTCTATATATATATACACATGCACGTATACACCATGACGTGTTCCAGTGTGTGCGTGAGTGTTTCTATCTGAAACCTACGAACTTCCTCCAAGGTATTCATCCTCTGGTATGCTTTTCCTCAATCGGTCTAGTCCAGCCTAGGGGTCATTACTAGGGTCCTACTCATTAAGAATCTAGGGTCACATCTGGTTTCATAATGTCAATAAGTACTATTCCTATTCTATGTTGCGGGGGTGCTAAACGACATCCACCCGACTTCCCCCCGTAGATATACATCTACTCACCTGGTCCATGTCTGCCGACGACGGTGTCGCGATCCTCCTCTTCATCGCCCGTAGTCCACTTGAAGGGTACCTAAACGCAAACATACAAATAACATCGTAAACCGAATCACATACAAAAGTCAAACGATACAAGGAACAAGCATAGGTTAAAACCTATGTCCCGTCCACGCAAAAGAACCAAATACCGCTCGATATCGGCGTACAAACTCCGATGGATTGAGATAAACATCAACAAACAACTTGTAGTTTTAAAACACATTACTTATACTATAAAACATGATTAAATCCATCGAAACCCTAAAATCTATCAAACCGTCCAATTTCGTAAAACCCGAAAATGCCAGTTTACCGTTTTTCATCAAAACTTGACATTTAAATGAAACCAATGGTCATAAAACTCATTAAATAGCATAAATAGACTATACAAACTATTACTATATTTTTATTACACAAATTTATATAGATTTGAAATTTCTAGTTTGCACCCTTTAACAATTTTCAACATTTTTCAAGCAAAACACAACAATTCCACCACAAAACATGAATTTGCATAAATTAGTGACTTAAACCACAATTCATGATGATAATGATATAATGAAACCATAATTATATTTTTAATCTCATTTATTTAGGAATTTCTAAAATCTAGTTTACAAAAATAACAATTTTTATCACAATTTATCAATTATCCATAGAAACTAGCAATCAATTTAAGTTTTCCATTCCACCAACAAGTTAAAACTCTTATTAAGACCAAAATATAGTATTACAAATATTAATTGAGATTTATTTCACCAATAATTAGGTTTTATAGAAACCTAGTTAGCAAAAATTCCTAATTTAAACAATTTTCAATGAAAAATTTACAATTCAACAACCATGCAATATTTTCCAATTCTAAGAGTGTTAAACTAACTATTATAACCCTAAATAATTAACAAAAATCATAACTTGAATTTACAAACCCTAACTTGAATTTTTAAAAAAAACATAGAATTAATTCATTAAATCTAATTAAGCTTAATTGAACATCTAATAACAATAAATCAAAAGAAAGAAATTATACCTCCAAAAATATGAAATCCAAACAAGAAATGAGCCTCCAAAATGTATGCTATCCCACTCCAAAATCCATGTAAATATGAGCAAGAATAGAAGGGTAGAAAAATATATAGGATTTTGTGGAATTTTAATTGAATTTTTGATGTATTTTGGATGATTTTTGAATAAAAATGAGGTGGAAAATGGGGGGGGGGGGGCAGCCATGGTGATGGGGAGGCCGGCCACAATAAGGGGAAGAGGGAGAAACACATGACGAATGGTGTAGAAACTTCTCCAAAATGTCATCATCTTAATGTCTTTTCATGCTTTATTCATTTTCTTTTAATTCTTTTCTAAAATAACTCAAGAAAGATCTAGAAACAAGGAAAAATTTGCAAATAAATTTTGCATGATACACACTAAATTCTAATATGCCATGGTTCAATTTTATAAATTAAAACCATTTAAATTTATAATTTACACTAATTTAGTGTAAAAATAAAGCTTATGTTAATATTTAAAATAATTAATTTAGGAAAAATATTTTATTAAACTAAAAATTTATAAGTGGATAAATAAACACCATTTACTAGTAATTTCATAATTAAAATAGATATTTTTAAAATTATAATGAAAAATAATCCCGGTTTGGTTTTACAAAAATTACATTTTACTTTACCGAAAATCCTAAAATTCACTTAAACACTTTTATTCATTTAATTATTTATTTAATTACTTTTAAAACGTTACAGGCGACGACCATCTAGCCATCGACCCCTCCATCGACTCTGGCCCCTGCCCCGCACAACCACCACCATCTCATTCATCATCACCATCATTCATCATCTTCATCACCACCATCTTCTTTCTCACCTTCTTCACCATTACCTTTTCTTCATCATCACAAACCTCACCATCACCATCGCCGCCGGCTCTCCCCTTCCCCCTCCCGACCCCGACCCTAACCCCGACCCAACTACCCCATCCCTCTGACCCTAACCCCCTGCCCTAACCTCCCCATCACCCTCTTTTAGCCCCCTCCCTCCCCCATTATCATCACCATCATCATCACCATCATCATCTTCATCATCAACCCAAGATAAACCCATCACCATCACCTTCAAGCGACGTCCCATTCTGGCTCAGGCTTCGGGTCCTCCCTCGACTCTCCCTTTCCCCAAAAAATTAATTACTTAATTAATATTTAAAAATTATTGAAAAAATTTAAAATGTTATTTATAATTAAGTAATTATATTATGAAAAGGGCAAGACGGTCATTTGATATGAACAGTAACGTTGACCAATATTGACCATAAAGTCATGATAATTTCTTGATCATTTTAAAGATAATGGTAGTTTTGTTAAAATGGTCCAAACCTGTTGAGAGTTTTCAGTAAATAACCCTTATAACAAAGTTACACATTTAAAAATTATTACTTTCTTGATGTTATAAATGTTGTATATAACACAATAATTTTAAAAACTTAACTAATTTAACCCTGAATGAATGTTGTTCCTTTTCAATAAGTTGTCAGGGTCTGGTTGTTTTTGTTACTAGCAAAGGCCTCCTGCAATTCATGGGCTTGAAGTCTAAAATAAAAAAAAAAATCATATTAATCTAAAAGTTTTTTTTATATGATTTGTAAATTGTAATATCTTATATTTGTGAATCATATATAAAATATATAAAGTATTAACTTGTAAATATTTTGGTATTATTTTATTTTTCAATATTTTTCTTGTTATGGTATACGAAAATCATAAAATTTTAAAATTTTCAAAATATTCTTTTTTCTTCGATTTTTTAATATATTTCTTGTTATATAGAACACAAGAATAATGAAATATAAAAAGATCCCGAAATTTTAAAATGGTCAAAGGTAATGGTTGTTTTATTAAAATGGTCTAAACATGTTAGAGAGTTTTCAGTAAATAATTCTTATAAAAAAGTTACACATTTAAAAATTATTACTTTCTTGATGTTATAAATGTTGTATATAACACAATAATTTTAAAAACTTAATTAATTTAACCCTGAATGAATGTTGTTCCTTTTCAGTAAGTTGTCAGGGTCCAGCCGTTTCTGTTACCAGCAAGGGCCTCCAGCAATTCATGGGTATGAAGTCTTATAATATCTCATATTTGTGAATCATATGTAAAATACATAAAGGATTAACTTGTAAATAATTTGGTATTATTATTTTTTTCAATATTTTTCTTGCTATGGTATATGAAAATCATAAAATTTTAAAATTTTCAAAATTTCCTTTTTGCTTAGATTTTTTAATATATTTCTTGTTATATAGAACACAAGAATAATGAAATATAAAAAAATTCTATTTTTTTATTTCTTCAAATTTTCAATGTTTTGCGCATAGCTGATTGTAAGGATTTTGCGTACGTGCGTTTTTGAAATCAAAGAATTAACCGCAATCAAGAACGGTGTCGCTTGGTAGCAAGCCGGTTGAGTACGGGTCGGTCCACAGGGAGATGGATTCCTATTCTTTGTGTTTTAACGAGTTAAATTAAAAAGGTTTTGGGTTTTATTTTAAGATCTAAGAATGAGATAAAAGTTTATAAAAACCTTGCTAGGGTTAAGATTAGATTAGTTTGGAAAATCAATTATTCTCACCGCTTTCTATGCCCTAATTAAGAACTTTTAGGTGTTAAGGTAATAGTTAATAAAGGGGATTAGTACGATCGGGAAGAAACTAGATTTCTTCCTCTTGGTCCTTGTCCGTCCTTTCTTAACTCTTACCCTAACCTCCGTGGAAATCATACACAACCGGTCTTTAACTATGGTATCACCGCTACCTCTTGGGATAGGGTGCCGTAGTGAGCGGTGTGTGTATGCATGCATAGAGTCCTACTTTAAAATGTTGAACGGGCAAGAAAGGGATGGGAGATTTTCATCTCTCAAACCTTCCCTAAACCTAACCCTAACAAGTGAGGAACTACTCACTCATTAGGGAATTGATAAACGAATTCATTTTTATGGTTTTCTTTAAATTAACTACGGCAGATAAAAAAATTTATAACTATGGAAGAATAGAAATTCAAGATAAAAAAAATTACTTCTTTATTGATGCACTCTTTGACGATTACATGGAATTGAAAATCTAAGATCTAGAAATTGAAAGAGGCATCTCAAAAGAGGCACCCAAAAAGAGGCACACCTCAAAAGAGGCTGTAGGATTCCAATTTATAGATAATAGAAACCCTAGGGTTTACATCTGATCCATATCTAGAATTTAAAAAATACCCTTAAGAAAACCGAGTCAATGCACTGACGCACCGACACGCACCGACACGTACCGACACGTGCGATGCACGGCCGCGGATCCACGGCCATAAGCCTGGTTTGGCCGCGGATCCGCGGCCATCTTGAAGGCTCTTGGGCTCTGTTTCTCAGGTATACTTCATGTTGATTTTTCCTTGAATTTTCTTCACTTGGTTCTTCAGAATGTCTTCTAGTTTCTTCCAGGTTTCCACAGTACAGAATGTTGTGGACTTTTCCCGTTTGCTTCATGTTGAAGTCTTGAATCTTGTGCTGCCTTTGTACTTTGTGAAATCGAACTGTTCATTGATCTTCATTTGTTCCTTAACTGTAGGCGGCATCATAAAAATTCTTCTATTTGTTGGTCGTAGTCTCATTTTTGTAGCGTTTTTTCATCATTTTCACTGTATTGTTCCGAGAACCTGTAACCTGCAACTATTCAACAGACATGGATGAAAAGCACCTATTTCTTTGTAAAATGATTAAGAATGGGGAATATAATAATGCAAAATTATGAGATGAACAAATACCCCCAAACTTATCTTTTGCTCGTCCCGAGCAAAACTAGTTTATTCTCGAAAAAGCCTAACCATACTTTCGCAGGGAAACGCTATTGCACCGAGCTCGTGCAACAAGCCGTTAAACCTCTAGGTGTCTCTAGTAGGAGGAGTGTTGTCTCCTGAGGGTTTTTAGCGGATACTACCCAAAAAATCCGATCAATTTGGCCTGTTGACTTTCATTCTTCAATTCGGTGTTCTAGCAAGAAATTCTATTATCTTCAACTTAGAAATCATCAACCTATATTTTTCACATTCACTTATCATTTAACTTAAGATCGTATATGTTCTGCAAATTCACTTAGCTTTTAGCATCTTTTGAATTTTCCTTCTAAGGTTCCATCTCAACTTAGGAAATTTTATCATCTCTACTGAAGGTATAAGCCCTATCTTTCATTCCTATCTCTCATCCAAACCCCAATCATATACCCCTACGTGTGTGCATGTATCATCCCTACACTTGGAAATTCAATTCAAGCTATCATACTATTGTCCATCGTCCAAAGTACTTTTAGTTGGTAAATTTTAGATGAAATTGCTCACACATCCTTCATGCGACCGTTAATACTTCTTTAGGTACTAACGACCGATTACAAAATATGTTTACGCATTTAGGCATAATTCCTCGTCTTGTAATACCTAAGGCTTTAGCAGTGACTCCCAAACCAGTTGGTCTAAGGCACTAGGTGATAAAGCACCCTCGCTAAATATTTTTTTTTTATTTTACGCAGCCTTAAGTAATTACAAAACCAGCGTTCATTTTTTTTATCTCTTTATTCACACTTATAATTTTATTTTCCTTCATACTAAGGATTTTAGACAAGAGCATTTCAAGGTATCCTCTACTATTCCAAGTTTCAAGGTGCGTGTATATGCTAATTGTAGGGTATATATTTTCAGAATTTAGAATTAAGATTCAGAATTATTTTTCGGACTTACACTTCAAATAAAAATTCAATAGTCTTCTCTTATTTTGACTTAGCCCAAGAACTGAACTCAAAATTTGCTTATTTCTAAATAAACTACAAAGACATATATTTTCTACCGTTAAATTTTAAGAAAGGTTATTTTTAGGGTTTTTAATTTACTAAGTCTACGACCTAGTTTTTCCTAGCTAGTTAACCGTCTTGTCAAACTTAAGTCAATTATGGCCAAAATTGAATTTTTCAATTTTTATAATTTTATGGGTTTTAAAATAAGTATGCAAATGCAAAAATATACATATGAATGCGAAGGAAGAAAACTTACCGAGCACACCCCCAAACTTAAACTTGATAGTGTCCTCACTGTCAGGCTACACCAAGAGGGTCAAAATTGTCGGTACTCCCCTGTTTATTTTTTTTATATTTTTTTTATTGTTAAAAGAAAAACAAAATATATATACAAAAAGGCCCCCCCAAACTTAAGTGAGACAGTGTTTCCATTGTTTAAGCGTTAAAGTTCAGATTTAGAGAGGAGAAAAACACAATATCAAGCTATACAAGGCCTTACACAGGCCAAAGATTAGCACCAACCATTCAAAAATTTTATCGTTATAATGGTATGGTTGGTGAAAGAATGGAGTGTAGAGGAAAGAAATGAGAAGCACACGAGACCGTGTAGAGATAGAAGCAGTATACGGTCTCGGTGGAGGAGAAGAATGGCGGAAGGGAAAAAGAAATGGTGGTGGTTCGACTTCTTCAGGTGGAGGTTGATCATTAATCACAAAATCCGTGTCATTTAAGAATGCGAGTTCGTCGGTGAAAATATCTTCGAAACTTTCATCGAAGGTTCGATTGAACGTTTCAATGTCAATAAGTGTCGCGCCAGAATTTAACACACTTAATTTTTCAAAAATTATGAAGGTAGGATAGTCGTAAGGCTCATTTACCTTGTTTTCAAAAGAGTCTAAATCAAGTTTTTTTTCTAGAATTATCGAACTCAAAATATCGGATTGTGATTCATTAACACTCGGTATCATTAAAGGAAGATTAGAAGAAGAACCAGAGAAAGTGAGAGAAAGAAGTTGAATACGAACTTGAGGGTGGAGATGGGGTGTATAAATTAGCACATTTTGTAAGGACCGATGTGTAAAAAGTGAATGTGCTAATCTATCAACCTACTGAGAAATGATGTCAAATCCTTCAAGATTCGTGAGAAAACATGGGTACGTCGAACTTGGTAAACCAGACATTGAAAATGAAAGGGATACGGTCTCTTGCGCGGTCGGAACGATGAAAAGGATGAAGGAGGGTGATTTAGGAAGTATAACAGTTAAAGGTTCAGGAGGATGAATTGGAAAATCCGACTCATCAAACAAAACTGGTTCATCCTCAATACTATCCTCATAATTCTTCTCAAAAGTTATCTCATCCATGCAATTATCATCAAAATCAAGACGCATATGAAGTTCGGGAGAAACATTTAATGACTCGGGATGATGAATTGGAGAGAAAAATTCAGTCAAATCTGTGGGTTCATCATCCAAATTATTCCCTGCGTCAATATTCTCAATCACGCGAAAATCAATTTTTTTGGACACCTCATCAAAAGCATGGATATTTATCAATTTAGGTTCTAGATTGGAGGTGTAGACGTCAAAAGGATTGGTGATGGTTTCACTCGAAAGGGACCCTTCACAATCAGGCAAATCAAGCACTACAAAGTCACACAACTCATTAAATATTTTATTTTCAACCGGTGAATCATTTGGGACACTTAATAGACATTCAAAACCGGAGTTGTGGGATTCAATTGGGGATGGGTAGGTTTGATTTGGAAGGGTGCACAGCTCACTCTCTTCACTCAAATTCTCAATCTGTCCAACCGCCTCATCATACATTGGAAAATTTGGAGACAGTTGGAAACCAGCTACCGGTTCACTAGGTTGTCTTGATGAATTAAAGGCGGCAATGGACGCATCCAAATTCTTCATCTGTTGGTTTGTCGCTACAATATAAGCTTCCAACGACTGTTCCAGACTAGACATGGGTTGTGAAGGGTTTTCAGTAAAACATTCAAAATTATTTGGATTCTGGAAACTCCCAAATGGCTGTGTAGAAGCAATGTCTAGGGAAGGTGCGAAAGTCGGGTAGGACTGGTAGAAATTGAATGGTTGGACAGGAGTAGGATCAACATTTAGATAAAAGGTGAATGGACTTGTTGATCCCAAGAACTGGAAGTGTTGAAAGGAGTGAAAGATCGGTTACGAGATTATTCAATATGTTCAGCAATAGTCATGGGTTTCGGAGTTACAACAGGACTCGAAAAAGGAGTTTCAACGTAAGAAGGTGGTGAAGGTTGAAACGGTTGATATAAAGTGGATTGCGGAGTCCAACTGTTTCTCCTAGACGCTTCTATTCGATCTTTTAAAGAAATTTTGGGCATGGAGGGGTCTTCCGTAATTCGACCAAAACAATGCGCGTAGGAAGCAATGTTTGGATGAGGGTACCAAAGTTCGGCAAGAGTTTTGTGAGGTGGGGTACCCATGATGTAAGAAAGGAGAAGAAAAAGATTGTGACGATATATTTTTTTTACGAAATTGTTTGTTTTTGGGTTTTTGAAATTTTTGAAAGTGCTTTTTTTAGAAAGAGTTTTTGCAAAATTTGTACAAACTACTACACACTTTTAAACAGTCACAATATAAGCATGCACAATCAAGCCTAGAGCTAGGGTCTCCTAAGTCAACTAGACTTCTCCTAACTGTTCCAAATGGCAAGTTGTGAGGTCTTCAATCGGCTCTTCACCGCCAATTGTGGACAGGTAAGCACAAGTAAAGAAAGGAGGGATCCGCTCACGAATCGCCGTCAGACGGGTCTTTTAAAATTACCTTTCCTACTTGTCTCGCCTAGGCACCACAAAGTCTGGTTTAGATAACGACCGATGCCTACAACTTTTCCTTTGTCCTATTGAGCGCGACAGTCTTATTGGCTGAGTCTAATATTTTTTATTAACTCGAAGGTTGATGCAAATGCTTTTTGTGATTTCTGGGGTCTTAGGACGGGTAATGAAATTCCCACCCAATCTTGATTTGTGTTATAGCCCCTTAAAAGTCCGTTTTAAATATGCAAAGTAATTAACACACCAAAAATCTAAAACACTTTCAAATTTTTTTTATTATTTTGCAGCGTAAAGAATCTTGCACAAAACAATTTATTGGAGAGGGAGAAGAATTTTGCGCAAAGAACCCTGCAGGAAAAATTTTCAGTGGAGCTCAGGGTAGGAGAGAAGAAGAAAAGAGATACTTACAGAAATTTTGATTTGCTGACGTCACCCTTTGACCGCGGTTCCGCGGTCAAACTGTCAATTCTGCCGCGGTTCCGCGGCGGTTTAGATGGTTTAAATCTCCAAAAATATTCTGTTTGTTGTTTGGATTCTCTCCTGTTTGTTCAAATTCTCTGTTTCTTGATTTGTTCACTGGGATTTTCCAGATCTGAATCTGTCCGTCTTCTTTTCCTGCACACTTGCACAAAAACCTTTCAAAAAGATCAAGATGAATTTATTATTATTATTATTATTATTATTATTATTATTTAATTTTTCAATTTTTATAATTTTTCAATTTTTTATTTTTTATTATTTTTTTATTTTTAACCCGAAATTACACAAAGAAAGAGACTACCGTCTCCCCGGCAACGGCGCCATTTGATTGTAGGGAATTTGCATACGTGCGTTTTTGAAATCAAAGAATTAACCGCAATCAAGAACGGTGTCGCTTGGTAGTTAGCCGGTTGAGTACGGGTCGGTCCACAGGGAGATGGATTCCTATTCTTTGTATTTTAACGAGTTAAATCAAAAAGGTTTTGGGTTTTATTTTAAGATCTATGAATGAGATAAAAGTTTATAAAAACCTTGCTAGGGTTAAGATTAGGATAGTTTGGAAAATCAATTATTCTCACCGCTTTCTATGTCCTAATTAAGAACTTTTAGGTGTTAAGGTAATAGTTAACAAAGGGGATTAGAACGATCAGGAAGAAACTAGGTTTCTTACTCTTGGTCCTTGTCTGTCCTTTCTTAACTCTTACCCTAACCTCCATGAAATCATCCACAGCCGGTCTTTAACTATGGTATCACCGCTACCTTTTAGGATAGGGTGCCGTAGTGAGCGGTGTGTGTATGTATGCATAGAGTCCTACTTTAAAATATTGAACGGGCAAGAAAGGGATGAGAGATTTTCATCTCTCAAACCTTCCCTAAACCTAACCCTAACAAGTGAGGAACTACTCACTCATTAGGGAATTGATAAACGAATTCATTTTTATGGTTTTCAAAAAATTTATAACTACGGCAGATAAAAAATTTATAACTACGGCAGATAAAAAAATTTATAACTAGGGCAGAAAAGAAATTCAAGATAAAAAAAAACTTATTTCTTTATTGATGCACTCTTTGACGATTACATGGAATTGAAAATATGAGATCTAGAAATTGAAAGAGGCATCTCAAAAGAGGCACCCAAAAAGAGGCACACCTCAAAAGAGGCTGTAGGATTCCTATTTATAGATAATAGAAACCTTAGGGTTTACATCTGATCCATATCTAGAATTACAAAAATATCCTTAAGAAAACCGAGTCAATGCACCGACGCACCGACACGCACCGACATGTACCGACACGTGCGATGCACGGCCGCGGATCCGCGGCCATATGCCTGATTTGGCCGCGGATCCACGGCCATCTTGAAGGCTCTTGGGCTCTGTTTCTCAGGTATACTTCATGTTGCTTTTTCCTTGAATTTTCTTCACTTAGTTCTTCAGAATGTCTTCTAGTTTCATCGAGATTTCCACAGTGCAGAATGTTGTGGACTTTTCCCGTTTGCTTCGTGTTAAAGTCTTGAATCTTGTGCTGCCTTTGTACTTTGTGAAATCGAACTGTTCATTGATCTTCATTTGTTCCTTAACTGTAGGCGACATCATAAAGATTCTTCTATTTTTTGGTCGTCTTTTGTAGAGTTTTTTCATCATTTTCACTGTATTGTTCTGAGAACCTGTAACCTGCAACTATTCAATAGACATGGATCAAAAACACCTGTTTATTTGTAAAATGATTAAGAATGGGGAATATAATAATGCAAAATTATGAGATGAACACAAAATTTTTCAAAATTCTCAAATTTTTATGTGTTTTCGTTTTAAATATTTTACATGCTATGACAATCATGAAATTTACAAACACCTAAATTTTATTTGTTTTCTTCAAATTTACACTATTTGCATGCTACCAGAAGAAAATTGCGTATTTTTTAAGAATCTAAAACTTTTCTTTCTTTTTTTCTTCAGTTTTTCAATATTTTGCTTCGCTTACGAAATTCGCAAAATTATCGAAAATCTCAAATATTTTTAGTTTTCTTCGATTTTCCGATATTTTACATGGTATAACGGAAATCCAGAAATTTTTAAAAATCTCAAAATGTTTTATGATCTTTGATTTTTCAATATTTTTCCATTTATAGTATATGAAAATGGCGATAGTTTTAAAAATCCTAAAAACTTTAGTTTTCTTCAGATTTTCAATATTTTACAGGGTTTATTCTAAATTCTAATAAACTCTCTCATCTGAAAATCTAATTCTACATCTGAATTAATAAAATTGATCCCGGCTGTTGTCCGTAGTTTTTGCCGATTTGGGTTTTTCCACGTAAAAATCCGTGTCCCCATTTGTTGATTGTTTTTTCTATGGTTTTGTGCTTTTATATATCTATATTTATCTCGATCATCCATATCATCCTCCATGCTCATTTATTGCCGCTGCCTTCCGCTGGCACGACAACTTTGTCAACCTTCATCCTTGATTAGTGGTCGCATTTCAATATTATTGATGCATCTCTCTTGCTTCTGGATTGGATGACAAAGTTTTCTTTCTACATACAGCTTAATCTCCTTTCCAGCATCTCTCTCCAGCAAAAGTGACTTTATGGCAAGAGTCTGCCTCAACTCAAAAAACCACAGGTAATTGCAATCCACCTAGCCCTATATGAAAAGGTATTAGAGGCTTTTAGTTTGTCTTGCTCAATGCATCAAAGATAATGCTGTCCTCCTATTCATTGTCTTTGCAAATTGTCGATCCAGTTTGATCTCGATCTCCATCCATACTCTTGGTAGAGGATTTACCATGAGTTTGTAGGAGATAATAAAATCAAGAATGATTTGTTATTCCTTATTACGAGTAATTAGCTAGCACTAATAGAAAAAAATGCAACGGAAAAAATGCAACGGCGAGGGAAAATATTTGCGAGAGACAAATTTCTCTTAGCAATGTGTACACTACCAAGTGAATTTTCCCTCTTACTAATTTTCTCTTGGCAATTATCGATTTCTAAGGGTAAAAGAATAAACTCATTAGTACAA
Organism: Agapanthus africanus; assembly: GCA_030015575.1. Lineage (NCBI taxonomy): Eukaryota > Viridiplantae > Streptophyta > Magnoliopsida > Asparagales > Amaryllidaceae > Agapanthus > Agapanthus africanus. The sequence goes on along the minus strand of JASDDO010000024.1, from coordinate 340,815,019 downwards.
AGATGGTTTGCCTTTATGTCTACGTAGGAAAAACCATAGGGGAAATTTTTGTTTGCCCGTACGGTTTCCACCGTAGGGGCATTTATACATAAAAAAATTGATTTTTGTAGTTGCCCTTATAGCACCGCAAGTAAAACCCATGTTGTGGGAACTGTAGGTGCAAAGTGGGGTATTTTTAAAAAAATAAAAAGAAAATTTTTCCCTCCCCGGCTCCCCCACGCTCTAATCCCCAAAATTTCCTCCATCCTTCTCGTCCTCCTCCTCCGACCTCCTCCAAAGCCCTCAACATTACCACCGCGCCCATCATCATCACCTCCTCCTCCTCCAAAGCCCCCCTCTGACCTCCTCCTCCTTCAATGCCCTCATCGATCGATCATCGTCAACCTCCGGCGCCGTCTCCATCCTCCATCGCCGACCTCCATCACCGCCTCCATCGTGATCCCCCTCCTCCTCGATCCTTCTTCTCCAGTGGCCGAGCCCTTTTCCTCCTCCAGTGGCTGAACCCCCTTTGATCCTCCTCGATCCTTCTCCTTCAGTGGCTGAGGTAATGTTTTTTTTAAAAAATATTTGTTATTTTTAGATTTTTTAATTAATTAGTATTGTAAGTTAATTTTAATTAGTAGATAATTAAGGGTATTTTTTTGTAATTTTTAATTTTTTGTTAGGGTTAGATAAGGGTATTTTAAAGTAATTTAGTTATTGTTATGAATGTTGTTTATATTCCCGGCCTTCGTGCCAAGTTACCGGCCTTCATGACATATTACCGACCTTCGTGACACATATCTCATTGTATCCCAATTTGGGAGATTTTATAAATACAGAGGAGGTGTTGCCGAAATGTTCAAAAACGTCTTTTACCTATACACACACACCACGCAACACGCACACACACATACACAAAGCACATACACACTAACAATTCAACACCTAAGTGAAATCATAAATTGAAACTTAGATAATTTATCAAAATAAATTACGCGATGTAGTCCCTGTTTATCGGTTAACATACGTTTGATATTCGTCGTGACATAAAACTACACGAAAGTTGTTAAATATAGAACGGTATCGTTCGGTGCTAACAACTGTCGTGTATTCTATGTGACGAGAAGATTCAATCGTATGATAACCGATAGATTTGTCCAGTTTGGACAAGTTAGAAATGTATAAAGTAAACACCTGCATTCACTTGTGTTTTCATTCGTTTCGAGTTATTTCGTCTCGGTACCTTTCCGCTGGTTCTCCGTGTACAATGATAGATTAGATGTTCATTTCAATGTTGTTTCACAGCATTGAAATGATTATTTATTCTATTCCAGTATACTTAGAGAACAGCAGGGAGGTGCTGCCAAAGTTTTCTCGAAATGGATGAAAATACAAGCGATTTGGTGTCTGCTCTATACATTCTTAATGGGATAGAAGCCTTACCCCAGACAGCTGTTACCCTCGACAACCAATATAGAACCGTTAATAACATTACCGGAATGTTTTATTTTAAAATCCCAAAGATTTGGAGGGCCAATATAGAAAATAAAAGAATTTGAAAATCTGAAACTAATAATACACCAAAAAGGTCTAAATTCAAACCCCCACATAATACTCTCAGTGGCATTTCCATAATTAAAAGAGCATATAAATACCTTTCTTGACACGTCACGTCCAATCAACATCAAATCTCTATGAGAAGAAACAGACAACTGCAAGAGTCCTCCCCCTCGACACGTACCTTAACCCCGCGGCATAGAAACCTTTATACGGCCAAGACATCCACCGTTAATAAATTGCTAGCAGAAGAAAGCGAGAGGTTTAGTTTTGGGTTTTTTTGAGGAGGAGAGGAGAGGCTCTAGAGTCTTGGAAGAAAAATCCATTCCTGACGGCTATGAAGATTATCAGGGAACTCCCGAGTTATGAGAATTTGCTCTCGGTCCCTGATAATCTTCATAGCCGTCGAGAATGGTCCCTTCTCGACATTTCTTTATGTAGTCACAATCAAAAACCAACTTCCTCTTCCCTTTCACTTCATACCTTGATCTATTTAGCCCCCACAGTCTCTGATTCAAGCACCGATTCCATAATTTCACTACTTTCTTCTATTTATGAAACTTACAATTTATATGTTATACGGTCTAACATGGCCCATGAGTACACCAGATTTAAGGACTGGATGCACGTGGATCGGAAACAACGTATGAACCCTAAGTTCGTCGTAGAAGTTGCTGCTTTCATCGAATTTGTGCGTGAACAGCATAAGGTCATGTTAGGGGGGATCCTCTGTCTGTGTGACAGGTGTAGGAATAAGTTATACCATAAGATAGGGGAGGTAGAGTTTCACATCGTTAAGTATGGTTTTACCGGATTTTATACAACTTGGTTATATTTTGGGGAAGAAGAAGAAGACAGTAATGCGGCGGAAGAAGAAGAAGAAGATAACTTCTTTCCAGGAAAGAAAATGGAGGATATGGTAGAGGTTACTCTCGGTGATAGTCATCTTACTGAAGAAGACATTTTTTCCAGTCAAGGACATTGTGAAAATAAGTATGAGAAGTACATGAATGATGCTAGAAGACCAATTTATGAGAATGCAAAGTATTCCACACTATCATGGTTCGTCCATATTTTCCAGATTAAGTGCCTAAATAGATGGATCAATAAGACATTCACGATACTTCTTAAATTCCTGAAAGATTCTATGCCCCCATAAAATAACATGCCTGAGAGCTGGTACGAAACCCAGAAGATGATGTCTGATTTGGGTCTGAACTGTAAGAAGATTAATGCATATCCCAAAAATTGTGTACTGTACTGAAAATAGAATTCAGATTTGAAAGAGTGTCCCACCTGTGGAGAGGATATGTATAAGCCGAAAGTATCTGATAAGAAGCTAGATATACCTGTTAAGGTAGAATGATACTTTCCCATAACACAGATGCTACAAAGGCTATTCAGGTGTAAGAAAACAGCGGACGCAATCAGTTAGCATCACCGTGCTGCTCCAAGCGAAGATAGAAGAATAAGTCATCCAAGAGATTAGCCAGCATGGAAGGATTTCGATAGGAGGTACCCAATATTCAGTAGTGATCCTCGCAATATCAGGCTCGGACTGGTTAGTGATGGCTTCTTCCCATTCAGCTATATGGGTGGTAATCACAGCACATGACCCGCTGTAATGATGGTTTATAATTTATTTTCGTGGTTGGTTATAAATCGGTCCTACTTTATGATATCTCTTCTTATTGACGGACCGAAATCACTAGGAAACAATATTGACGTCTACCTCCGACCTCTGATCGATGAGTTAAAATCCTTATTCATTGATGGTGTGGAGACTTATGATGCAAAACAAGATACAACTTTCATGATGCGTGCAGATTTAATGTGGATAGTTAATGTCATTCCTGCATATGGAATGTTAACAGGTTAGTCCATACATGGTTACCTCACTCGAGGAACTATCATGATACTCGTGTTGCAGCCCGGGCGCAGGCTTGTGGTGATGTTGCTGGAGGTATATATTGCACTCTAATTTTTATTAATTCTTGCATTCTAAATATTGTTTTGTATTGATATTGCATGTATATCTATATATTTTATAGATGCAGGGAAGCCACAGCCCGTCGGGAGGACTCGAAGGCCGAATCAGTTCCACAACCTGAGGACCGATCCCGCTAAGGGGCAGGGAGCATTCCCCCTCCTTTTTTCCTCCGACGGCCACTACACTGGCGATAATGCCGAGAGGTTCGGTCGGTATTTGTGGGATGAGAGCTGTCACCCTAAGAAGTTTCTTCTTCATATTGATTGGGGCACGCAGCACACCCGCTCTTTTGACGCGTTCTGGGACCAGGATCAGGGATTATTATATATTTTTATTTGTTTTATGAAATAAATTTACTATCATTTGGCACTTATAATTTAAAAACATTAATTAGTAGTATTTGCAGTTGGATTACGACTTCCAAGCCATAGTCGATCCCGATAACCCTAATAAAGTGATTGATCTTCGTGCTATTTCTCACGAACAACATGCAGACTAAGATCCGGTATAATAGGAATAAGATGAAGTTAGAATTCTATGAGTTATGGATGGCATCCCCCGAGGTGGAGAGAGTGGCTCTCCTACAGTCTTCGACCTTTAGCGGGGTTGATTTAGAGACATGGCCTCTCTTGTGCCAGTACTGGGCATCCGAGTGCAAGCAGCTTTGTAATTTAAATGTAATTCAGTATTTAGTATATAATTTTTTTATTGCTTAATTAAAAAATTAAATCTGAATGTGTTGTGCAGAAACATTCCCAACAAAACAAGGAGAATCAAAAATCCCGGAAGAGGGGTCGACCTACCTACATGGGTGGCTCAAAGAACATAACTTGTGCCACGGAGGCAGCTGTAAATTACAATATATTTCTTTTAATATAATGTAATATGAAAAGTTATATTATATATGTGTGTTTAGGGTGAATTGCAGAGAGCTAGGATCATGGCGGAGGGTAGTACACCGAGCGTGTTGAAGGAGTATTTTTCCATCCACGCCACATCGATAGATCCGGCCATGGGCATGCTTAGATATCTCGACGCTGCTACAGAGGATTATTACGTAAGTGTTAATATTTGTTCTAATTCGAATGATATTTTGTTTTGATAAGTTTAAATTTAAACGGTTTGCTTACATTTGAATACTTTACATGGGTTTAAGCGCGGGTGTTAGAGTAGGCGAACGTATCAGGGGTTGATTTTAGCGGAGAGACTGATCCGGTCATACTCACCCCTATCCTAGACATCGTACACAAAGAGCACCACGGTGGCTACGAGAGAGGCCGGAGACTTGTTCCCAGCATGGCCCATCTGAAGTTGTCCTCCACTCCGACGGTTACTTCTGCTACCCTCATGTGCGAAATCTGGAGAAGGATGTGGCCCCATTGAAGTCCACCGTTGAGGAGTTGAAGGAGATGCCGGTACGTATGTTACTTCTGTTTGTTTGTGTATATGTATATCTTGATATTTCTAATCTATGTAGTAAGGATTCGAATACGAATACGAGTAGGATTCGTGGATTCACAAGAATCCGATATTGATACGAATCCGACATGAATTCTATAGATAAATAACACATCATTTCAATTCTTAAGATTTGATTTCTAGACTTAGAATTTCACAACAAGACATATAGTCTAAATCAAGTACACTACTCCTTATTCTTTTATCACACAAAATTAAAAACTTTACAGCTTCGGCAGGCCATTTCTTCAGCTGCAACTCCGCAGGCTACTCCTTTGGATGCGGCTTCCCAGGCCACTCCTTCGGCTATGGCTCCGCAGGCCACTCCTCTAGATTCTTCTGCTCCAGCTCCAGGTACTACTGCACAACATTTCTGGACTTATTGAGGCTCCAGGGTTACAGGGAGGACCAGATGCGCTAGATGGAGCACCTGGACAGAGCCAGCGGTGATTTTTAAAAAATATTTTTTAGATTTTTATAGGATGTCTATATTATATTTATGACATGTTGTATATTTTGGATATCAGTTGTTGTATATGATGATTATGATCCTCAATTTAGAGTGATTTTGTATTGCGTTTGTTTATTTCGTTATATATTATCCATGGGATGTTATTGACATATATTTATCTATTTGGGTATATTATATAGAGTGTGATATATTATTCTGTACAGGGCGGGAAAAAAATGGAGGAAGTATTTAATTTTTTTTTTATATATCTTGCACCTATCGTTGTCACTATAGGGGCAACTTATTGCCATGAACGGTTCCACCATAGGGGAAAAATATCAAAAAAGTGATATTTTGCCCCTAAGTTGCCCTTACGGTGTTAATCGTAGGGACAAAATATAATTATTTAAAAAAAAAATAAAAATACCCTGAAACTTTTTCTTTACGGTTGATCTTCAGGTTGCCTCTACGGTGAGAACCGTAGGGGTAAGAAATTATTCTTTTTTGAAAAATAATAAAAATTAATTGCCTCTACGTTGGAAACCGTAAGGACATTTTCACCTATGGTTTTATTTATAGGAGCAAATTTACAATTGTAGGGGCATATATCTTCCCTTATGAAGTTTGAATCTATGCACCATTTTTCCCTTACGGTGGGAATTGTGTTGGGGTCAAAAATTACACCCCGGTTGACCAAGTCAAAGTCATCCCAAAGTCAAGTGGGTTTGAGCTCAAGCAAGCGGGCCTAAGCCTAAAGCATGACCATGCATGGAAGGGGCTGGCTCCATACCAAAAACGAGACAATAAATTAGTTTAAATACAATTTTTAGAAATAAATGTATAAAAAATGGGCGAAGAGCCAAAATTTGTAAATCTCATGGCTTATGTGCAAAAATAAATAAGCAAATGAGATATGGGGAGGCACAAGTGCCATTTGTAAAAGCCCAAGGGGCTATATATATAGTGTGTAGCCTATAAAAGAAAAACATAATGAGAAAATCAATAACAACTTTCATTCTCTCCTTCTTTTTAGGGTCATGTGCCTCCTTCTCCTTTCTCAAAGTTTTAAAGCTTTTTCTCTTTCTTTGAATTAAATCAATAGTTTAACTCCTCTTTTTCCAAAAAAAAAATAGTTTTTCACCATAAAATGTTTGAAGAAGAGTTTAAATCTCCCATCAAATCTCTAAAAGTGGAGATTTTTAAATCTCATCATCCTTTTCTCCAAGATCCAACAAAATAGAGGAGGAAGAAGGATAGCCATCTCCAAAAATCCCACTTTGGAAGGATCCAAGGCTTAAGGGAGGATCCAAGGTTTAAGGGAGAAGAAAGGAGTCCCCTTTTATCATCTACGAAAATCTTTTCTTTAGTAGTTTAACTCCTCCGAATTCCAAAAAATAAAAATAAAAATCCTTCGTTTTCTAGGAGTTTAACTCCAAAGTCTCTCGGGAGTTCAACTCTCACCCAGGGGCTAAACCCCTTCTTCCGCTGGTGTTTCTAGTGTTGTTGCTCACGTGGCCTGTTGTGCCCAGCGGTCACATGCTGCGCACGTGACCCGCTGGCGCCCAGCAGCCACGCGCTACGCATGTGACTCGTGACCATGTGCCGTCTCACGCGTCCTTAGGACTCTCATCACCTCTTTTTTTTCCACACGTTCCATACACAAAATACTTCTCCTGTTAGAAAAAAATTCTAACGGGACGTTGCCTTGCAAAGGGGATGCTAGTCCCTTTGACCCCCAGCCTGCTATCCAAGTAGCGGGACCACCGTAAACTTTGTGAGTCCCCTGATATGTCTAAAATACCTTTAAAACACAACATACCGCACATTGAATTTGCATGACCAGTTTGACCCGTCAATCGGAGGTACCTTCGCTCCAAAAAGCGAGGGGTAATTAACGACAGCTTAGTCCGCGGCTGTTGAAGATTTGGATCCCCAAAATTAATAAACCCCAGCCTACCCTAGACAGGGGGATCTGTACATGCCTGACCAGTACGGGCATTCCTATTTCAATAGGGTGACAAAAAACACTGTACAAACCATAGGGGAAACGGTTTTCCCCTACGATTCCAACCATAGAGGCAAGCCTTATTCGTTGTAGTAACTACCGATGGAAAGTATAAAAAGAGTAAATTTAATTGGGCCAAAACATAGCGAGAAAAACACTGTCGAGGGATATATCCCTGGACAATAGTCGCATTAGCGACAAAAGAAATTCCAAGGGAATATTTCGGAGAGAACATGATCAACAATGTTCCCTGTTTATCGCCGAAAATCAGAGACGGACTGGGTTGGAACGTCTTGTCTGAATCTTGGGGCAGATGTATTTGATAGATCCATTCACCTCTCTGGAGACACTAAGGGATTATAGCGTCATATATCGGAGGTTTGAATAGATGCGACCGATAAAACCGACTTTCAGATTCCCTCTCAGAGTGAGAAGTTTATTGAATGTGGGGATGTATTTTTCCTACAGGCGCAAGCCTTTGTATTTAATTACATTATCGCGAATGATAACAACTTTCTACACTCCATGTTATTTCTTTATGTCTCGTGTTTCTTTATTTTCATTTGGTTTTCCCTTGGATTGTACACGGAGACTAATTCCATAATCGTCCATAGGGCACGAATTTAGTTCTAATCCGTGTATATATTTCATATTTTGGTCAAGCATTTCTTGGTTATTCCCGTATTGGTATCTTGGTTTGCCAATAGGCTCATATTATGAATGAGGTCTATAAATTTCTTGAAAGCATAAGTTTTTTGTAGGAAACTTGAGTTCCAGCTAAGTATTTTTACTTAGGTCTCCATTAGGAAGCATAAGCTTCATCTAAGAACACTTTAGTCTCATTTGAGAACTATGGTCTACCCAGATGGCTTGGTTAAATTTTGAGAACTTTGTTCTTATTGATCATTGGATCATTGGGGAAGCCTAGGCTTTAAATACATAGCCAATTTTTCTAAGTTTCAAGCTCTGGTTCTGCGCTCATGAGCGCTTGGGGGTGATATGTGCTTTCGCCCGTGTTTTGCACATAGCGCTTGGTGTTGTAGTTGGCACTGACGCATGTGTGCGCTTTTGAAGAAAGCGCTCCTTGCACTAGCGCACGTGCATTGTACGTGGCGCACTTTCACTTTTGAAAGGGAGCGCACTTGGTGGCGGCGCACGTGCATTGCACATGGCGCACTTACGCTTTTGAAAGGAAGTGCTCTTGGCGTTGGCGCACTTGCATAGGGTGCACTTTATTGATGAAAGTTTGTAACTTTCAGAAAGCTTTTGGTTTCAATTTTCTGAAGCATATTCTTCTATTGTTTGTTTTCTTTAGAACTTTTCAAGATATGTTCTATTGATGAAAGTTTGTAATTTTTAGAAAGCTTTTGCTTTCAAATTTAGGAATTGTATGCTTCTATTTAGTTACTATTTTTTTTAGAACTTTTCAATGTAAAGAGATTTTGAGTCTTTTTGGATCTTGCGATCCATCTCCTTCATGAAAGCTCTGGCTTTCGTAGAGAAGAGATCTATCACGAAGATCTTTTGATCTTATGCAAAAAAAACTTAATGTTCTTGTGAAGTTTCGAGAAGAAAGAGAAGGATAGAAAATTTTCTTTATACCTAGCGCGGCTAGGATTTCAAAGAAGTTCTCTTTGAAAATCTTTGAGGTTATAGTCTTCTTTTTTTTCTATGAATGGATGTCAATATCTAGAGATGGATCTTCTTAGGCTCCTATTTATAGGAGGGGAATAGTTAATGTAAGTCCCTAACTAAAATTTTTAAATTGATATTTTATCAATCAGAGTGCCTAGGAACGAATGGATCTTTGATCCTAGGAACTTTCTATTTTAGAAAGATCTAAGAGGGATTTTCTTTCTAACTATTGCCTTGGCTCTTTCTGAAGCGTTCGCTTTAGAAATATGATGTTCTTGCGCTACGTGCATTACATGTTTGGCGCTGCACACATATGAAGTGTGCTAGCGCCACGTGTATTACATGTATCTTTGCATTGGCGCTGCGCACATAAAATTGACGTTTGTGCCACGTGCATTACATGTGGCGCTTTTTTGCCTGCGCTATACGCCCGTGCATTGCACGGTTGGAGCTTGCGCTCTAAGTGCGGGCGCCCTATTTGGATAGGAACAAAATGCCCCTACCACTTCACCCACGTACAATGTGTGTGGGTGAAGTGGTGTACGGCTGTGCGTCGTTGGATTATCTCGAGATCCGTGGGGGAGCTGAACCGACTTCAGCTCCTTATAAACAGAGCTTAAGGTCTAAGCAGAGGTTATGTCTCTCATTTCTTTTCTTAATCTTTTGAGAATCTAGATTCTCCTCAGAGCTTGTGCTCTCTTTTGAAGCTTAAGCTTCTCTCCCAAGTTTTTTATGAAAGAATTTTCTTTGTCTAAATCTCGGTAAGAACCCAAGTTTTCTTAGATCTTGTGCTCCGGCTCTATCTTTGGAGCCTGTGCTATGTTTTCATTTGAAAATACTTTGATTTTCCATAGATCATATGCTCTTGGCCCTTATTGGTCTATACAACATAGAGCCAGTTTTAGTGGGTCCCTTTTGATCCAATAAGTTCTTTTAGCTCTGAAGTTAGAGACTTCATGTTTTAACTTTCTGTGCTTTACAATACATCGAGCTAACGCTCTTTGTTCTTCTTTTCAGGTCTTATGGAAAATAGCTCCACTAATTCTTCCTTCCCTGGTATGGTTCTCGTTAGAGATATTTTTCAATACAACAACATTCGGGTGCAGCAACCTAGTTATAGTGACACTACCTGCGAGGATATCGTTCAACAAATAGAAGAGAATATTGGTACGATAATCCCTGTCGACTCTCCTTTGCTTGTCGTTATATTCTCCAGAATTTTAGACTGCTTTCCTGCCTGTCTGGAGTTTGTATTTCTCGAATCTTTTGCATAAGATCAAGTGCATTCCATATTCAAGATGAGGCTGATTACTGATAAACTAATAGACCGTTCGATCAGGCTACTCCATCGCATTTACTAACAGAGGAGCATCCTCTATGCTTATGATTATGAGGAAGATATTAATGGTGACCTAAAGGCACGTCGTCGTGAGCAAATGCATCATTAGATGGTAGAAGAGGCTGCGCGCAATCTTAAGGATTTTGAATTTTGTTTTACCAATTCTCGCACTTTTATGCCTAGACTTTGAAAAATGTTTGGATGAATGAATAAACGGTTGCCTTTATTTTCCATGCAATTGTCTCATTTTGGTAGCTTTTTGATTGATCTGATAATAATAGTGTTGATCGCAAATAGATAGAGGCCCCCACCATTTGAGGTGCCTGCTATTTGAACGAAAGGGGTGGTCGCCGACACTTAATATTATGTCTCTGTGAGTTGCACTTCTTCCCTTTTGTTTGTGCTGTGAAACATTAGCTTAGTTTATTTATTTGTTCCAGAGTGTTCGGTTTGCTGTCCCTTTTAGGATATGAGCAAACTCATCCTGACACCAAACGAAGGAAGTTTGTCAAGTTTTGCGGTACTGGGTGTAGTCTGTCATACCATCACGTTAACTTGTTTCTTCTCGGTTTGCATTCCTTCAAAACTCTATTCAAGTAGCTGACACACTCGTTGTATCCCCAAACCCTTCTGAGGTGAGACATAGTGTCCTAAATAATCATCCTAGGCCGATATGTATATTGTCATCAGAGATTCATTTTTAGGCCGCACCATTGCACTTCACTTTGGGGTCAGACTCTTTGAGTCCTAGAGAAGTCACGTCTATACCCTTCTGAGGCGAGATGACATCTAATAGTCTTTAAGCGTGTGTGTACTGCCGTCGAGACTTGGAGCTGGGAAAATGTTGTAACTTCTCTTTCGTTTTGACTCTTTGAGTCTTACTGACGCCATGTCTATACTCTGCTGGAGTAAAATGGACATCCAAATAGTTTCTAGGCTGTATGTATTGCCGTCAAGACTTGATTCTTTGTTTAGTGGAGCATGATGGAACATGTTTCCTACTTTCATTTATTTTTGCCCCTAGATTGTATACAAGAGTCAGTACTGATTTGCTTGTAGGGCGGGTTTTTTAACCCATTGGAGAGCGATGGCTTAGGAGACAGGTTTAGGTCCCTTTCACCTAAGGCTTTTCTATTTTATGAGCCGTGAGGGTCTCATAAAAGTATTTTTCTCCCTACAAGTCAGGATGATCTTGTAGGTATATTTTCTTCTTACGATTCGTGAGGACTCCTAAGTGTCTTTTCCTCTTGTAAGTCGTAAGGATTTCACAAGAGTTTTTTCTTCTTACGAGTCGAAAGGATTTCATAAGTGTCTTTTTCCTTGTGGGTCGGGAGGATTCCCAAGTGACGTTAACCATACAATAAGAGAATTGCTTGCCTTTAGTGGGACTCTTGTTAAAACATATTTTTTTATACATGCTTGGATTTATACAAGAGTCGGGATGGAACTACTTGTAGGGCTATTTTTCTTTTTCATCGAAGAGAGATAGCTTAGGAGACAGGTTTAGGTCCTTGTCACATAAGAATTTTCAATTTTATGAGTCGTGAAGGTCTCATAAAAGTACTTTCTTCCTACGAGTTGAGATGATCTCATAGATGTATTTTTTCCTTAAGAGTCGTGAGAACCCCCAAGCGTGTTTTCCTTCGTGATTCGTAAGGATCCCACAAGGGTGTGTTTTCTTCTTACGAGTTGAGAGGTTCTTGTAAGCTCCGTTCTACTCATGTATCGTGGGGACACATGAGTGGTTCTTCTCCTCGTTGGTAGCTTGGCTTGCCAATGGAGGACGTTGGGATGCAACGTTTTTGTTAATAGCCCATAGATTGTGTACGGTAGTCAATTTGAGGACCAGCCGCAGGGCATTGATGGCTTAGGAGACAGGTTTAGATCCCTGCCACCTAAGACCTTTTCAATTTCGTGATCCGTGAGGGTTCATAAATTATTTTCTCCCTATGAGTCAAGAGGATCTCATAGGTGTATTTTCTTCTTAGGAGTCATGAGAACCCCTAAGTGTGTTTTCCTTTGTGAGCAGTAAAATCCTATGATGGAGTCTTCTTCTTACGAGTCGAAAGGATCTCGTAAGTATCATTCTCCTCATGTATCGTGGGGACACATGAGTGGGGTATTGTCCTCGTTGGTAGCTTGTCTTGCCAATGGAGAACGTTTTGGATGCAATTTTATTGCGAGTAGTCCATAGATTTTGTACGCTGGTTAATTTGGAAACTGGCCGCAGGGCAACTTTGAATACTTTGTCTCGAACATGAATTTATCGCTAGGGGGTAATTTTTTATGCGATTTTATCGCAAAAAGCCCATGGATCGTATACGGTAGTCAATTTGGAGACAGGCCGCAGGGTAACTAATACTTAGGGAGCATTGCTCATCATAATTTCGGAGACTGTAAGGCTTTTAGGGTCTTGACTTAGCAAGATAGGGAGCGGAAAAATATCTTCACCTATCGTTGACCCAACTCAAAACTCTTTAAGCGTAATATTTCTTGAGAAAGCGACCATTTATAGGTCGTAATGGCCTTTGTCCATGCATATTCATCAACATGTAGGCCCCGTCTTGATAGACTTTGTCTATTATATACGGGCCTTTATAATTTGGTTCAACCTTCCCGCGCTTTACACGGTTGGAGATCTTTGTCCTTTTGACGACCAATACTAGTTTGCCTTCGCGAAATGCTCTTGGTCTACTTAGTTTATCATATGCTGGCGTCATTTTTGCCCTATGAGCTTCCAGACTTTGCTGTGCCACAAGGCGGGTTTCATCGAGAGCGTCGAGTTCTTCGAGCCGAAGATGGAAATTTTCCTCATCAGTGAGCTCATGTTGGATCAACATTCGTAATGAAGAGAGTCAGATCTCTAGTAGGAGCACAGCTTCAGCACCGAATACCAACGTGTATGTTGTTGTCCTCATGACTGTCTTGAACGTTGTTCGGTATGCCCAAAGAGCTTCATGTAGCCTTTCATGCCAGTCTTTCTTGTTCTTGGACACCATCTTCTTGATGATCTTGGTCAATTATTATTGAAGGCTTCAACTAGACCATTGGCTCAAGGATTGTAGATGGAAGAGCATTTTCAATCTATTTTGTGTTGCTGCGCGAAGTGACTTATCTTGTGGCTTCTGTATGCTAGCCCATTGTCCGAGATTATTTGTTGCGGGACTCCGAACCAGTAGATAACATGGGTTTTAAAAGAAGTGTAGGATATTCAGCGTCTTCACTTCTCTCACTGGTACTAATTCTGCCCATTTGGAGTAGTCGGTGGTCGCCAAGTTGAACCGATATCTTTTGGACGATGATGATTCGATAAGGCCAATTATGTCGATCCCCACATCTCGAAAGGCCAACTGGCTACGTTCGGGTGTAGAGGAATGGGATGTTAATGGATGAAGCGACAAATTTTGGCGTTCTCTATACAGTATTGAATTATTGTGGACTAGTAGTACCCTATTCTCTTGATCTTTAGCTTCATCTTAAGACAATCTTGATGGGATCCGCAAAGTCCGTCATGGACTTCTTGGATGACTTTCTTTGCTTCCTTCGGACCTAGGCATCTCAGCTATACATGGTCGAAAGACCTTTTATAGAACATACCATCGATGAAGGCGAATGAAAGAGATCGTTTTACGAGCTGGTGTCTTTGTGACACATCTTTAGGTACTCGTTGAGACCCAAAGTAGTCGATGAAGACTTCTCGCCAGTCTTGCTTTTCTTCCACTTGGAGAACATTTTCTTTGGATGTTTCCATTGGTGACTCCGAAGGCATTTCTGCTGGCATTAGGATCTTTCGACTTTATACGGTAATCCGTACGTCGTCGAGATTTTCATCTGCTAGCTGTTTTGCCAGTTTGGCTAGTGCGTCTGCTTTGCTGTTTTTCGTTTTAGGCATGCTCTCCAGTTTGTATGATGAAACTTTTGGTTATAGGTGCCCTCAAGGCAATCATCGTAATTGTAGGAATGCAATTATGAATTCATGAGGACCTATACAGAGAACAGACTTACTCAAAATGATAGTATGTTATCTAGTTTGTCTTTATTTGTTATGTGTATACGTTTTACTCGTGATAACGTATCACTAATACATGATGATAAATCCCATAAGATCTTTACTTAACTACCAGGACTATGATAGGGATCATACTAGTGGGACCTGGGTAGCACATCCTTAAAAGTCCCTAGTAGTAGGAGTATCGAGACCGGACATCGGTACTCCAGTTTAGACTAGGGTATACGTTACATGACCCTGTATGAGGCGATGGCTGATCCCATAGCCATTGGTGTTTGACACCGATGATTGTATACAGGTGCTTATTTGATGAGTTACACTGGACGGACTTGCCGAGAACTCATAGATGGTATTATACCAATCGTCAGATAGCAATTCTTTTGTGACATGAGTACAGGGTAGTCTCTAGACCCGAGATTGCCATAGTATCTTATGTCTGTTCCCACTATACTTAGATTACTACCCTACTATGGCTTTAAAGAGCCGTGTGAATAGGTTTTAGTTGGGTATAGTCCTGAAGCACATGGAGGAAGTGAGCAGCAAGTGAATTCATCTCTCCCGGTATATGGAGTTGATAGCACACTGTGCACAGCTGGTTATGACCATAAGTCCTTGGCTAAGGCAGCTGAGAATTACTGATACGTGTTATCAGTAGTTTTTCTGGTGGTCATGAGCTTGACGTCAGCACAACTTAACGGGTTATTGGGAGTCTGACGGTTTCCACCTCCCAGACCCGGTATGCGACAATCTTAGACGAAGAGATCAGACTGTACGGTGAGTGTCACTGATAGACTCTAGCATGGTACAGACAAGCTTGCTTGTCAACTGGATTTTCGTTCAATACATGGGTAGCCATTGCGCACAGCTAGTACCGCTGACGTGCTTATAGGTTAGCCCGATGAGAGATTGATCTGGAAGCGTTTCAGATTAATCGGATATGATTCTGACCTACTGCCAGTGTATTTTCGAGCCTTTAGAGTCTCGTACAGAAGGTTTTTCCGTTCTAGCGAAATGATGTAGTGAACGTACGACGATGCATGCAAGGTGCAATTAAACATGTGTATGTGATACTACATGTATTAATCGGACGGATAATATTAGCCGGTTTATGATTGAACCGGGTCATTAAATCAAGTGTTAATTTAATGATATTTCTTTATGTATGATGATGCATACATAAGCTAGTATTATTGTGTTATTCTCACACTCTCTTTTTGCTACATTTTACGTTACATAGAATGTGTATGTTACATGTCATGGTTAATTGTATATGTAATATTTTTCATATATATAATTAATATCTTGATTTTTTCTTGATTTTTGCATGTCATGAATAATAGATGGAGGCTAGCATGCTATACACTCTCTTATTCTTGACAGATGGATAAGTGAGGCGGCGTTTGTGATATGAGAATGGTTACTCTTATCCTCACAACACAAGGGTATTCATGATTCATAGTTTTTCCTCCCTCATCCATACTTGCAAGGAGAAGAAAAAGAAAAAGAGTATAGAAGGAAAGGAGAGCTTAAGAGTTCACACTACATTCTACATCTTCTCTCATTACATTTCTAGGAAACTTGAATGAGAGTTACTTCAAGCAGTTGAAGTTGAAGCTAGAACTGGTAACTTTCGTGTGGATCATCTTCGATGGAGCTGATCGGAGACCAAGCTTGTTCCCGGACCATCGGAGCTTAGCCGGAGTCCAAGGAGAGGAGATCAACGCGGTACAAACGTTGTAGCTATCTTCCTCTTAATTTAGATTTTCTTGTTTGCAAGTTTTGAGTCCATGGTTGATTTTTGGGTTTAGATGCTCTTGTTCGCTTGGAATTTTTCATTTCCCGCTTCCATTGCATTTTCAAAACCCGTCCAGCAAGTACGAGTAACATTACAGTGGTTTCAAAGCCCGCCATAGACCCTAGCTTGCATTTGGCGGTGTTTTAGTTTCGATCAACGATTTCCCGTTTCCGATTTCGATGTTTAAACCCCCCCCCCCCCGCCATTCGATTTTCAAAATTCTTTTTAAACTTTTTTAAAGTATTGCAAAACAATGATTTGGGTGTGAAAATAACAAGGGTGAAATCGGGGGGGGGGGGGGGTTGCAGTAACTTGGTCGCTACTGGCGGCCATCTGGCAGCCAAGTTGTTGAATCATGCCCCTAGTTTTCAGTAGGGGTTTAAACTTGAGGAAATTGGATTTTTGGTATAGTTTGTTTTCCCCTAGGTTTGAGATTTGTGTTCTAGGGTGTTCGGAAAATTATTGAACGAAAATGTAACATCGTGTGGTTCCATATTGATGAGGTTAAAGAGTTTAACTCAATTAATGCGATGATACATACTTGTTGATATGTATTTGTGAGTCTGAGATGTTCTATATTTAAGATTACTTGGTTTGGATTGGATTGTCGCGAAATGAATAGCCTCGTGCGTATTTGAGTGCTGTGATGATATGTTTTTCATTTCCATTCATGTTGTAAACAAACGTATATTCTTTTATTCGGGACGAGCGGTCGACATATGGCTGTCGCTACCGCTTTTTGTATTATTATTTTTTGGGACTCGATCTGGTTGCGATCGATGTCACCGTTGTATTAATACATGTTTTAGGATTACCCCGCAGAGAAGCGCACTGGCATCCGGATTCTAGATTGCAGCAGGTGGATATCTCAAGGAGTTGAGACCGGGTCACTCGATTCTAGCATTGACGGGCTGCCTGCCGTGCTTGTAGGGGGTTAGGATAGACCCGCGGAGGAGTGCTCAAGTCATCGGATTCAAGAATGTGCTGGGTGTCCCCCTCATGGTGATGATGCTGGGTTGCCTCTTTTCTCGGATTGGCAGACGACTTACCGCACTCGTAGGGGTATGCTTTTGGCTACGCACAGGCTATTCACGCGACCGGAGAATGTCGTGCTTCGTTTATGGCTCGAAGGAAACATGGGATTCTTAGGTGATCCGACCATTCCAACTCTGTGATGTTGTTTTTCCGCATGCTGTAATGTGATTATTTGCGTGTGATGACACACACACACATACACAAACTAACTATAAGTTTTGCATCCGCGGTAGCCCTGTCCCCGTCCTGCCGTAAGTTAAGTAACCTTATGGTGAAAACTCGGGGTCCCTTGGCAAATGCGGATAACGTATATGTGGATTCTATTTTCTTTTCATACTTTTTCTGTAATGATTGTGTGAGGAGAAAATTGCTGGATAATGTGATTATCTAAATGATGAGATTGTATTAATTGTATTGATACAAAGTAAAACAAACATATACGTTGTAGGAATCATTTTTTTATAAAAGAGAAATTTTAGTCGATCCTTTTGCTTTGCATCGTCGTATTCAGTTAGGAATATCCAGCACCTCATTCGATGAGAAAAGAGCATTGATCCCATCACGGGGAGTTCTCTCTTGAGAAAAAGTTTGTGTCACTAAAAATGTTTTTGTAGCCGTATTCTTTTGCTTTGCATCGTGGTATTCGGTTAGGAATTTCTTGCACCTAATTCGATGAGGAAATAGTCTAGATCACTTCATGAGGAGTTCACTCTTGAGCAAAAATCTATGCAACTATAAATTTTCAAAACCACTCGGTTTCTACAATGATATCAAGTTCATTATGTTGATGGTTTTCTTCAAAACCAGTCATAGCACTCTGTCATTTCAGGAAGTAGAGTACTTAGTATTCGTGCTTCATTTTTTGACTTCGTTGAGGTATAGTGTACGGTAGCTAAGTGATGTGTTTCTGCTAGCATGTGATGCGATTAGTTAAAATAGTCATACAACTTTGTTGACCTCGTTAAAGGTCGTGCGGGTGGGTTTAAATTAATCATGAAATGATGGGTTGAACTTGACTAGCGACTTATAATTTGTTGACCTCGTTAAGGTCATAAGCCGTTAGGGGTAAAACCCAATAATGGGAGTTTCAAGTGTTGCAATTTGAAATGAGATTGCATACCTTCTATAGTATGGGGTGACTTGTTGACCTTTGTCAAGGTTGCCACTCCGTGATAGTTTAGGTCCTGATTCCCACTGTGAGTAAATATTACTCCCGGGAGATTTTATGTACGAAATCCCGCCTAGTACTCCTTTTTAGGGTTTGAAGGAGGATTTGACATAATAGTGGGAGCTATCCTAATTAGATAAATATACCAATCTAATCTTGATAGGGTGCACGCTGAGTGTTTCTTTTCTCTTTCTGGTAGCGACCATGGACTTACCTTAAACTAAGACTCGTTAACCACGTTGACCGACCTTTTTACAAACTTATAGTTTTGGAATGTCTGAATTGCCTTAATCCACGACATAGTCGCATACGTCCTTACCTATCCTACTTCCCTTTTTGCTAACTCCAGAACCCTCTGTATTCAGTACAGAGATCCATATTGCTTGGAAGTCCATCGTATGGTTAGATACGAACTCGATGAAATTGTTTCAGTTCGAGGATTGCCACTGGTTCTGGATTAGATGAATTTTTCGTTTGTCTCTCCTTCCTACCTTATCTCAAGTTTGAGAGCTCCTTATATGTAAGGAGAGTATACCAGTTACGCTTATTTGATAGTTTTCTTCCAATCTCGAAGCTGTTGCTAAAGAAATGGTATGAAGAAAATCAACCAGCATAAGTTCGGTATATAGAAAGGTAAGATGGAGAGACATCAAAAGCGGTTGAAGTATGAGAAAAGGAAAATACGACTACTGTCATGAGCCCGGGTAATGAAAAAGGCAATACTATGAATACCCGACTAACCCCGCCGAAACATTTTGATGTTTTGGATATCCTGTGTGTCTGTTTTTTTGGAAAACCAATTCTCAATAAACTCTAACTTTTAGGTATATAGATACCAGATTAGAATTCCACATTTGTAAGGCGTTACAGATACTGAGAAGGAGCAGAGAATTGAGATTGGTTGATTTTATCCTCAATGTCGGTTTTCAGAGCAATTGTTGCTATTGAGGAAAATTGTCAGGTTTTACCTGAATGGCAAACTTTTGGCATCTTTTAACTAAAAGAATGTTTTTCAATTAACAACACATGGGAATTGAATTAGTGAACTCAAAGGACTTATACATATTGATGTATGTTGTCCGATATCTATAAGGACATGGGGTTGGTACTGGGTATTCCTTATTAAGAATGTGATTCTCTCTTAGATTACTCATCCGCGGGTGCGCTCCATGATGAGTAATGATGAGTTGCTTTCTTCACTTTTGGGGATGCACTAGAAATAGATGCATATCAATAGATATTGGTTCCACATAAACAAGTGCCTCTATTTCTATATGTGATATAGAATGGTGTTCATCTTAAGGCTGTTAAGATATTAGGTTATCCGGTTTTTACTTAGAAACATAATCTGGACAAACTCGGGGCATGATTCGGTAATAGCAGTTTATGGGTTATCCCAAGATTAAGCAAGGGATAGCTTCTACCATTTTCAAGATCAAAAGTGTTTTGTTCTTGACTCGCCACCTCCTTGGTAAAGAAATTTCTTGCAAAAGAAATTAGTGAGAGTATAGTAAAACTGGAAGTGATTCCAGAACCGCAAACAGTTACCGAAAGTTTAGTGGAACCTGATGATTCAATTTACCCTGATAGACTATAGCTACTCCAAGTGACCTTAGCCACCTAAGAGATACTTCAGTTTTCTTATAGACAGTGATGAGGAGGCTTGCGTCATGTGCTGATAACTGTACTAGTTATCAGCTGGCCATAGAAAATGGTAATTTCCGAATGATGGTTGCATGCCAAGTTATCCAAATTGGACTCCATGCACTACAACAAATTATAGACTTTGTTGTGTGCTCCTGAAAGGGGTAAAACCCATAAGGAGCAAGTAGATCTTTTGAGATTAATGCAAATGGAAAGGTATTAACCTAATAAGGCTTGACTTGCAGTAAACAGTTATTCATCAAATACCCGATATGGATTGTGATGATACTGTTACTTCAGTGTCTATATTGAAGTCCATACGGATATAACATACCATTGATGTTTTCATGACTATGATATATGGTATGAGGATGACTATAACGTCTTTCTAAATTGGATTTAGAAGTGCACGTGTACATGACTTTAGCAGAGGGTTGTCTTAGTCAGTGGGAGCAGTGAAAAGTGTGCAAGTTGCTTAAGTTTAATTGTAGAGTAAAGCAGGCATAGCGGAGATGAATCATCTATTTTGATGCTGCGGTCATAGTGTTTGACTTCATCAAAATTGATGATGAACTTGGTATGTGTAAAAAGGTTGTAGGGAGTAATGTCAGGTTCCTCATACTACTATGAATGACATTCCTCTGATAGGAAGTGATGTTCCTATACTGCGGTTCGGTTAAATGTTGGTTGTCACTTATGTTCCTCCTTTATGGATTATATATAACGTTCCCCTCCGAATGGCGGCGCGACGTAGAGAAACGTCTTGCCTGAGATTCGGGGCAGATGCTATTTGGTTTTATCCGTCCACCTCTCCGAAGATTCCAAGTTGATTTATGGCACCGTGTATCGGAGGTTTAGACGGATGCGGCCGATGTAGCAGACTTCGTCAGATTCCCCCTCGTTCGAGGGGTTTTTGATTGTGGGGACGCTCTTCCCTGCAGGCGCAAGTCCCTGCGGTTAATTACGTTACCGCATCGCGGTAACAACTTTCTCCTTCTCCCGAATTTCACTTCGTGTCGTGGGTGTTTGTTTTGTTTGTGGTTGCCCGTGGATTGTAGACTAATTTATGTCGTTGCCCGTAGGACGTGGATTAGTCCAAATCCGTATTTTCTTAGATTTGGGTTTGGGGTTTTGGTTTAAGGATACGTTAGCCATATTTGAGGCTAAGATCAACTTAAACGTTTGTTAAGGACACGTTAGTCCAATTTGAGACTAAGATCAACTTAACGGGATCGTTTAGATCCAACAAGAGAGCATTTGGGCTCTATTATTCAGTTTAGGGACATGGTGGTCCATTGTCAGTTTAGGGATATGGCGGTCCAACATTCCCATTTTGGGGACGAAAATTGGTTTAAGGACGCATTAGTCCATGAGTTTAAGGACCCCACAGTCTGTATTACCAGTTTAGGGATATGGTGGTCCAACATTCCCATTTTGGGGACGAATATTGTTTTAAGGACGCATTAGTCCATGAGTTTAAGGACCCCACAGTCCGTATTACCAGTTTAGGGACATGGTGGTCCATTGCCAGTTTAGGGACATGGTGGTCCAACATTCCCATTTTGGGGACGAATATTGGTTTAAGGATGCATTAGTCCATGAGTTTAAGGATCCCACAGTCCGTAGCAATATGTGGTTGTCGGGACCCGTCACCTCTCTGACGACGTTGAAGGATTACAACGACAAATATCAGAGGAGTTCGGAGATGTACCCTTGAACCGGATGTAAATTGAATTGAGAGAGAAGTTGTGCTCAGTTCAATTTAATTTGAGGACTTACGGCCAGAATTGGGTTAAGTCCATTTGAAAATGTTTAACATTTTATTTGTGTTTAGCCTGTCAGGCCTTTATTTGGGCTCTGCCCTTTTTTATTTGGTCTGATAGACCTTTTAATTGGGCTCTGCCTTTTTTCAATAATGCATTGCATTTTTATTTGGTCTGATAGACCTTTTAATTGGGCTCGGCCGCCCTTTTTAATAATGCACTGCATTAAATGTTCTGACAGTGCCTTACGTGGCTTGTCTGGCGCTTTGCGCCAATTGAGGAGTGCAAGGCGCAAATTCATATAGAGGTGACACGTGTCACGCGCTGGTGAGCGCAAGTCTGTTAGCGCAGTGCGCTGCGCCAGTGCGCTGCTGACACGTGGCGCACTCTGGTGACTTGTGCCAAACCAAGAGAGCAGTGCTCTATTTTTAGAACCGCAAGGCGCAGTTGTTCTGTGATTGACATGTGGCACTCTGTGGTGGCTTGAGCCAATCCAAGGAGCGCAACAGTGCAAATTTCAAAAGTGCAAGGCACTGTTTAATATCTTGATCAAATTTAGATCAAAGAAAACAGGTCTTTCTTTTTCCAGAGAGGTTCTACCTCAAATTTCAAGAACTAGTGGTTCATCAAAAGGCAATGCCTTTATATAGATCGAAAGATCTAATAAAGAAGTAAAATTGCTTCTTTTTATTATTATTTATTTATTTTTATTAAAGATCTTGATCTTGTTCTTAAATCTTTGATCTTTTTTAGAAGAAATTCTTCTTTTTTTTCTAAAGGTTTTACCTTTTTCTTTTCTTCAAGTTCTTCTCAAAGTTTTAGAGGAGTTCTATATCTCTATCTCTGTATATTAGACTTGGAGTCTACGGGCCTTTATATAGTGCCAATTGATTTGTTAAATCAGTTAAAGAGATTTTTCTTTGAGTGATTTAGGGATGTTTCCCCACCGTTGGATCTTTGATCCTAGGGCTTTTGTTTTACAGAAGGCAATTTTCTTGTTTTTAACAAGATTGGAAAGATCTTTCCAAAATTTTATTGTTTAAATTCTGGCACAGTTGGCGCAAGCGTACCTGCGCTTGACACGTGTCGCGCAGCGCAGAGCGCAGCGCAACTGCGCTGACACGTGTCGCGCAGCGCAGAGCGCAAGTCATCTAAAGCGTTGCTTCCTTTATTTTTATTTTAATACAGAGCCTTGCTCTGATTGGGTGCGCTGTCTTAGGCGCAGCGCTGGCGTGTCTGCTTTTGATACGTGGCGCGTTGCGCGCAGCGCAAGAAATATGAAGCATTGCTTCAATTTTTGAATCTTTGAAATTCAAACAGAGTTTTGCTCTGATTGGGGGAAACAAATGCCCCCCACCGTTGCGCTCACGTGGCGCACACGTGAGTGCAGCGGTGGCAAGATCCCAACCGTCAGATCAACTCAGGAGTTGAAGGGGCGCTTAAGCGCCTATAAATAGGACCCTTGGTCCTCCTCAAATGATTATCATCTTCAAGAATTCTTATTCTCAGAACTTCAGAGCCTTGCTCTTGCTTTCAAGAATATTAAGAGTTAATCTCTAGAAAACTTTTAGGTAAAATTAACTTAAATTAATTTTAATTGACAGAGCCTTGCTCTCATAGATCTTTGATCTAAAGAAAACCCTTTGGGGTTTCACCAACAGAGCCTTGCTCTCAAGAATCCATAGATCTAAAGAGATCTTGTTTCAGGGTTTCTTAACCCATGAACAGAGCTTTGCTCATGGACAAAGTATAGATCTTTTGATCTAAAAATGAAGAACTCTCAAGAGTTTTTCATGGATCTTTAAGATCCCACACTTTCATTTTTAGGAGTTAATTTTTCCTTTGATGGATTTTTCCATCATTATTACAGAGCTAGGCTCTTTTAAAGAATTTTATTCCCTTGAGACCAGAGTTTGACAAGTGTCACTGTGACAGAGCTTTGCTCTGAAAAGGGAGATTTTCTCCTTGTCTCAAGGGATTTCTCATTTAATGAGAATATTCTTTTGAGGATCTCCTCATTAATTGACAGTCTCATCCAATGATGAGGCTGTCTTATTAACTGATGCATTGTCATCTAGATTTTATGGGTCCCCCTTTGGTCCCCTTTTCACTGCATTGCAGTGTGGTACAAATTTTAAAGTTCCAAGTGTCAGAAATTAAATTATAGCACTGACGGTTGACTTTTGTCCTCCTTTTTTTTGCAGGCAACATGTCTTTCGATGCCTTGTTCCCATTCGTTTGCTCGGAGGGAGGATTCCCTGGAGCACCCATAGACCGGGAGGTCCTAGCTTTGATCAGAGACCATGATCCGGAACATAAGAATCTTCATCTTTGGGGATCATGGTACAATCAGATTATCAGGGGTCGACAAAGCTTTTCATGCGCGGTGCCTTCGGAGCCTATTACGGAGATCCATTACGCCTACTCACCCCCGGTGAAGTATGCCGTGGAGATGGTCGATTGGACTTCAGAAGGCCTTCTTCATCCCGCTATAGCTGCAATTCCCGTTTAGCCTCCCATGGTTTTGGATATCTTGGGACGCCGTATTTGTCAAGGCGAGGGGAGACCCTGGGGGCAACCATATAATATAGGTCTGATCCCCCGTCATCCGACCGGTTATCTGCCGTGGGCTCGCTACATTTTGTCAGCGAAGAAGTCGCAATTGATGAGGCTTGGGTTGTATACCGCCGTTTATGCTTCTCTCTTCCAATATCCTACGCTCCCTACCTGGTGGGTTAAGGCTTTTTTGGAGCAATGGAATATCCCTACTCAACACTTTCCTCGCACTGGACCGGGAAGTGTCGATTTCTTCAGAGGAGTTCACAGAAGTTTTCGGCTTATCGGTAATAGGGGAACATTACGAGGAGCTGCTTCCCACGGACGAATATGTCTTCGGTGCTAAGCCATTGATAATGGGCCTTACCCCGGAGAATGCTGTTCAACATCAGTTCCCAAGTTTGATCAAAGTGTTGAATATCTACGAGGGCCTTTTTATCGAATTCGGGAGCCACGGGGTTAGATTCGAGGATTTCATCGCTCGCTTCCTTCACCCGAAAGTCCTCTCGGCGGAAGCTGCTAAGTTTGCCACGCTTGATGACCCTTTCGGCTTAGGTTTGGATAACCTGCCAGCCACCGGTTTCTTCCTTCCTAACTCCCCAGTTGTCCCTTTTGCGGAGGTTGCAGTCCCCGGGATGGATGAGGAAGCATTCTTCTTAGGATTTCTTGGGCTATTGCTGAGTTGGTTTGCGCTCCCGATGCATCTTCGCCGTATGAGGCCATCTGTCTTTTACCCAGCTCACCGGATGACCATTAGGGTAAAAGTGGCCGTCGGGATCCCCGGCTTAGCCCACCTGTATCATGGCCTTAGTCAAGCGGCGGATGCTAATGAACCTGGAGTACTGCACGTGATCTTCTCGATGCATTACTTCATGTCATGGCTTGAGCTACATGCACTTGGCATTTTTGGTATGCATAAAAGGCCTTCGTTCTATGACAGGTGCAGCTTCCCTCGGATCATGCGATTGGTCGGCGCCTCAATTGTAAATCCGTCGCCGCGGCATGCCAGAGGTTTGCTCTTTCGTCCCCGCACAGTTGGAGACGGGATGACCTTCACCGACAAAGTGTTAACCATCGGAAAGGCGTCTACTACCACAGTGCGGTCATTGCAAGATATTTTCAAATACGGGGCCTCAGTTCTGACAGCCCGGCAGACCCTCCATTTGTATTCTATCAGACCGGGTTTCCTGGTGTTTAGGCAAAACGATACGGCGCTTTTCATGAGGTACAACCCGCATCGTTTTGCCCAGCAGCTGAGCTATAATCAAGGAGTGCCGTTGGAGGCTTTCTTGATGGAACCTGCTTCCGCTGAAGAAGGGATGCGGAGCGCGCTGCATCACTTCATGCGTATGAATAGGGGCTCTCATTTTTTTATCAGCGAGCCGACTTGCGTCCCACAGATCCTTAATACATATACGGCGTGGTACCAGCATTCGACGGGCGCCGTTATTAAGGAAGAAAGGCGATTGTTGGTTGATCGCAAGAGTGTGCCTCCCGGCAGCGACCGCAAAGCTCCCCTGAGGCCAAGGATCCCTGTCGTTCCTCCGCTGAGAGATGCTGGAGCTGAGCCATCGCACGTGCTGAGCCCTCCGCGTGGATTGCCCCGTACTACCGCGGACGTGCTCCCAGCGCCCCATGCTCCAGTGGAGATGGTGAATGTGGTTTCGCCGGAGTCTGGTGTGGGCTCGGATATCGGGACCCGCCGTCCTAAGGTACCTGCGAAGCGTAAGCTGATTTTGGGTGCAACCGGGGTTCGCGCGCAGAAGAGGAAGAAAAAGTCGAATCTTTCTCTCGATGCCGTCTTCGGCTTAGAGCCTCAGGCCCCTCTCACCGAAGGCTTAATCGAATACGGGAGCAACGAGGGTTTCTTGGTAGATCCAGTAGACACTGATATGGCGGCCGCCATCGCGGCTTCTGAGCGATCGGCAAGGCTCGAAGCGTGGTTGGCTAAAGTCGCGCAATCAGGTAATCACTAGTTGCATTCTTCGTCATTTCATTATACTTTTATCATTTTCTTTGACTAACGCTTTTCCTTTTCAAACAGACATTTCTACCGAAGAAGCCATCGCTGCTTCCCTGAAAACCTTCCAGGAGGAAGAGATGAAACGCACTCTGTCGGGTGTTGGTACGTCTCGGCTCACTGAGTCTTTATTCTCTTTTTATGGCCAATCTAATCTTTTCTTTGTCTCTTTGCAGGGGCCGCGAGATCTACTACGCAAGACGATGCGGGGATTCTCCCCGGGCTAGCTACCGATGTTCCGGCCTCTTCGGAATTGTCGCAAGAGACTCGACTCAAAAAGCCGATGATGGATGCCTTGAAGGCTCTAGAGGCAACTCTGAATGCGGATGACGACGCCTTGTTGAAGGAGGTTTCCAAGAGGTCCGTCGTGACGGCCCGGGAGGAGAGGAAGCGATTGAGGCGCACAACGAAGGAGCGTAGCGCTGCTTTGGCCGTTGGAGCGGGCCCAAGTGCCGTTACTCCCGCTGCTACTCTTTCCGAGGAGCCACCGGTCGCCTTGTCTACTGCTCATAGACGGGCGGTGCGTGCAGCTCATGAAACCAACGATTAATCTACCTCAGGTAACGTGTTTTTCGAGGCTTTGTTGTAAGAGTTGTAAAACTATCGGTTCTTATACATCTTGTCCTGCAGGGCCAAGTCCAACTGAAGGAGCAGTGGCGACCGTCGAGCATGAGGGGACGGTGGAGAAGGCAGCAGCTGACCCCGAGGCGACGGTAGGTGGTATAATTGTAGTCGCCGGGCCTGAGCTAGTGGCTGACGAGACAGTCACGCCTACTATGCCTGAGAAGGTTGCCGATGCCGAGCCCGAGGGGGCGGTAGGTGAGACGGCTGCTACGACCGAGCCTGGGGCAGTAGCGGATCGAGCGGTTGAGACCGACGACCCTATAGCAACGGTGGACGAGACGGTCGCGACCGCTGAGCCCGAGGGAGTAGCGGGTGAGACGGGCATGATTCCTGAGGACGAGCCGGTCGCTCTTTCTCAAGAGTCTGGCAATGCTCCGATCATTGCTCTCCCCGCCTACGGTCCTCCGCCGTCTCCTGGCCTCGCGAGCACAACGACGGCTCCCGTAGAGTCTGGTGATGAAGCAATGGAGGGTGGACCCGTGTCAATGGAGGAGGGAGACGCCTCCGTTTCGGCTGGTGACTCATCAGGAAAATTTTGGGTTATCGTCCTTTTCTTTATTCTGCAACCTTTCCTGACAGGGCTTATCTTTTTTCCAATGCAGGCGCGGCCAGTGCTGATGCCCCTTTGCTCGAGGGAGCACTGTCAGTTACTGCCTTGACGGTGGCCACCTCTCTACCTTCTCTCGCACCGTCGCAAATGTTGGAAGGTATAGATTTGTGACTTATCAGTATTATCTTGGCTGCATAATTTATGTACTGATGTCATACTATTGCGTCTTTGCAGGAGTACTTTTTGATCACCTTTACCAGGTGCTGCACCCGCACTTCTCCTTCCCGTCAGAGCTTGCTTCCTCCAGTGGCGCTGGTGAGTATAGTTTTCAATTGATGCCTTTTCTTTTTCCGATAATAAAATTGTCTCTGATTCTTCCTTGACCTGATTGCAGTGCTACAGATCGAAGGAGGAGATAAGGGATTGATCGCGCCACCGGTCCTCCCGGCTTTACCACCTCCTGCGGCTGGTATAGTAGACTCCATCACTGATGACTTTCTCATATTTCTTTGAATCGTCATCTGATTGTGTTTTGTTTTTCAGTTGTTGTTCCGATTCCGACCCCCTTCGAGTCTCACATCATAATGCCGGTAGGCCCATTCTCCAGGCGTCCATCCTCAAAGGGTGCTGCGATGAGTTTAAGTATGCTGAGCGGATGCATCGAAGAGCTTGACGCAGAAGCTCCCCCATATGCTGCAGATTTCGTTGTGGAGGTTAATCCGATGCTGGCGACGCTTGCAAATTTTCATAATGAAGGCGTCGTCGAATCTTGGGTTAATCACTGCAGGGAGATCGAGGCCCGCCTGCATCAGCTGGAGCTTATGCGTCCTGCCCCCGAGATCTTGGCCGCGATCACTCAACGGGCGGCATGGATTGAGAAGAGCGCTTCTTACTTCCGCCATCTGGAGCAAGAAGTTGCTTTAAGGCGTAAGGAGTGCGGAGAGACTTCAAGAAAATCTTCCCGACTGCATGCTCAGGTGGATGAAAATGCTGCACAGTTGAAGGTTATCTTTGAAGGCCTTCTGCGATGCATCTCTGACGGGTTAACACTGAGGCGGCAGCTTAACGTCGTCGAGTGAGATGCACCAAATCAGGAGGCAGCCCAGCAGGCTGTTGAGGAGCGGCTTTCATCCTTCCTGCAGCAGCGGGCTCAGGTGGAAGCAGAATTGGCGGTGGCAGCCGATCAGGAGAAGGCATTGAAGGAAGTGCACGAGCAATTGATGGGGCTATTTAAGACGCTTCCTTCTCAGTAGCTGCCTTTGTATCAATTATATACTTGTAATATTTGAATAATATGTATACATTCTTTATTCTTTTATACGATTCGCCTTGAACTTAATTGAATTCATGAATAAAGATACACATATTTTCTTTTGCAATGTCTTGTGTCATCTCTGTGCTTTCTCCCTTCTTTTATTATCAGCATACTACCTTAGTAAACATGGTCGATAGATGATAGAGCGAGCCTCCTGTCTTGGCTTCTTCAAGAGGTAGTGATGGCTTAGGCCGCAGGTTCAGATCTGTTGCCTAAGACTTTTCAACTCTATGATCCGTGAGGGTCTCATAAAGACTTTTCTCCCTACGAATCGAGAGGATCTCGTAGGTATATTTTCTCCTTAGGGGTCGTGAGGACTCCTAAGTGTGTTTTCTCTTGAGAGTCGTAAGGATCCCACAAGATAATTTTCTTCCTTACAAGTCGAAAGGACTCGTAAGTGATTGATGAGTTGATCTACTCCCGAGTTAATGCATTGCTTCAACAGAGAGTCGAGGGTTGACTTTGGGTTGTCTGTGCACCACCGAGTCATGGAACTGGGAACTTTGCCGCGGCTCCACTTTGCTGACGTTGTATATCCCTGCAGAGACACTGATTCCTCTACGGGTCAGCGCGAATCGAGATATTCTCGTCAAGGACGCTGATTTCCCTGAATCAAGGTATTTGCCAAGGACACTGATTTCCTCGGAGTTGAAACGAAACGAGGTATTCCTGCAAAGACACTGATTTCTCTGCGGGTCGACGCGAATCAAGATGCTTTCGTCAAGGACGCTGATTTCCCTGAATCGAGGTATTGCTAAGGACACTGATTTCCTCGGAGTTGAAACGAATCGAGGTATTCCTGCAAAGACACTGATTTATATGCGAGTCGACGCGAATCAAGATGCTCTCGTCAAGGACGTTGATTTCCCTGAATCGAGGTATTTGCCAAGGACACTGATTTCCTCGGAGTTGAAACGAATCGAGGTATTCCTGCAAAGACACTGATTTCCTTACGGGTCGACGCGAATCGAGATGCTCTCGTCAAGGACGTCGATTTCCCTGAATCGAGGTTTTTGCCAAGGACACTGATTTCCCTGGGGTTGAGACGAATCGATGTATTCCTGCAAAGACGCTGATTTCTCTGCAGGTCGACACGAATCAAGGTGCTCTCGTCAAGGACGCTGATTTCCCTGAATCGAGGCGGTTACTAAGGACATTAATTTCCCTGGGGTTGAGACGAATCGATGTATTCCTGCAAAGACGTTGATTTCCTTACGGGTCGACGCGAATCGAGATGCTCTCATCAAGGACACTGATTTCCCTGAATCGAGGAGGTTGCCAAGGACACTGATTTCCCTGGGGTTGAGATGAATCGATATATTCCTGCAAAGACGCTGATTTCCTTGCGGGTCGACGCGAATCGAGTTGCTCTCGTCAAGGAAACTGATTTTCCTGAATCGAGGAGGTTGCCAAGGACACTAATTTCCCTGGGGTTGAGACGAATCGATGTATTCCTGCAAAGACGCTGATTTCCTTACGGGTCGACGCGAATCGAGATGCTCTCGTCAAGGACGCTGATTTCCCTAAATCGAGGAGTTTGCCAAGGACACTAATTTCCCTGGAGTTGAGAAGAATCGATGTATTCCTGCAAAGACGTTGATTTCCTTGCGGGTCAACGCGAATCGAGATGCTCTCGTCAAGGACACTGATTTCCCTGAATCGAGGAGGTTGCCAAGGACACTGATTTCCCTGGGGTTGAGACGAATCGATATATTCCTGCAAAGACGCTGATTTCCTTGCGGGTCAACGCGAATCGAGATGCTGTCGTCAAGGACACTGATTTCCCTGAATCGAGGAGGTTGCCAAGGACACTAATTTCCCTGGGGTAGAGACGAATCGATGTATTCCTGCAAAGACGCTGATTTCCTTGCGGGTCGACATGAATCGAGATGCTCTCGTCAAGGATGCTGATTTCCCTGAATCGAGGTTTTTGAGTTGACTTGATTCCGAGACAGGGTCATTGGATGACGTGTTTTCGTGACGGGGTCATTGGATGACGTGTTTCCGTGACAACGTCATTGGATGACTCTAGGTTATCTGTGAACTGTAGAGTTTTGGAACTCGGGACTTTGCCGTAGTTCCGATTGATGGTGTAGCATTTGTGTCCTGCCGGAATGAGGAGGCACACCATTGTTGGTCTTCGGGTCGTAGATGTGTCTATTGAGATTTGGAACTAGGGACTTTGCCATGGCCCCGCTTCGTTGCGACTATAAGTCTGTTGTTGACGTCACGTCTACATCTGGTAGAGTGAGGAGAAACGCCGTTGGTGATCTCTAAGTTGTCGATATCGACGTCAAGACCCTGAAGCTAGGGATCTCTTTTTGCTTCGTTTGTTGACATTATGTCTGCAATATTGCGACAAATGTCGAGGTTGTCTCTGGGTTGTTTATGAACCATCGAGATTTGGCTTCGCTTTCTGGTGGAGCCTGTTGGGAAGATATGGTTCCCTCTTTGTTTATGCCCCTGGATTGTATACAGGGATCGATGTGATCTCACCTGTAGGGCAAAAGTTTCATTCATTTTTTTATATTATTATTTTATTTCCGCGATGCTCTATCATTTCAGCTTTTATATCGCGAAGGTCGCGATTGCCCAATCATTTCAGTTATTTTGTATGCATACATTTTTATTTGCTAATTTTGTTGCAAATTGCCCCATCATTTCGGCTATTTCATATGCATTTTTAGCTCGCTGATTTTTTATCACGAGTGTGGAACTTGGAATCTGGTGCCAATCTCAGCATCAGCATCACTACGACTGGAATATTGCCAGGAGCGAATCATCATTTGCCATGAAAGGACTTAGAATTTGATGCCGATTTAGGCATCAGCATCGCTACAACTGGGATATTGCCAGGAGCGAATCATCATTTGCCTCTGTCGATGTCGAACAAAGGTGGCTTAGTAAACAGGGTTAGATCATGTCGACTAAGGCTTTTGACTTCATGAGCCGTAAGGGTCTCATAAAGGTATTTCTCCCTACGCGTCGTGAGGATCTCGTAGGTGTGTTTTCTCCTTAGGAATCGTGAGGATTCCTAAGTGCATGTTCTCTTGTAAGTCGTAAGGATCCGACAAGAGGGCTTTTCTCCTTATAAGTCGAGAGGACTTACAAGGGTTGTTCACTGTGCGAACATATTCCTAGTCACGGGTGGGACTTTGCTGGAGAAATGTTTATTCGCGCCCGTGGATTGTATACAAGGGTCAGTATTGAGCCACTTGTAGGGAAATATCGAAGGTTGTGGGGTTTGCTTAAGAACAGGTTCAGGTCTCTGTAACTTAAGACTTTCAAATCTTATGAGCCATGAGGGTCCCATAAGAGAGTTCTCCTTACGAGTCGTGAGGATCTCGCAAGTGTATTTTCTCCTTAGTAATCGTGGGGACTCCTAAGTGTGTTGCTCCCTTGTGAGTCGTAAGGATCTCACGCGGGTGGTTTCTCCTTACAAGGTCGAGAGGACCCTGTAAGTGTCCTTTAACGAGGTTGCGCCCTTTCGGGTTTTCACAAACACTCGCCGGTAGCCCTGCTGTTTTTACTCACGGAGCCCTTTCGGGTTTTCATCCGTGCCCATTTTGCTTATGGACATACCTTTTTTTTATCACGTCATCCTGAGGATGCTGCGGTAGTAGTTTAAAGACATTTCGGTCATAGGTCAACGTACGATTACGCAGCTAGATTTTGCCGCAAATATTCGCATGTTCTGTGCCGGAGGTGGATTCCTTAGAGAGAGGACCGATGACGATTTCTTCGTCAGAGTCGCTTCCATAGGTGATAACCTGCGATCCCTTGGTGTCGGCTATGTGACAGTTGCCAGCAGCTCTTTCGCGCTCATCTGTCGTGCTTTTCCATTCCCGACGATCCTTGCGCTTCACTCGTCGCTTTTCCCATTCAAGAATAGTCAGTAAAATTGAACGTGTCGTCGATGGGAAACATATCCCTGCCACCAGTTTTTAAAGGCTATGCACTCCTCGGTAGGGTGTGCAATCCTCTGATGGTATAGGCAGAAGTTATGATGTATTTCCGCTTCATCAAGACGTATATTGCCAGGGGAATTTTCTTTGAAAGAGGGCAACTTCATTCCTATTGCCAGGGCCCTAGCGAATCGTTTCCTTACTTTAAGCTTGCTTTTGCTGGTGATAGGGATGCTTTGTTCCATTCAGGATGTCTCGACCTTTTCCTCCAGTCGTTGGCATTTGGCCTTTTCAAATATAGCCAGTTCACGCTCTCGATT
The DNA here is from genome assembly GCA_030015575.1 of Agapanthus africanus. Classification (NCBI taxonomy): domain Eukaryota; kingdom Viridiplantae; phylum Streptophyta; class Magnoliopsida; order Asparagales; family Amaryllidaceae; genus Agapanthus; species Agapanthus africanus. The sequence continues at coordinate 340,781,898 of JASDDO010000024.1, read as the reverse complement.
GGCTTTGCTTTTCTGACGAACCTCGTTTAGGAATGCATCAATCATTTCGTCTGATGGTCCTAGAAGTTCTGGTTCGGGACCTTCCCCCAGTTTCTCTATACAAGAAGACTTTTCATCGTCTGTAAACGAGCGAGAGATCACATGACGACTTTCCACGTAACCCTCAGATTCATCCGACGAGCTTTCTCCATCATCTTCCTCCTGAAGGACGTGACTGAGGAACTCTTGGAGCGTGATGGGAGTCTGCGCTTTCTGGTTATACTCTTCCAGCGCGTCGATTTGTTTCCGCAGGTCCGTGCGCTTGTCGCCAGGATTCACGGGCTTTTTGGATTTCTTCTTCTTTTTCGAAGATTTTGACGGCTGGGTGTGCGAGCTTTGGCTATCACCACCGATCTTTGGAGTTGGGTGTGGCTTTAGCATCCCTTCTACGACCTCGGGTTCCAGTGGATTTTTCCACCTGATTGCCGGGCACGTTTGGAGATCCTTCAGCATTCTTTTAGTTTTAGCCGAAAGAGCGATCTCCCATGGAGTTTTTTTTATAAGAGAGCACGATGCCCCCGGCGTATCCACCTTTTTTGGAGAATGAGGTTGTGGCGGGCTCACCTTCCAATTTTCGGATAATGCGAACTTGCCTTGTTGGTATTGATCCTCAATCCAGCCTTTGAAAATGAAGCATTCTTCGATTGGATGGCTTACCGCTTGGTGGTAAGGGCAATAATTAAGATCGTTGACATCACTTGGCTGTTACGGACGTTTTGGACTCGGAAGATTGATGAGTCTGTTGCGCACTGTCAGCTCGAACAATCTCCTTGTTTTATTCCGAGGAAACGAGTAAGGACGTCCCAGTCTCTCCTCAAGGGATGAGCGTGGACGCACGTTGTTTTGGCGGACAACCGGATTTGAGTTGCTCGGCTATTGTTGAGTATTGGCGATGACGATCGCTTTCCCTTTTCCTTTCTCATTTCGAGAGTCTGGCTTTGGAGGGGATGATTTATGTCCCATCTGATCCATTTGGGCCAACTTGTCGATCAAGGCCTGGAAAGTAGTTGGCTTGAAGAACATTATGAATTGTGAGATGGTCGCTTCCGGATCAAGAGTGCCCGCGAACATGTTCACCGTCGGCGCTTCTTCGATCCGCTGTTCGCATTTCGACCATAGATTCCGCCATCGTGTTGCGTATTGAACCCACCTTTCGCCTGGCCTTACCCTGGCGTTGATCAATGTGGTGATCGGGGTGTGTTCACTAGCACTCGCGAATCTTTGTGTAAACAATAGCTCCATCTTCGCAAATGTTTTGACAGAGTCGTTAGGTAGCCCCAAATACCATTCAAACGCCGTCTCTGCTAAGCTGCCGACGAATTGGCGAAGCAACAGTTTGTCATCGCCTCCAGTGTTGCCGCATAAGGCCATGAATTGAGCGACATGCTGATGTGGATTCCCTGTCCCCTTGTACACGTGGAATTTAGGGATCGTATATCCTGGCGGGTAACTGATTTGGTCATACCAACCCGGGTAGGGCCGTCCGGTTTTAACAATTTGCCCAACCGCCTTATTCGCCTGATGAACTCGTATCTGCTGAGCAATATAGTCATCCACTGCAGCTTTGGAAATAGTTTCCTCCTTGGCTACTGAAAGGGCCGGAGGAGGATTAGATGTCTCCCCTCCGTCGTCTCCAACAATGATTGGAGGGTCTTCAGCTGGAGGGTCCGGCTGTAACATCATCCCTACCATATCTTGGAAGAGGAGCGCCATTTGTTTTATGTTAGCCGCTTGCTCTGCGGCTTCTTTGTCTTTCTTTTCGAGGATTCTACGTAAGAAGTCAGCATCAATTTCTTGCTCGTGACGCTGTTCTAATGATGCCTCCGAGCTTTCTTTTGGCCCGGTGAGTGCGGCCATTGCAGTCATCATTTCTTGGAGCTTCTGCTGCTGCTCTTGGGCTTTTGTCCCGGATCGGGTGAGCGGTCGGTGACCCATCGAAGCGCAGCTTTCCTCCTTTTCGGAAGCCATATAAACGGTGTGCACCACCATGCCCCCAGACTTGGGACGTTTAGATTCAGCGCTTTTACGGTTCGTCATGTTCACAGGGGCTTTTTGCGGCCTCCTTTTCTTTTGAGTGATTGACGTTGAGGGAGCCGTTGCAGTGGGCACCCAGCCAGCTGTTGCTTTTTCTGGCTTGACAGAGTAGTCCTTCTCCTGCCGAACCTTCATCTTTTTCTGTCGACGGAGGTAGTCTTGATCCACCACGGAGTCTTGGACTTGACGCCAGACCTTGTAAATTTTAGAGGACAGCCGTTGAGGGGGCTGCTCCAGCTTCTTCTCTGGAGTACTCTCTACAGGTGAAGGAGTTCTCTTCAGCACTGCAGTAGGAGAGTTTCTGCGCACCTTGCTGAGCAGTTCAAAGCTGTTCTCAGTTGGAACAGCAGCATCGATCCCCACCATCGGAGCTGGCGGAGTTATCCCAGAGGGGGAGTTGCCCCCAGCCTTCCTCACTCGGCGCCAGTGGCGACGTCGAGCGTGTCATGCGGATGGATTTATTTCAGCTATAAGGGCGACTTCATCATGCCCCCTGCTTTGAGGAGAGACTGTTATTGGTGCTAGCCTGTCGAAGACTGACACCCGTTGAGAAGCAATGTCTAATCTGTCAAAGACAGACCTCTGGGCAGGGGAAGCAGCTTTGAGGACCTCGCCTGGAGCAGAAACCGGAATAGACAGCCTTGTAAAAACAGACTTCTTGGAAGGAGAAGCCTTTCCAATGATTTCGTCCGCTTTAGCTGGGATGGCTATCCGCTTTGGGATGGCAACTTCGGGTATCGCGGGCTTGTAGACGCTCTGGCCCAGTCTGTTGAAAACTGAGGTATTGAAGTTGGGCGACCCGTTGAGAGGGGCCGCGGCAGTGGTAAGTCGATCAAAGACCGACTTTTTTTGCGCTTCCTGAGGCAGCGGGATATTAATGTTCACTGGCGGGAGCATGGTCCCGAAGAACAGACCGGTGGCAGCCTGAGTCACTTGTTCCACTGGCATAACGAAGATGGAGTCCGCTTGAGGCCCGTAAGTCACTCCTCCGGACGGGACGGAGCGAGAGTTGCAGTTGTAGTTAGTGCAGTTTGAAGCCATTGATCTTCTGTTTTCTGCACGGAGCAAGACACGAAATCTTAGTACCTCGAATCCAGAAGCAACCACAGCAAACCGCGATTTGTTCGCGAACACGACACACGAAGTGTGGAGTGGAAAGAGGAAGAGGTCCCACCGGGCATGCCAGAATCTGTTCCCCTCCGAATGGCGGCGCGACGTAGAGAGACGTCTTGCCTGAGATTCGGGGTAGATGCTATTTGGTTTTATCCGTCCACCTCTCCGAAGATGCCAAGTTGATTTATGGCACCGTGTATCGGAGGTTTAGACGGATGCGGCCGATGTAGCAGACTTCGTCAGATTCCCCCTCGTTCGAGGGGTTTTTAATTATGGGGACGCTCTTCCCTACAAGCGCAAGCCCTTGCAGTTAATTACGTTACCGCATCGCGGTAACAACTTTCTCCTTCTCCAGAATTTCACTTCGTGTCATAGGTGTTTGTTTTGTTTATGGTTGCCCATGGATTGTATACGGAGACTAATTTATGTCGTGGCCCGTAGGACGTGGATTAGTCCAAATCCGTATTTTCTTAGATTTGGGTTTGGGGTTTTGGTTTAAGGATACGTTAGCCATATTTGAGGCTAAGATCAACTTAAACGTTTGTTAAGGACACGTTAGTCCAATTTGAGACTAAGATCAACTTAACGAGATCGTTTAGATCCAACAATAGTGCATTTGGGCTCTATTGTTCAGTTTAGGGACATGGTGGTCCATTGTCAGTTTAGGGACATGGTGGTCCAACATTCCCATTTTGGGGACGAATATTGGTTTAAGAATGCATTAGTCCATGAGTTTAAGGACCCCACAGTCCGTATTACCAGTTTAGGGACATGGTGGTCCAACATTCCCATTTTGGGGACGAATATTGGTTTAAGGACGCATTAGTCCATGAGTTTAAGGACCCCACAGTCTGTATTACTAGTTTAAGGACATGGTGGTCCATTGCCAGTTTAGGGACATGGTGGTCCAATATTCCCATTTTGGGGACGAATATTGGTTTAAGGACGCATTAGTCCATGAGTTTAAGGACCCCACAGTCCGTAGCAATATGTGGTTGTCGGGATTCGTCACCTCTCTGACGACGTTGAAGAATTATAACGACAAATATTAGAGGAGTTCATAGATGTACCCTTGAACCGGATGTAAATTGATTTGAGAGAGCAGTTGTGCTCAGTTCAATTTAATTTGAGGACTTTCAGCCAGAATTAGGTTAAGTCCATTTGAAAATGTTTAACATTTTATTTGTGTTTGGCCTGTCAGGCCTTTATTTGGGATCTGCCCTTTTTTATTTGGTCTGATAGACCTTTTAATTGGGCTCTGCCCTTTTTTAATAATGCAATGCATTTTTATTTGGTCTGATAGACCTTTTAATTGGGCTCGGCCCTTTTTAATAATGCACTGCATTAAATGTTCTGGCAGTGCCCCACGTGGCTTGTCAGGCGCTTTGCGCCAATTGAGGAGCGCAAGGCGCAAATTCATGTGGAGGTGACACGTGTCACGCGCTGGTGAGGGCAAGTCTGTTAGCGCAGTCGCTGCGCCAGTGCGCTACTGACACGTGGCGCGCTCTGGTGACTTGCGCCAAACCAAGAGAGCAGTGCTCTATTTTTAGAAGCACAAGGCGCAGTTGTTCTGTGATTGACACGTGGCAATCTCTGGTGGCTTGCACCAATCCAAGGAGCGCAATGGTGCAAATTTCAAAAGTGCAGGGCACTGTTTAATAGCTTGATCAAATTTAGATCAAAGAAAACATGTCTTTCTTTTTCCACAGAGGTTCTACCTCAAATTTCAAGAACCAGTGGTTCATCAAAAGGCAATGCCTTTATATAGATCGAAAGATCTAATAAAGAAGTAAAATTGCTTCTTTTTAATTATTATTAATTTTTTTTATTAAAGATCTTGATCTTGTTCTTAGATCTTTAATCTTTTTTAGAAGAAATTCTTCTTACTTTTTTTCTAAAGGTTTTACCTTTTTCTTTTCTTCGAGTTCTTCTCAAAGTTTTAGAGGAGTTCTATATCTCTATCTCTGTATATTAGACTTGGAGTCTAGGGGCCTTTATATAGTGCTAATTGATTTGTTAAATCAGTTAAAGAGATCTTTCTCTGAGTGATTTAGGGATGTTTCCCCACCGTTGGATCTTTGATCATAGGGCTTCTGTTTTACAGAAGGCAATCTTCTTGTTTTTAACAAGATTGGAAAGATCTTTCCAAAATTTTATTGTTTAAATTCTGGCACAGTTGGCGCAAGCACACCTGCGCTTAACACGTGTCGCGCAGCGCAGAGCGCAGCGCAATTGCCCTATCGCAACTGCGCTGACACGTGTTGCGCAGCGCAGAGCGCAAGTCATCTGAAGCGTTGCTTCCTTTATTTTTATTTTAAAACAGAGCCTTGCTCTGATTGGGTGCGCTGTCTTGGGCGCAGCGCTGGCGTGTTTGCTTTTGACACGTGGCGCGTTGCGCGCAGCGCAAGGAATCTGAAGCGTTGCTTCAATTTTTGAATTTTTGAAATTCAAACAGAGCTTTGCTCTGATTGGGGGAAACATATACATCTTTGATTTTAGTGATTAGATCTATAGAGTTAGATCTAGTAAGTGTTTTGGGATTGTCCCAATTCAGATATCTTAACACCATTCTAAAATGGTTTAGAATGGACGACTCCTAGTGAGGTAATATACCCGCAATTAGTGGGGTCATCCTCTTTAAAAAGATGTCTTTCAGGACTGATGAAAAGAGGGACTCGCATGAGTGACATTCGACATGCTTTGACAGTGAAGTCAATCATACGATGTTATATACCAGACCAGATGATAGTTTTACACTTGGTGTAGTAAGAAGATATTAGTCCAATCCTAGAGAGACATGGTTGGAAGTGATGAACATATTGATGTATGGTAATGGCAGAGTCCTTCGGAATGTGATTACCGATTCTAGCTTTCGTGGTAACAAGGGTGATAGAGTATTTATCACGAGTCATTAGTTTACTCTCTTATGAGGAGCAGTATATTCAAAGAGTTTCAAATGGGATACTGAGATAGTCAAGATGCTAGATACTGATTTTAACTCAGTAGAGGATACAGCATAAGTGTTTGTTTAGATAAATACGTTCATTTGTGAGCAAGGTCCCATCAGCTATCCAAACAAAGTTCTAAGGAAGGTATTGCTCATTTCGGAAGATATTTGATCTCTGCAAAGTTGAGATTCAGAGAGATACAGTTAGAAATATCATAGCGGATCCACTTACTGAGGCTATTTCTCGAACACAGTTTGTGAAACTGTTAGTAAATAAGTTAGGTATGCAGTAGCACATGAGATATGTATTTGCGATATCGCAATATTTTGCCTTAAGTGCAAGTAGTAGATTGTTGGTTATAAGTGCCCTCAAGACAATTATCATAATTGTAGGAATGCAATTACTGAATTCATGAGGATCTATATAGAGAACAGTCTTACTCGAAATGATAGTATGCTATCTGGTTTGTCTTTATCTTTCATGTGTACACGTTTTACTCGTTATAACGTATCACCAATACATGATGATAAACCTCATAGGATCTTTGCTTGACTACCAGGATTATGATAGGTATCATACTGGTGGGACCTGAGTAGTCTATAAGCACATCCTTAAAAGTCCCTAGTCATAGGAGTATCAAGACTGGATATCAGTACTCCATTTTAGATTAGTGCATAGGTTCCATGACCCTGTATGGAGCGATGGATAAACCAATAGCCATTTGTGTTTGACACCGATGATTATATACAGGTGCTCATTGGATGAGTTACACTGGACGGAATCGTCGAGAACTCCTAGATGGTATTATACCAATCGTCAGATAGAAGTTCTCTGGTGAAATGAGTACAGGGTAGTCCCTAGACCCGAGATCGCCATAGTGTCTTATGTTTATTCCCACTATACTTAGATTACTACCCTACCATGGCTTTAAAGAGCCGTGCAAAAAGGTTTTAGTTGGATATAGTTCCGAAGCACATGGAGGCAGTGAGCGGTCAAGGGAATTCGTTTCTCCCGGTATAGGAAGTTGATGTCGCGCTGTGTACAGCTGGCTATGACCATAAGTCCTTGGCCTAGGTAGTTAAGAATTAATGATAAGTGTTATCGGCAGTTTCTCTGTTGGTCATGAGCTTGACATCAGCACGACTTACCGGGTTATTGGGAGTCTAACGGTTTATACCTCTCAGACCCGGTATGCTACAGTCTTAGATGAAGAGACCGGACTCTACAGTGAGTGTCATTGATAGGCTCTAGCATAGTACAGATGAGCTTGCTTGTCGACCGACTTTTCGTTCAATACCTGGGTAGCCGTTACGCACAGCTAGTGCCGTTGATGTGCTTGTAGGTTAACCCGGTAGAGGATTGATCTAAAAGCGTTTCAGATCAATCGGATATGATTCTGACCTACTGCCACTGTATTGTCGAGTCTTTAGAGTCCCGTACAGAGGGTTTTTCCGTTCTAGCGAAATGATGTAGTGCACGTACGGCGATGTGTGCGAGGTGCAATTAAATATGTGTATGTGACACTACATGTATTAATCGGACGGATAATACTAGCCGGTTTATGATTGAACCGGATCATTAAATCAAGTGTTGATTTAATGATATTTCTTTATGTATGATGATGCATACATAAACTAGTATTATTGTGTTATTCTCACGATCTCTTTTTGCTACATTTTATGTTACATAGCATGTGTATATTACATGTCATGTTACATAGCATGTGTATATTACATGTCATGTTACATGTCATGATTAATTGTATATGTAATATTTTTCATATATATATAATTAATCTCTTTATCTTTTCTTTATTTTTTCATGTCATGAATAAGAGGTGGAGGCTAGCATGCTACACACTCTCTTATTCTTGACACATGGATAAGTGAGGTGGAATTTGTGATATGAGAATGGTTACTCTCATTCTCACGCCACAAGGGTATTCATGATTCATAGTTTTTCCTCCCTCATCTATACGTGCAAGAAGAAGAAGAAGAAGAAGAGTAGAAAAGGAAAAGAGAGCTTAGGAGTTCACACTACATTCTACATCTTCTCTCATTACATTTCTAGCAAACTTGAATGAGAGTTACTTCAAGTAGTTGAAGTTGAAGCTAGATTTGGTATCTTTCGTGTGGATCATTTTCGACAGAGCCGATCGGAGACCAACCTTGTTTCCGGACCATCAGAGCTTAGCCAGAGTCCAAGGAGAAGAGGCCAACACGCTATAAAGGTTTTATCCATCTTACTCTTACTTTAGATTTTCTTGTTTTCAAGTTCTCAGTCTATGGTTGATTTTTGGGTTAGGATGCACTTGCTCGCTCGAAATTTTTCGTTTTCCGCTTCTACTGCGTTTTCAAAACCCGTCCAACGAGCACGATTAACCTTACAAGAACTTTCTTTAGCATCTCTTGCCCCTTTGCGCCATACCTTATTAACTCAGACTTGCATGTGTTGTAATCGCCGTTGACTTTGCTGACAATCAACTGAGAATCCCCACAGACGTGAAGATCCTTGATTCCCATGTCGATCGCGATTTCGAGACCGGATATAAGAGCTTTATATTTTGCTTCATTTCATGGTTTTAGGTTCTGTTAACCAGATTGCAAAACGTATTATTCCGCCTTGCGAAGTAATAAAGATAAGACATATCCCAACTTTGATTATGGGGTTATTCTTCCTTCGCACTTTCATTGACGATGCTCCGTCGAAGTAGATTTCCTATTGATACTTTTCTTTCTCTTCTTTCTCTCTGATGATTGCGTTGAATGCATATTCATTCGGTTATTCGCAATTTAGCGGGGAGTCGACTGAGATAGGATGCTCGGTAAGGAAATCTGCTATAGCCTGTACTTTTGAAGAAAAGGCTCTTTGCGCTGGCGCACGTGCATTTCATGTCAAGGATTGGGTATCAAAACCTGTGATTGTGACCCTTTCTCGGGCGAGATATTTAACATCCATGGCCAACACTTTCAGCGCCTTTATGTTTACGAGATTGATTGAGGATCCATTGTCGACGAGGATCTTGTTTATCCTTACGTCTTCGCAACACCTAACAACATACAGTGGTTAGTTGTTCTCAAATGTTCGTAGCAGGATATCTTCTTCATTGAATGTTATATCGAAGGTATGGACTTCCGCCAATTCATCCTTCATACTTTCTTCGGCGAAGAACGCTTGAAATTGGTCAGGCTCGTTTAAAACCTTGATGAGAGACTCCCGCAGTTCTTTTGAAAGAAATAACATAGATGCTTAGGTGCAATGGTAACTTCTTTAAGTGAGCCAGGACGTTGTAGTACACCTTAGCCTTCTTAGGAGGGTCCTTGGCAATAAGATCTTTGACGACTTTTTCGTCCACCTCGATCTCCTCAATTTCCTTTTCTTTTGCCTTATTTTGCTTCTTTGAAGCTTTGTTTGTGTGTCCGAGATTTTTCTCAGGAAGGGTGTGGTTGCGCAGCTGAGTGTTGTCGTGGACTTCCATCTTTTCCTCTTTTTCTAAGTCGGAGCCGACAAATAATGGAGTACTGAAAATGACTTTATCTTCAGAGTCACTCCCGAAGACGGGAACTTCGCGGCCTCTTTCTTTTGGAAGTTGGGCCTTATTTAGGCGGCCGTTGACTTGAGAAATCATGTAGCAATTTTCTATTATCGATTTCGTTTTGTCACCTGCTTCAGACTTGTCATTCTCGAGCCAACGAGCACGGGCTATTCACTTCTCCTTCTTTAATTATCTTTTTTTTAGAGGCTGAGCCCTGTCACCATTTCCTAAATGCATTGCATTCGTCGATGGCGTGTGAGGTTCTCCGGTGATAGAGACAGTATTTCGGGTGCTCCTTCCCGCCATTTAAATACGGCACTCCGGCAGTATATAGTAAGAGGGGCAATAGTGGCATCCCCACTGACAGGGCTTTGGTGAACCTCTTCTCGATCTGTACCTTGCTTCCAATTTTAGTGACTTGAGATTACTTTTGCAAAAAGGTGTAGTTTACAACCCTCTCTGACATTTGTTAGCTTTGCCGCAGCTTCTTAACTTTATTGTAGATGGAGATTTCGCGCTCAACGATTTTCGAACCTTTTTCGACAGCTTCCCTTATTAGGATGTCAATCGGATCCTATTATGGCAGGGTTGGAGCTTTTTGTGCAAGCCTTGCCCCCTGCTCAGCCATGTTGTTTACTGGCGGAGCGTCTTCATCTGATACAAAAGAATAGGAGACTATGAAAAAACTCTCCACACACTCCTCTTCTTCTTCTGCCAGGTCTTCTTCTTCAGCATTGCCATCTCCAAAGAGATGACGGAGGAATTCTTCGAGTGTAACTAAAGTACGCGCCTTTTGATTGTATTCCTCAAGTGCATCTATATTTTTCTGTAGGTTTGTACGCTTATCCATGGATTCCTATGGCAATACCGACTTTTTGTTCTTCTTCTTCTTCTTGGAAGAGTATATTGGGATACTTGGATCTTTACTTTCTATTTTGGGAGGATGACACGGTGCTAACATCCCTTTGATGATCTGCGCTCAAGTGGACTTTTCCACTTGTTCACGGTACACACACTGTAGGGTGTTTTTTATCACCCCATTGAGATGGGAATACGCGTCGCTTGCCAGGCGTACTATAAATTCCCCCTGCCTAAGGTAGGTGGGGGTTTATTGATTGTGGGGATCCAAATCTCCGGCAGCCACGGACTAAGCTACCGTTAATTACCCCTCGTTTATGGAGCGAGAGAACCTTCGATTGACGGGTCAAACTGGTCATGCGAACTCAATGTGCAGTGTGCGTATGTGTGTCTTGAGGGGTTTTGGGTGTATCGGGGGCCTTACAGAGTTAACGGGGGTCCCGCTACCTAGATAGCGGGATGGGATCAAGAGGGCTAGTAGCCCTCTTGCGAGGTACGGGGCAACGCCCCGTTAGAAAAAATTTCCCTACGGAGTACGTGTTTTGGGTGAGGAGTGCATAGAAAATGAGGGGTGAGGAGCGTCTTAAAAGACGCGTGCATGGCGCGTGGCGCCCGTGGGTCACACGTTAGGGGCGTGGGTACTTAGCGCCCGCGGGTCATGTGCCAGGCGCGTAGGCGCTGGACGCCCGTGGGTCACGTGCGTGGAACGCGACCGCTGGGCGTCGGGCGCCCACTGGTCACGTGCCCTGCACGCAACCGCTGAGCACACGTGGATCTCGTGAGGCACTCGTAGGGGATGAGCGTCCGTGGGTCACATGGGGGGCACACGACCGCTGGGCGCCCACGGGTCATGTGCGCAGCCCGCGACCGCTAGGCGTCCGCGGGTCACGTGCGCGGCACGCAACCGCTGGAAACACCAGCGGAAAAGGGGCTTCGCCCCTGAGATGGGAGTTGAACTCCCAAGGGATTATGTATAGATTTGGAGTTAAAATCCTAAAAGGGTTTTGTTTATGGAGTTAAAATCCAACATATCTTGAATGGAGTTAAACTGTAAGAAATCTATGGAAATGACCGAAGGGGGCCCCTTTCTTCTCCCCTCTGGCCCTGGATCTTCCCCAAAGTGGGATTTTTGGAGGTGGGTCTCCTTCCTCTTCTTCTGTTGGCCGGATCTTGGAGGAAAGGGGGGTGACATTTAAAAAACTCCGCCTTTTGAGATCTGATGGAAGATCTGAGTTCCCCTTCAAGGGTTTGATGGTGAAAAACTGTATATTTTTTGAAAAGGAAGAGTTAAACTCTTGATTTAATTCAAAAAGAAGAAGGTTTTAGAACCTTGAAGAAGGAGAAGGAGGTACAGATCCTAATTTTTTTAGAGAGAAAAAAGTTATCATTGATTTTTTCATCATGTTGTCTTTATAGGCAACACACTTTTCACATAGCCCCTTAGGCTTTGCCAAATGGCACTTGTGCCACCCCATGCCTTATGCGTTTATTTCTTTTTTTTTGCACATAAGCCATGGGGTTTACAAAATTTTGGCTTTCTGCCCACTTTACATATATTTATTTCTAAAAATTAGATTTAGACTAATTTATTGCCTCCTTTTTGGCATGGAGCCGGCCCCTTCCATGCTTGGTCTTGACTTGGGCTCGGGCCCACTTGACTTGCGGTTGACCTTGGTTTTGACTTGGTCAACTTGGGTGTAATTTTTTACCCCAACAAAGTGCCCCCCATCAATAAATGGACACCACATATGTGGGTTGTGTGCATGAAATTGATGGATCTTCTTTCGCGTGGAGGTTGACTTGATTTGGTTCCCGTTTTGACGACGTGGGGGTCGATGCTGCCCTTTTTGCGATGTGGACGGTCGGTGCTGCCCTTTTTGCGACGTGGATGGTAGGTTCTGCCATTTTAGCGACATGGACGGTCGGTTCTGCCCTTTTTAAGACTTAGACGGTCGGTTCTGGCATTTTTGCGACGTGGACGGTCGGTTCTGCCCTTTTTACGACTTGGACGGTCGGTGCTGCCATTTTTGCGACGTAGACGGTCGGTTCTGCCCTTTTGTTCTCAATCAGAACTACCGGATGATGAGCTCAAAAGTGAATGAGCGACGTGGACGGTCGGTGCTGCCCTTTTAGCGACTTGGACGGTCAGGGCTGCCCTTTTTGTGACTTGGACGGTCGGTGCTGCCCTTTTTGCGACTTGGACGGTCGGTGCTGCCATTTTTAGGACTTGGACGGTCGGTGTTTCCCTTTTAGCGACTTGGACAGTCGGTGCTGCCATTTTTGCAACGTGGACGGTCGGTGCTGCTCTTTTAGCGACTTGGACGGTCGGTGCTGCCCTTTTTGCGATGTGGATGGTCGGTGCTGCCCTTTTAGCGACTTGGGCGGTCGATGCTGCCCTTTTAGCGACTTGGACGGTCGGTGATTTGATTTGACTTGCTCCGCTTTCTATGGCGTCAGTGTTGATTTATTTTGGGAGTTCTCTACCCTTCCAACGGGATTTTTGAGCTTGGAAGCGCTACCGGGTGGGACATTAATTTGATCTATTTGACTTCTGCCTTGTTTGGAAGGACTTTTGAAATTAAGAGGAACTTGGAATTTGGATTTTTTTTGGCATCGACATTGTTGCACTGGAATAATGATAGGAGCAACTGATCATTTGCCCCAGGAAGACTTGGGTTTTGGGTTTTGGGCCGGCATCAGCACCGCTAACACTGAAGCATAGTGCGAGGAGCGACTCATCATTTGCCGTTGCCCGTTGGGGAGCGATGGCTTAGGAGACAAGTTTAGATCTCTATCACCTAAGGCTTTTCAATGAGCTGTAAGGGTCTCATAAAAGCATTTTCTCCCTACGAGTCGAGAGGATATCGCAGGTGTAATTTCTCCCTAGAAATCGTGAGGATTCCTAAGTGTGTTGCTCCTTTGTGAGTCGTAAGGATCTCACGCGGGGATTTTCTCCTCACAAGGTCGAGAGGACTTTGCGAGTGTATTTCATCTCTTTTTTACGAGTTTGCGCCCTTTCGGGTTTTCACAAACTCGCAGGCAGTCCAGCTGTTTTTCTCACGGAGCCCTTTCGGGTTTTCATCCGTGCCCGTTTTGCTTGTGGACATACCTTTCTTTTTACATTGGCGGATCTCCATCGCTGGTAGGACTTTAAATGTAGTTTCGATGGTAGGACTTGGGAAAAATAGGGTTTGTTTATGCCCGTGGATTGTATACAGTTTTACAAGATGTATGATCCAGACCGTAGGGCTGGTGTGCTTAATTCGCCTGCGGCTTGGAGAATTCACGCGTAGTATTTCTTCAGATATCGGCCATTGATGGGTGGCATGGGCCTTTCTCCCTCGGCATTTATCAGCTGGTAGGATCCTCCATCAAATACTTTCTCGATGACGTATGGTCCTTCCCAGTTTGGCTCGAATTTTTCCTTGGAATGTCGATTGGGGATGATCGGTCTTTTGAGGACCAACACTAATTCGCCTTTCTTGAAAGCGCGGAGACGGGTCATCTTGTCATAGGCCCATGACATTTAGGCTCGGTACAGCTCCAGATTTTGCTGTACTGCGAGCCTCTTTTCTTCAAGGGCGTCGAGTTCTTCGAGCCGAAGGAGTAGATTTTCCTCCTCCGTCAACTCATGCTGAATGACCATTCTTAAGCTTGGAACTTCGACTTCGAGGGGGAGGATCGCCTCTACTCCAAAGAGTAATGAGTATGGAGTACGGTGCGTGGTACGATATGCCCATAATGCCTCATGAAGTTTGAGATTCCAGTCTTTCTTGTTGGCTAAAGTATTTTTCCTCAGGAGCTTGCATAGAGTTTTATTGAAGGCTTTAGCTAGCCCATTGGCTCATGGATTATAGATGGAGAAATATCTCCAGTCTATCTTGTGCTGAGTAGCGAACCTTGAGACTTTGAAACTCTTGAAAGAAGGCCCGTTGTCAGAAATGATTCTTCTTGGTGTACCGAAGCGGTATAGAATATTATGCCGGAAGAATGTCAGAATATCTTCTGTCTTGACTTCTTTTATCGGGAAAGCTTCAGCCCATCTGGAGAAGTAGTCTGTTGCAGCCAATATGAACCGGTAGCCTTTGAATGATGGAGGATCAATTGGGCCAATTATGTCGGTTCCCCAAACTTCGAAGGGCCACGACGCCACCGTAGGATGCAACGGATTGGGATGCTTGTGAATGAAATCACCGTGAATTTGGCGGATATGACATTTCTTTCCATGCTCTTTACAATCCCTTATCATGGTGGTCCAGTAATATCCAAGCCTTTTCATCTGAAGCCGCATTTTGGGGCCAGACCGGTGAGCCCCGCAAACGCCCGAGTGAACTTCTGTCATGACTTTTTGGGCTTCGGCAAATGGCAGACACCTAAGCCAGAGTTGGTCATATGATCTGCGGTATAGCGTATTATTTACAAACACGTATCGAAGAGCTCTCTTCTTGAGTTGAACCCTTGCAGATTTTTCTTCGGGCAGCTTGTCGTATCGGAGGTACTCTGTGAAGGGGTTTCTCCAATCGGGCTTCTCTTGAATGATCAGAACTTCTTCGGCATGATTGCTCTTTTGTTCTGCGCTTTCCTCTTCTCGTAAAGAGATTGGGGGCAGAATTTATCGACTTCTGACTGTTATCAGAATTTCATCCATATCGGGATCAGCTAGCTCCTTAGCTAAGCGAGCGAGTACGTCGGCTTTTCCGTTCAACGCCCTAGGGACTCTCATTAGTTCAATGCAGGTGAACTGTTTCATGAGCTCCACCACCCGGATTCTATACCGATCCAACTCGGGTTTGTATATCTTATAGTCGTCGCTTACTTTGTTGATGACAAGCTGGAAATTACCGAAAACCCATAGCCGAAGGGTTTCCATTTCTATGGCAAGCTACAGACCAGCTATCAGAGCTTTGTACTCAGCCTCGTTGTTTGTGCGAGGCTCGGTGAGAGCGAAAGAACGTCGCAGGGTTCCTTTCGATGGCGTGACGAACACCAATCCTATCCCCGCTTTTATCATCGGGACGCTTGATTTACTGGAGGACCTTATTGATGAGGCTCCATCGAAGTAGAGCTCCCAACATGGCTCGTCATCCTCGAGGTGCAGCACTTATTCGTCGGGTAACTCGCAATTGTGCGACGACCCTTTTGGAACGGGATGAGCAGCAAGGAAGTCAGTGAGGGCTTTCCCTTTTAATGTTTTCTGAGGAGTATAGATTATGTCAAATTCAAGCAGCATGACAGCCCATCTCGCCATTCTACCGGCTAGGCTTGCTTTGGTCATCAAGTGTTTGAGTGGGTCGACCTTGGAGATCATCATAACCCGATGAGCGAGCAGATAGTGCCTCAGCTTCTTCATAGTGAATATCAGAGCCAGGCATTGATTTTGGATCGGGGAATAGTTCTGTTCCGCCCTGACTAGAGTTCGACTGAGGTAGTTGAAGGAATTTTCTTTTCCCTCCTCATTGTTCTGGGCAAGGAGCACACCGAGTGACTCATCTAGCGCGGCAATATAGAGAATCAACGGTTTATTTAGAATAGGGACAGCAAGCACTGGAGGGTTCAACAGGTACTATTTGATGCTTTCGAACGCTTCTTGGCATTCGGTATCCCAGAAAAATGGAGCTCCTTTCTTCATGAGCTTTGAGAAGGGCTTACATCTCCCCAATAAATTTGAGATAAACCTTCGTATATAAGCAAGCTTTCCTTGAAAAGATCTTAGCTGCGTCAGACTCTTTGGAGGGGAATCTCCATGATGGCCTTTATCTTGGATGGGTCAACTTCGATCCCCCGATGTCGGACTATAAAGCCCAGGAATTTTCCCGTTGACACGCCAAAAGAGCACTTCAGAGGATTCATCTTCAGATCGTATTCCCTCGGTCTAATGAGAACGGTCCTAAGATCTTGGATGTGATCGGCCTTTGCTTTAGTCTTGACGACCAGATCATCAACATAGCATTCGACGACTTTATGGATTAGGTCATTAAAGATATTGGTCATTGCCCTTTGATATGTAGCACCTGCGTTCTTCAGTCCGAACACCATCACTTTGTAACAGTATATGCCAATCGGGGTTCGAAATGCTGTATGCTTCTCATCTTCAAGCGACATCTTGATTTGATTATATCGAGACGAGCCATCCATGAAAGTGAACAGCTCGTAATTTGAGATATCGTCGACCATCATTTCCATGACCGGAAGTGGGAAATCGTCTTTAGGGCATGCCTTATTGAGATCCCTGAAATCGAAGCAAACTCATATCTGCCCGTTCTTCTTTTACACTGGGACGATGCACACGATCCAGTCCGCGTATTTCTCTTCCCTAATGAAGCCGGCATCGATGAGTTTCTTGGTTTCCTCGATGACCTTTTTTTCCAGTTCCCTTCTCATTCTTCGAGGAGCTTGTTTAACTGGCTTAGCATCAGGAGATATAGCCAGCTTATGCACGGCCACTTCACGGGAAAGGCCATGCATTTCTTTGTACGTCCACGCGAAGCATTCGGCGAACTCATGCAGCAGGGCAATTATTTACTCTTTTATTTCCTATGACAAGAGTGAGCTAATGTAGGCCGGCCTTGGATTATCAGGCGTTCCTAAATTGATCTCGGTTATCTCATCAAAGGTTACTTGTCCGCCATCTTCAAGCTCTTGAGGGCTTCTTCTGGCTTGGCTGGCTCGTCTTCATCATTTGACTCTTCGCTGGCTTCACCAATATGGGTCATGTAGCATGCTTTAGAATCAGGTTGAATGAAACCTATGCCCCGTCTATCTAGAATTTGTCGATCGATAAGTGCTCAGACCTGAGGCGGATGCCATAGCCCTTCATAAAACTTTGCTTCGGAGTCTATTTGATATAACCAACATCCTCACTTTTTAAAATATTCCCGCATCTTGGGCGAATAATATCTGGGATTGTGGACGACTCGTATGCCTCTCTCATAGGAAAAGCACGCGACAGACAAATCGTCCGGGTGCATAACATGATTTGACCCATAAAACAGGATGCCCTTCTGTCCACTTTTCCTTCCGGGAACGTAGAAAGTTTTCAGTTGGTCCACGGTGGAGACTGACAATGCATCGAGCTCTTTGCACATCTGCTCCGGCACCCTTGTGACGGCTAGGGACCCATCTGCAATTTCGAAGGTTTCTCGTAGTTTCGCTTGTTGCGTGGGGGGCCTAGTCTGCACAGCTGTTGCAGGGCGGGTCCTCTTCCTCCGACTCTTCATTGTCGCTGCCTAAACGAGGGCGAATCTTGTTGTCGGATGGGCCTTCAGTATCAGATTCATCCGTATCTCTACCGAAATGAGGGCGGGTTTTACAGAAGGACGGACTTCTAGCGTCGAACTCATCAGTGTCACTGCCGAAATACGGACGCACTTGGGGGTTTTTGCTTTTGAAAGTGACAGCCGGCTCGGATTTTCTTTTGAGCTTCAGAGCCGTTCTGTCCTTGGTCATTCGTGGCTTAATATTTTAGGAATCCACAAAGTACCGAGAATCTTCATATCGGACTTCATGCACACCGAATGGCTGGATGTCAACGTCAATACGTCTTTCTTCTCCATTTTTGGTATACTTCATGCACTGATGGAGAGTTGATGGAATGATGCCGTAATCATGAAGCCACGGACTTCTTAGGAGAATCTTATAAGACATGTCAGCGTCAAAAACATATATCTTGCCTTCGGTTTGTAGGTCCCCAAATTTGATTGGCAGAGCTATAGACCCTAGAACTTGCTGGCAGTTTTAATTGAAGCATTGAATGAAAATCCTTTCCCTTGACAGGTTTCGACGTCCATTGACAAACTCTTCAGAGCTCGCAAGTTCATGATGTTCACTGAGGATCCCGGATCAATCAATATGCGATTAATCCGATCTCTGTCGCTGTACCCGGTCACGTAAAGCGGCCGATTATGCTCAGTCGTTCCCAGTAGAAAGTCTTCGTCTTATGCTCAGCCGTTCCCAGTAGCAAGTCTTTATCCTTAAACGTGAATGCGGCAGCATGCAGAGTGTACTGGGCTTCTTTCTTATTAATTTCCGCAAAGCAAGCCTGATACTGCTCAGGGTTTTGTAGAGCATAAATGAGAACATCTCTAAGCTCTTTAGATAGGACCAAGGCATCGTAGATGCTCAGGAGAGACGGAAGCTTCCGGAGATGAGCCAAGATATTGTATTCCATTAAGGAAGGACTTGAGTTTTCATTAGCCGGTTCTCTGCTGTCTTCCTCATTAGCCACCTGTTTTTCCTTTCCTTTTAGGGTGTCGCCCTGATTTGGCGGTAGAGCCCTGCCGCTTCTGAGATGGGTTTAGTTGGCCTTTGTGGCGAGCTCCTCGTCCTCTTCAGGAAAATAGAGCCCCTCTTCAGAGTCGCTGCCAAGATGGATGGCGTAGCAGGTCACTATAAGGATCTCTTCATTGCAGTTTTCTTCTAGCTCCTCCAAAATCTCAGCTGCTTCTACAGGGAAGAACTCTTTTAATTGAATTAGAGTTCTTTCCTTTTGTTCATAGTCTTCGAGGGAATCGATATATTTTTGAATGATCGATCTCTCTGCCGACTCTTTTTCACGTCGAGCTGCACTTTTCTTCTTCTTCTTCAGCTTTTTAGATTTTGAGCCTGATTGAGCTGAATTGGCAGCTGGAATGGTGGGCTTCTTCTGCCCTTCCAATTCTGTTCTGGGCTCTTTCCGAAGTAACTTTAGCATCTTCTTCATCTTATTAGATATGCGTACTCCACGGAGGCTGCGGTGAGTCAGTTTCATTTCTTAGGGCAGCGGATTCAGCTATCTGCTCCTAGAAAGCCTCAGCTTCTTTCTGTATAAAGTTGGTGGTTGCAACTTGATTGTTTACCAACACACTCTTAGACAGCTCGATCTCTCCAGTCTTGTACTGCTTTTCGACCCAGCCTTTGAAAATATAGCAATTCTCGATCGCATGGCTCACTACTCTGTGGTATGGGCAATACAGGGGATTGTCGGTTATTTTTGCTTTGTGGGGTCTCTTCGACTCCGGCAATTGCAGACTGTTGTTCAAGGCATCTTTAAATATCTTGCGGACCTTGTCCCTTCTGAAAGAGTAAACCTTATTCCTTTTCTCCT
The DNA here is from genome assembly GCA_030015575.1 of Agapanthus africanus. Classification (NCBI taxonomy): domain Eukaryota; kingdom Viridiplantae; phylum Streptophyta; class Magnoliopsida; order Asparagales; family Amaryllidaceae; genus Agapanthus; species Agapanthus africanus. The sequence continues at coordinate 340,762,289 of JASDDO010000024.1, read as the reverse complement.
CTAAGGAAGGCCTTTCTCCTCCCAGCAATGGCTTTCGAGACGGTTGGTTTTGGAATCGCCTGCCTTGCACTTATCTTCATTGTCGGACGCATTGAAGACATTGGTACTGCTGGAATTCCCGCTTCTACGGTTGTCGTCCTTCTTGCTCTTCCAAGTCTTGTCTCTCTGAGAGTCCGGGGTAGACTCTTGCTTCGAGCGTTCCAGCATTTTGACTTTCTTGGTCAGCTCCTGAAACGTCTTGCGACCTGCTGTACACAAGAATGGGACCATCCAATTGCTGAGGTTCCCAATGAGAAGGCTGACGGACTGATCCTGCTCCAGCGGCTGTTCGCACTTGACCGTGAGATTACACCATCGGGCGATAAAGTCGGTGTTGCTTTCATTCTTCCCCGGCTTGGTCCTCACAGAGTCAGCAATGAAGATTTTATCACTGACACTCATGAACCTTTTCCGAAATAGAGACTCCATTTAGGAAAAGGTAATGACGGACCCATCTGGTATACTCGCGTACCAGTCAAAAGCGACACCGGTCAGGCTGTTGACAAACTGACGAAGAAGGAGCGCATCATTGCCCCCTGTATTTCCGCACGATGCTTTAAAGTGGAAGACGTGCTGATTTTTGTTTCCCGTCCCGTCAAATCTTCCGAACTTAGGAATGACGTAGCCGCTCGGGAACTCGATCAGATCGTACTGTGCAGGATATGGCCGCCCACTGCTGTCGATATCTTTCTGAGATTCGGCTTCGGCTACCAATGTTCTAACCTTGATAGTGACCAAATCCATTATCCGATCTTGTGTTAGCGGGATAATGCTATCTAGGGCCAAGGCGGCCCCAGAAGCGGAATATGGCCGGATTTCGTGCGGCTCACCCAATCTTGGACCCAAGGGGACATGCATCGGTTGCTTCGGGTTGTCATCATCCGGCTCATGAGTAGAGACATGTGCCTGATTGGAAGGCGCTTGAGCAATTTGAGCCGTGAGCTGCATCACAATATTCGTCAGGTCGTCGATTTCGGAGTAAAGCTTGGCCATTTCTTTAACTTTGCTCCTGAGCTGTTTTTGAAGATCTTGAAGCAGCTCTTGCTCTGCGGTCCTGGGGCGAAAAGTCGGCTCTTCCTCGCTGTTCGAGCTTGACTCTACATGGATTGAGGGGTCTTTCTGCCTATCATCCTCATCGAGAGGGTTTTCATCATCCAGCGGAGGTGGGTGTTCTTGGGAAGCAGCAACCATATTCAAGCCAGATTGGGCTTGGGATGTGGTGGCCCCATCCTTGCTTTTGCTGCGAAGGTTGTCGCTGGGGCACGTGCCGCCATATAGACCGTGTGGACAACATATCCGGCCATAATTTTATTATTGGTAGCTGAATTTGTGGACCACCGTCTGGCCCTTCTGTTTTAGAAGCGGACAATCGATTGAAGATGGCTAGCCTGACCGGATTCATGAGTGGTGCTGACGCTTCTTTTCTGGATTTGCCCTGCTGCTGACGCTTCTTTTCTGGATTTGCCCTGCTGCTTTCATGCTTTCTCTTTTAGAGCCGGGACACGTCCCTTTGTAGCATTGTTCGGACTGATGTCTTCTTGATTCTGGCGGTCGTGGCATTTTTCTGAACCTACTTCAGAGGTTCGAAGGAATTGCTGACTTTTACGGCCGACTCAGCCGTCGTCACAGAGTAACCATGCTCTTGGAACCTCACAAGATTCCACTTGGCCGAAGTCCTGACCCTCTTGTTGGCTCGATATCTGAGCCGCTTCTGCCTTAACTTTTTCTGTTTCAAGCACTTGGAAGACTTTGGCTCTTTGGGAAGACGCCGTAAACCGATTGACAGAGAACCCAGAGAAGACGCTGCTCGTGCGATTGTCAAGGGCACCATCTGAGCTTGCTGGAGATGCTTTGTGTCTCCATTGGTGTTGACGGCCTTTCCCCCAGTCGGAACAGTGGAGAGCCGTTCGAATACAGATTTGCATTTTGGGTGGGATGCTTTAGTGACCACAACGTTCGGCCTCCTACCTCTTGAGGTCGGTTTGGCCGCTTGGTTTGCCGTGACCTCCGCCAGACGAGCGCTTCCGGTAGGGTAGATGATGACGGAACCAAATTGACGGGGTGGCTCCTCCCATTGCCGGCTGAGACTTGCAGGGAGAACCATGCGAGCATTGATCTTGACCACGTACTGGATCGGGGTCGCGTTGGAAGTTGACATCGTCGTTGAAAGTTGATTGCTGCACGGAAAAACATTATTTCAGTATAAACATCAGTATATATGTTAAATGAGTTCGCATGAACACTTGACTCGAGATAAGGGAGGAGAGAATGGTCCCACCGGGCGTACCAGAATCTGTAGCGTGTTTTTCGTCACCCCATTGAGATGGGAATATGCGTCGCTTGTTATACGTACTACAGATTCTCCCTGCCTAGGATAGGCTGGGGTTTATTGATTGTGGGGATCCGAATCTCCGGCAGCCGCGGACTAAGCTGTCGTTAATTACCCCTCGCTTTCGGAGTGAGGGAACCTCCGATTGACGGGTCGAACGGTTCATGCGAACTCAATGTGCAGTGTGCGTATGTGTGTCTTGAGGGGTTTTGGGTGTATCGGGGGTCTCGCAGAGTTTATGGGGGTCCTGCTATCCGGATAGCGGGCTGGGGGTCAAGGGGGCTAGCAGCGCCCCGTTAGAAAAAATTTCCCAACGGGGGACGTGTTTTGGATGTAGAGTGCATGGAAAATAACAGGTGAGGCGCATCTTAAAAGACGCGTGCATGGCGTGTGCGCCTATGGGTCACGTGCCTAACGCGTGGGTGTTTGGCGCCTGTGGGTCACGTTCCATGCGCGTGGGCGCTTGGCGCCCGCGGGTCATGTGGGCGATGGGTGCCCGCGGGTTATGTGCCCTACACTCGACCACTGGGCGCCGGCGGGTCACGTGCCCTTCACGTGACTGTTGGGCGCTGGGCGCCCATGGGTCACGTGCCTTTCACGCGACCGCTGAGCGCCCGTGGATCTCGTGAAGCGCACGTGGGGGCTGAGCGCCCACGGGTCATGTGTCCTGCACGCGACCGCTGGGCACCCGTGGGTCATGTGCGCGGCACGCTACCGCTGGGCCCCCGCGGGTCACGTATGCGGCACGCGACCGCTGGAAACACCAGCGGAAAAGGGGCTTAGCCCCTGGGATGGGAGTTGAACTCCTAAGGTATTATGTACATATTTGGAGTTAAACTCCTAAAAGGGTTTTGTTTATGGAGTTAAACTCCAACAGATCTTGAATGGAATTAAACACCTAGAAATCTATGGAAATGACTGAAGGGGACCCCTTTCTTCTCCCCTTTAGCTGTTGATCTTCTCCAAAGTGGGATTTTTTGAGGTGTGTCTCTTTCTTCGTCCTCTTCTGTTGGTCGGATCTTGGAGGAAAAGGGGTGATATTTAAAAATCTTCCCTTTTTGAGATCTGATGGAAGATCTGAGTTTCCCTTCAAGGGTTTGATGGTGAAAAACTGTTTATTTTTGGAAAAGGAAGAGTTAAAATCTTGATTTAATTTAAAAAGAAGAAGAAGGTTTTAGAACCTTGAGAAAGGAGAAGGAGGCACATACCCTAATTTTTTGTGAGAGAGAAAAAAGTTATCATTGATATTTTCATCATGTTGCATTTATAGGCTACACACTTTTCACATAGCTCCTTAGGCTTTGCCAAATGGCACTTGTGCCACCCCATGCCTTATGTGCTTATTTCTTTTTTTTTTGCACATAAGCCATGGGGTTTACAAAATTTTGGCTTTCTTCTCACTTTACATATATTTATTTCTAAAAATTACATTTAGACTAATTTATTGCCTCCTTTTTTGCATGGAGCTGGCCCCTTCCATGCTTGGTCTTGACTTGGGATCGGGCTTGGGCCCACTTGACTTGGGGTTGACCTTAGTTTTGACTTGATCAACTGGGGTGTAATTTTTGACCCCAACACACACGTAGCACTTTTAGCATCCTTTTAGTTTTCGATGAAAGGATCATTTCCCATGGGATTTTTGCTACCATCGAGCAAGAGACCCCCGCCGTGTCGGTTTTCATCGAGGCATGCTTCTACGGTGGTTCCACCTTCTAAATGTCGGTCAACTTGAACTTACCCTGCTTATACTGCTCTTTGATCCAATTTTTGAATACGAAGTCGTCTTCGATCGGGTGACTTATAAACCGATGGTATAAGCAATAATTAGGGTCATTGACCGCATTTTCTTAAGCAGGTATAGGCTGCAAAAACATGCGATTCTTCACGGTAAGATCAAATAGATTCTTTATCTTGTCATGAGGAAAAAAGTATTCGTGCCCCATCTTCTCTTCAAATGTTAGACCCGAATGGTTATTATTCTGATAGCTGGGTGCTTTGGAGCCGCCCTGCTGTTGTTGAGCATTGGCGACAAACGCCATCTTGTCTTTGCCCCGGTTGCCTCGAGATTCCTTTCTGTAGAGGAGGAGATCTGGTCAATTCGCTCCAGTTAAACCGCTTTGTCGATGAGTTCTTGATATGTGATGGGTTTAGCGAAGGACAAGAATGGGTAAACCTTCGATCGCGGATCGAGGGTGCTTATGAACAACACGATGGTTAGAGCTTCGGTGATTGGTGCTCACACTTTGAGACAAGATTTCTCCACCGAATGGCATATTGCACCAGCGTTTCATTCGACCTTCTCTTTTCGTTGATCAGCACAGAGATTGTAGTGCGCTCGCTAGCACTGACAAACCTCTACGTAAATAACAACTCCATATCAGCGAAGGTCTCTACATAGTCGTTTGGAAGCTCTAAGTACCATTCGACGCCGTGTATGCCAAACTGCTGACGAATTATCGAAAGAGAAACTTATCATCACCTCCGGTGTTCCCGCAGATTGCCTTAAACTGTGCGATGTGTTGAAGAGGGTTCTCAGTTCCCTTAAAGATGTTGAACTTTGGGATCGTATATCCCGTAAGGTACCGCTTCTGGTCGTGCCATGCTGGGTATGGTCGACCTGTTCAGACCAGCTTGGAGGCCGCTTCACTGGCGGTGTGGACTTTGATCTGTCCGGAAATTTACTCATGGAGTTGTGCCTTCGAGATCGTATCGTCTTTTGTGACTGAAGGGCTTGCAGAGTACTTGTAGCGTCCCCCTTCTCATTATCGGGGACTATTGGTGATTCTTATGCCGGCAGTTCCGAAGGTTGAGATATCATCCCACACATTTTCTGTAGAAGAAGAGCCATATATCTTATTCATATTGGAGGTCATTTCCACCGCTTCTTTCTCTTTCTTGTCAAGAGCTTGTTTTAAAGAGTCAGCATTAGGCTCTTGCCCTTCCGGATCTTCTTGTTCATCCTCCGGGCACACCTTCGACGGCGGGTTGACAAATACCGCTACCTGTGTGCGGCTATTTCTTGCTGCTCCTACTGCTTTTGAGCTTGTGACGTAGTCAGGGACCGAGTATGAGGCATATGATTGGTAGAAGCGCTGGTTTCCTTTCCATTTACCATACGCATGGTGTGAGTTATTTCAGTCCCGTGCCTAGGGCTTTTGATGTCTCTCCTCTTAAGACTTACTTCAGGAAATGGGGATCTTCATGACCTTTGCCTTTTAGGGAGAGCCACATTAGATTTAGTAACCGAGTTTTCAACCTATGGCAGATTCCTGAGCTTTTCTGATTTCGGAAATGGATTGATGACAGAGCCACGCATTTATTTCTAGACCTTGTAAATTCTTGAATAGAGTTACGGCGAAAGCATTAGCTTTCGTTCATTTAATGCCCACACAGGTGGTGGAGACTTCTTCAGGACAGCGGTAGGAGAATTTCTCCTTACCATTCTCAGCGGCGCAAACCTATTTTCTGTCTGGACAGCCGCGTTGGTGGTTATGTCGAATGTAGGTGGGACTTGTCCCAATGGAGTGATTCCCCCGGCCTTCCTTTGTCGGTGCCAGTAATTCCGTCGAGAGCTTGGAATTTCATTGTCACGCCCCCTGTTTGGACCTTGCTCTTCAGTGGGTGTCAGTCGCTTGAAAACTGATCATCTGAGAGCTGCTGGGGATTAAGGAGCTTTCCTGCCAAGACAGAATTTCTGAGAGTGGCTAGAATAGCAGGAGTCAGTCTCTTGAAGACCGAGTTTTATGGTTTCACAGGCTTCTTGATGGGCCTGCAGAGCTTGGGGTCAGCCTATCAAAGACCGACTTCTTTATAGAAGCTACTTTCGGCGTTGCGGTGCTATTATTTCGGAGGAGTGGTGGGGGCTGTCCGAATTGGAGACTGTTCCATTCCTGCATTAGCTGAGCCATCGGGATGTTGAGCAATGCGGCCATGACCTGCCCAGAAAGGATCAACTGAGGCGTGATGATTTTGGAGTTGGAGTTGTTGCAGAAGGCCATTGAAATCAACATAGGAAAGAAAGCATCATATTTAGTCTTACATCTATGCTCAGAACTCCAAGAGAATAAGAGTCACGATTTTGTTCGCTAAGACACATGGCATACATAGTGTGGAGTGGAAAGAGAAAAATGTCCCACCGGACGTGCCAGAATTTATTTACCGCCGAAAACCACAGACGGACTGGGATAAAACGTCTTGCTTGAATCTTAGGGAAGATGCATTTGATAGATCTATTCACCTCTCCGAATACACTAAGAGATTATAGCGCTATATATCGGAGGTTTGAATAGATACGACCGATATAACTAATTTTCAGATTCCCTCTTAGAGTGAGATATTTATTGATTGTGGGGACGTATTTTTCTTACAGGTGCAAGCCCCTGTTTTTAATTAAGTTATCACGAACGATAATAACTTTCTACATTCCAGGTTGTTTCTTTATGTCTTATGTCTCTTTATTTTCATTTTGTTTGCCCTTGGATTGTATACGGAGACTAATTCCATAATCTTCCATAAGGCGCGGATTTAGTTCTAATCCATATATATTTTTTATATTTTGGTCAAGCATTACTTGACTATGCCCGTATTGGTATCTTAGTTTGCCAATAGAGATGAACTTATGTTCAATTCTCATATTATGAATGAGGTCCATAAGTTTTTTGAAAGCATAAGCTTTTTGTTGGAAACTTGAGTTCCAGCTAAGTCTTTTGACTTGGGTCTCCATTGGGATGCATAAGTTTCGTCTAGGGACACTTTATTCTTATTTAAGAACTAAGGTCTATCCATATGGCTTGGTTAACTTTTGAGAACTTTCTTCTTTGTTGATCATTGGATCATTGGGGGAAGCCAAGGGTTTTAATATTTAGCCAATTTTGCTAAGTTTCAAGATTTGGTTCAGCGTTCATGAGCGCTTGCGCTTAGGGGTGATATCCGCTTGCGTCTGTACTTTACACGTGGCGCTTGTGTGCTGGAGCTGGCGCATGTGTATGCCTTTGAAGAAAGCGCTCTTTGCGCTGACGCATGTGCAATGCACGTGGCACACTTACGCTTTTGAAGGGGAGTGATCTTATCGCTGGCGCACATGAATTGCACGTGGTGCAGTTACGCATTTGAAAGTGAGCGCTCTTGGTGTTGGCACACTTGTATAGGATGCGCTCTATTGATGAAAGTTTGTAATTTTCAGAAATCTTCTGCTTTCAATTTTGTGAAGCATATGCTTCTTTATTTGTTCTCTTTAGAACTTTTCAACGTCAAATCTGTTCTATTGATGAATGTTTGTAACTTCAGAAAGCTTTTGCTTTCAACTTTAGAAAGCGTATGCTTCTGTTTTGTTACTAATTATTTTTTGGAACATTTTTATTGTGGAGAAATCTTGAGTATTTTTGAATCTTGGGATTCATCTCCCTTATAAACCTCTGGTTTTCGTAGAGAGGAGATCAATCCCAAAGATCTTATGAAAAGGACTCATGTTCTTATGAAGCCTAGGTTTTGAGAAGAAAAAGGAGAGAAATTTTGCTCTATACCTAGCACGGCTAGGGTTTCAAAGAAGTTCTCTTTAAAATCTTGGAGGCTAAAGTCACTTCTTCTTTTTGTCTCTGTGAATGGATGTCAATATCTGAATATCGATCTCCTTGGGCTCATATTTATAGGAGAGGGATGGTTAGGGTAAATCCCTAACTAAAAAATTTAATTTGATATTTTATCAATCAGAGTGCCTAGGCACTGATGGAATTTTGATCTTAGGATCTTTCTGTTTTAGAAAGATTCAAAAGGATTTTCTTTCTAACTAAACCCTTGGATCTTTCTGAAGCGTTCGCTTCATCATATGGTGCGTTTGTGCCACGTGCATTGAACGTTTGGTGCTGTGCACATATGAAGTGCACTAACGCCATGCGTATTGGACGTATCTTTGCATTGGCGCTAGCGTTCGGATGGCGCTGTGCAAATACAGTTAGCGTTGCGCCACATACATTGCACGTGGCGCTTTTGTGCCTACACTATGCGCCCGTGCATTGCACGGTTGGCGCTACGCACATGCAATTGGCACACTTGTGGAGCTCGTGCTCCAAGTGTGGGTGCTCTATTTGGACGTGAACATTCCTTTGGAATTTCCTTTTGTTGGTGATGCGGACTATTGCCGAGAGATATATCTCTCGAGAACGTTTCCTCGCAATGTGTATACATTGCCGAGTGAAATTGTCTCTCTCATAAATATTTTACTTTGTCTCATAAATATTTTCCTCCGTTGCATTTTTTCTACTAGTGTATAGATCCTTTATTTAGAGATACTTCAGGCCTTAATTAATTGTATGGGCAAAATTCCAATTTAGGTTTTCTTACACTTGCAGAAAAAATGCAGTAGCAAGAAAAAACATTTGCGATGGCAAATTTCCGTCGGCAAGTGTACACTATCAAGTGAATTTTCCATCTTACTAATATTCTTTCGGTAATTATCTATTTCTATGGATAAAAGAATAAACTACCGAGGAAAGTATAAAAGAGAAAATTCATCTGCAATGTTCCCTTAGTATTTCTTTTGTCGCTAATGTGACTATTACCAAAGAATATATCCCTCTGGAATATTTCTCTCGCTATATTTTGGCCCAATTAAATTATTGCTTTTTATACTTTCCTCGGTAGTTTATTCTTTTATCCATATATATAGATAATTGCCGAAATGATATTAGTAAAAGGGAAAATTCATTTGGTAGTGTACATATTACCGAGGGAAATTTGTCCCTCGTAAATTTTTTCCCTCGCTATTGCATTTTCTTTTACTAGTGTTATGAAGGAGGTTTTCCATGATCACCGTGTATTTAACCTCCTATGGTATCAATAAAATCATTCAAGCTCTTATTTTGATTATTATTATTATTATTATTATTTTGAAGGAGGAGGAGGGTTGAAAGCCTGCCTCATAAATATTATAATAAGCTTAAATGTTCTTGTACAAAAATGAAGAAAACAATATATTACAGCAAGAAGTCTATTTTCCGTGGCTAATTAAAAGTAAGCATTATATGATTACATTGAATTAATATAACCTACATAA